>PUFA01000016.1:12344845-12968517 GCA_003508835.1 Eonycteris spelaea
ATGCTTACCCTGCAATTTGTCCCAGTAATTAGAGCAAACAAAGGCAAAAGAATAAATAAAATTATGACTTGTGAAAGGTTTGAGACCAATTGTAGAATTTTAAAATTTCAATAGAAAAGTAGAAATGGAATTAATCTCCAAATCCTTCACAGCCTTTTCTCTGACATCTGCCACTTCCACAAGAGTCAAAGTGAAAAAAATTGGACTTCTTAGAGAATCTGTAGCCTTGGAAAGAAATGGAAGAAGATATAGAAGAGACTCAGTGACCTCTTTCCCTTACTGCCAGAATTTTTAAATTTGCTTCATTATGTTATCTAAATTCTACCATAAAATACCTCATTAGGGTTCAGCAAATGCAGATATCTAAGGGAAGGAATATAAGAGGTTGTCAGGTTTTAAGTTCACTAGTTAATTTAAGTATGTATATATTCATTCATTCAGCTAACATATAAAGCCACTACTATGTGCCAGACACTATGGAAGATGATGGAGATACATTCATTAGTAATTTAGTGAGCTCACAGTTTAATAGGGTAGCAGGCATCTAAACAAATAGATTGTAACACAGTGGGATGTGTGCAACAATCCAAGCAATGTTTTGGACGTCAAAGTATAATAAAACAAGGTATGTTAGCCCTGACTGGAGGGGAGCATCAGGGAAGGCACCTGGAGATAGTGATGCAGTAATGCTTGGGCTGGATTTGAATGTTAACTAAAAAGGTTTTGGGTGGCCAAAGCACATGGGAGACCTTATAGGCAGGGGGATAATATGTGCAATGTATACATGCCTGAAGCAAGTGGATATCTAGGGAACTACAAACAAAATTCAGTGGGGTTTTTTTAAGCCTCCAGCACCCAGTATTCCCAGGTGGTCTCCCATCCAAGTACTAACCAGATCTGACCCTGCCGAGCTTCCAAGATCAGATGGGATTGGGCACATTAGGGGTGGCCTGGCCTTAAACCAACTCAGTGTATTTAGAGAATAAAGAACTGTCGTGAGGAGGAGGAAGTATGGCATTTAGGCTAGAGTCAGATAAAGGGCCCTGTAGAGTGTGATAACTGAGCAAAGACTTGGCTTTATTGACAGTACAAAACCATTGCATTTTAGGCAGCACACAGCTACAATTAAACTTCTCTTTTTGAGAGATCACTTTATTGTCATTGTGGTAAAAGACTGGAGAGAGTGTATTCAAGACCTATTTTGAGGGTAGAATTTTGGGGTTCTTATTATGTGGGAAATAAGGGAGATATGAGTCTAGGTAGCTCCCAGCCTTTTTTTTTTTTTTTTTTTTTTTTTGCCTATTTTTCTTCTTTATTAGCTTCAGGTCTACAGTACAATGGTTGAACATTTATATAATTTATGAAGTGATCCCCCTGATTACTCTAGCAGGTTTCTGATTTGTGAGTATGGTGCTACCAACTAAAATAGAAAGAATATATGGGAAGGTAAACAATAATGAGGTACTTGGGCAGAGGTAGGATAAAGATCATGAGTTGTGTTTGCTCATATGGGAATCAGTATGTGTATACATATATGGAAATGAGGATTAGAAACATGAATTTGGGAGTTAACAAGGTGTAGGAGGCCTTCTGTAAGCCCCCAGACTAGATTATTTTGCTCTATTGAACTGTTTTTATAGCCCTTCAAACTTCCTTTTTGATAACACTGGAGTTGTAATCCTTTGTCAAGTGTCTGTCATCCTCTATTGCATTACGAGATCTATATTAAAAGTGATCTTGTCTGTTTTGTTCACCAACTCATTTCTAGTGCCTAATATGGTACCTGGCACATGATACTGATGAATACCTGGGAATTGACATGAGTGCACGGGGAAAAAGAGAGAGGAGAGATGACAGATTCAGTGACTCAGGGATGCTGGGTACAACTACAGGTGTTACTGTGTGTCTCTTGTCAGGAAGGCACCCTAAAGATTACCACCTTAACAGCCGTGAGTGGAAGAGGAAGATCTAGGAAAGAAAATCGAGGAAGGACAGGTATAAGGAGAATCAGGAAGGAGCATATTAAGGAAGTTGAGGAAGGAAATGTCTTAAGAATTCAAAACATATGAATTGGTCAGTTTATGGGCTGATAGAGGAACTTAAGCAGTGTTTATAAATTGTTGACTTGTTTGCTTGTTTTCTGAAAATAGACTTAAATGGTATTTTATGTCAGAATAAAGAAAGGAAGGCATAGAATCAAAACAACTGAAATCCTTTAAAAAGAGTTGTTGGAAACCAAGAGATACGCTCTCAATAAATGCAGCAAAGCCATTTTTTCTCATGTGGAAGAGTTAACTATTCTTTTGTCAATAGTTTCCTTGTATGCGGGGACCATGTTCAGTGAAAAATATGTTCATCTGAACGTTAGCTTCACATTCGCGTGGTGAGATGCTCACACTCTGAAAGCCAACTGGGCACTAAGACCGACTGAGAGCAGATTGAGCAAATTGACTGGTGGGATTGCCCGTGCTATTTAATTTTTTTCTCTCTTGCTATGTACATATTTGCCATGTACTAACTGAATTTGGGTAAGTTAAATGCTCAGAGGGCAACTCCACTATAGTATGTTCCAAATAGAAAAGAGAGAGAGGGAGAAGCAATTTATTTGCAATCTGTGGATTGCTCTGTGTTGTGTCTTTTAATGAGAGCTTTAAACTTTTAAAATTTTATCAGATAAGAATGTGTTTAATATTTCATTGATTTAGAACCTTATATTTGTATCATGTTTTCAGTTTTAGAAATTGTCATATGTATTTGTTGCTGGATGTCAGAACAACTTCATTAGGTAGACAGGACAGATTTTGTTTTATTTTTTTTGCAAAGAGGTTAAGCTACCAGTATTATAACCCTATGATTTTTTTCATACCACATTGTTCATCCAGAAAAACATTCCAAAATTTGTGTGCGTGAGTGTTTCAATCTAATCTGATTTTAAGGAATCACGACTTAGAGAAACAACCGTCTTCCTCTGGGCATTTTGGTGTCTCTTTTGCCATACCTTTGTTTTTTAGGTCCTCGTTATCCAGTAAGGTCTTTTAAAACTCTATGGTAAGAAAGAAATGTTTAAAGGCTTCCTAAAATTTGTATTACTAATTGCTAGGAAGAAAAATAAAACCTGTATGTAGTTTGTAAAGACTGCAAAACTTAAAAACAATACTTAATATTGTATTATTTTATACTGGAACTCAATATAATTTCTATATTTTTAATTTAAGTTACTTGTCATGATATTAGTTTAGTGGGGGTGGCACCTTAAAAAAACAATGAAATGAAATAGAAAATATCAGAGTGCATTGTGTATGGTAGAAGTATTAACTTTTGTTTCAAAAATACATATACTGTGTGTATACTGAGTCACAGGCATAAAATGTATTTTTTAAAACTTTTAAAAAGTTTTAAAACACTGGCTTAGAAAATTCACTTATTATCTTCCAGCTTTTGTTACTTTACTGAATGGGGAACAAGCCCAGAATGCAATTCAAACATTTCATCAATACTCTTTTCGAGGAAAAGACTTGAAAGTCCAGCTCCAGCCAACAGATGCTTTGCTGTGTATTACAAACTTGCCCACTTCGTTTACATTAGAAGAGTTTGAAGAACTCGTCCGTGCTTATGGAAATATCGAGAGATGTTTTCTGGTCTACAGTGAAGTTACTGGCCATTCCAAAGGCTATGGATTTGTGGAATACATGAAAAAAGACTTTGCCGCAAAGGCTAGGCTGGAGCTATTGGGCAAACAGTTGGGAGCATCAGCTCTCTTTGCACAATGGATGGATGTTAATCTACTGGCCGCAGAGCTCATTCATTCTAAGTGCCTTTGTATAGATAAACTCCCTAGTGACTACAGGGATTCGGAGGAGCTGTTGCAGCTTTTTTCCAGTATCCATAAACCTGTGTTTTGCCAGGTATGTATCCTTAAGATAGCATTTGAAATATTTAAAAATATCTGCATATGTATCCTACATGCACCCACAAATTTATGATACTTGTGTGATTATCACAGTGGATAATCTAATTCTACTTTAGTCTGTAATGAAGACTTTAATGTCATGGTAAATTTTAAATCAATTCCTTTTGTTGATGGACCAAACTATCTTGTTATATAGTTAAGTATGTCTTAGCAAATGTATCACTATTCACCTTATTTTATCCATTTATTAGGCCATTCATTAATCCATTCGTCCATCCAAATTTTCTTTATCACCCTTTCTGTGCCAGACACTATACTGCTAAGTGTCAGGAATATCAATGATAGAAAGATGCTCTCTCAGTACCTCACAGTTTTGTAGATAGACTGACAAGTAACCAAATAATTGTAAATCTCTATAAAGAGTGATATAATGGAAGATAGAAAAGTAATAATGAGGTTTAAAAACAATGTATAATTGTATTTTAATGGGGTCATGGTAAATGAGATCTTTAGGGAAGATCCTGAAAACTGACAACACTGGTAAGGATTTTCAAGTGCTTTATCATGATAAGTTTAAATATATTCTACTAAATAGACAAAACTGCATACTATATATAACTTCTGTTATAAATGTTTGACAGCAAGTGATGAACTCTCTTTCCTTCTCTTCTTACCTCCCACCCCACTCCACCCCCCACTTTTTCTTTAATCATACCTGTGTTTAGTCTGTACAATTGCAGTAGGAAATTTGGAGTTAGAGATATATAAACACATACATACAGATATATAGATATAGATAGATATAGATATAGGTGATATAGATGATATAGATAGATATAGATATAGATACGTACATATAAATGTGATTAATGCTGCCATCTTACTTTTCCTTAAATTTCATTTCCTCTAATCCCAATACATTAACCATCAAAGAAACCACCCAAGGGCTTTATAAAATTTTGTGACAATTTTTTATTAACTTTTGCTGTTATTGAAAGTGGATTATCTTGTTACTAAGAATTGTATAGTGATATCCTGTGGCCACACGTAATTCTTCGTAGCTTTAGTTGATGTCTTTGAAACAAATGTGAGGGAAAAAGCCATTTACCACAAATTGTGTTTGAATTACCAAATCCCAGAGTTGAAGGGACTAGTTATCTAGCTTGTCATCTCATAGAAAAAATGTTTGTTACAATATCTGTGACCATTTAGCTTCCATTAAAATATTTCACAATAACGGAAAATGTAACTAGATCACAAGTTGGACCATTTATATATTTGAATGATTCTCATATTGAACTGAAAAAGCCTTTAAAACTTTAAAACTACTGATGCTATGCACTTAGATGATTTTGTGTTTTGAAAGATTTTAAATATTTTTATTCATATAGACATGAAAATTATCATAGCGAACCAGGAATAAAAAATGTTTTAAAAGATTAGTAAAAATCACTTATTAGTGGATCTGTTAAGTTCAGGCTCTTCTGTTTGGTAGGTTAGCATAGATTATATTGAAGAAATAGTCTCTTCTGTGATTAAAAGAGACCAAAAAGGCTAATAATGGCTTTTTACAAATCTGATTTTAAGATCTGGTTTGGATTATAAGAGGAATGGGATGGTAGGAGAATGTTTGTAAAGGTAGATATTTCTTTTTCTCTTATATGATTGGAAAAAGTTTTATGGAGAAAAAGACATTTGAGGACAATTTTAAAAGGAAGTCAGAATGTGAAGGAAAAATAGATATTTGATCTAACTCTACAAGAAAGCAGAAGAAAGTTAAGCTTCAGAAATAAGAGGAAACAAACGAGAAATTATTTAATTGTAATATTAATTTATGAGATGCCAAATCCAAATAGAAGTTTTGTAGATGTGTCTTCTCAAAGATATGCAAAGCTGAATTTTATCTCCTTTATCACTTAATAGCATGAATGTGTTTGAGATAATTCAGACATGTTCAAAACTTAGAAACATTTTAGTGCCTTATTTTGTTCTTTTTTTTGCTCTTTGTACCAGTCTTTGCAGATCCAGGACTTTAGTATCTTCCTTTTCACTCTTACAGGTGGGTGACTGGAAATAAATCGAGTTTTGCATTTTAGCAATTTAGGGCATATTGAGAAATAAAGGTAGTGTGTTGCATATGGTATTTTAATAAACCTGAAACGTAGTTTTCCCAAATTTACTTCGGTATACTTGACTAAATTCCTAGGGTCTGCCTAAAATATTGAAATGAAAGTTGAATATAGTTCTTCCTACCTTTCTTCTCTTGATAAATACAAACTTTATATGTGGTCAAATAATTGTTTCAGTATGTTTCATTGTCCATGTATCTGGTGAATTTATTTTAAAGAAAGTTTTAATTATTGTGTCCCCATGTTTTCCTACAAATTATCAGTTACATATATTTCTTAATACATTGGGAATATTATCATTTGGGCTTCAACTATTAAATTAGAAAATCAAAGAATTAAAAAGAAATGACAATCTTGTTTGTCATCCTGCCTTCCAAGATCATCCTGCATCTAAGCAATTATTAAACTTTAAGAAAGAACACATCGTTTCTACATCTTCATGCTCTGATACATTTGTTCTTAAATTTGAAAAGTGTATACTGTAAATAAATATTTTAACTAAATAATAGAATTCCCTTTTAACAAAATGTATTATATCAGCTTGCACAGGATGAAGGTAGTTATGTTGGTGGCTTTGCAGTGGTCGAATATAACACTGCAGAGCATGCTGAGGAGGTTCAGCACGCAGCTGACGGAATGACCATCAAGGGGAGCCAAGTCCAAGTTTCCTTCTGTGCCCCAGGAGCATCAGGGCGAAGTACCTTAGCAGCCTTGATAGCCGCTCAGCGTGTGGTAAGTTTGTTGTTCTTTATTAGCATATAGAAAATTTTTAATACCATTTTAATCTCTCCAGACTTATTGACCATTGATTGGACCTTCATTGTATTTTATTTTGTAAAAAAGAAGACGATTGGTGTCTCTGTCAAATCAAGCCAAAAGTTATTACAAAAGAAGATATTGTATGTAGTGAGGTTTAATCATCTTAGGAAATCTTTTGAAGGAATTTCATTCATTCAGCAAATATTTGAGTTTCTGTTTTGTGCTAAATTTTCGGTGTAATATGCCTCTTTGTCACTATGTTCATAAGTATCTGTAATATAAGTAGAGGAAGATGTGTGCTTCATTTTGGCTCACATGGCACATTGTAGCTATTTCTTTTTCTGTTTTCTTATCCTCCCTTTACTTCTCTGGTCTGGAAATTACATGCTGATAGAGGCTTTTCCTTCTTCACAGTTTTTACTCCTAGCACTTAGCACAGTAAATATTTGTTGGTTGAATGAAGGAAGAAATACACTTTTGAAGGGATCAGGGAAGACTTCATGATGAAGGTAACATTTGAGTGTGACATTAAAGCACTGTTTTGAAATGTGTTGATGGGGGCGGAGGACAGGATTGCCAGATAAATACAGATTTTGTATGAGACAGTTGCATTAAAAAGTTATTTATCATTTATCTGAAACCCAGATTTAACTGGATATCCTGTATTTTTACTCGCTAAATCTGGCAACCTTCAGGGAGAGAGTAGTCAAACCCTAGGTAGTAGTATGAGGTGAATTTGCATTCTCGACGAGTGGCAGGTGGTTTAGGTGAACTGAGTGTATAAAGGGATGTATGGCAAAATGGTCAATTGATGCCAAATCAAGGAGCACCATTGAGCACTCGAAGAATTTAGATTGAATTTGAAGAGCAGTGGGGAATTTATAAAGTATATAAACAAGGTAGTGACAGGATCAAAGTTAAGCTATCAACAGATTAGTCTGAAAGTGGTTTGTAGATGAACTGGAGAGAGAGATTAGGGGAGAGAGGAACAGACAGGAGATTGTTGTTAGTCTCACATCTCTTGCCTTCCTTCTCTTTGACTTTACCTCTGGTCCCAGATCCCCTTTCCCATTTTTTCTTCTTTTGTCCTTAGGTTCTTCTGTCATTTTCGTACTCTTCTTTGCATAATTCACTACTTCAGCCATTCTTTCACTATCAACTTCATTGCCTTTGTGAAATTTTCTCTTCGTTGGATTGGATTTGCAGTTTATAAATCTGAATCCATCCAGTCACTGCTTTTGCATCCAGGGCACTATTTCCTCTTGGAGAAAAACAAAAACAGCTGAGCATCTTGATGCCGCTACAAATGTATGACATATTTTTAGCTGGTCCCAAAACAAAACTTTAGCTCATATCTCATTAGCCACTCTTTTTTCCATTTTCCATAACAACTGTCTCAGACTTTCACTCTGTTCCTGCCTTTCTCCTTCTTTCTGTCAGATGATCATGGCTCCTACTTTACAGAAATATAAAGGTCATGTGCTGGACACATTCATTCAGCTTTTCTCATACTCCCCAAACGTGCCCCCATTATTTTTTAACTTTCTTTTCTCTTCAATAGCATTCATTCCACAAGTACTTTTTAGATACTCACTGCATTCTAGGCACTATTAGGTATGTTCAGGATGCATCGTGAGCAAAGCAGACAAAGATCCCTGTTCTGTTGAAGGAAAAACTGCTTCTTCCTGCCAAATCAGGGCTTTATGAACATGTCCTCCATCCTCAAGGATCTTGATCCTCATCTTTCTGCTTGTTTTTACTTGTTCCACTTCTCTCATCTTCTTATAAACATACTCAAATCTTTAATTTAAAGACCTCTAGATACTGGCCTTTTTAGTATTCTCCTTTACAAGTAGAGCTTCTTGAACAGTCAGGCCCCTCTTGTCACCATTTCTTCATTTCCCATTTCCCTCTCAGTCTAACGCAGTGTAGTTGGTCTCTCTACAACTATTCAAGTGAATCTTTTCTCATGAAGATTAATAGGGATTTCTTAACATTCAAGTCAAATGGATGCTTTTCAATTTTTTATTGCTTGGTCTTTTTTGCAACATTTAAAACCCTTTGTTACCTTGAATTCTGCCACACCATTCCTTTCCTACCTGTCCAACTATTCCTTCCCCTTTTTCCTTCTTTTTCTCTATGGGCTGGTATCAATAGACTTATTTCTATATTTGGCCTTTTTACTTTTTTCCTCTTAAATACTCCAGTGGCTTTAGTTATTGCCTATCCTTGATTTCTTCAAACATATATTTTTGGATCAAACTACTCTAAGCACTAAATCTGTATTTCCACATGATTATTAATGATCATTAGACATCCCACCTTATATAAATAGTTCAGTTTCAGCATCTCCAAAAGAAAACTATTTTTCTCTGGGACTTGCTTTTCTGTGTTCTGTAATGTCTACCTATGGCATCAGTTCATCAGAACTAAAACTGCCTGAACCAAAAACTCAATCACACACGATTGGTCTCCCTCACCCCACCCCCCAAATCTAAATGTCAAATATATTTTTAAAATCCTTTTAGTTGCACCCCTGGATGTCTCTTAAATCCTTGAGACTCGTCAGCACCTTCGTTACTCAGATCTCATCTTTTCTCACTTAATGGTTGGAATAACTCCTTAGGTAGTCACCGTGTCATCAGTCTTTCCCTTTCCGATGCATCTGCCACAGAGCCACACCAGTGATCTTTCTCATCCTTAAATTGGATTATGTCATTCTCTTGCATGTTACTCTTTAATGCCTGCATAAATTCAAATTCCTTAGCACGGCATATGGGGCCCTCGTGATCAGATATGAGTGGTAGTGAGAAATCTTAAAAAATTTTCTCAGTCTCAAAAGTAATGTATTACATGGGCTTTTTTCTACATCTTCTTGGTATATGTCCTTTATCAAGTCTTCCGAAATTTAAAGAAAATCATAAGTAGGCAGTGAACTTTATCAGTTTTTCTCCAACTGTTGAGATAATCATGTGATTGCTCCCTAAATTTATTAATATACTGAATCATGTTAATAAATTTTCTAACATTAAACCATCCTGTGTTACAAGCCCGATGCATTTTTTGGTTAGATAGTTGTTTGGTATATGGCAGATGTGCTCGTAAGTGAAAAATGCTTAAAGTTTTTGCATCATTCTGATTTTTTGCAATGAAAAGAACACTGACCCCATTAAATGATTTAAGTGTTTTTCCCCTCCCTGTTTTATTTTTTTAATAGTAATTATTTTTTCCATTACCTTTTTTTTTAAATTTTCAGTTATAGTTGACATTCAATATTACATTAGTTTCAATGTGTACAGCCCTATGGTTAGACGTTTTTGTGTAATTTACAGAGCGATCCCCCCAATCAGTCTGGTACCCACCTGGCACCGTACACAGTTATTACAATATTGTTGACTATATTCCTTATGCTGCACTTCACATCCCTGTGACTAATTTTATAACTGTCAATTTGTACTTCTTAATCTTTTTTACCTTGTTCACCTAGTCCCCCAACCGCCTTTCCATCTGGCAGCCATCAGTTTGTCCTCAGTATTTATGAGTATGTTTCTGTTTTCCTGTTTTATTTCTGTTTTATGGATTAGCTTGTGTAAAATGGGGTTGCCTGTGCTTTGCAAGTCTGAGAAGTCTCAGATATTCAACCATGTAGACCTAGTCCTTGAGCCTCTTCCATAGGGAAATTGATTACCACTTAAGTTTCTTCTATAATTATTTAGATATTTTAGTTTCTTTTCCTCTGTATGCCATATTTGGCATGTGAGTTTATTCTATAAATATCCATTTTGTTGAAGCTTTCAAATTTATTGGCACATATTTATAATGTTTTATTTTTAAAATCTGTCATGTCTAGTGACCTCATTTTCATCATGTGTTTTATTTGCATTTTCTTTTTTTTCCCTTGATGGTCTTGCAAGAGATTTCTCTGTTTCATCTTTTCAAAGAAACATCTCATTTTGGTTATTATTTCTATCTTTTGCTTATTTCTGCCCTTATATATATAATTTCCTATTTATTTAAATTTACTCTTTCATCTTTATTGTATCATTGCTTAGAACTTTTGTTTTTAATCTAGATATTTTCTGATGAATGTATTTAAAGCAAGTTTCCTTTTATCTAATGCTATACCTATGTGTCATCAATTTTAGATTATGAATGTTTTAAATTTTTGTTATTTACTTCTAAACACATAACTCATTTTGATTTTTTTTTTCATTTATAGCCAGTTAGGAATTAAACTATTCTTCTGCTATAGATTTCTAATTTTATGCTGGTGTGGTCAGAGAATCTAGTCTCTAATGTTGATTTTGGGGAGGGGATATTGTGGCTTTTGTGGCTTGGTGCATGGTTGATTTCTGTCAATGTGTCATGTATGCTAAAAAACCAATCTATACTGTGTAGATTATAAAGTTAAATGTGCAGTTACCATGTATAATTGTTGATTTTTCTATTTCTTCTTTTCCGTCATTGTTCCATATATGTTTCCATATATGTTTCTTGTTGCCGTTTTTATGGTCCTGGCTTTGTATGTACAAAATCAAAATGAACTATGATATTACACCTTAATTTCCACCACGTATCATGCAATATCATCTTGTATGTTTTGCTTCTTATTTCACATTTTAAAGGAGAGTATTCATGTGGTAAAAACTTTTGAGAATTTGTATGGCTGGGGATATTTTATTTCACATATTTAATAGCTTAGCTGGATATGAAAATCTAGATTCATAGTTCTTATCCTGCAGCACTTTGAAAATATTAATTCATTGCTTTCTTGAATTCAGTGTTGATGCTCTGTTCCTTTGGAGATATGTTCTTTCTCAATGGAAGTTTTAGCATTTTTTGGGGGGGGGCTTCGATTTTCTTAAATTTCACACCAAAAAAATGGGACTAGGTATGTTTTTTCCATATACATCATATTTGGACCACTGTGAACCCTTTCATTCTGTTGTCTTTAAATTTTTTAATGGAAATTCTCAGCCATTATTTCTTTAAAGATTTCCTTTTTTCCTTCTTCAGGACTCATATATATAGATATATACACACACATACACATATAATATATGTATATGACGTGTATATATATATATATATGTATATATATATATGTATACGTGTATATATATATATGTGTATATATATATATATATATATACATGCACATACATACATACACATTGATACTTCTAGCCTCTTAACTGCCTTGCTTTTTCTCTTTCGTTTGAATTTTCCATTTCCGTGTTTTTTATTTGTTTGTGTTTTCCCTTTTTTTATCCTTTGCTGATGTCTTCCGGAACCTTTCAGATCACTGTTTTATTTTTTCAGTCACATATATTCTATGTATCTGTTATCTATTTATCTTCAACACAGGATGAAGGTTAGGGATTAATGCTGTATGAGTTTCTTTACTCTTTTCCTCTATAGAATGAGGATAGTAATACCAACCCTGTAGAGTTGTTTTGGAGGATTAAGTGATGTAATCCAAGTAAAATGCTTTAAGTAATGCCAAGTATATAGTAAGTGAGGGCTGCTATTTTTTTAAAAAATATTTGTATTTTTCATACCCAGTATTTCTAATTGGTTATTATTGTAAACTGCTTGTCCTTGCTTCATGTTACCAATAAAAATCTTATCTTTTTAAGGATGTCTATTACTCGTACATCCTATCCATGAATTCTGCTTTGTCTCTTACAGATGGTTTAGTTTGTTGCCTTGATTTTTTTATTGGCTCCATTCTCCAGATGTGTAGTTATTTCGTGGGATGAATATGTATCTCCTTGAGAGGGTATCAGCTTCCTTGTCTGTGTTTAGAGATTGATTGGGTGGGAAGATGGGCAGGGGAGAGCGGAAACCTGTTCTTCACTAGGGTGTAGGTGAGGACCGAGGACAGAGAACCTCTGCATTTGCTCTCTGTCCTCGACTGCAGGCCCTTGAGGACCGCTCCTCATCTCTACTCCCAACCCTGCTTTTTTCCAAGTCCCGCCTTTCTCAGTTATAACTCTCTTACCCTGCACAGTGGGCATAAGGAACTGGAGAAGGTTCAGGGAGGTGGGAAGGAAGTTATTGGTGCCTGTACCTCATGTCCCTAGTGGTACATGGCCCCCCCTGTCTCTGAGTTTACATGCCACCTATTGTTAATTCATTGGTCCTAGCTGTCACTAGACTGAAGCTGCTGTTTCTCCCTCCTCGTTGTGTTGGCCAGGAAAGCTGGGATCCCTGTAGGGCAATGTAGAGGAAGCCACATAGTTACACAGCTAAAAAGCCCTTCCCCAGACTCTCCTGTCTGTGGATCCAGGCGCTCTCATGCTCTCTGCTGATGTTTACCTCCTGCCTTCTGTCCATTCAGGGATTTCTCACCAGTCTCGTGTCAGGTTCTCAGATCCATCACCCTCTCCCTCTCAGTTTCATGGTATTTGGAGAGGGTTCCAGTTGTCATTGTCAGTTTTTTATTCTTTCATGGATAGAAGTTTATAAATTTCTTCTTATAGCATGATTCTATCATCCATTAGGCTGGTTTCTAAAACAATAATTTTATATTTTTAGGAAGCTACCCAATTACATGTATATAAGACCAGTTCATCTTCATCTCATAATAGAGGATTAAGTTAATGAAGTAAAGACCTTATTATAAGAAAATGTTGATTTGTAGGGCAACCCACGTCATTACACTTTAGATCAACATTATAGTAAGGCTATTTATTCTATGGTAGCCAAGTATTCATATATTATGTCAACAAGTTAGCTTCCTGTTGATAAATTCAGATTCCCTTGGCATCTTTCTCCTTGTGTTTTACAAAGATTATCTTACTAGTCCTCTTAAAGACAATTTGTCTTTAACTGGACAGTCTGTGAGGATTTCAGTTTGTGCTGTATAGTAGAATATTGTAACATTATCATTAGAAACCGGTAGAAAGTATACAACAAATGTATAATTTAAAGCAAATTGTGTTATAAAATAGATCTCATCAGATGAATGAGAATTTCTAAAAGAAAGCCTTTTAAAATTTCATCTTTTGTACTTTTCCTTATTCTAATGTTCTCTATTTCTGATTCTTTGAAGATGCACAGTAATCAAAAGGGCTTACTTCCAGAGCCAAATCCTGTACAAATTATGAAGAGTTTAAACAACCCTGCCATGTTACAAGTTCTTCTACAACCCCAACTCTGCGGACGAGCTGTTAAACCAGGTAAGCACCATGTGCACTGACTACATGCAGCACATTGTCTTGATTCAAGTGTTCTGTTTTACATGAAAAAATATTTTAATTAGGACCAAAATATTAATTTTCTAGGACTTGTTAGTGAATTTACTTAATGATCTGAGGTGATAATATGTTTCAACTATTTTTGGTAAATACAGTTTGCTTATAGGTTCCTAATTTTTTTTTAACCATTAACAAATATTAAATATTAAACCTTTAGTTTAGCTCCTTATTGAAATGAATTTATAGACCAGCATAGTATTAGCACTCTGTGCTGTTTTGGAATATCTCAGCAGAATTACTTTGTTGAAAGTGCTAAAAGTTTGTTTCCTCTTTGTTCTTACCTTTTTTGTTGTAAAATTGTTTCACTTTGTGAAAAATGACAAAGACAGTATTTTCTAAGCATTATGGAAATTTTTATAGTATTGGCATACATTAAATATCTATGTATTTAGTATTTTTTTCTCTATTAAGAGCTTATTTACCTTCTGAAATGCACAACTGTGCATACACAAAATACATTTTAGCATTATGAGGAAACAAATTTCTATATTTAACACTAAGTTTGAGAGTGAAAATATTAGAATAAATATGTTCATTCATTTTCAACCCTAACTGGTCTAATACTAAACAGTTGAATGCAGTTCAATTCTAGCACTAACTACTCAGCTTTATCTTAGACCCCATAAATTAAGGACTCAGTCCCCAGTATATCTGCCCCTACTTCACACACCAGCTGTAAGTTCAGGGGCCCCAGGCTACCTACCCTCTGACCAACTGGCTACAAATTTAGGGGTTCTTATGACCCCCTCAGATTTGATAATTGGCTAGAACAACTAACAGAACTTAGGAGAATACTATACTTATGATTACAGTTTTATTATGAAGGAAATAACTCAGAAAATGCCAAATGAAGAGCACTTAGGACTAAGTCCAGGAGGTCCTGAAATCAAAGCTTTTATGTTCTTTCCCCATAGAACCAGGGCACATTTCCCTCCTAGCACATCAGTGTATTCACCAACTAGGGATCTCTAATGAAATTCGATGTCCAGAGTTTTATTGGGGTTTCATTGTGTAGGCATGATTGTTGGCCATGCTATTTAGCTCAGTCTCCAGTCCCACTCCTCTCTCTGGAGGGCAGGAGGTCTGACTGACTTAAAGCCCCAGTCCTCTAATAACAAGGTTGGGCTTTCTGGCACAACCAGCCTCCATCCTGAAGCTACTTAAGAGCCACCTTGAGTCGCCTCATCAGCATGACAAAGATACTCTTGTCACTGGGGAAGTTCCAAGGATTTCCTTCCAGGAACCAGGGACAAGGACTAGTTAAATAATTTATCATACAACAATATTCATGCTAAGTACTTCATATGATCAATTATTTGTGTGGACTAAGCAACTTTAGAGGTTTTCTGGCTCACCCTATTATGTAATAAAGATCTCTCCTCTCAATTTTAATGGTTTAGAGAGATCCTTGTATTTCTTGGCTACTTGAAGCAGAAGAAGTTCATTGTTTCACAAGGCAACCTGTTCCCTGGTATGACAAATTACTAGGAGGTTTTTTCCCGTTATATTACATGGTTATTTCTGTAACTTGTAGCCGTTTATCCTAGTTCTTCTGAAGAAACACAGAATAAATCTATTTTCCTCTTTCCATAAGAAAAGCCTTCTAATATTTGAAGACAACTAAAATGAAACCTCAATTATCTTTGTTTTTTTCTGTCTTCTATTCTCCAGACCAATGGTCTCCTTTTATTTATTTACTTTGACTGTGCTACCCTGTCAGTAAAATGAATTTTGATATTTTTAAATATATAAAGCCTATGCATCAAATTTATGTCAATTATGTAACTACACCCCTCTCAACCCATTATGAAGAAATTATAAGTTTAATATTTTAATTTTTTAAAATGAAAGTAAATATAAATAACAGATCTAATATATTCTTTTTATATCTCTTATACCTCTTTAGAGATTATAATTCTATATTTGACTTTCCATAACATGTCATAGTGTATACTCTCAAGATCCTCCACACATTGTCCTCTTGTAGATAAAGCCCAGGTTTTCTAGCTTGTCCTGGAATATGGTGAACACAGAAGTGAGCATATCCTATGGGTGGGATCTGATCAGCACAAAATGCAGTGGTATTTCCTTCCTATGATCGTTAATTGCTTAATGAAGTCCAAGATTGTCTTAGTGTTTAAAGAAGTTTATCACATTCTAGGATAAACTTCACTTGGTCATGATGTATTATAATCCTTTGTATTTATTCTTGGTTCATAGTGTTGTTCAAGTCTTCTATATCCTTACTAGTCTTCTGTCAACTTATCCTATTAATTATTGCAAGGAAAGAATGGGGCATAGTGGGAGATCTAGCCAAGAGCGAAGGGTAAGGGTGGTTAGATGTGAGACTGGATATCTTCAGAGTGTTTTGTTTCTAGTTGTTGTTTTAAACTGGGAAATACTCTATTCACTAAAAGCCGTGACAATATATTTTAATGTTTTATAATAAAATGCAGTGACTATCTGAAGAAAGGAGGTGGTACTGAAATTTCTAACTGATGTGGGTTTGTTTACTTTTTTCCAGTTCTAGAATTTTTTGCTACACACACACACACACATACACACAGGCTTTGTTATTTGGTACAGGGACAAATATTTAAGATTGTTGCATCCTCTTGATGAATTGACCTCTTTACCATTGTGAAATGACCATCTTTATCCCTCTTTGCTAACAAACAGTGTCTTTCTTTATAAGCAAATCATCCTAACAATATAATCTTCTCACCACCTGTAGTGCAACTGGCTCATTCTAAAGAAAGCACTTTCTAATGGTTAGTTTTCCAAAGATATGATAGGCTGCCTCAGCAGGTAATAAAAACTTATAACAGAGCTTTTAAAGCATGGGGTGAACTTATAGGAATATTATATGTAAATTACAATATTTTTGGTTATTGGATTATATGCTTTCTGAAGTACTTTCTAAGTCTTACCTTCTAGGGTTCAGATTATTGTATTGCTAGATAATTTTGTACATTATGACTAATTCCAGTTACTTTATCATAATTAGATGAAATTGTTTTATATATTTTCTATCACAGTTCTTTCATTCTATATATTGTCTATTCTGAAAACATCTCTTCTGATATGTACTCTGGTATATGTGCCGTTAGACAAAATTGATAAAGAGTATGGTTTCCATTTATTTTATCAACTATGTATAGTACTCTTGTTTCTTTTGTTTTTTTATGTAGATGTTTTTATATACATATATTCTCTCAATTAGATTGTAAACTTTTGAAGGACAGGATTGTATTTTGTCCTCACTGCATGCTCAGTGCCAAAATACCCCAAAGCCCTAACAAAAACACTGAGCAAATAACATGGATTCAATTAGTATTATACTTATTGAAAGATAGACTTAGTTTTGTTTCACTAAGCACTAGAGAAGAGAAGGGCTAGGTTTGGTGTTTTACCACTATGACAGAAAGTGTTAGAATTTTAAAATCAAATTCTAGGATTGAATCACAAGGAAAGAATCCTCTCACTTTTTGTGCAGTAACAAGGTCGGTATATAAATGAACTTCCCGTGAATTTGTTAGAAGTTTAAAGAAATAACCATTTACCCTTTTTGGAGTTTATTTTTAAATCCCATATATATCATAAAGTTAAATTTTTTATTTTTATTTTCTTAAAGCAGTTCTTGGAACACCTTACAGCTTGTCACATCTGATGAATCCATCCATCTCCTCTGCATTTTTACATTTGAATAAAGCACATCAGGTATATAACTAGTATTGAGTACTGAAGCATCAAAAATTTGAAGTGAATGTTTTGTTTGTTCTTTATTGTAAAATTCTCAAGAAGTTAAATTAGTGTTTTATTTTTAAAAAAATCCTTAGTCGCAAATATAGCTGCATAAAAACGTAAGTTAGAGTACATCAAATCAAACTAATGAAAGCAACATAGTTATATACATTTATTGATTCCTATTTGTAAGCTATTAAGGGAAGAGGTATATTTTTGTGGTATATTTTTCTGTGAATAAATCAGTATGGTCATACATTGCTTAACGGTGGGGCTATGTTTTGAGAAATGCAGTTAGGTGATTTTATCACATGTGAGCATCGTAGAGTGCACTTACACCAACCTAGATGGCATAGCCCACTGCACACCTAGGCTATATAGAATATAGCTCATGAGGCCTGTACAGCATGTTACTGTGCTGACTACTGTAGGCCATTGTAACACAAGAGTAATGGCTCGTATATCGAAACATTGAAAAGGTACAGTAAAACTACAGAATAAAAAATAAACAATGGTATACCTGTATGAAGCACTTACCGTAAACGGAGCCTGCAGGACTGGAAGTTGCTCTGAGTAAGTCAATGAGTGAGTGGTGAGCGAATGTGAAGGCCTAGGACATTACACCACTGTAGACTCTATAAACACTGTGCACGTAGGCTACACTAATTTCAATTTTTTTCTTCAATAATAACTGTAGCTTACTTTTTTATTTTATAAACTTTTAGTTTTTAAGTTTTCAACTCTTTTGTTAAAACATAGTTATGACTGCTGTACAAAAGTATTTTCTTTCTTTATATTCCTATTCTATAAGGTTTTTTTCTATTTTTAAAATTTATATTTTTTATACTTTTAAAACTTTTTTTGTTAAAAACTGAAGACAAACGCACGTATTAGCCTAGGCCTACACAGGGTAAGGATCATCAATATCACTGTCTCCCACCTCCACATCTTGTCCCACTGTAAGGTCTTCAGGGAGAGTAACACATGGAGCTTTTATTTCCTACCACTGTCTTTTATTTGGTTCGTCATTGGCCAAAACATCATTTTGTAGCATATGACTGTAGTTCAAAAAAAATCTTCTTATGTTTTCTTAACTCAAAAGAGGTATTTACAAAAAGAAAAAAATAAACACATGAACAGTAACTCTTAATTCTTAAAATTTAATCAATGTGATAAAAATAATTCATATATTTATGGAAGTAAACTAAACTTTTTCAAATAAGTATTTTAAAATGTTTTTGTATACATAAATATTATTTTGGAGATGAACAGTACTCATAATTTCAGTACCGTTAAGGCTTTTTCTATATAGAAGCCTAACAACAAATCAGACCTAATACGTAATACATAATTGGTATAGATTAGAAGGATGAATGTCTGGAAAGGCCTATCCTCTATTTTTCATTCTTAGATCTAACATAGAATCTAACCTTGTACACTATAAGGTCTTTATTCATTTACTTAACATTTTTATTGGGTCTCTAACATACTAGACACTCTGCTAGTCATTGAGGCTATAGTATTGAACAAACATTCAGCATTCGTGTTCTTAACAGAATTTCAACAAATACAGAAAACAAACGTTAAACAGTTAATTACAAATAACGTGTGAAGGGTGATACAAGAGGGGTGTGAAGAATGTTGACAATATTGTCTTAATTTTACAATAAAGGCCAAAATGCTTAATTTTGCCTTTAAAGCCTGTCCAAGCTGGGCTCTCCTTTCTCCCATGCTCATTGGGTATCACTGTCCTAGCTACAGTGGCCTGCTTTTGGTCCTCAAAGGACCTCGTTCCCTTCTTTTTAGGTCTTTGCTCCTGCTGCTCCTTCTGCCGGGGATGCTTACCACCCTTGTACCACCTGATTCCCCAGACTTCACCCAGTTCTTTTCCTGCAGCCTTCAGCTCTCTGCACAAGAGTTAGTTCCTGAGGGAACTTTCCTTCAGTTTACCAGTTTAAATCAAATTCCCCTCTATTTGTTCTCATAGCTCCCTGTACATTCCCTTCATATATCCATTACCATTTGTAAGTATATGTTTTTAGAATTAATTAATGTCCCTCTTCTTCTGGAGACAATAAGATCCATGAGGACAGGTCCTATTGTTGTTATTTCTCATTATGTAGCACAGTGCCTAGCATGTAGAAGGTGCTCAATAAATCTTTGTTGAATGATCAAATGAATAAATAAATGATTGAATGACACCAATATTAAAGCCAGAAAGGGGTAAAAGGAAGGGAGGAAGGGTGAAAGGAAGAGGGGGTGTAGAATTAGTTTAATGACTATATGGTCACATCTTGTATGTTATTAAAAGAATTAATTAGTGTTACCTGAAGTTGGAAAGCAGGGTATTAAGAAGCTGTTGCTTTTGCTCAGATCAGCTAGAGAATTGAACCATATGAATTGGGTTATATGACAAGCAACTTTAAAAATTAAACTAACTTAATGTTTTATCATTTTCACAGAGCTCAATTATGAGTAATACTTCTAATTTATTCCTTCATAATCTTTCCCATGTACCACTGGCACAGCAACAATTAATGAAGTTTGAGAATATTCATACTAATAATGTAAGTATGGAATTATTTTTCCTTTGAAATTAGCTCAGTTTATTTTATATATATATATAATCGGGCTATCTGTCAGATTGTAATTTTCACTTGTGTAGCAGTTTTGTTTGGTTATGTCCTGCTGCCATGAGCAAAAGTCTTTCTTTTCTTCTTTTGCAGAAACCTGGCTTACTTGGAGAACCCCCAGCTATGGCACTGCAGACTGCAATAGGGATAGGGTCGGCGCTTTCCTTGAAAACAGAGTTGGGTCATCATGGAGAAGCACATAAAAGTAAATGATGTGTATTTACTGAGAAGTCAGGAAACAGATTTGAGACTTAAAGATAGTTTCCCTGTATTCTACTTTTATTTACAGGAAGGCCAATTCAAGTTTTATTTAGTCATTTAAACTTTCAGGAGTCTCTTGACTTTTCTATTTTTAATATTAGAAAACTATCGAGAAGTTATTGATGGACTTGCTTCCATGCCGAGATGAATTTTTCCCTGTTGGATATGATTTAATATTTAATGAAGGTTCACAGCAGTGTGAGGCAGAGACATAGATCCATTTGAGACTGACATGTTGCCTACTGAGCTGACAACACTTTTACATAGGTATCCACTTAATTTTTGCCTGGATAAGAAACCCATAGCTTTTATAAAGAAATAGCTGGTATTTGTAAACTTAAAGTTTGATTATTTGTATCATTTTTAAAAATATCTCCAAATTGGTTTTGGAAGAAAAATAATATGTGTATGTATTTTTTAAAAAGAAACAGGAGTATGGTAATTACCATAATTTCTTAATTGAATATGATTTTGAAAGACACTTTCAGTTTGAAGTTCAGTTGAAATTTGTTTGAAGTGAGCATGAAGTGAGGGAATAAAGGCCACCAGTAAATAAAAATACACACACACACACACACACACACACACACACACACACACACACACAAATATATTTAGCCTTTATACATAAAACCAGCAAGTCAAATGATCAAATAACTCAGTTCTAACTGTCAGTATTGACTGGGCAAACTTCAAACCAGTATTCAGACAAGTGTAGAAATTTTTGTGGTGATGAGGGTCTGTCCTAAAAATTAAATTTTCTGTGCCTAAAAGCTTTGTTGGGTTAAAATGTCATGTCTAAATAATAAGGCTTTAGTATGTGTTGCTTTAAGAACACTGAAAATTTAGTGTCCAAATAAATACATCCCTAGAAGATAGATCTAAGGTAGCTATCTCTAAATATTAAATACTAAAAATAATTATTTAGTGAATTTGCAAAATGTTAATTTGACTCAGTTTTCAAAATTAGCTCTTTTCATTTAATTTTGACCTGTACATTGTTAAAAAGTAGAATAGTTCAAGATTTTCCTATTAAAACTTTCATTTCTTCCAAAATTTTTTGTTAGTCTCTATAAATTAAAATGTGAAACTTTTAAATGTTACATTTGGTGTTCACAAATATCGCTGGTTTTTAACCAGTGGTATGCTGATGTTTAAAAACCAGCTCTCTGAGTTTAAAAAAAGTCTCGAATTGTAGGATTTGTGGGTCCAACCATGGTTGATTTCCAGTTATCAGTGTGAGGACATTGAACTCGAGAGCTGGGAAGAGATATGAACTGGTGCAAACTAGTTGACCAAATTTATTGCTGGATTTAATCTAACTTTATCAAATTTTAAGTGTCAGAGATTTTTTTTAAAACTGAAGACTTAATTATTCCTTCAAATATGAAAGCAGGCAAGTGAAAATGATTGGGCATTGTTTAATAAGGCACCAATGTAACTTAAATGCCAAATAGTACACAAATTTTGCTTTCAACTTGTAAAATATACAATTAAATTAAAAGTTGGGATTATCCTAGAAGTTGTTGAAAATAAGAAAATCATGATTGCTATTATAGGTTTTTTATTTTTCCATATGTGAACCTGCTAATTTACAACCTCTAATGTTACTTTTTGAATTTAACTGTTCTCTCATAAGTAAAAAAAAAAAAAAAAAAAAAAAAGAGGGGGTTCCCTGCATTTTGCCTATAACTTACCAATATCAAAGGACTATTATGACTAAGTCTTGTCTAACCAAAAGTTTTTGCATTTGTGTTCATTACAGCATCTAATCTGATTCCAACTCAAACAGCTCTAACAGCTGGAATGGGCATACTGCCATTCTTTCCAAATCAGCACATGGCTGGACAAGCTGGGCTGGGGCCCGGGAATACTCAGGAGAAGCAGCCAGCCTCCATGGGAATGGCTGAAGGAAATTTCTCAGGGTCACAGGCTTATCTTCAGAGCTTTCCAAACCTTGCTGCTGGAGGTTTGCTGACGGGACACCATAAGCAACAACAAAGTCAGCCAAAAGGCACGGAGATAAGTTCAGGGGTAAGAAAACTCTGTGTATGTGTGCGTGCGCACGCACACACACACACGTGTGTGTGTGTATGTGTGTATATGTACATATGTATGTATATGCATTCACATACATTACACATGCATGAGTGTATATATGTATATGTATATATGTATAATGGAATTATATGTATATGTATATATACTTTTAAATACTTTTATGTGTATATATACTTTTAAATTATATCTTAAATGAAATTCTACTTCTGTTGTTTTTTTAGGTGGTTATTTTATAGGTGGTATAATTTATGAAATATAAAGCAATATTAACTTTCAATTTCAAAGGAAGTTAATAATTTAAAGCATATAAAAATGGATTACAAACTAGATCACTACTATATGTCAGTGACATGGCTTTTTCATAGTGTATATTTACTTCTCAAAATAGAGAAAATGTTACACTCTTTAAGAAAAAACCCTGTTATTAAAAGCAAAGATCCATCTTTTGTTAAGTAATGCAGCTAGTGTTTGAGACTACACTTAATTACTTTTCATTGTGTCTGTAAATAAAAACATTTTAATTTGTGTAAAATGAGGTAAGTCTGTCATAAAATAGATAATTCGTGAATGAATTATAAATATTTGCTTTTCTAAAATGTGAGATATATATAGTTTTCAAAAATAGTTGGTATTTTAAAAATAAACTAATTTAAATTCAAAATTTTATAGTTTGGAAAAGCTTAAGAGTATCATTAATAATTATATAAGGATATCATAAGGCTTTTTAAGTAAATAATAATGCTATTCTTTAAAATATACTCATTTTCCTACCGTAAATGTATATTCTGTAACTAATTAAGCTATTTTAATATTTCTAAGAACCAATTTTATTTGAAAGATGGCAAATTCAGCTATTAAGCTCTGATCTGTC
Source organism: Eonycteris spelaea (assembly GCA_003508835.1). NCBI lineage: Eukaryota > Metazoa > Chordata > Mammalia > Chiroptera > Pteropodidae > Eonycteris > Eonycteris spelaea. The sequence continues at coordinate 12,368,476 of PUFA01000016.1, forward strand.
CAAAAGAACCTAGTCTCTTTTACCGAGCTCATAAACTACCGACATTTATAATTGCTGTAATTGGTGTAGGTAGAATAAAGTACATTTAATTTTTATTTTATTTGTACCCTAAAATATTCTTTGGTTTGTAAATGTCACCTGGTCAAAGCTGGAGTATGGATAAACATTACAGTTAAACAGTGGGAAAGCTAAGGCATTTCTTTATAGAATAAACTTTAAAATTTTATTTGCAGTATCTATTGCTTGGATTATTGGAGGAAATGAAACAAACAGAACTCATATATAAATACTCTGCATATTTTTGCACAGTATCTTCAACTGGAAGTTTGTACCTTTTGACTCTTTCACCTATTTTGCCCCTCAACCCCCACTTCTGGCAACCATCAATCTGTTCCCTGTCTCTGTGAGCTTGTTTTTTGTTTTGTTCTGATTTTTAGATTCTACATACAAGTGAGATCACGTGGTATTTATATTTCTCTGTCTGACTTATTTCACCTAACATAATGCCCTTATAGTCCATGCATGTTGTCAAAAATGACAAGATTTCCTTCTTTTTTATGGCTTAATAATGTGTGTGTGTGTGTATGTGTACATACCAAATTTTCTTCATCTATTGATAGACACTTAGATTGTTTCCATAGGTTGGCTATTATAAATAATGCTGTGATGAACTTGGGGGTGCAAATATCCTTTTGAGTTAGTGTTTTTGTTTTCTTCAGATAAATACAAGTGGAATTGTTGGATCATATAGTAATTCTGTTTACAATTTTAATTTTAATTTTTTTTTTTTTTGCTATTGAGTTATACAAGTTCCTTATATATTTTGGGTATTAATCCCTTATCAGATATATGATTTGCGAATATCATAAATCTCCCATTTAGTAGGTTGCCTTTTAATTTTGTTGATGGTTTTATTTACTGTAAAGAAGCTTTTTAGTTTGATGTAATCAAGTACTTTTGTTGCCTGTGCTTTCTGTGTCTTATCGAAAAAATAATTGCCAAGACCAATTTCAAGGTGATTTTCCCTATACTTTCTTTTAGGAATTTTATGGTTTCAGATCTTATATCTAAGTCTTTAATTCAAATTGAGGTTTTGCATATGGTGTAAGATCAGGGTCCAATCTCATCCTTTTGTTTATGGACATCCAGAATGTTCGAGATTGAGGTCTGCAGATGAGAGTCAGCAGGCTCGGAAGCAGGCTCTCTTAGGAGGGAGGGTAAGGGGTGAGAGTGAGGACTTCTTTTTATTTTTTATTGCCAGTTTTATTTTATATTATCACTTCTGTGAGCCTCAGGAATCACGAAAGTCTTAGTAATGGTGTGGGTAGAGGCGTTCATTGCTGAATGGCAATATTCTGGGCAATGTAATATAACTTAAGAAAGAAAGTTTGAGGCCTGGCTCTAACATGTACTAAATGTATTTAATGTTGGTAACAGTATTAATGGAAATAAGGTACAGAATTTGGTTTTTCATGTGATGATTTCTCTCCTAGTTCAAATGAGAAGATTGTACGAGGTGGCCTTTCATTATCTTTCAGTTCTAAAGTACTATGGTTCCAGAATAGTTTTATTTAAAACAAACAAACAAACAACTAAAAAATAGTAGTAGGTGAAATGGGATAATTTTAATTAACATCCAGAAATATTTTATAACTATATCTACAGATGTTATGTTCTACAATTTGTTTTGATCACACTAAACTGGATTTATTGAAGAATAAGTATTTCTTCTTCTGCATTTTTGTTTTCTTGTGCCTCTTATTAAGCATCCATTCTTTTATTTATGATAAATAGGCTGCCTCTAAGAATCAGACTTCACTCTTGGGAGAACCACCAAAAGAAATTCGGCTGAGTAAAAATCCATATTTGAACTTGGCAAGTGTGTTGCCCAGTGTGTGCCTATCATGTAAGTGATAACTTAATATTTTGGAGATTTATTCAATAGTTGCCATTATGGGTTTTACTTTAATTTTTAACTTGAGGTATATAATGCCTATTGACCAATTAAAGCCTCAATTATAAGAACAGTCTTAAATTGGATAACTAAAATTAGGATACTTAAAATACATTCTATTTTATTTAAGGAAAACATCCTTTATAATATTTTAAGAATGTAATAAGTTTATTGTATTGTTATTGAATCATGATTGAAAATAATTGGGCAAAGAACTATTTAGCAATCCCATAATCCTTTAAAATACACATAGAATCATATTTCTAAGATAGAGGTTTAAACTGCTGAGTAATCTAATATATCCAAAGTATTTGCAAAATTCACCAAAAATATATGAGTAATTGGAGGATCTCCTCAGGTCTTCATCTGGTGTAAATTAACTATTAATCCAAACAATTTTAAGAGAAAATCACAAATGCTGTGTGCTCAGTGCACTAGGCTATTCAGTAAAACATTGGTTGTCAGTAGTGAAAAACTGCCTTACCGTTCATCAGTAGAGGAAAGGCCAAATAAACAAACAGTTCATTGTAAAATTGAATACTATACAACTGTTTTTAGTAATTGAGGAAGAGCCAGCTACCTATACCATTAAGAAATGATCTCTAAAGCAAATTAAGTGGAAAAAGCAGATGTATGCATTAAAAATTGTTCCATTTATGTTTATTTAAAGCTATGTATTCTTACATGTACATATTTGAATATGTAAGTACATAGAGTAAATCTGGGAAAATAAATTCTAAACGGCTGCCTCTGGGAAAAAGAATAGGATTGAAAAAAGATGAAGATGAAGTTTATTTTTAATATACATTCTCTATTTTAGGAATAACCTCTTGAATCTAAAAATTAATTTGTAATTTTTAAAACCAGGAAAAATTTTAACATGCTTCTAGTACACCTGCTCTATTTTTATCTGGTATAAAATTGATGGTTCTAACTATTACATTAACAAGAATGGTTAATTTACATTTTTTATGCCTTGTTTTAGAGATTGGACATGTTTTTAAAACGTTTCCACCAAAATTATTTATGCACAGGACAAGCTTTCATTTTCAGCTGTTTTAGATGAATAAGACCATATCATTTACATTTTTATCCCGAGGATCATAAATATAGATATATACTGGCAAATTAAAATTTGTGTTCAGTTAAAAATATTCTGAATTAATAAGTTTTGTACTGTGTTTATAGTTTATAATAAGACAACCTAACTACAATATATGTATTGATTTGGCCTTTAGCCCCTGCAAGTAGAACCAGTTTACAGAAGACTGGATTCCAAGCAACATCCTGGGATGCGATCGCTTCAGGGCAGTGAGTCTCAGCGCACACTGGAGAAGTGCATCGCTCATTCTCAACCCTTTGGTGACTACGCACAGGTAAATGACTCTCAGCTTTTGATAATATGTAGAAAAGTTGGTTCAACTATTTATTGAGTTCACTGAACATGAAATATATGATTCCTATAATGCTGTAGGAAACTAAAATATACTTAATCTACACAATACTTTTTGCTCACCGTTTGGAATTTTAGGACACATTCAAGAGATTAATGTCATTTGCACTAGGTAGTTGCCTCATTTTATATAGTGATCAGCAAACTACAGACCAAATCCAGCCCGCCCCCTTTTTGTAAATAAAGCTTTTATTGGCCATTCATTTACATATCACCTGTGGTGCAGTTGCACTATAATAGCAGAGTTGAGTAGTTATAATAGAGACTATGTGGCCTGCAGGATTAAATATTTACAGTCTGGCTCTTTACAGAAAAAATCCTGACCTCTCAGTTACATCATAGTAGAGCTGATTAAGAAACCCAAAGAAATGTCTCTTTTCTTCACCACCGCTTATTGATATAGGAAACATTATCATAATTACAGGTACTGTTATTGAAAAGCATTATGTTCAAAAGACTTACTGTGTCATTACTTGCTTATTGTCAGCTTTGCTTTGCCTTTCTCCTTCAGCTTACTCTTAGTGGCTTACGCTGAGAGTACATGTCATGTTAGCAGTATATGATTATGTAATAATGAGAGTCTTATGATTTAAAAATGCTGATTCTTTCTTATTTCTCAGAGCAGTCAGCTTTTCTCAGTTCTATCCTGTCTCTGGGAGCAGTGCCTACACTTTGTTTTCCTTGGAGCAAACTCTGTTTATCTCACCTGTTTTCTAATAAACTTAGAAAAACAATGTGGATTCTCTTTAGAACAATTGGTACCTAGTTATACTTTTATGATAGGGGTAATAGAAAAACACAGCTCAAACAGACTCTGGAGAAATGGTGCAGCTGGATATAGCAAAATATATAAAAGCGTCTCTTATATATGCTTGTGTGGAAAAGATTAGAGCTATGTAGGTTGGGAAGTGATATATAATTTTGGCAACATATCTAAAATGAGGAGCAGTAGTCAGGAACAGACAAACCTTGGAAGGCACCTTCTTTCCTGTTTCAGAGGGCTCCCCTTCGTTCTTATTAACACTACTTATTAAACATCTAAGAAATGAATTAGATAAGGAAGTCTGTAGGTGACAAAAGCCATAAAATTAGAGATGCGCAAAATCACTTATGATTAATTTATAGTTGTGAAACTTAGCCTAAATTTCCAACATTTTTATAAGACTGAATAAATAAGTTGTGTCGTATTTATACCAGGAAATACTATGCAAATTTTTATTTTTATTATGTCATATAAGAGAATGTGTGACCATATGGTAAATACTACATAATCTATTGTTATTTTTAAAAAAGTTTTAAAATATGGTCCTGTACAATTTTGATTTTTTTGTTTCTTTATAAGGGACAAAATTTTATAAGCAGAAGGAAGCACAATCCATTTTTAAAAGCTTAGTTAAATGTATGATTTGTTTTAATAGTTATTTTTTGTGCTTTTATTTCACTTTTGAAATTCGTCTTGCTTTTCTTATTAGGAGTTTTGCTTAACTGATTTCTGTGGTTTTTGGATACTTGTCCTACCTTGCTTCCGACTTGCCTCCTCAGAAGTACTGTGGAGGTGTGGTCCTCCCTGGATGCATTGTCCCCTTGGACAGTCCCTACTATTTCCTAAGCTTGTTCATGAAGTAAGATATTTTTTTCTATCCTGTGTTCTTTCATCCTTCTTAAGTAAACTTAATTAAATGTTAGTTATGGAATAAAGTAACTGGTAAAAGGTGGTCATGTTTTAGGAATTCCTTCTACTATTTCCACGGCTAAAATGGAGGAAGAGATCTAAGGGGAAAACAAACAACATTTTTTGTATGTTTTCAACACTTGCTACTTGCTTTGTAATGTAAGACTAACTCTTTCTAACAATCCTGAGATTTAAAAGACCACCTACATAATCCAAGTGGAACAGCATAAAGGGGTAAATAATCTTTCAAGTTCATGCAGTTATTCAATGATTTCTCTGATTACGAAGTCCATGTTATTATACCATGGAGAAGTTCTTCAGACGTGGAAGTAGTGTCTCATAGAAACTGCTTGTTTTTTGTATTAGCTGCTATACATAAGGATTAGGAGACTGGTTATGTCAAGCTATAGATGGATATAATACCTACTTCCAATAAAATTATCACATTTAAAAATCCAAATTGGCATTCCCGTATTGGAGTTTTCATCTTAGATTATCCCTCCTGCAGATAATCATTATTAAATTGTATTAAATATGAAAGGAAAACAACTATTTGCAGGCCCTGGAAGATGACCAAAAGTAGGCAGAACCTGAAGGGAATCAGCCTTGAAAGAGGGAAGCCACACTGGATGAGATTATCGTTTCTTTGGCTTTTTGTCTAATGCCACATGGTTTATACAGCCTTACCAGCTGAGGGAGTCAGAGGACAGAGTTCAGGACTATTAGCAAGGCTAAAAAGTAAGGGGGGGCGGGGCGAGTAATCTCAGGAGAAGGGGGTTACATAAGAAGAAGCCTCAAAATCTCTATGTAAACTGAGCCCATATATACTTGACTGACTCCTGAATTATGATCGTGTGAGGAGGAATGTAGTGGAAAACAACAGATGAAAGGCTGAACTGCAAAGAGATTCAACTCCCCTCTACACAGAGGAGACAGTTTGGAGTTCGAGTTAAGAAAAGTTAACGCCTTCTTACAACAAAAGTCAAGTTGTTGGAGGAAGATTTTATAACCTATAGTCTCTACAATATATTATCCACAAAAATTACTAGGTAGTTGAAGAAACAATGTGACTCACAATTAAAAGAAGAGCAATTAATAGAAACTGACCCCGGGTGACCTGGATGTTGGTCTTAGTAGATAAAGACTTAGAACAACTGTTTCAAACATGTTCAAGAACTTAAAGAAAAATAAGGTCAAAATGAACAGATAAGGAATTTCGGAAAGAAATATAAACTAAAAAATACAGAAACTCTAGAACTGGAAAGTATACTATCTGGAAAAAAATACATTGAATGGACTTAACAGATTTGAGGAAACAGGAAAAAAAATTTAATTAACGTAGACAAATCAAAAGGAATAATTCAATCTGAAGAACACAGAGAAAGAGGTTGAAAACCAATGACCGGATCATCAGGGATCAGAGGGACAGTATTGGGTAGTCTAAAATAAATGTAATTGGAGCCAGGAGGAGGGGAGAAAGATAAATGGAGCATAAAATATTTGAAAAAATAATGGTAAAAAATCTCCCAAATTTGATTTAAAAATCTTACAGATCTTATAGGCTCAGAGATGACCTTTGCAAAGCAGGCTAAATAAAAACAAAATTTTGTCTAGGCACACCAGTTAATATGCTGAAAACCAAAGTTATAAAGAGATTATCTCAAAAGCAACAATGTAAAAAGAACACTCATTACCTATGGATATTCTGGGCCAAGTAATCCTCTGTTGTGGCAGGCTGTCTTGTACATTGCGGGATGTTCAGCAGTATCCTTGTCCTCTGCCCATTAGATTGCCCCCCATTGAAATCCATTGTGTTAAAACAACTGGTAAATATGTGAGTAAATAGAAGAGAGTTCTTTTTAAAATTTATTTAAAAGTAACATTATAACGTATTGAATTTATAAAGTATTGTAGATAATAACATTTGACATTAGTTCAAGGGACAGCATGGAGTGAATAAAATGGTTGTAGGGTTATTACATTTCACATGAAGTAGCACAATAGTAACTTAAATAGATTGTGATAAATTATGGAATGCATATTGTAATCTGTAGAACGATCATCAAAAAATACAAAGATGTACAGGCTAAAATGTCAGTAGTTTAATTACAATGGAATTTTAAGAACATTTGATTAAGCCAAAAATATAAGGAAAGGAAAAGGAAAATTGGATGAATAGAAAACAAATAGCTAAGTGATAAATCTCAATTGAATAAAAGTATTTAAATCAAAATGAACTACATGTTCCAGTTAAACAAAGAGATTGTCAAAACAAAGCAAGAATGTACACTTTTACCACTTCTATTAAACTTTTTACTGGAGGTTTTAGTCAGTGCAACAAAGTTTTTAAAAAGGTATCAAATAGTAAAAGAAAAGTAAAAATGTTTCTCTTTGCATACTACATGATTATTTACATAAAAACTTTCTAAGAATCTAAAAAACCCCACTAAAACTAATAAGTAAACTTTTCAGTCTCAGAAGGGCGATATGCAAAAACGAATTGTATTTCTATATACTTGCAGCAAACAATCAGAAAATAAAGTTTAAAAAAATTTTCCATTTATAATACCAGACATGAAATACATAGCAGTAAATTAAGAGAATATTTGCAAGAACTCTACAATGAAAACTTGTTACAAAATATTACTGAGAAAAATTAAAGAAGATGCCTGTGAATGGAGAGTTACATACAATATGTTCATGGATGGGAAGACTTGGATATTGGTATGATATCAGTTCTCCTCAAATTGATCGATAAGTTCAGTACAATTCTAACCAGTTTCTCAGCAGTCTTTTTTCTTAGAGATAAACAATCTGATTTTTAAAATTATATTGAAATTCAAAGGAACTGCACTACCCAAAACAGTCTTATAAAAGAACAAAGTTGGAGGATGAATTCCAGATGTAAAGTCATAGTTACTAAGACTGTGTGGTGTTGGCCTAACGCTAGGCAAATATATCAGTGGAACAGTCCAAAAATAGACCCATACTTAAGTGGTAAATTGATTTTTGACAAAAAATGCCAAAACAATGTAACAGATGAAGAAGAAAATGTTAGAACAACTGATTATCCATCCATATTGGAAAACATGAGCCCAGACTCTTGCCTCATTCCATACTCTAAAATTAGTTTGTGATATATCATGGGCCTACATGGAAAATCCAAGCCATAGATGACATCAGCAAAAAATGACACAATAGAAACCTCTCCTCCAAAAATCACCAATAAAACTTTTACAAAACTCTGGGAAGTAACCACGGGCTTATAGCATTTATTCAAGAAAAATGGCAGGATGTTGTAAGAACAGCTAGCTTCGTGGTCTTTTAACTTACCCCATTCCTGTTTGCAACAGTCCATAGTCACAGGGAAGACCAGGATGTTGGCAGCCCCAAGAAGGGGGTGGGAAGGAGCTCATACAATGCCACATTCCCAGAGAACTGTCAATATTGACCTACCTGCTGGTTCCCTGGAAGACCCCAGTTGCAAGGCTGTTTTCATCTGACCCGACTTGGAGCTTAACCAATGCAGAAAGCTTTTAACAAAGTTTGTTGAAAACATTTAGAGGAAATTGTTTAACTTTGTGGTTGCCTGAGACAGTAGATTACATTTGGGGCAGAGAATAGGCTAGCCAAAGCTTTATAGGAAAAGCTAGGGAATTGAATGCTCACAGGGACTTTGAAAAGCTGCCCTACCTGGGACTCTTACAAGACCATGCACACGTATAGGACTGAACATGCCCAGGAAGGGCCCTCGGAGGCTGTAAACTCTCACATTTAGAAGTGACAGCTAAGGCAAAGTTGTCAGCTGCTTGGCTGAGTATTGAAGGCATGGCCCAGCGTGCACGTGCGCACACGCGCACGCGCGCACACCCACACACCCTCAGCAAAGTCCAGGAGCCTTATCGGTTGAGGCCATCTCTGTCCAATCATTGTCTGACCACTAAGCCAACAGAATGGAGTCTTCAGTGACACCCCCACACACACACAAATAAAACAGACTTTATATAATTAGTTCAGAAAAGTCACTGAGCAAACAAACAGCAATAACAAATTTTGAAGAGGGCGTGCAATCTGATCTCCAGACTTGCCACATTATTTTAAATGGCCAGTTTCAACAGGAAATCATGAGATATGAAACAATATTTTTTCCTCTAAATGGGGGAAAAGCAATTAAGAGAGACTGTCCCTAAGGAAGCCCAAACACTGGACTTGACTTAGACAAAGATTTAAATCACCTATCTTAAATGTTCAAAGAATGAAGGAAGCTACATCGACGTAATGGAATGAAAGTGTGAGAATGGTGTCTTACCAAACAGAAAACATCAATAAGGAGACAGCAACTATAAAAGAAGACCAAATGGAAATTCTGGACTTGAAAAGCACGATAACTCAAATGAAAAATTCACTCCAGCAGCAGATTTGAACAGGCAGAAGGAAGAATCGGCATGCGTGGAGGATAGGTCAGTTGAAGAATACATATCCAGTCTGAAGAACACATAAAGAATGCAGATAAATGAGTCCCAGCAAGTGTTGGTGAGGATATGGAGAATTTGTTACTCTCATAGAGTGCTGAGGGAGAATGTAAAATGTGCTACTTGGGAAAACAATTTGGCAGTTGCTTAAAATGTTAAATGCAGAGTTACCTTATGACCTAGGCATATTCCCAAGAGAATTAAAATACATGTTCACACATAAACTTGTATGTGAATTTTCATAGCAGTATTATTCATAGCAGCCGAAAAAGAGGAACAACCCAAGTGTCCGTCAGTTGATGAATGCAGAAACAAAACGTGGTGTATCCATACATTGGAATATTATTCAGCCACAAAAGGAATTAGAGTTCTGATCCTTGTCACAACATGGATTAGCCTTGCAAACATTTTGCTAAGTGAAGTAGCCAGATGCAGAGGTGTCACATATTACATGATTCCATTTATATGAAATTTCCGGAACACACAACTTACAGAGAAAGTAAGTAGGCAGTGGTTACAAGGGGCCAGTGGGAGTTGTCAAGTGACTATTAATGAGCACAGGAGGGATGAAAATGCTCGAGTTTGATTGTGGCTCAACTTTCTGAATATCAACAAATATTGGACTTTAATTTTTAAAAAAACAAGCCTTAACTGTACTAAAGAGGTAGCATTTTCATTTAGTGTTTTAGAGCTCCTAAAAGTATCTATTGATAAACAGAAAGATCAATTTTATTTTTTAAATTATATTTATTGGGATAAATATATCATCTGTATATCCTGTTTATTGTGCGTTGACCACCCAAGTCCAGTTTCCTTCAGCCACCATATATTTGATCCTTTTACCCACTTCACCCTCCCCCAAATGCTATATTTGACCCCTTTTACCCCATCCACCTCCCCTCTCCTCTCCACCCCCTACCCTCTGATAACCACTAGTCTGTAGTCCATGTCCATGAGTCTCTGTTTGTTTGTCCTGTTCATTTGTTGCTTTTAGGTTATTTTATATCCCACATATAAGTGATATCATGTGATTTTCAACATTTTCTGTCTGGCTTATTTCGCTTAGCATGATTATCTCAAGGTCCATCCATGTTGTTGCAAATGGCAGTATTTCATCTCTTCTTATGGCTGAGTAATGTTCCATTGTATACATGTACCACCAAATCAGTTATTTTAAATCTAGTTCTAATTAGAAACCAGTTTCACATGGTCCCATTTCTCAATAATGTCATTGAGTTGCAGTTATTAATTTTCTCAAAAAACTGTATTCTTAAATATTTGAACTGTTATTTGAAAAAAACGTCAGAAATAGATGTAGTTATTTTAAAATTTGTAATACACACTCTAGCAGCAATAAAAGCATAATAGCCAGCTAAGCAATCTTGTTAGTTTGAATGTATAAATGTAGTTTGGAATGTCAGGTTCTGAGGTACAGATAAGTAGGTACATCTGTGTCTGTTGGTTGGGAGAAGCCTTTGAGCCAATTTATTAAATATTTTAGAAACACCGAAATCTAACATCTAATTATAATCTGTTGAAAAAATTTTTCCCTCTCCTCCTCTTAGTAAATAGGCAAAATAAGTCAAAATTTCTCTTCAGCAGCTTTTAATTTTGACGTAGTCATTAGTTTCGGTCATGTAAATAATAATGTAAGAATTACTTCAGTCGTTTCATGTGACTGTTTAAATTGTGGTTTGGGATTCTTATTTAACTGGCCATACTGGGTTGTTGTCTGGTATTCAGCACATTAGCAGCGTGCTATCTACCTGCACACTGTACTCCTGTGTTGCCCTTGGTCACCAAGGAGTCTTTTCTGCCAAGCAGCTGACTGCTTGTTCTAGAGAAGCAACAACAGAACATATGATGATGGTGCGTTAAGAAAAGAGGAAACAAAAACGAAAAGGCCTGGGGTTTTATGTCCATTTCCTTCACCAGCTCAGAGAATTCCAAAAATCAGGATCCAAAGACGCCCGTATCAAGACACATCATAATTAAAATGCCAAAGGGTAAATATAAATAATATTAAAAGCAGCAAGAGAAAAACAAATAATTACCTATAAGAGAACACCCATAAGACTGGCAGCTGATTTCTCAAAGAAACTATGCAGGACAGAAGGGCTTGGCAAGAAATAGTCAACAGGATTAAGACCCAGCATATACAACCAAGAATAATTTATCCAGCAAAGCTATCATTTAGAGTTGAAGGACAGATGAAGAGCTTCCCAGAAAAAATAGGCTAAAGGGATTTATCACCGCAAAGCCAGAATTACAGGAAATGTTGGAGGGACTTCTTTAAAAAGAAAAAAAACATGTATCAAAAACAGGAATAAAGAATGGTAACAACCACATTCCTATCAATAAGTACCTCAAATGGAAAATAACTAAGTGCTCCAACCAAAAGATAGAATGGCTGAAAAGATAAGAAAACTAGACCCCTACATATGAAAAGGACGGATGTGGGAAAAGATATTGCTTTGTTGGACCTAGAAGATATTTAAGTCAGACAGACAAAGAGAACCACTATATGATTTCACTTACATGCGGAATTTAAGGAATAAAAAGAACAAACTAATCAAAAACAGACTCACAAATATAGTGGACAATTCAGTGTGGGAGGTGCTGGGAGAATGGGGTGAAGGGCTAAAGAAGCACAAATTAGTAGCTGATGGACGGTCTTGGAGATGGAGGAGCACGGCATAGGGAATGCAGTTAGCATTAGTACATTGGCTAGGTGGAGGGCCAGGGGAGGGAGGGAGCAATTGGGAGGATCGTTTTATGAACTATATAGGTGTCTAACCAACGTGCTGTGTACTTGAAACTAAATTTAAAAATAATTAAACAAAAACAAAAAGGCCTACACATTCAGTCCTTATATAAGGAACCTAATGCTGCCACCTAGTGGGCAAATAAAGCAGTGAGGCTTGCCCCAAAGATTTTTGTGTCAACTGTGATAGATCAGTAATCTTGTGACAAATATTAAATATTTTCAATATTTTTATAAACCTAAACCCACTCTCAACAATAATTGTGGCACCACAGATTATATTAACATGACAATATGTTGGAAATAATCTTCTAATGACTTTTGCAAAAAAATGATATTAAAAAATATGTTTAAAATTTAGTTACCTTCATTTTAAAATCTTTTGTTTATAAACAGTCAGTATTTTAAATGTTAAAAAAATCAATAAATAATATAGAATACAGTATAAATCTGAAGACAGTTTTGCTACTCTAACATTAATCTAATTTTTCAAAGGATTTTAATGTGTTTTGATTTTTAAAAAGTCCTTACAAACAGATATAAATATAAGGTATATAATTCGTACAGTTATCTGAACTTGTAAGGGGATGATCAAAAGTTTTTTTTCAATGCAGTACAATACCTTTTGGAGGATAAGTTATTAAATTCAAAGTTAAAACTTAACTCATATGAAGGCAGGTAGCTGAGAAGCAAAAACTAATAAAATTGAAAAATCTATGCATATATACGTATATGAGGAACAAACATCAGTGATATCAATGTTACAAAATGAAGTATATTGATTTTAAAACATTTTTTTAATAACGGGGGAAACTCTATAAATAAAACTTTAGAAATGAACTATGCTTAATGCAGAAAAGATAATAAAAATTTACGTTTCTCTAGGTATGAAGTCCAAGAATTGGACTTGAAACAATAAGAAATGGGTCCGATTGAGATTCTGGAAGAATGAGCGCAGTTGTTCATTTTAGTTTCTCCATCCAATCTAACTTCGCTAAAGAGACAAAACTTAGGGAAGGTAAAATAGGGCTAAAGGTAAAGTTGGGTTGTCCTAAATAGAGGCAGAATTTTCTGAAAACCAATTTGATTTTGTATTTAAATGACTACATGCTAACTGGTTACATTCCTTTCAGAAGAGTATTAATGATAAATATCTTACTTTGGGCTGATGTTAGATAAGCCTGATTAAATTCGCTATTGATATTAACGTATCCCAAACATAATCTCTGAGGGATATCCAAGATTCCATTTTCTGGAATTCTTATGAGAGCTTTTAAAACTAGTGTTCAGTTCAATTATTGAAGTAAACTTTAAAATCGAGCTTAAGGCACATTGTAAGTATTAAACTTCAGCAGTCAAAAAATGAAAGTGTCATTCTTTTTCTACGTTCACATGGAAATAGAAGAAAGTCTACATTTATAAGAATATAAAAAGATTTGCTTTAATTAAAGGAAGAAAATATGATTTTTTAAATCCAAAAATAAAATAGCAACTGCATAGTTACAGGTTTCATAGTAAATGAGTGCAAAAGATTAGATTTTTAACCCATTTCCCATTTAGAAGAAAAGAAGCACCGCTTGCTGCCAGCATTAATGTCATGAGTAGGAATGCTGCGTTTAGGAATGCTGTGTTTACTGGGATTTTACATTTTCAGCGATTGAGAATTACTATATTTTGTAAATGGAAACACCACTGCTAAAAATAATGTATACATAGAATGATGTCATTTGTTTCCAGATACTATCGCTATACTATAGTGATGTGAAAATGATGATAAAAGCGAGATTTTTCATGGCAGATTTTGGGGGCTAGGTTAGGACTGTAATCCACGAATTACCTCAGGGTAAACACTACAGCCGCGATGCCACCGGCGAGTATGCTCAGGGCAAACGGGAACTGGGTTAAAAAATAAGGCAGGTTAGAATAATGCACACTAAACTGAGAAAAACTGGATCGAATTCTCAGTTCTAACATTAAATAGCCTTGTGGTTTTAGCCACGTCACAAGTTTTCCGAGTTATTTTCTCATCTCTTCAATGGAGATAATTGAATAGCTTATCTACTATCCTACTACACAGAGCCGATGTCAGTAGCAACGTAGGATAGCATCATAATTACATTTTGTCAATTTATACCTCCCCACATGTACTATGGTTTAGCTGTGTTGTTGATCAGATTTCCTCCTGAATATTAGATATACAAAGTTAGAATATTATAGCTTTTCTCAATGTCTTTCTTCAGTCTCTCCAAAGCATAAATTCCCATTGAAATACTTTTAAAATCAGATTTTCAAAGTAAACCGCTTTGTTCTTTCTCACTTGTATATTCCATGTAAAAAATTCAAATCATGTATAACCCGGTGTGTTCGCATGGACGTGTGTCATAACATCAGTTCAGTAGCCTCCTGGCGAATTTTCTAGTGCCGTCTCCTCCATTGCCACATTTTTTATGGAGCCGCTTGTTAATCCACATTTCAAGATCAAACATATCATTCCTCGTTTATAATCCTTAGCCTGGCATTCTAGCTTATCCGTGATTGAGGCCAGCTTGCCTTTCTAATCTCCTTTGCTCCTATTCTCTTCCATGGACCAGCCACTGTATCCCATTACAGGCCCATGCTTTCCTGCTGTCTGCCTTTGCTCAGGCGCCTCCTAAAAGGGTCATTCCTGGCCTACTCGTGACCATCTCTGACCTTGCCTCCAAATCTTAACTCACATGGGATCATCCATGAACCTTTGTTGATTCCTCAAAGCCTCCTCTCTCATTTTCCCTTCTCTGAAAAAGCTTTAGCACTTCACCTCTATTTTTCTTTAGGCATGGTGGCATTCTCCTTTTAGAATTGTTTTGTGCTTTTTTTTTTTTTTTTTACTTCCCCTCCTAGGATATGAGCTCTTAGAGGGCACAGTTCAGATTTCATTCTTCCAGGTAACCCCATAGCACACAGCCCAGTGCTCTCAGTAGTTAGTCTATGAAGGCATGGATGTCTCTGCCCTCCAAATATGAAATAGAAAAAAAAGCATTTGCTTGCTTTACACTTTCCCTCTTTTATGGTTTTCCCTTTTTTTTTTATTTCTTTGACACAGATTCATTTCTCCTAAAACACTGAGCTTTGTTTCAAGTGTTAATCAACTATTATCATTTCCCACTGAACCCAAGTCCTTGTACTAAGAATTAGAGATATTTGATAGAGTGTATCAGAAAAATTATCTTTCTCCCAGTATCATGCGAGCTCTAATGACAGCCATTTTCATTTCCTTTTCTTACTAATAATTCCTGTGCAGCTTGAAGTTTTTGCTGATCGCAAACATCTCGACTGGTGGTTCTTATTGAGAATGGTGTAGCACAGTTGGGAAGTCCTTTGAATGAAAGTATCTAATAAGTTTCTTACCTGGCTTCTGAGAATAAAGATGCTATAGAAAGAGAGGAGTATTCAGGTTGTGGATTTGCTTTATATGAAAGTGTGAAACATGGATTACTACATAGCAGGGAAGGGAATTAGAGAGAGTGAGATTTCCAGATTCCAGAGTAAGGTATTTATTGTTTCTCTCTCCGTTTTTGAAAAGTGAATTAGGTTGTAAAACAAGTAGCTTTTCAAAATTAAACTAATTTAAGGGACTGATCATTTTTTAGAGGAAGCAAGCTGATAAGAAACAGAGTTCTTTATACTTGAAGCTAAGGGTCTAATGGTTTCGCTCTGTGGTCCAACCTGCAGTAAGACAACCAGACCAACAGAGGAACTCAAACAGAGAACGCAGCTGAAGAGAATAATGACGAGGCTTGGTAGTGGGGGAAGAAGAGTGAGGGGGAAGAGGCTCCAACTAAGCAGGGGTCCCCAACCCCTAGGCTGCGGACTGGTACTGGTCCATGGCCTGTGAGAAACTGGGCCACGCAGCAGGAGGTGAGCAGTGGGCAAACGAGTGAAGCTTCATCTGTACTTGCAGCCGCTCCCCAGTGCTAAGAACACTGGTCCCTGGTGCCAAAAAGGTTGGGGACTGCTGGGTTAGCAAGCACAGTTTTGTTGCAGGCAGCCCTTCTCAAGGGTGGAGTTTCTCTTGTCAATTGAGAGAGATATAATTGACATATATTCGTTGCAGGTGTACAATATGATTCAGTATTGATACATGTTTCAAAATGATCACAATAAGTCTAGTTAAATCCACTACCATCCATAGTTACAGAATTTGTTCTTTGTGATGAGACCTTTTAATATTTACTCTTGGCAACTTTCAAATGCACAATATAGTATTATTAATTATAGTCACCATGCTGTACATTACATGCCCAGTACTTATTTATTTTATAACTGGCTGGAAATGTCCTTTTAATCACCATTACCCATTTCACCACCCCACCCCTGTCACCTCTGGCAACCACCAGTCTGTTCTCTGTATCTATGAGTTTGGTTTGCTTCATTTTCTTGTTTTCTTTTTATATTTCACATATAAGATCATATAGTATTTGTCTTGGACTTCACTTAGCATATTGCCCTCAAGTCACCCAGGTTTTTACAAATTGCAATATTTCCTTCTTTTTAATGGCTGAATAATATTCCATCATATACCACATTTTAAAAAATCTGTTCAAGGGACATTTATGTTACTTCAGTATTTTGGCTATTATAAATAATGCTGCATTGAATATAGGAGTGTGTTTATGTTTTGACCTACATAAACCGGATCTGTGGTAGCTCTACTTTTAATACTTTGAGGAACTCCATACTGTTTTCCGTGTTTGCAGCAATTGACATTCTAACAGTGCATAGTTTCCCTTTTCTACATGTCCTTGCTTATACTTGTTATTTTCTCTTTTTTATAATAGCCATTCTAACAGGTGTGAGGCGATATTGCATTATAGTTTTGATTTGCATTTGCGTGATGATTAGTGATGTTGAACACCTTTTCATGTACCTGCTGGCCATTTGTATGTCTTCTTTGGAAAAATGTCTATTCAGATCCTCCACCCATTTTATAATCAGATTGTTTTTATGCTGTCGTGTAAGACATTTATATATTTTGGACATTAACCTCTATCATATATGTGATATGCAACTATTTTCTCTCATTTGGGAAGTTGGGCCTTTCCATTTTGTTGATTTCTTCTGCTGTTTAGCTTTTTTAGTTTGATGTAGTCCCACTTGTTTATTTCTGCTTTTGTACCTTTATTTTTAAGTGTTCAAATATTTAACCCATTTTGAATTAATGTTGGTATATGTTCTAAGATAGGGGTCCAGTGTCATTCTTTTGCATGTGGCTGTCCTTACTCCAGCACCATTTATTGAAGAGATAGTCTTTCTCAATTGTACATACTTGGCTTCTTTGTCATAAATTAATTGACCATTTATGTGTAGGTTTATTTCTGGCCTTTCTATTCTGTCCCATTGATCTGTGTTTCTTGTACCATACTGTTTTAATTACTGTAGCTTTGTAATATAGTTTAAAATCAGTATGCATGATGCATCTAACTTTGTTCTTTCTCAAGATTGCTTTGGCCACTTGGGATCTTTTGTAGTTCCATACAAATTTTAGGATTGTTTGTTCTATTTCTGTGAAAAATGCCATTAGAAATTTGATAGGGATTGCATTCAATCTGTAGGATATTTTGGATAGCATGGACATTTTTAACAATGTTACTTCTAATCCATTAACACAGAATATCTTTCCATTTGTGTCTTCAATTTATTTCATAAGCTTCTTATACTTTTCAGTGTACAGATCTTTCATGTCCTGGTTAAATTTATTCCTATGATTTTTTTCCTTGATTCTGTTGTAAATGGGATTTTCTTAATTTCTCTTTCTGATAGTCATTATTAGTGTACAGAAAAGCAGCTGATTTTTGTATACTGATTTAGGATCTTGCAACTTTACTGAAATCGTTTATTAGTTCTAATTGGTTTTTAATGGAGTCTTTAGGGTTCTCTGTGTGTAGCATCATGTCATCTGCAAATAGTGACAGTTTACTTCTTCCTTTCCAATTTGGATGCCTTTTCCTTTTCTTGCCCAATTGCTCTGGTGAGGGCTTCTAACACTATGTCGAATAGGGGGCAAAAGTGGGCATCCTTGTTTTGTTTCTAATCTTAGAAGCTTTCAGCTTTTCATTGTTGAGTGAGATGTTGTGTGTAGGCTTGTCATATTTGGCCTACATCATGTTAAGGCATATTCCCTCTATAGCCACATTATCAAGAGTTTTTAATCATGAATGAATGTTGAATTTCAGATGCTTTTCAGTATCTGTTGAGATGACCATGATTTTTATTTTCATTTTGTTACTGGGTGTGTTACATTGATTTGTGGATGTTGAACCATCCTTGTACCTTTGGAATACATCACACTTGATCATGGTGTAGAATCTTTTTAACGTATTGTTGAATTCAGTTTGCTAATATTTTATTAAGGATTTTTATATCTATGTTCATCAAGGATGTTTGCCTGTAATTTTCTTGCAGTGTCCTTGTCTGGTTTGGGCGCAGGGGTAATGCTGGTCTTGTAAAATGAGTTTGGAAGCGTTCATCCTCTGTTTTCTGGAAGAGTTTGAGAAGGATTGGTATTAATTCTTTAAGCGTTTAGTAGGATTCACAGTAAAGCCATCTGGTCCTGGACTTTTCTGTGTTGCGAGGTTTTTAATTACTGATTCAATCTCCTTACTAGTAATCAGTCTGTTCATATTTTCTATTTCTTTGTAGACTGTGTGTTTCTAGTAATTTATCCTTTTCTTCTAGGTTGTCCACTGTATTTATATATAATTATTCTTAATGGTCACTGTGATTGATTTCTGTGGTATAAGTTGTAATGTCCCCTCTTTCATTCGTAATTTCATTTATTGAAGTCCTGTCTTGGTGAGTCTAGCTAAAGGTTTGTCAGTTTTATCTTTTCAAAGAACTGGCTCTTATTTTCATTAATTTTTTCTATTGTCTTTTTGGTGTTTTATTTATTTCTATTCTGCTCTTTCCTTCCTTCTACCAACTTTGAGCTTAGTTTGTTCTTTTTCTAGTTCCTTGACATGTAAAGTTAGGTTGTTTATATGAAATGTCTTTTCTTCATGTAGGCATTTATCACTATAAACTTCCCTTTAACTGCTTTTGCTGCATCCCATAATTTTTGATATATCATGTTTCCGTTTTCACCTTTCTCAAGATAATTTTTCTTTTGATTTGACCCATTGTTCAGGAGGATATTGTTTAATCTCCCCTGTGAATTTTCCAGTTTCATGCCATTTTGGTCTGAAAAGATGCTTGATGTGATTTCAGTCTTCTTAAATTTATTGAGACTTGTTTTGTGACCTGATATACAATCTACCCGGAGAATGTCCCATGTGTTGCTGAGTATGTGTATTTGGTAGCTTTTGAATGGAATGTTCTGTATGTTTTTGTTAGGTCATCTGGTCTAACATGTAGTTTACAACCTGAGTTTCCTTAATGATTTCCAAAATCCATCATTGAAAGCGGTGTAGGGAATTCCCCTATTATTATATTGCTGCCTATTTCTCAGTTCACAGTGATTAATATTTGCTTTATATGTTAGGTGGTCCTGTTTAAGGTTCACAAATATTTACAATTGTTATATCCTCTTATTGACATCTTTTATAACGACATTTTGTTAAAGTTTATTTTGTCTGACACAAGTACAGTGACCCTTGCTTTCCTTTACATGCAATTTCTTTTTCCATTCTTTCACTTTTAGTCTGTGTGTCCCTTAAGCTAAGACTCTTGTCAGCACATTGTTGAGCCTTGATTTTTATTCATGCGTTTGCTCTGTATCTGTCAATGGGAGAATTTAGTCCATTTATATTTAGTCATTGACGCATACGTACTTACTATTGTCATTTTGCTATTTCCTGGTCGTTTTGTAGCTTCCTCTTGCTGTCTCGTGATTTGATCATAATCTGCAGTTGTATGCTTTACTTTCCCTTCATGTCACTCATAGTATACATGAATGCAGCTCGTGTGTGTGTGCAAGCATACACACTCACTCACTGCAGGTTTTGGCTTTGTCACCATGAGGCTTACATAAAACTTAGTCTGTTTGTTATATGAGCTGTGCTGGGGGTGAGGTTTATGCAATATGTCTCAAGCCTTTCCTACCCATTTCAGTGTGGGCATTTTCTCTGTCCGGTCTGTAGGAGTAGCTCAGCTCATGTCTGGACCTCTTTTAGAGGGAACTGCCCATGTGTAGCTGTACGTTTGGTGAGTCCATGGGAGGAAGCACTCAGTAGCCTCCTGTGTTGCTCTCAGTCATCTCCTTATCCCTCTCAGCATGAGAACTACATTATCCAGGGGGGTTGTAACAGACTCATCATCTCACAAGTTAACCCCCATTTTAAAATTGTGACCATTATTGGTTTAAAAACTATTATAATTTCAACTGTATGTGAGAAGACTCATCTGCATGACTACAAGTTTTCCTTATGAGTCATTTCTACATTCTTGTATATTGTTATATAATTATGCTTCAAAAAGATTGTAAAGGTGAGAAAAATTAGGAGCTCACGGGGCTGTGCTGCACATCTGTTTATTGTATTGATTACTATGATTATTTGTGAGGAATGTTTTGGCCCTTCTTATCATAAACACTTCCAGATCAGAATCTCCGTGATAGAGCCTGGCAATAGGCGTTCTACCATGCTTTCTAAAGTCTGAATTCACATTGCTCTCTGCAAGGTATGTTATTTTCACTGACATCATTTGCCAGTTTTTACACCTACTAGTTTATTCTCTTGCTACTTTTTATTACGAGATGAACTTAACATGTAATTTGATATGCAGCACAGTTTCTTAGGCTCTCTCCTTTCAGAGGAATACTGGCATCAGGTATGGTACTGATTCAGTGGGGTTTAACTAGGTGCAAATAGTAGAAGCACCTGCAATGTTTTTTTTCCTTTTCCCAAAATGGGGTCATGGGAGAGAAAGGGCACTCAGACTGGTCTGTATTTTGCAAAAGTTCCACAAGTGATTTTGATATAGAAATTTTAAAATCTGATTTGTTTTAACAAAGAAGTTTGTCCAATTTTTTTGACAGCTCTGTTATTTATCCTGCTATTCCATTTTTATACCAAATCTGAAGCAGAATTGCTTTTCCTGTAAACATCTTCAGCAAATCACTTTTAACACAGGTGTGGCATTAGCTATGATTTCTTTTTCTTATAGGTGTCATCTTTAAGAAATGAAAAGCGAGGCTCATCGTATCTCGTCTCTGCCCCAGAAGGTGGTTCAGTGGAATTTGTTGACCAGCATTCTCAGGGCAAAGGAGCATATTACATGGAGACCTACTTAAAAAAGAAGCGAGTGTACTGAGCTAAGTTCTTTCTTATATAACCTCATAAGGTTCTTTGCAGTATCTCTGCTGTTCATCGCTGCCTTAACTACATTGAGACTAGCCATATCCTTTAAATACGGGTTTATAGTTTCCCAGAAGGAACTGTGTTGTGCAGCAGGCATAATTGCCAAATAAAAAATAGCAATAAGAAGAGACATCAATTGAGGACATTTTCCACTAGAATTAGATTCATCTTAGTCAATGTGACATAAGTCCATTGTAGAAATTAACAATATTCCTTGTTTTAGGACTGGGAATAATTTTGACACCATATATAAAAATTTGAAGCAATAAATGGGAAACAGTTTTGTTTCCTGGGCCTTAGAAGAATGAGTTTCTTATAAGCCAATGTGTATTTCAATTTAATTTCCCTTAGAAGTAATCTCATTTATAGATTTTTAGGTCTTTTCAGTAGAACTATAGTAATACAAGTACAAAATGCAGTGATGGTATTGTTATAAAGATGCTCTTATATGCAGACTAAATTATTACCCCCACACCAGCCATGCAGTATAAAATCCAGAGTGATAGTGACATCCAAGGTATACACTGCTACAGATGCTTTACTCTTGTTATTAACCACTTATGCCTTTTGTGAAAAACAAGGTGTTTTAAGAAAAGTAGCTCTGGTGATCTAATTTCAGGGGTTGGCAAATTCTACCCTGGGGTTAAATTCAGTCCTCTACCTGTTTTTGTACAGACTACCAGCTAAGAATGATGTTTACATTTATAAATGGTTGGAGGAAAAATGAAAATCTGTGACTTTAAAATTATAGAAGTTCAGTGCCCATACATAACATTTTATTGGACCACAACCGTGCTCATTCATTGGCACATTTCCTACGCTTACTCTTGTGCTACGGTGGCAGAGCAGAACAGCTGCGACAGGGACCAGAAGGCTTGCAAAGCCGAAAGCACTTACTGTCTGGCTCTTCACAGAGAAAGTGTGCTGACCCCTGATCTGACGGTACTGATTACTTAGTCTTTTTACGTCACCTTTAACTTTTGCGGCAGACTTGTAAGTGGCAAAGAATCTAGGGTTGTCTTATTTCATAGCATAGACTAGTAACGATCTAATTACTAGAATAGGGCCTATTTTGACCATCAACTGCCCTATTTCTACAAAATTATTATAAAGCCGTCAATATTGTCCTTTCTGAAGGAATCTTAAGGAGTAACAGTATTTATAACATTTTGAGCTAATAAGCTTTACCTCACTCTGCTTGGTCTCATTCTTCTGTAGTGTATTAGGCTAAAAATTTATCAGCTATTTAATTTGTGAAAAATTTGTTTTATTGCATATAACTTTTCACATCACCATTTCCTGAAGACACTGGTATCAAATGCATGAGAAATGCTTTGCCACCTAGAAATCTCTAAGTTTGTTCCTTGTTATGAGACCACATCATTGATGTAATGGAGTTTAGGGGGTCTCACTGATTCTAGTCTTTTTGAACTCTGAGTATTAAAATACCTTCTAATTTGGTGGACTTATAAGATCCTGTTTTAATTATGAAGTTTAAAATTGATACATATGTTGTATGATTTGTAAAGAATTTTACTTGGTCTAATTTATTGCATATATTCTTTTGGAAATGACAGCTAGAAAGTTAAAACTAAGAGTTTCTAAGAAGTATACTACCTATGAATAACTGATCGGGATAAGCATTCCTCGGTTATGACTCAGGAGATAAATAATGGCTTCTCCTTCCTCTGCACTTCTTCCCATTTTCCTGTTGCATTAAGCTTCGTCAATGCTTAGTCACTTCTGTGACAGCACAAACAGAAGATAGTGAATTTTAAATCAGAGCTGCAAAAATGAAAGCAGGAAGAGGTTGAAAGAACTAAAAGACATTTTGGATTATAGCACATGTGGATCTGCCATCTGTACTGGCCTGTGCCCCATTATCATTGGACATAACAGATAAGTACAAATCAAGTGTTGTTAGTAATAAGGACCATTACCAAACCTCTCAAAGTTACTGTTATTTTTCTAAGTAAACAAATTGTCTGAAATGCTATGAAATGAAATCTTAATATTAAAAAGCATATGCATGTGAAGTCTCTAGCATATTTATTTGTATAAAGAGTAAACAAAAAGTGCATATAGAGTGGCCACAGGTTTGATACACAGGTCTTAGTGATGTAAGGTTATTGAACAAATTTAAATGGCAAATTCATTATTGCCATTGAATCCAGAACTCTATAGGCTCAAAAGGTGAAAAATAACAACATCGAATAAATGCTAGACAGTATTAACACAGTTTTTCAGACTCTTGGTCATACAGGTCTTATGGTTCACATTGAATCAGAGCTTAGACATTTTGATCACCCAGCTACCCCCAAGCAAACTAAAAACTGTCTAGTGGATCTGAACTCCACAGCGCTTCTACCTGGGTCTTTTCTTTCAAGTCTTATGCTGTAGGGTGATGGTCAAAATAGTGATCGACTTTTGTAGATGGATATAAGTACTGAAATACTCTAAGAACAGTGCAGTGTACATGGTATAATAGTCTTAACTGGTTGCATACAGCATCCAAAACCAATGCTGGAATAGCTTGCCCCAAAGTGGTAGTTATAAAAGGATATCCATGGACATTTCTTAAAAGCATGTATAATAGCATCCAGGTTCTTGGAATCAAATCTGATTAAAGGTATAATGTTTAGGAAAGCACTGGCACAGTTCTCAAGAATTAACATCATGCAGCAAAGGATCTATTCCATAGCTGTTCCCCTGGGTATGACCAAGTTTCTCAAAAAAAAAAAAAAAATGGGTACCACTGGTCACCCAAAGGGACAGGAGCTAAGCCACTAGAGAAACAACTCAAAGTTTAAGTCTTACTGGTGACAGGTATACCCTCGTCTTTGTATACTATATTATGGGTATCTATCACTGTGTAGATAATGAAATTTTAGAGCATGTTAAAGTCCATTAACCTTTGATTTTTATATGCCAGAAAAACATTTCAAATCAACTGGCAGCTGAGAGAAAGCAATCATCTTGTGACTTTACTATGATCAGCTCATCTTTTGAAAAATGCCATTCTGCTGTATAGCTGTGAGTAGCCAGATGAAATGGTGGTATATTCTTTCCAAAAGGAGGAGTGCTAATATTTTTGGTTGTGATTATCTGTCACTATGTTACTCGTGCCAAATTTAAAGAGGAAGTACTTACACGTATTAAGCACTACAGTGTCTTATACATGGATACATACCCAAGTATCTTTTTAGACAGAATACAAACTTTTTCCATTAAAAATGATTTCAGATGGCCTGGGTATTCATTAGGGGAAGGAGAACTTGATACACAGTGGGATTTAAATGTTCTTCATGCTCCTAATTTTAAAAGTGCTTCAAATCCTTCGATAAGGTTCTGAAAGGTTGTCCGATTAGATGGGTGGAATTCCCAGCATTTTCTCATAAGTTGATAAATCTGTAAAAGTAAAATGTAGACTTGGGATCTATTGTAAAAATTTTAGAGACATCAAGACTAAGAAAACTGTGGAAATCACTTTCCTTTATAAAATAAGAGTCTTTGAATAATTTTAAAAATACAGAAAATGTGACAATTATACTTCATAAATAAGATTTGAAAAGCTGAGTTAACTGACCATAAACCAATTTAAGAGTGAAGTTATACCTCAATCTAGATTCTAGAAATTTCCACACTTTTTCCTTCACTCTTTTTGACTCATACTATTCAGTACATCTTAGTCTAAATAGTTTTAAAGGCTCAATTCACTTTAGAATACAGAAAACTGAATGCCATAAATGCTATTAAGAGGGATAAACTTATACACAAAGTGCAATTAAATATATGTCACCAATAAGGCTATATCAAAATATGCTCCTTTGGGGTGCTCACTGACACGAGCCTACTTGTGGAGGGTTTCCTTGCTTTGAAAATAATGTGTGGCTGTCATCTGACCCAAAGATGATTCTCTGATACCTTATCTGAAATTCAGCTTCGGAAAATGATTTTAAAGTTTTCTACTCTTTTCTACTCCCTTGTTGGATAACCCAAGCTGTGACAATAATAAAAATTTTTATTACTGTGAAGTAACCCATAAATACCTCATCTGGACAGTTATGTGGACAAGGCAAACGTTTTCCTTCTTTTAATGTATTTTTTTCACAAGTCTTGTTTTACTGTCATCTGGCCCATGAGTGGGGCCTATCATTTTCAGGAACAACTATGTAAAATAAAACCAAACAAAATGTGTTACTTTGCACATACTTATATAAACACTAAATAGGTTAAGGTGAAATTTCTAGAACTGAAAATTAAAATAAAAAGGCTTTTGCCTTTGGTAACTTTAAATGAAAGTCCAAAATCCTTATTAGCTATCAGTGATCATCAGTCTGTAATGGATCTCTGACTCAACCAACCACTCCTCCCGCTGGAGAGACTTTTCCCATGAGAATGGTCTCATTTAAGAATACATGAGGCTCCTACCCAGGGCTCCCTCACATGGTCAGAGTTATCATAGAGAACTTTGTGAAATCAAGACTGGAGAGAGCCATAAATAACTCAAGTAACGACATTAAATGGAAAGCAGTACTTTCCATTATAATACACTAAATGATAGACACATTTTAATTGGGTGCTAGGTTCAAATGAAAAGACAAGACTTACCGCCATGGGACTGGAATCTGAATCACAGTAAGTAAGCAGCTCATGCAGAGTCACTCCGAAAGACCAGACGTCAGAGGCGATATAAAATTTACACTGAATTAAACATTCTGGAGCGTACCTAAAAGAAAGTAGGACGAAACTTCATTGCCTGAAAAGGGTATTCCAACAAACATTAGAGGAGCTCAGAATCTAATAAAGTGTGTCATATATTGATCCCATAGGTGCTGCTGTGATGTACATTCTGACACACAAGAGCAATGTCCCGTACAGGCTTTCAGTAGTACGTACCTGCTCTAAAATAACAGTAAGACAAACTTGTGCTGTCCATGAGGAGGGTGGCATGTGATGACAGGGCCCAGGTTTTATCTGCCTGCAAGCTCAGAATTAGCCAGCAGTGACCTCAGTGCTCAGTCCTCTTCCAGTGTCAATTGTTTCATGAATGATACCCAACTGCCTAAGCCAGAAATAGGCAGCCCCATATCCCAGTTTCTAAATACTTCTCAAACCTATTCACATCTCAGACCCACTGTCACTTTGCTAAATCACTGTCCATCACTGTCTCCAGCCATATCGACCTCTCCAGCTCCAATCTTGCTCCCCTTCAGTCTACAGTGATCTTTTAAAAAGTCCCCATCCTCAAACCCTCCAGGAGCATCCCAGAGCTCTTGGATGACATCCCAGCTCTGTAACTCAGCTACCAGTGCTGTCTTAGCAACCCACCCGAGACAACTTCCTGCTTTATGACCCAGCCACAGCTTATTTCATTTCCTGGGATAGCCACTGGTCTTGTCTCATTCTTGTTAGTCACACATGCCTTCTTCTAACCACCTTTACAAAACCCCATGAATATTTTATGGTTTTATAGTCAGAACTTCCAAGAAAACCAAGCCTGAACCTACTCTACTTATGGTACCACAAAATTGGCTGCCTCACCCATTAAACCCTAAACTCAGTCGCTTGTCCACCATCTCTCCAGTACCTGGCACAGAGTAGGGCCTTGGCACATATTTGTTTAACAAATGAAGGTTTAAGCTCTTGGTGGGACAGGATCTATGTTCGTGTCTGTGTGGGATGTACCTTCCAGGAGTGGATCAATTTTATGGGGGCAGGTCAGGTGTGGCATGTGGAGTGGAGACGTAAGCAACTTCTCTACAAGATAGTGTTCCAGGCTTACGGGTTGGAGTCCGGATGTAGCCCTCTAATCAAGACACTCTTGGTGATTCATGAGAAGATGGCAAAGTTGCCCATGGATTTTTCTCTGCTTTGTCCCTGCCTACTTGTTCCATGCCTACTCGGTCACCTCATTCCTGCCTCCTTCCTACCTGCTTTTCAGGCTTCCACTGCATGGATGTGCCTACTCCAACTTCTAACCCAATTTTAAGAACTGTTAGATGAATGCCTTCTCCTGGGAAGCTGGAGGTGTGAAACTGGTGGTTTGAGTTCTCTATTCCTTGGAAGGTGGTGTCATATGAAGCTCAGGCATTTCTCTGTGGGTTGCTTACAGCGAAACAGCTTGAAGGCAAAGATCAACCAATTCCAAATGTTCTAAGTCCTTTCCAACCTCAACTCAGGCAAGAGGAATGAGAGACATTAACATAGCTAGAAAGGGTCTATCGAAACAGCAGAAACCCTGTGAAACAGTGACAAAATCTTTGTGATTTTACCAAAACACAGGGCTGTCCCGATCATCCTTGACTGTGTAGTACTCCTTATCGGTTTCGATTGCTTTGGTTAACCCAAAGTCTCCGATTTTCACTTGGTGCTCACTCTCAACGAGGACATTTCTTGCTGCTAAGTCTCGGTGAACGTATTGTCGTGAACCCAAATAGTCCATCCCCTGAGAAAGAGAAGTAAAATTAAGAGTGCATTGCTGAAGGTCAATTCAGATTGTATTTTGTGTGTGTGTATCTATTACTTCATGACAAAAAAAAAAAAATGTCATTTCATTCACCTCTCATGGATTGTTTGTTGTTTTTTAATGCAAATATAATAAAACCAATCATATTCAAAGAAATGTGCATTAAATCAGCTATGGCTATACTTAACAAATCAGTTCAGTTTCTTACTAGAGGCTAATTTTTCATCCAAGTCACGTAGAGCAAAATAAACTCAGTATAATTATTGGAAAAGTTTCCCAATTACAGTCTAATTACAAACCAATTAACCAAGGCTGAGTGCCTAATTTTTTAATCTTTAACATTTGTTTTGTTTTGTTTTTTACCTTACAAATCTGAACGGCATATTTTAACTGCTGGGTGAGGTTAATTTTGTTCTTATTCTTTGGAAGATATTCCTTCAGGCTTCCTGAAGGCAGAAATTCCATGATGAGCTTAATACCATTTCCTCCTGTATAGAAAAATACACCCATCAGTGTGAGGTTTCCAAAGGGAGGAACTGGGGGAGAGTAAAGGGCATGAGATCTGGAGACATGGGACCCAAACTAATTTCAGCATCACTCCTAAATCACAAGCAAGTTAACTTAACCACTTAAGCCCCATAGCCTCGGGATGCTCAGCAGTGAACAGGGATAGTTAACACTCAGGTACCTGCCCCTAGAGTCGTCAGCATTCACTGAGATAATACGGAGTGCTCTGCAAACCACTGGACAAATGAAAGTATTTTTAAAATATCATTTCACTACCAATTCTAAACTATATATACAGAAGTATTGACTGGCTTGCAAATAAGATACACTTATTAGTAAATACTACTTGCCACCTTGATTTAGGCAACTAGAAAACAAAATTTCCTGGCTAGTGCTGGATCAGAAGACTAGGGAAAGGGGAAGGGTGAGTATCTGTTTTATATGGCCTAAATGCCCAAGTGCCAATATCCGGATGGATGAAGATCAACCCCCACTGTGGGTGTGTGAACAACCTGGAGAGATAATACTGGCATCATCCCAGGCTGAGAGGGAGGCTGCTCAGCTTTTCCCTGGCTGGGAGGAGCTCTGCAGCTGCTAGGGAATGTGACAGTGCATACACTTTGAAGCCCAAAGCTCCTGGGGGCCATCAGCTTGCATGCACTCGGGATGGCCCAGATAAAGGCAAGCGCACTGCCTGCTCAGGCAGTCACTCAGGCTTTAAACCAACCTCTCTGCAGAACATACCATCTTCTGTGCAGATGCCTTTGTACTTCACAATGTTCTCATGATAGAGGTTCCTTAAGATTTCAATTTCCTTCTTCAGATCAGCTATGTGGTTACCTCCACTCTCAGGCTTCAGGGATTTGACAGCCACCTGCTCTCCTGTATTGTCCCCTTCAGGGTCATACCTGCAGAGCTCAACTTTCCCAAAGTGGCCCTGGAGGGAAAGATGCATGTACTTGATTAGAGAAGTCCCTGCCTGAGCCAGCAGAAACAACTGAGAAGAGGAGGTAAGATGGAGCCAAGACCACCCAATCAGGAAAGGATAGTCTCTTCAACAAATGGTGCTGGGAAAACTGGAGAATCACATGCAGAGCAATGAAACTGAACCCGTCTCATACCACTCACAGAAATTAACTCAAAATGAATCGAAGACTTAAACATAAGACCTGATACCATAAAATTGCTAGAAGAAAACAGAAGCAGCTCATCGATATTGGTATTGGAAATGATTTTTTGGACATGACAGCAAAAGTACAAACAGCAAAAAAAAAAAAATCAACAAATGGGACTGTATCAAACTGGAAAGTTTCTGCATAGCAAAAGAAACAATTAACAAAATGAAAAGGCAGCCAACAGAATGGGAGCTTTTGCAAATCATATGTTGGACAGGGTTTAATATCCAAAATATATAAAGAATTTATACATGTTAATAACAACAAACAAACAACCCAGTTAAAAAATAGGCAGAACTGAATAGACATTTTCCATAGAGGGCATCAAAATCACCAATAGGCACATGACAAGACGCTTAACATCACTAGGAGATGCAAATAAAATCCACAACAAGCTATCACTTCACATCTGTTAGAATGGTTATCATGAAGAAAATGAGCCAACAGGTGCTGGTGAGGATGTGGCAAAAAAGGAACCCTTATACACGGTTATTGGGAATGTAAATTTGTCCAACCACTATGGAAAACAATATGAAGATTCTTTAAAAAATTAAAAATAGATCTATATGATCCAGCAATTCCACTTCTGGGAGTATACTCAAAAGAATTAAAAAGAGGAGTTCAATAGATATACACACCCCATGTTTATCACAGCACTACTCATAATAACCAAGATACAGAAGCAACCCAAAAGCCCATCACAGATGAACAGCTTAAAAACGTGTGGTATGTATACACAATGGAATATTATCCAGCCATGAGAAAGAAGGATATCCTGCCATTTGCAACATGGATGGATCTTGAGCACATTATGCTGAGCAAAATAAGTCAGACTAGAGAAAGACAAGTACAATATGATAGCACTTATATGTGGTATCTAAAAAAAAAAATCAAACCTGTTTAAAAAAAATAGGAGTTACCAGAGGATGCAGGTGGGGGGCTAAGACTGACAGTATTTAAGGCTACAAACCTGTAACAGGTACTAAAATAGAGTTACTGTACAGTATATTGAACAAAGAATAATACTGTACTGTAAGTATATAATGTGACATATTACATGGGCAACCATCCTATAATATGTAAATGTATATATATTATATATAAAATAAGGGTAACCCACACTGTACCTTTTACATATTACATGTCGGATTTTTTCAATTAAAAAAAAAATGAGGCTTGCTCACTGTGCTGTCCCCTCAAAAGCCAAGAGTGAACAGCACAGCCTGACCTTGCAGTAGCAGGCTCCTTCCTACCTTATCACCACAGCCCCTTCCCTCACTTGCCATCCCCTCTATTACTGAGCTAAGACAAAGAAAATATCAGGTAACTGGCGAACGAACACACCAATCCAGTTTCCATGAGCATGCAACCCCAAAGGAAATAAAGGCTATTTTTGGACAGAAAGGACACCAGTGGCATTCCTGGACAGCCCACACTGCATGGGAGGCCCCACAGTGCAGCTGCAAAGAGCGTCGCATGAGGCGGTCTTAGAAGACATGGGATAAGCCCCAGCTAAGCCACTTGATAGTGATGTTGGTCCAGTCACCAAATCTTTTGAGCTGGCCCAGAGGCGTTCAATATATACTGCAGTGCTAAACCCTCTGGAATATTGTGAGTAACTAGGACACTGTGCCTGTAAAATGACCAGCACACAGCCTGTCACACTACAGAGACTCAAGGCAGGACACAGTCTTTGTTGACTTTATAGAATCATCTGTACAAAAACACAAATCCCTATCTCTATCACATTACATTAACTTAGGAGACTCCCACATGAGCCCCAAAAGAAAGCTGATGTTGGCATCCTGTGTAGTAAACTGATCCCTCATTTAAGCAGCCGCACAGGCTACAGACAGCCAGGAGAGTCGGAGACAGGGATTCTTCATTTCTACCGTATCTACGCCTCCTACCCAATATTGCCCTTTTCCATCTTCCTCTGTCCCTTAGAGAAAAATCAAGTCTCTCAAGTGAGCTGGCCAATGTCCTATGTGCACATATAGCCATATATACATGCTATCACTATGTGAGTGACACAATCCCCTATGATACGAGTGGCCTAAAGAAGATGCACTAAGATGCTTTCTCATAAACTTTGACCCAAAATGAGAGAGAATGGAGAGCGACTTTAAATGCAGACAGAAGTGATGTGGTCAGAAGGTACAAGAGTGTGACTTGCCTCTCCCAAGTCACGGATCCTCTTCAAGAACCGCTTTTCAAAATGTGTGGGGTCCACTTCAGTTGCTGGCTTTTTTTCTGAAACAATGTCTGGATCTAATGGAAGAAAAAAGCAAACATGTTAAAAAGATACAAATGCCACTCATGGGCCCCTAGTCCCCCACTCCCGCCAACCCACTCTCCAGGGCATTGTCTGATCTTGGTTCAAGAGCGCGAGGCAGCATCTTACTCTGCTCTTCCAGCTTATTGATGTCTCTCATGATGGCTCGGAAGAAGGGTCTCTGGTTAGCGTCATAGTTCATGCAGCGAGTCATAAGGTCCGCCAGCTCCTTACAAGATGGTGTCACTGGCCTGCACCGGCTTTCATAGAATCTTTCTTTCTGTAAAGAAGAGGAGGACCACATGGAAGAAACCAAAGGAACCGCCACAAACCTTTTAGCCCCAGGTGAAGGAATAACCAATCCCTAATTTTAATTCCCAACAGTTCTGCTTAAAGGTAGAGTTCATAGAGGTGTGTTAAAAGATTTTTAATAAATAGACTGGAAGACAGTATGACTAAGTGTTAAAAAGTGGTAAGAATATGGTGACTGCTATTTCTTTAAGTTTTTTATGTTTTCCAAATTTTAAAATTCAGAAACAAATAATTGATGCCACTTTAAAAAATTAAGTGGAATCACTACACTCTTGTTTCTCATGTGTCGCTGAATCTTGAGAATACTAGTTCCTCTTTCGGCCCTCATGAGTCCTGGGGTGAGTGTGGGGGCAGGCTCAGAGGAAGAAGAGGAAGAGAGATTGGGATTAAGGAGCTGAGAGCTGCCCTCACCGTTCCCCACTCCAGGACCATCCAACCCAACCAAGGGCACTTGGGAGGAGAGAGGGAGCTCTCTTTTATCAAAGGCACACTCCCTTCCTTACATCATCCCCATATGGCCCTGGGTACACAGCAGGTGCTCAATAAGTACAACAAAGAGTATGCTGTTTTATTTCCAAGGGTGTTCAAAATAAAATGGCTTTCCCAAAAGCCTAGGCTGAAAATACCAAATAGATTTACAGATCTGATGGTTTCCCTATCAGTTTTCACTTAACTCCTCTATCCTGCACCATCTCTACCTGGCGAAAGGTTAACTGGTGAAAGGTTCCACCTTTTCGATCGCCTCCTATGTGTACACCCTCCACTCTGATTCCCACTGCCACTCCTTGTTTCGGCCTCTGAACATGAATCTCCTCCTGGTCTCTTCTCAGCCTGTCTGTCCCAACCACTGCGTCCAGAGGACTGTCCCCAAGCCGATTCTGACCGCCTTACTCATCACCCAAAACTTTAATGTCCCACATGACCCTCCAGTAAAATCTCTGGAATTCAGAGATTTTTACAATGTGACCCCAAATGATCTTTTCAACTTATCACGTGTCACTACTCTCCATATTCTAGGCAAATGAAACCACTCATTGCTTTCCATAGATAACTGAAATTCTACCTTCCCTCTGGTCAATCCCTCCCAGCTAAAAGTGCCTACACACACAGGCACATTCCAATAATTGAATCACTGGGCCAGGGTCAGTGGTCCTTTCTTGTTATTTTTACCACTTTATTCTTTTGGAATTAGGGTCTCCACTCTTCTCACAAGTAAACGTGACAAATTCAAGCCTCACTTGTTTTGCATTCTAGCTGGGGAACCCAAGTGAGCATCTTGGGCTACCTGTGTCTCAGTTATCTGACCTGTAAAATGAAGGTAACGACACCGTCCTACCTAACCTGCAGGGCTCTTAGGGTGACAGTTTCAGATATTATTTGTGAATTTCTTA
Source organism: Eonycteris spelaea (assembly GCA_003508835.1). Taxonomy (NCBI): domain Eukaryota; kingdom Metazoa; phylum Chordata; class Mammalia; order Chiroptera; family Pteropodidae; genus Eonycteris; species Eonycteris spelaea. The sequence continues at coordinate 12,402,252 of PUFA01000016.1, forward strand.
TTACTATTTCAACCTAACTCTCCTACCACACCCTAAGGTCCTCAACGGAAGGCAAGGCCTGTGTCTATTTCATTGTGAGCCCCTGGCTTTTACCTAGGCGATAACTGATACACAGTAGAAACTCAACAAATATCTGTTAATTTTGCTGAGTAACAGGCACTCAGAATCTCAGATAAATAATACTATAATGACCTATTAAGCATGTGTTGTGTACCTGGTACTCTACATGCATTATTTACTTAAATCTTCACAGCAACCCTACAAACTGGGTATTATTTACCCCTATTGTACAGATGATGAAATTGAGGCTCAGGTAAGTTTAGTTTAATTTGCAAGATCACATAGGCAGTAAGCCTGAGCAGGGGATTCAAAACAAAGCGTTGCCCACTGTGTCCCACATGAGGCGTCCTGGGAACTCCTGGACATCCATGAATGCCCAGGAAGCCTCACCCAGCTCGCACCCTGAGAAACCACCGCTTACCTCGATCAGCGTCTTGTCTTTCAGGGGATCTCGCCGTTGTAGCAGATTTCCCAGAGTGTGGTTCCAAAGCTCCACTTGTCAGCGGCCACGCTCAGGTTCTTGGAGTCTTCGACACACTCAGGAGCAATCCACGGGATGCGTTCTATGCACTCTGCAAGAAGACAGCGGACATTACACATCAGTTTCTAGGATCACCTGGGGAGTAAGTCACTCCCACTGCAGCAAGAACTGTGAGCCAACAAAGAGACAATTTCGTGCAGTGTTTTCTGAACTCGGACCATGGCCACATTAGCTCCATGGGGAGCTTGTTAAAGTGTGGTTTTCCAGGCCCCTCATCCCTGGTGCTTCAGGTGCATCAGTCTGAGTCAGGGCCAACAGACCGCCTGTTGATCACAGACTCCCCAGGAGGGTAGCTAGTCTTTTGAAGCTCTGGCCTCAGAAACAGCAAAGCACACAGGGTGGAGGCCAACACCCTGAGGAGGGAGAACAGGGGGTCATGCGGACAAAGGCTGAGAAAGAGAAGGCAGTGGAGGAGAAGCCAACTTATGCAGAGCAGGCATGGGCTAACCTCACGTATTCTGCACAATCGCCCCAGATATTGTATTCGTTTTATGTAGGTTTTCTTTCACTGGGGAAAGAACAAGGGAAGGGAGGACTGATGTAAAGAAGTCACATCTCTCTCATACCCAGCTGCCTCTGTATCCCCTATTCTGGCTTCTAACCAAAGCCGTGATTTCCGCAGAAACCCCTGCCATGTCCATGGAAATGCCGCTCAGTCAGCACAATGGCCTCAAAGCACAGCCTCCCAGCTCTGGTCATCTGGGCATTCACAATCAGGCCCTCTCCCCTTCCTCCCCCACCTTCTCATGTCCTTCCTCCTAATGCACATACATGCAGGGGGTGCTGTCACCTTGCTGCAGGCCCATCTTACTGATCTGCAATCCCACCACTTGCCTGAATCACCCTCTGTTCCCCAAAAGGATAATGCCTCCCCCCTCTCAAAGCCCACAGCATTCAACTGGCATTTCTTGTGGGAGACCTAGTCCCTCCTCCTCATTCTAAAGTCATCTGTACCCATGCCTCAACCCTTGCTGAGGACAGGCCCCTGACAGATTCATGGCTGAATCTGCCTCAGGACTTGGACAATGGCTGGATGATAAGTGTCAAACAGGTACTGAAGGCTGCTTCCCCTTCCCCTTCCAAGGAGTCAATGATTCAGGTCTTATTTGGAAGTCTTGGTTTTCATCCTGGCTCCCTTCCAAATTTAGTCCAGTCCTGAATTACTGAGCAAAACTCTAAGTGCCAGGCACTATGCTCGACAACTAGAGACTGCTGGCCATCGTTGGCCAGCGGCATACCCTGGGACACACTGGTATTCCACGTAGGGCCTACAAGCCAAAGAGGCAGAGCACGACCTGTACAGCACGGGTTTCAGTGTCTCAGCTCCCAGATCTGTCCTTTCCCTTGGTGCCCACAACACACAATAACCTCAGAGGACACATGACCACAATTGCTCGGGTGCCTCCCTAAACTGCTCACTAACTACAGTGGATTTCAAAGAAACACAGGGAGGACCCAAGAGCCCCCACTCCTCCTGACGTCTCCCTGACCACCTCTGAACCCAGCAGCATCCCTTTGTGCTACTGCTGCTACACCCTGAACACAGCCCCTTCATTACAAGTGAATCGTCTGTTTCTCCTGCTGCACAGTCAGCTCCTTAAAGGAAGCAGGGACCAACCCACCCTACACTCCATGTCTTCCCTGACCCCCAGGGCATGGTAGCAGCACCAGACACCCATCTGCTGAAGTGTACTTCTAAAAGGAGACAGACAGAATCCCAGCCCCAGCCCCCTTCTCACTGGCCAGACCCTGCCTTGGGATAGGGGTGAGGAGGAGGGGAGAAGGACAAGATGTGAGGATAGGGAGACACACCTTGCCTGGACAGCACAGTGATGGGGATGCCGGGGTCACTGAGCTTGATGAACGGGCCACACTCACTGTCGATGCCCTCACGAGCCAGGAGAGGTTTTTCGTGCACACGTTTCCGTGAACCAGGTCTTTATCCTCCTACAGAGCAGAAAGAGTGAGCTCAGCGAAGCTGCCCGCAGGGCTGCGTGTCTTCAGTCCTGCCCACGCGCCATTTTCAACCCTAGCCCTCAGATCAATTTCTCTACTTTCCCCGGCTGCAGCCAGACCCAGGTGGTGCAGCTCTCCCACCATGACTTAGGCACATTATCTGTCTCTTATCAGTGAAACAGGGATAATAGTAGAGCATGCCTCACAGGGATTTTGCAAGAATTAAAGGGATTAGAACCTGTAAAACTCTTGAACAGGTGAACATTGTAAGCGCTAAATGTGAACTACCACTGATGCTAGTCGTTTCTTTCATTCATTCAACAAGTATTACATTCTTTTTTCTCTTACCATACATTGCAATCCAGAAGTCAGTCTTCTGACATGGTAAAACTTCCCTCTGAACAGGATGCATACATTTGGATCACAGGGAGCAGCCCAAAATGACCATTTTCACTAGCACCAGGCACACGTGTGTTTACCCACAGAGTGTGGGTCCCTCTAGCCTGTTTGGCTACTGCTCGGCTAGCACCTCCTTCCTGCCACCCCCTACTGGGACACTCTGGTTCTTTGGGGACCACTACAGACATCAGAATACACTTACCAAGTAACTCAAGGCACTGGCCAGCTGTTTAGCGACTTTGAGCTTCCATGGTGTGGTGAGGACATCACTTTTCCGGTGCATGAAAAGATCCAGGGGCCCTCCTTCCACAAACTCTTCCACCATGATATCTACAAGCACAAAAAGAGCCACCTCTGGAAACTTCTGTCCATCTGGGACAGTAATTTCTCTCATTCCCTTACAAGAGCCCAGCTTAGAGGCTGGTATTCAGCTTGAGAAGACGCAAACACCTCTCAAGGGGTCAACAGCAGACTGCTCCAGAGCTGGACAGGCCTGGGTTCAGCCCCAGCCCAGAGCTCCTTATACTCACTCACAGGGCAACAAACTCAGCTTACCCCAACCTCCAGGGCCCAGAGTAGGCAAGAAGTAAATGTTCAAGAAATGAGTGAAAAACAAATGGGATTTAGTCCACGTCCACTATTAAACAAGTGACCCACTCAGTGCTTCAAATTCCTTGATTGCCAAAAAGGCAAGAAACACGGACAACATGAAGTACATGACAGTCGCACTCGTCTTCACAGCACCCATGCTCCCCAGCCAGGGCCAGCTTCCCCTTCCAAAGAGAATACACTTACTCTCCACGTCTCGGACACAGACGCCATAGAGGTACACGATGTGTTTGTGGGAGACCTGTCTCATCATGCTGGCTGCCTCAAAAAAGGCCTGTGGGAGAACAGGACAAAGAAATGTCAGGGACAGACTCCTCTGGTCTGACCCCAAAGGGGGTCTACTGAGAGGAAAATTAGTAGGCCCCAGGAAAGCTCACGACTCCCATTATCCCAGTCTTGAAAACTGTCCGCCTGCCCCTGAGAGCCCAAAGGCCAAGCCTTTACCTTGAGGTCAGTCTGGCTGGGCTGTAGTATTTATTTAGAAAACCTAACAGGTTACAGAGTCAGGTGGGTGGGATAATCTAACAAGTTCCCCGTTGGGTGCTCGTGTCCATCACTTTCTCTTCCTTTAAACTTTGGGAAATAACAACGCTTGGCACGACATTAGAACGAAAGGGAAACCAGGGCAGCAGAGCTCTGCCAAGACTTGCCTTTCTCACCCTCCGGCGGCCTGCCCGTCCCGGGCAAGTTTTTACTGCTCTGGGCTTTAAGTTTCCAGACTGTGAAGTGACAGCCCTGGACCGCATCAGGGACTTTGAGGACCTCTAGGTAGGAATGGGAGGGGAGTGAGATGGACAGAGAAGGGTTGCTCAATCTACTCCATCTCCGATGTTCCCTTATTTTACATACAGGTTCATGTAAGATTACATTTGAAGATAGAAATCCTGACTAAAATACAAATTTGAAAATCATAAATAAGGCCACTGTGCACCACTGGTTCCATAAATGGGGGTGGGAAGGGTTGAGTTATAAGGAAAACACTTGCCAGAGAAATGTCCCTGTGGCTGGGGTCTAAGACTTTGAGGATCACTTTTATTCTCTTCTCTTCAGATATCCCTTCGTCCTCCTTGTAATCCACCAGGGTCCCAGAGTAGATGTGTGTCCGCGTGCCTCTCCCAAGGTGTTCGCCCTGGAAGAGGAAGCAGGAAGTTAGGTAATTACTTTCTGGGGCTACTGTGGTGCCAGAATCTGGGACTGAGGACTTATTTGGAACACAGAATGCCAGAAAGGGGTGGGGCAAAGGCGAAAGATTCCCAACAGCTCACAGCCTCTCCAGCGCCTGGCCCTGGTCAGGCCTCCAGAGGAAATGAAAGCTACTTGACCAAACGCAGTCTTGGCACTCCCTGGGCCCCAGGAGACAGTCTTCACATTCCCAAACAGCTCCATCCTTTCTACCTCTAGGAACCACCTATGGCCAAAACATAACCCTGACTTATCACAAAATTTCTCAGAGTGCCACAACAGCCCGTGACATCAGCCCCACACGAGGCCTCCAGAGCAGACTCAGAGAGGGCCCGACTGGGGGCTCCCCCCACCACACACACCCACAGGATGGAGCACAAAGGGGCGTGTGAGTCCTGGCTCTGCCGCCTGCTGGCCATTTAACTTAGGGATGCTCTTTCACCATGCTCAACTGTCTGCCTACTTTCTATAAACGAGGATAATGATACCTGTCTCCTAGGGTTGTTCCAAGAATCTAATGAGCAAATAGATATAAAAGCTCCTGGTGCAGACCCTGGCATGCAGTGGCAGAAACCAATCTGTTGGACCAGTGTGTTTTGTTTGATCACCCCTAGACGGCCTTGCTATTTCCCACACGCAAACTGTTCATTTTCTGTCCCTCTATCCACTATAAGTGTGCATGTGTGTGTGCTTGAAAATTAGTGATGCAATTTACACATTATTTCCCCTAGCAATTTCTGCTCACAGAGAAGGTGATATAAAGACAAAGCCACAGACTGGAAGGACAGGCCCTCGGTTTCCTCACACATGGAAAGAAATAATGCCGCCAAGTGATGGCGCGAGGGCTAAATGAGATCATCCTCGCGAAGCCCTCAGCATATAATGACTTGTCTCCACAAACCCAGTTTAAGTTTGAATAATTCTGATTTAAACATTCTTAATATTTGGAAATCAACATGTGATTCACAAACCTTAGGCATTATCAAGTTATTAACACAAAAATTCATATGATTCTATTATCCTAGGATTGCCTCCTCCCACCCCTGTAAGTGGAGAAAACGGATGGCAGCAGACACTCTAGGCTGACTCCTGTCCCCCACAGGAATGTACACCACCATTAATCGGGTATATTAATTTGCACAAATGCCAACATTTGTCATCTGTCACAGCAGAATAGCAATATATCCACCCGGGTCCCATATCCTGGCAAGGTCCTGTGACTATTCATTAAAGCTACATCTGTCCTGAAGCGATTCATCAGGTTATGGGAAGCTGTGTTCCCAGAACATCCCATAAAAGCCATATGCTTTCAGAATAATCACTCTTCCCCAGGAAGATTACTTATTCCAGTGGCCAAGTCACGGCACCATGCTGTCAGGGCTCCACAGCAACCCACAAAGACCCTGTGGGTCTCACATCAGCCGCCTTCCAAGCTGCTGCCTCTGCCTAGCACTTGCTCTTCATTCTCTGGGTCTCTGCTTGATGTCACTTCCCCCAGAAAGCCGTCTCTGTCCTCCTGAGGTTAGGCAGGATGACTGTCTCCGACAGTCCCACATCCTGCTGTACTTCCCCACTTAGGACTTGTCTCTTGATAATGTAATTGTCTGCATAAGATAGACAAGAGTCTGCCTCCTCCACCAGACTAAGCCCGCTGAGGGTGGCGTCTGTGCCTCGCACACGGAAGCAAACACTGGGGGGAATGGAGGGTGGCAGTTATCTGCCAAGAAGCTCGAGGAGAAAGAGAAAAAGAAAGGCCTGAAGTATATGTCAACTTCTAGACAGAAAAGGGGCTGGGGTATTGCTGCCCTGGTCATTTTAATCTCTGGACACAGCTCTGACACCACCAGAGGGACAGAGAATATAAAGGTCAGCCTTCGGTTAAGGATTCAAGGAAAAGAAGTGAGGCACTTGTAGCTGTGGACTTCCGCTCCCTCAAAACCTTGCCCAGTAATTTCAGGGATTAACTTAAAGTAAACTAACAAAACAACCCTATGCCCGTCACTCTCTACCAGGCTCCTTCATGGTGGTGAGCCCATAATTCGCCCTCCAACACCTCCAAGGTGTCACAGCCACTCCCGGGTAGTAAATGACCCCATGCAGAGTTCTTCTCTCCAAGGCTGTTGCACACTGTCCCCTTTACCTCCTCCTGTGTGTGGCTCTGTGTAAGGGGGCTACGGAATGGGTAGAGAACAGAAAGTGGGCTATGCCCTGGGCCTCACACTCCTAGCCAAGACCAAAGGGCAGCTATGAGGAAAAATGAGCCTGCCTAAGGCTGCAGACTCTGAGAAAAAGGCCTGCCAAGGCTGGGACACTGATCTGAGATGTTTTTCCAGACAGGTCTCCTTCAGGCCTAAATTGTGCATCTCCTGCTTCCTCACTGTGTTCTGTGTCTCTCAGCTTTGCTCCTCTGAATGCATAAGAAAGTCCAGACTAAACTTTAGAGGTACTTTGTCACAGAGTGTGTCATGGAGCAGTAAGCGTCATCAGCTCACTCCCTGCCACGGAGACCTGATTCTTGCTGCCCTGTCAGCATTCCCATTGAGTTCTCCAATTCCTTCTGTCTGCAGAAGACCCACAACAGAAGGTCCCTGTACGCTAGACAATCCCACAAAGCCTAACTATCAACTTCCTTCAAGAAGAGAGCGTTTCTGGGAACATCAGCAAGGCTGGGTAGGGTAGCAGGGTGCTGGTTAGACTGCTTTAATTGTGAAAGGAAAGTCTCCTTGTACCCTTTTTACCAGGATTTGCCCAAACCCAAGCTTTATCCCTCCCCAGGTCCCTTGAGCTGCTCTGCAGAAGGGAAGTAGGCCCAAGGCTGGACCCAGAAACCACAGCAATGACTCACTTGCATAATGTCTTTCTTGAGGATCCGATCGAAACTCAGCTGGCTCATGGGGTAGACATTCTGCCACTCTTGGGCTTTCTTAGTAGCCACCAGCAGATTGGAGATTTCTGTGAACAAGAGGAGAGGTGTCTGAGCAGGGAAGGAAAGGCCCAAGATTCCAAGCAGCCAGTGTCTGCTGAGCCACAGGGCTTGCCGAACACCTATCTGTGCATTTGTTGGTCAGTCATTCAACAAACATTTACTAATTTTTACTAAAAGTACTTCATTCCTGCCTCCAAGAGCTCACAGGCTAATAACAGAATGAAAACTAATCAAACAATTAACCAATCAAATGGAAAGCTGCAATTTGTGCAGCTATCTAAGGACAGGCATGGGTGCTAGGGGTCGACACAGCAGGTGGTCCTAGTAGGAGAGCTCAGGCAAGGTTTCCCCAAGGATTCCTGTTCTACCTCCTCAGCCTGGTACACGGTAGGATGCGGGCTGAGGAGGAGAAAGCAGCAGCATGTTGGTCCTTAGGAGCGATGGGAAGCAAGAAAGGAGGGTAAAAAACACTAGTTTTGTGCAGAAAAATGGGGCAGGTGACTCAGAAACAGGGTTGTGCCTGAACCTCTCCGGGCTCCCACACAGCCTGACAGCAAGGAGCACTTTCTAAGTACTTGTTAACTGTATAGATTATAAGCGGACCACCCCCCAAATTCTACTGATTCAAACAGCAAACCAACACCTTACAAAATCTGCTGGGCCAGGTCTGCACAGGTAGCTAACTGGGAATTTACAGTCTATGAGAGTCACCTCCCACCATGGGGCCACCTAATGGCTTTCTCTGCGCCAGCTACTGTCCTAAGAGCTTTCCCACATTAACTCCTTGTTCCTCATGACAATCCTGAGGTACACAGTATTCTTATCCCTGCTTTATAGGTCAGGAAACAAATTCCAAATGAGTAAACCATTTGCTCAAGGTCAGGAAGCTAGTACACCCCAGACTTGGGATTCACCGAGTCAGGGATGGCTCTAGTCTCTTACTTTCTTTCCACCGCACCCGACCCTAGTGGGGGTGTATGAATCTGGGTGCTAGAAACTGGGTTCAAGCACAGGTTCCCCTTGTCATCATACCCTGAGTCCACCCCCCTCCCCTCCCCTGTTACCCTGACTCCACCTTGTAACCTGGGTAGAGTCAGATTCAAACAGGCAACTCCCAACTTCCCTGATGGAGAAAAGACACCAGGAAAAGGCCATGTGAATGGTGTCCCCAGGAAAGGGCCAGTGCCACAGAGCTGTGTGGGAAATTAGAGAGCAGGATGCGGACCGGGGCTATTTCATGGCTGCTTCAGGGAACACAGCATTAGGGTCAACCAAGCAAGTGGAGGAAACCACTTGGCCTCCATGGATGCCTTTTCACTGGAAAAATGAGAGACTCAGCTGTACCCTTGTCGAGACGCAGTGAGGGCTAAGCGAGATACCCGAGGTGAAAAGCTCGCTTCAGTGCCTGATGTACAGTGAGTGTTCCATGAGTGGGAGTACTACATCTTAGCGACATCATCCTTGTTGTACTAGTGCTTCCTCGAGCCTTGACAAAAGTTCTCAGTGTCAGAGCTGAAAGGTGAAGAAATCGAGCACCAAGCCTGATGCCACAGATGAGGATGTGAGAGGATCAGTGGTGGCCGGGCCAGCGAGTACTGTGGGCTCCTACTTCCTTCTTAACATGGTCACCCTCAGACTTAGAAAGGGGCAGTGGGGCTGGACAATACACGAGAAATGGGTAGACTAACTGTCACACCCACTCCGAGTGACTGCCTGCTTTCTACATGTTCCATGAGGAGTTTCTCAAGTTTGTGTTTGTAAGTGAGAAACCCATGTTGGGGTCTGACCCTCAGAACCCTGTGGTTAGAAGAGTAGAGACACTGAGGAACTCAAAACGACATTCTCTTTAATTTTCATGATTTCACCACTTCTCCAATTTGCAAGTGGCAGAGAAAGACAGAGGGCTTCTGGGGGCCTACATGAGGAAGCCTCACGCACAGGGTTTATTCTTACTCTCCCCACCTCCAATGCCTCCTCGTCCCTCCCCTCCTCAGCACCCATCCTCCCACACCCTCCAGTTAGGAGACTTGGCCCTTTCCCCTGGTGGTTGCACCTGTACCTTTGCAAAGACAGTGTGATAAAGGGGAAAGGTCACTGGAATTGGAGCCAGAAACCATGAGTTTAAATCCCCACTCTTCCACTAACTACCTAAGTGATCTTGGGCAAGTATAATCAGGATAAAAATATACTCTGAGTTGTTCTGAAGATTAAAGGATTTAAAACATGAAAGAGGCAAAGCTGCAAGCAATACTCACATAATAGTAGCCATTGTCACCATCGCTACCTATTGTTACTATCATTGTAAATACCACTGATAATACTAGCTGTGTGGCCTTGAGCACATCACTGAACACCCCTGAGCCTCAGTTTTCTCATCTTTATAATAGCTACAAAGACCTATTACGTAGATGAAAGAAATGAAATATGCATGCATACTGCTTGGGACTAGCAAGTACCCACCAATATGGTAGCTACTGCTGACATTATTTACGTGCTAGGCATTAGCGAATGCCGATTCCGTGCTGGGTGTTGTGCTTCCCATGAGTCACAGAGTGGTGAGACCCAGATCCTATCTTACGAGTTCACAGTCAGTCAAGTGGGAGAAACAGATACTAAACATATTCAATGCAGGGTTCATGGAGCCTCAAAAGAAAGCCAGAAGAGAGGGTCCAATTCCATTCCTGTGCTTCTCCCTCCACAGCTACTAGCTCTGAGGTCTGGGTTAGTAGGTGTGGCATCTACACCAGAGACCTCCCCAGCTGATGCCTACAAAGAATCACATCCCAGTCTCCCACCTGCCACCACCTCTCTCATCCTGTGGCTGCTGTTCTCCATGTCCTCAACCTCACCTAGAGACCAGACCACCAATTCCCAAGAAAATAAAAACTGCTTCTAATAGCTAAAAGGAGAGATTATGTGCACAAACAGGGTTACTGGGCTTTAGGGTTTTAACTCACTGAGGACTCACAACCAAGTGGCAGATGTGTTTTTACCTCTGTGGAACATCTTCTATCACACAAACAAAGGCCGCAGCTACCCTGCAAGGCTGGCAGGAAACACTATCTGATCAACAAGAACACAAGTCCTTCCTCTTTCACCAAATTCAGTGACAGTCCCTTGCTGGGAGACCTAAATGCAATTCAAACATCAAGAACCCAGGCCCTTTTTGTCCTGGTGTCCTTCCTCTGCCCACCGCCGACATAAAGCATTCCCTTAAAAGAACAAGAAATGGCTCTGATAGAGCCCTCCGAGTACCTGCGACTGCCCTTACTGGGGACTCAGGAATAACTGTGTAGCCCTTTCCGTGAGGCCTGACCCCTACACTAAGGCAGGATCTGACACATACAGGGCAGCACCCTGCAGTGGGAGAATGTCAAAACAAAACAAAAAAACACAGTGCTCAAGGGATCTAGCATTTGGGGTAAAGCTGGCATTCAAACCCCTCTTTGACCTTGACCTTCCATAATACCTACTTCACTTCTCTCAGTTTTCTCATGTGTAAAATGGGGCACTTGAATGGGCCACCCATAAGTGTCCTGGCTCTCACATTCTAAAAGGTGATATATCCACCTGCAGGGCATCAGTGACATATTCATGAAGCTTTTAAAAAAGGCAGCTAAGTTCCTCAGGCCCTCCTATCCATCTTATTACTCTCTGACCCTCCCATAGCTCCCCACTGCCTATAGGATACAGTCCCAGCTCCTTGGCATGGCATTCAAAGCTGCCTATGATCCCAAATCTCTCCCTTCCCTGTCTCACCTGCCCCTTCTTTCTAACTTCACCAAACACATCAGCCCTCCAGAACCTTCCCGCAGCCCCTACTTTTGCCTACCTCTTTGCTCTGCTGGACGTGCCCTTATCTAACTGGCAAGCTCCCACTCACTGTCCAATACCTGGCTCAAGATCCACCTCCTCCATAGCTCTTTCCCTGTGACTCAGGGATTTTGATCATCCATTGCTTCTTTGCAAGTCCAGGGTCTGATACATGTATGTGTTGATTAAAACACCCATGACATCCAGCAGTGGCCTCATTTCCCTGCAATGTTTTCTGTATTAAGACAGGAAACCCTTGGAGAGCAGGGACCATGTGCTAGGTATTTCTGATTCTTTGCATCTAACATAGTTGTTGGTCCACAGAAGATGTCCCGGGAACATTTCTCAGATAAATAAACCACTGACAGAACTCTTAAGACATTTTATCGTAAAGAAAAGGTTTCTGCTTACAAATCCTAAACATGCCTCTTTCTGCAGCTTAATAGGGGAGCTGAGAAAGGTGTATGTTTTTCTATAGAAAATGCTGACACTTGACAAATGGGATTTGAATTGGGGACAGACGTGTAACAAGTCAGTGAAAGACACCTAAAAACTGTGAGGAGAGGCCACCTCTTCAAAGCTTCCGGCATCTTTTGGTTGACCTGAGTATCAGAACATCAGAAGGCACAGAGCATCACTAAGGGGACACGGCCTAGCTCTGGCACAGGAAGACCAACCTCGGGGCTTGGGCTGGCAGCAGCGCTTCAACACGAAGCTGATGTTGTCTGTGCGAAGGATCTGCTTCTTGAGGTGGCTCATGAGGTCTCCCAGGCTGGGGAAGCTGCGGTCCGAACCGTGAAGACTGTAGCGACCCTTCTGCACCTCGATCTGAAAGTTCTTGAACTGTTTCTGGCCACCCAGCACCTGCCATGCAGGAAATTGACCAGAAACGATTTGCTTTAAAAGGGGTCAGGCAAATGTACCATGGTAACAAAGAGGAAGCTGAGCAAAGGGTATACAGAAATTCTGTGCTATCTCTGTAACATTTCTATAAATCTAAAATTACTTAAAAATAAAGTTTATCATAAACAAATAAGCAAAATAATTTAAAAAATAACGAAAGGGGGTTCCAGGAGAAGGCACTGTAAAAGGGAGTGGACACCAGGGAGATGGCATAACAGAACAGTGATTTCCATGACAGCATCACTTGGTTTTGAACCTGCAGGATGAAATTCACAGAAATACCCATCTTTGTAGGACTTGCTGCTACGATTATATGACATGGTACATGTAAAAAACCTAGTAAACACTTGATAAAGGTTAACAAATATTATTATGCAAGAAATCTATAGCAAAATTTACAGAAACTTCCTCAAACTGAGTCACTCCAGGCCACACATTTATCTGAGAACAAGCCCGGGAGCTAGCAGTCAGCTGTCTGGTCCAGTTTCCGGGTTCCATGGTGCACAGAGAGGAAGTACAAGCACAAGTTTTCCTTCACGGGCATTTCTGGTACAAAGAAATCCTATCAATAATGGTTAAGAATGAGAGCAGAAAGATCTGCTTATGGTATAAATCAGGACAAGTTATTTGAAATCTCGATGCCTCAGCTCTTCATCTGTACAACGGGAATCATTTGAACTAAACAGTAAGAGCAATCACATCTATGATCCCTATCTTCCCCAGGTAAGATGACACCAGGTAAATCATGTCACTGAATCACTGACATTCTTGGTACAGCACAGGTCAATTCTGCCTCAGCAGAAGTGTGGGCTGTCTTCCTCCAAAGCCTAATGAACACAAAAGACAGGCATCCTGAGGCAAGAAGCCTGACAAGTTCTAAGCCACTGCGCCCGCATCAGCCATGGGGCCGAGCAGCACAGGAACACCCGCAGGCAGGCTGTGGCCTCCAGAGACACTGCCCAGGACACTTGGCAGCACTGGGCACCTTCTGCCATTTCCTCTTCCCGCTCTTGACTGAGTTCAGTCCCCAGGCGTTCTCTGGTACTTTTCCCTTCAGTGTGTGAGGTCTTCAATAGGCTCATGTGCTGACTTCCACCTCATAGGCCCCTCCCTGCCCCAGTTCTCTCAGTTCATGTTAAACCCATTCAACACTAGTATATTTGAACTAATTTTGTAAAACTCATTGTCTTGTAAAATATTCCATTTCTTGTATTTTAAAAAAAAAGTTACATGAATAACAAAGGCATTTGTGGTTTGGTGGGGTAATGTCAACAATTCTGGCTTCCATCTTAGCCTTCAGGATTTCTTTCACATCATTCTCACTTCCAGCTACACGTGAGTCCTAATAAACATCACCACTTGTCAAAACATGGGATGGCAATTTGTATGTTAAAATGTCTGAAGCTACCATCTGGGAAAAACTGCATTAGGCCAGATGCCGAGTTGGCTCTCTTGGCAGTGGTTGGTACCAGTGAATGCCACAAATGCACACAGCTCTGGGTCTGTGCTGACCTTGGCACTGAGAGACAAAAAAAAAAAAAAATCCTATAAATCCTATAAATAATTCTTCTAAACTTTCTGAGTGCTTTGTGTGAACTGGTTTCTGGTCACATTCTACCTTCCAGAGCCACAGTGGACCCGTCATGGGTCTCTTGAAGGAAGAAAGAAGGGGCCATGAGGAGGAAATGTTATGGGTCTGGCTGCTCAGAGCAGTCTCCTTTTGGAGAGCAGGTTGCCCCCGTAAGAACTGCCAGGAATTTTCTGAGAGACCCAAGGCTTTTCTACCCCCATCCCCCAAGAGTGGTCCTCTCTGCACCAGCTCCTGGGCCAAGTGGCAATGACACCCTGGGCCATATGGCTCGACTGACCTCAGCCTTTTCAAAGCAGGTGACGGTCATGAGGATGTTGTCGAAGTCGGTGCAGCTCCACCGCAGCACGTACATCCCTCCTCGCTTCCTTCTTGCCGCAATTTATTGATGGCATATTCTGTGCTAGAGGGAGAGAGGGGCAAAGGGAAAAAGAGCTCAAGCCAAACAGGAGCACTCTGAACCCAGGGGATATGCACTTCCTGAGATGCCTCAAGTCTTACAGCCCTATCACCTTATCTGTCCTGGGTCCTAAAGTCCTCTCGGATACAATACATGAAGCAAGCAGAGATGCCGAGGAGGCTCGAAATAGATCATCTGAGTCTCCATGGTCTACAAGAGGATTCGGCCTGCTTCCCAAGGCACTGAGCCCTGCTTATCCGCGATGTGTCCATACATTCTGTCTCCAGCTCTTGCCAGAAGAGCATCCCCAAGGCTGGTGAGGTGGCGCTGTCTGCGATGCAGCGGTAGGAGTCCCCTCCCCACCGACCCCAGGCAGCAAAACTAGAACATGAGCCTCAGGAAGGCATAACTTTGGGGTCGTTCTCTTCATTGCTATATCCCCAGTAACCAGAGCGCACCTGGATTCATAGTAGCTGCTCAATAAATGAGTGAATAACTAAATAATAAACACTGAATAAAGAAATCAGTGAAGATCGGAACGATGTTAGCGGGAACATGCCTGTCTTACGTGCCTTTGTAGCCCCAGGACTTATCAGTCCTAGCTCTGAGAAGGCTGTGAACAGTTGCTAAATAAACACACACATGAGGTTACCACACCTAGCGAATGGCGCTCAGTATTGACGAAAGGGGGCTGGCACAGTCAACATGTGCTAGAAAGGCAGTTAGAAAGTGGTCTGCAACACTTTCACACCTTTGTGCATGCTGATCCCTCACATTAAGATGCCCTTTCTCTTCTTTAAGACCTGGTAAACCATCACTGATTCTTCAAAGTTCAATCTGATTCGTATGCTACCTACTCTGAGAAGGTGTCTTAGACGATGAGTTTCAGCCCCTCACAGAACATGAGACATTCATTCATTCAACACATTAGAATTAAGCACCTATAATGTGCCAGGCCCTGCTATGGGTGTTGAAGAAAAGCAGTGTACAAAGTAGACAATGTCCCTGCCTTCATGGAGCTCATATTCTGTGCAGTGTGGGCAGGCAGCCAAAAAACAAATGGACCCAGAAATAAACATAGTATGTCAAGAGGTAATAAATGCCACTGAAGAAAAATAAAGCAGAGTAAAAGAGCCAGGAAGTGTGGGGTGTGGAGAGGGAAGAGGTATTGCTACTTTACAGAAGGTGGTCAGGGAAGACTTCACGGATGAGGTGATATTTGAGTAACACCTGAAGGAAGTGGCAACTGTGTAGATTCTGGAGGAAGAAGACATTCCAGGACAAGGAAATAGTAAGTGCCAAGGCCCTGAGGTCTAACCATGGCTGGGATAGTTAAAGGACATGCTCTTCTGTAATGCTCAACCCCTCGCTGTACAATTCTTTGTCTCTCTGCCCGTGGGTCTGTGAGCCTCTTAGGCCAGGGTTCACTTCACCCCACTAACAAACTACCTGTCCACAAGGTAAGTGGGACAGGGAAGAAGGTGGGACTTGTATCATGTGAAAGGCAGGTAAAGAGATGCTTCCCCGGATATATTACAGTCTGGAAATAGAGATTCAGAAGAAACACTGCAGCCATTTCCTTTTGCCTGAAAGGCAGTCTGTCATATGTAAAAAGAAGTAAACTAATCTCTGTTATTTCAAGTTACCACTTGAATTCAAATGTGTAGGCAGAAGTTACAGAGAGGCCATTTCAATGACATATCAGAGGTATCATCTCTGTAGTTTTTAAAGCTAAAATCTATTGGCTGCCTTGTGTAGTGTTAAGTACCCCATCACCAGAGGTATCTTAGCACAGGCTACTAGTCCTGAGATGCAAGAGGGACAAGATAGCCAGCAAGGCCCTTTCCAGCTCTAAGCTTGGTCACCCTCACTGTCCCCACCATTTATCTGACACTTTAAGACAAGCTAACTCAGGATTCCATTATTTACTACTCTGTCAGATGTGGTGTCTTATCTTTCTTGGGTCACTCTGGCACAGCAGGGGATTAGGAAGTGTAGCACTCCTTGGTCAGCTGTGGAGAGGTGGTGGCGGGGGGTGGGGGGGGCGGGACGGGGCAGTGGTTTAAACCATGAGAACCAAGTAAGAGACAAGATGTGAGGGGCTGCTGCAAGGACCAAGGCAAGAACTGACAGAAAAACCCAGCCAACAGACAGCGGGGATGGAAAATCACGCACCAAATCAATCAGTACCAAACGACTGCTCAACTGCCCCCAACCTAACAATTTATGACACCTGTGTCTGAGGCGGTCCCACGCCCCCTCACTAAAATGGAACTGAAAAGGTTCTAGAACCAACCAGATTGGACCATGACAGCCATTCTGTATGTTGTGGACGATCAGTGGGGGAGCCACATCGGTGCAAAGGTAATGATGGGCGTCTGCTGTGAGCCGAAAGTAGCCATCTACCAGGGACACAAAAGACAAGGCCTCCTCGTGGGAAGAGAGCTTCAGTTCCTGGTGAGAGAAAAGACATGCCCATGGTTACATGAT
This sequence comes from Eonycteris spelaea, assembly GCA_003508835.1. Classification (NCBI taxonomy): domain Eukaryota; kingdom Metazoa; phylum Chordata; class Mammalia; order Chiroptera; family Pteropodidae; genus Eonycteris; species Eonycteris spelaea. The sequence continues at coordinate 12,419,119 of PUFA01000016.1, forward strand.
GCACCTACCATCTTAAGCAGTGACTAAAAGGAGGTACACAGTGAGAAGATGTTTAACACACAATGGAGAGTGCAGGACCCCAAAGGAAACTCATTTTGATAATGGCAGTGCCCTTTGCATTTATATACAACGTTCACTGTTTATCACTTTCTCAGCTATTATTTCTAAACTATCAAATGAGGTAGGGTGTGTTTGTGTGTGAGGAAGGTGGGAAATGGGATCTGTGGCAGGCAGACCTGTGAGGAAGCTGTCACCTGGGTCTAGTTGGAAAAACAAGCCAGAACCAAGGTGGCAGAGGCGTAAAAGAGGAGATGGGAGGAGAAGAGTGTGCAAGTGGCACCCTGGTCTTGGCGCTAAGCAATGACAAACTCAGTCAGCATTATACTTGTTCTAGAAAAGGAAGCAGAGCATAGACGCTTCATCTCATGCAGGACTGGTCTACAGGTGCAACTCCTACATTTGAATCCAGGGATGATCGTAGATACAATGATGAGGTTGTTAAGTCAAGTCCAGGGGCCCCTGAGGGTTTGGAGGAGGTTGAGTCTTACTCAAAGTATGAGAGGCAAAGGCAAAAGTGGAGAAGGGGGAGAGAATTTCCGTGAAAGAAATGTTTTCATAAAAACACTTGGAGGTTTTTGTATTTGTCTGTCCGTCTGGATGATATAGCCCTGAGCAGAGATTACCATTTGAGAGGAGCTATGGGGTCAACCAGAAACATCTCCTAGGAAGGAAGGTATGTATGCAAAGCCATGATTTAGAGCTTTGACCCATAAAAGCATTAAAAAGCACCTGAGTCTTCAGAGAAGGGCAAAACACTACTGAGAATAAGCCTCTTTACATAGCACTAGGAAAAAGAGAGGCTAGTAGCAGAGAAAAACAGACCAGTGAAGGGGAAAGGGGGCAGATATAAGCAACAAGACAGGATGGAGGAAAGGGGACCTAGTCACAGTTAGCTGTGAGGCCAATCCTAGAGCGTGAGCCAAGGAGGCCAAGAAGGGCAGGGCCACCATAGGGATGGTGAATCAGGAATGAGACTTCGTGCTAAATGTGCTTCCTTTGAGGTCTGGCCTGGCATCTACCTGCAGATCCCAAAGGGCAAATTCAAGATGATCTAGCTTGGGCAGCCCTTCATCTAGCCATATATGAGTGAGACCACATAAGCACTTAAGTCCCCTGAGAGCGGAAATATGAACAGAAATGGGGAACGTCAAAAAGATTCAGAGAGATGAGATAAATCAAGATATGATATGATAACATGTTAGCATCATGCTTTCCTGAAAGACCAGCAGCCAAAGTACTGCCTGATCAAAGGGCCTGGAAACTCCTTGGCTGCGAAGGGACAAGGGAGTAAGATAAAGAAGAGAGAGCATCGTGCAGTGTTAACCCACAGGCTCTGGAGCCATCTTATCTGGGTTCGGATATCAGTGTTTCCACTTACTATTATATTTAAGCAGATGTAATCATTTTCATAGGTCAAAACAGCCAACTGCCAAGCAACTGGCACTTTCAAATGATTTAACCTAATAGCTGTGACCACGTGTAAGTTAATGTTTTTGTGCCTCAGTTTCCTCCTCTATTCAAGAAGGGTAATAATACACCCACCTCAGAGGGTCAACATGAAAAGACCTGATAGTTGTAAAGTGTTTAGAATAGGAAGTGCCTGGCATGTAGTAAGAGCTACTGTTTGCAAAAGAAAATAAAGTAATGGAGAGAGCAAGCATTTCTTCCTGACTCCCTCCTGCTCCCTACACGGCACTGCAGCTTGGCACAGAGTCATCAGCCCATGTGGTCAGAGTGAGCTCTGACCTAGATGACAGGTGCACCAACTGGGTGCCAGACTTGAAACTCTGTCAGCCAGGACAGGACAGGGGCAGGCTCACAAAAACTGCACCGGCTGGCTGCTGCGTCTCCTCCTCTGCTTTGCATCTTCAGGGTTTGGCCGTGTTGAAGAGCTAGATCACAGACGTGTTAACCCCCACTCGCCCTCACACCGGCTCTGGAGAGGAAGGCCTTGAAAACCAAGCAGTGCAGGCAGCAGCGCTGCCGCTTTCTCACTCTGTGCCCTGTACAAACGTCTACGCCCCTCTGTTAAGTCTCAGATTACCCACCGGAAATGGAGCCCAGATTCCTACATTCTAAGGGTCTTCTAAGACGAAATAAGATGATGTAGACACAACAATATAATAGAGCCTAATAGCTATAAAATGCGGAATAAACAGCGCTCGTTTTGATTTTCTCCCTCCCCCCATTTTCCATCCTCCCACTGACATCCATCTGAGCTCTTCTACTTCTCCCTTCATTTTTTATTATGGTTTCCTGGTAAAATTAATGTATGTTTATTGTTTTTAAAAAAGAGGGGAGGGGTGAGGAATAAGAAAACTAAAATCGTTCATAATCCCATTATAAATAACTTAATATTTTATTACTTTTCTAAGAGCATGCGTATGTATATGCATACCCTCTCAATATTTTTTGAACGAAATTGGTACCATTTGATATACAGCTCTATATCTACTCTTCCATTTACAAAGCATTCTTCCAGATTATTAAAAAGTTCAGCAATTCATTTATGTAATATTCTACTACTCAGGTGAATTATAATTAGTTTCCCATTCTCCCATTGTTGCATATTTAGGTTATTTTCAGTATTTTGATACTGTAAATACTGTTGGGATAAGCATTCGCATCCACGGACCACTGTCTGTATCTCACAGTTTCCAGAAGACAGATCCCTAGACTCCTGAATGGAGAAATATATACATATTTTCAAGAGTTTCAACACATGTAGCCAAACTGCTTTCCAAAAAGTATACCAAAAAGACAGTTACCTTAGGTATAAAAGGATGACTGACTGTCCTACTACCATGTCACCAGATTCTTTCCCAGCCACTGTTATACTTTTAACACGCTATTTGCCAAGTTACAGACAACACGTGGCATTTGCCTAGCGCTGACCACCTTCATTTTGCGAGAGCACCTGCCTCCCGGCCCACACTCTCCACGTGTTGTCAGCGGTGACTTCCCTAACACAAACATGTATATTTTGGCAGGGTTCACACTTCCCCTGCCAAACTGGCCTGCCTGTCTAGATTATATCCTCAAGTGATACCAAAAGAAAGGAAGTGAGACTGAACACCCCTTCCTCTGTCCAAGAGTCACTTGGGTGTGCCTGACACCACAGTGAGGACTAACACTGTGGCCGCAGCCACCAGCCCGACGGTCCCTAAAGTGCAAAGTGGGGCTTCCCATCACCCTTACCCCAAATGACCCAGTGAACTCAGCAGAGAGACTGTGAAGGAGCCAGGGGGCGGGGAGGGGGGAGCGGGAATGCTGATGCTCGATAATCTGCTTTTCCTTCAAAATTCACAAAATTTTTGTGAATTAAATGTTATGCTGAAATATCTTTGGGAGAGGAACTAATGCTGAAACAGATTCACATTTACAAGACCAAAGAGGGGCACAGAAGTACCCGTGTAACTAAAAAGCCTGACAATGATAATGTCAGTGTTAGCAATAGGGACTTTTTGGCTTAAATAAGATAACCATCAGATTTTCTCTCTAGGACAGGAACTCTGAAAAGCATGTGCTGTATAACTGTCCTCAGCAAAATCTTCCTCTCATCGCCAGATCCAAACTGAATAGCTTCTGGAGCAAACTTACCATTTTTTTGTTGTCCTGCTTATTAATGCTGACCACAGATTCCTTTATTACAATATGAGTGATTTCAGGGAAGTAAGAAAAATTGCTCCACTCTTCCCGGATTTTGTTTTTCTCCTCATCCTTCTTCTGTTTATTTTCCAGTTTTTTCCGTTTCAGTTTATTTTTTTCCTTTTCGACAGGAACAACCTGATAACACGCATAAAAATGACAGTTAAGCTGGCTTTCTCACTTTCCATTGGTAAAAAAAGGCCAGTGCTTCTGGGAAACCAGTGCAGAGCCTACATCCAAGGAGGAGAAAACCAGCATGCCTGGGTTTACAGAGCAATCGGGAGAGCTGGCAGGCACATGGGCTCAGGATCACGATGTTCTGGGTCCTATCGGAATGTGGGGATTTTATGCCTGGAGGAGACCTTTATTAACACACTGACTAAACTCTTTACATAATCTATAATGTACAAGTCAACTTAGGGAAAGAACTGCCCACTAGACATGCATCTACAATCAGGTTCCCTTCACTTCTGGACTGACGTGTTTCAACACAGGCAGAGAACACGTTCTTCTCAAATCTGACTGACAGAACACAGGATTTCTCCTTTTAGAATCTATCACCAGTTGTCTTGACTTTATAATAATATTCAAGCCAGAATTTTCAAGAGAAGGTACAAATCCCAGGCTTGAATAATCCAGGGAATCATACATGTCTGCATAAGTTTAAACATTTTGTGTAGCATGAGTCTTGGAGACTAGAGATCTGGGTTGAGATCCTGCCTCTTCCAGTTACTTAACTAGTTGGTTCATCTCTTTGAGCCTCCATCTTCCCATCCATTAAGCAGAGATCTTACATCTTCACAGTGTTCTTTGAAGATTGGGTAAGTTCTTATGAACACAGTCCCTACTACATAGAAAGCACTCAATAAGTCAGGCATTGTTATTTCAGCAAAAGAATCAAAATAGGAAAAAATGAATCTCACCTTTAGTATTATTTACAGTAATAACGATAGCAGCTAAAATAATTTACTGAATATTTATTACATGCCAAGCTCTGTGCTAAATGACATTTAGTTTTCTCAAGAACCCTATGAGGTAGATACAGTATCTGTTTTATGTACCTCCATAATATGTGGCTGATAAAGGTGAAGCAACCTTCCTAAGGCCATGTAACTATAAATAATGCAGCCAGGATTTGAACCAGGTCAATTTAGGTTTAAAACCCATGCTTTGAAACCACTCTGCTCTATTATTGCTTCATTCAACAAACACTTTGAGGAAGCTTTAAAAAATCCATTATCCCATTTCGTGGAGCCAGAGGACTAAGTTCATTTTAAAAAAAAAAATGGTATTCCTAGGTGGTCTCTCATCCAAATATTGACCAGGCCCAACCCTGCTTAGCTTCCAAGATCAGATGAGATCGCCCATGTTCAGGGTGGCATGGCCATAGACTAAGTTCAATTCTTGGCACAACTATTTATTAGTTAAGAACTTGGACAAGTTTCTTAACTTCTCTGAGCCTCTTTGTGTTATATATTATAGAGATAATGGTAATATTCCCCTCAAAGGTTTTTTATCTTCAGGAATAAATGAGTTACTATATGTAAATGCTTAGAAAAGTACTTGGTATGTAGTAAGCAATCAGTAAATGTCTACAGTTAATATATTACATATCATATATATTATTATATTTTTTTCAATTTCCCTGCAAAACTTAGTAATTATTCAGATCTACTGCTACATGGGCACAATAAAAGATGAATGATACATGGTCTCTAGCCTAAAAAAACTCAGCTGACAAGGGTGATGGGCACACAAACAGATGGTTCCAATAGGATAAACAGAACACACCGTGTGACACAGGGTGTTGTTTTGATCAGTCACCAATGCCACTTACATTGGGTTTCTGCCTCCACTGGATTCCAAGATTTCCAGTCACCATCACTTCATAGTAGAGAACATTTCCACTGTCATTTGGGTGAAACCAATTCAGCTCATTTTCTGATGAAATCAGTAACATGGACGTCTCAAATATTTCAGCACCATAATGTTTTGTCAAAGTTTCCAAGGTAGCCAGGTATTTCACCTTCAGGTCATGAGTAGACACGCTGCTGTCACAAATGGTCTTGTTGTTAAATTCCTTTAGGAAATCCTTGAAGACATTATTTATCCTCATCCTGGTGAGAAGGTTCCTCTGTCTGATGGACTTATTCAATGTTTCTGGAATATATCGCTTGTAGCTAAGAGAAAGCAGAAAAACAGATCTCTTTTCCATGTACAGGTTAGCTGAGAATAGTTTAGAAACAAACCTAAATCTATAAATCTTCCTTCTATGCGCTGACAAACGAGAAAGGAGGATCTGCTCCCAGGGGGTCATAGATGGAGGAAGCACCAAGGATGACAATCCTAAGGAGAGGGGGGTCAACAGGGACTACAGGAAAATAGAAAAGTGCACATCCCACAGATTTTTACTGAAAGTGGAATTCCTACAGGTATCCTTGAATTATCTGGGTCACAAAGGCAGGGAACAAAACTGACAAGTTTCTGCTTGCTAGTGTCACTGTTCCTGTGCACATCAGCCCTCACGTAAGCACGCTGTTATTAAGATTCAGTGTCACTTAGACAGTGGCCTGAAAAGTGTCATGGGTGATTATGGATGCCTTGTATGTTCTTACATATCTGTTTTATAATTTTTCTATAAAGATCACGTATTGTTTTTATTATAAACGGGGAAAACACATAAAAGCTAATTAAATACAAAAGACTTAACTGTTGGCCAAGTGAAAATGTCCCAGATATATTAAATAAGTCAACAAGTAAACTGAAAGTTTATTACTCATCCAGGTGCTAATAGGAGAGTATCTATGACTAACAGAATCTCAACGAACTGATACACTGCTAGAACAGGGCCTAGTTTTAAGGAGACTAAGAATATCCATGAAAGAAAGAACAAGTGGGGAGACCGGTGTGCCTGCCCTCCCAGGCCTGAGACAGAACCTGGCACAGGGTTAATCCCTGCTGATGAATGGATGATTTCAAAACAGTGGAAATTGGGAAATTTGAATTTATCCCCCCAAAAAATGTCATATATTTTTTTTAGATTAACGAAGGGAAGATCAGGGGAGAGTTATCATTTTTTTGCTTTAGCCTCTTGAAAAAATAAAGAGGAGGTACCCAGAGCAAAACCCACACACACAAAAAAGAGAAAGTAGCAGTACAGCATGCATCCCATCATTCCCTGCATTACTGAGGAGCAACTCATGATCTGCTCCAGATTCTGATCAAGGACAGAGGAGGTCTGCTCAAGGACAAGTATATATAAAAAGTAACCCTATAAAAGATGCATGTTGCCTATCACAACTATTACAGCTATAAATAATTTCTTCTTCAAAATGAGACTGTCTTCGTTTATGACAATCATAATATCTCACTGGAAAAAATTATTTCATAGATGAGTGGAAATTATGCATATTGAATATTTCTTCACAAGACTTGATCATAAATGATCAAAATATTTCTTCACAAGACTTGATCATAAATGATCAAAATATTTTTAAGTTGACATAATTTCCTTATGGTAAGTTCATCATCCTTCACATCAGAAAGAACAGCTCTCTAGTGAACTATTATAGTTCAGGCTGGGGATGGTAGGGGCTGCCTGTAGAACTATGTGGAGAAGGATTTTAAGATGGGTCCAGCACAAAAGGAAAAAAAATGCAGTGATAAATGGCAATGCCTTCCATGGGCAAAGAGAAAAGGGCAGGGCATGAGGCCAGTAATTAGATTGGCATCTCCAGCCCAAAATTTTTCACTTTAGAACAAATGTCTGAGGTCATCAGCCAACATTCAAAATCAGGACACAATCATAATTGCACTAACTTTTATAGATATTCTAAAAAAAACATTTGAGCTCTGCAGAGAAGAGGGGTCAGCCAAAAGTTGGTAGTAGTTAAACTGAGAGGTACAAGAACATATAAAAATAACACCATCCCCACAATCAATTCTTTAGCCAGAAGAAAGGATTACCTGATGTCCTTGGGGAGTTCTGGCAACTGCATCTTCTTTATCATGGCATAATGGGAGATGGCCAGGACGGCCATCCCCAGACACTCGTTCTCTATGTCGTGCCCATCCTGCTCAGTCTTGGGGTCTCGAATTGGAGCCAGGCATTTGACCAAGTCATACTGTCCCTTTAGAGCAGAAGTGAGAAGAAATGAACCACCACTTCATTTTCAACAGTCTACCCTCCATGTTTCTGATCTTAAGAGGAAGTTTCTCTTTTCTGGTGCTATCCAGAAAAGCAGCATAGCAATGAAACAAGACTGACAATTCCTCTGGCACCAAAGCTGTTTCTCAACAGTTGGTATGAAGGAGCTCAGGAGATGTTCTCACCAGGTTAATTCATTCATTTAACAAATATTTATCGAGCACATGCTTGGTCCTGGTGAACAGCATGAACGCATGAAGCCCCTTCGTAGGGATGACCATGTAATGGTGACAAGTAGCGTGTACCAGGCTTGTCTACATCAGGGAAGTAGATGGCAACAGCTGGCTGGAGTTTGATCATTTGCTAATTCCACAAACATGAACTGAGATATCCTACTCTAGGAACTGGGTGTAAAACTGACAGGGAACCACACCCCATTCTAATGTAGATTTAGAAAAAAAGGAATGAATCCACATTTCACAGTGCATCATTACCACATGTAAGTTTTTTCAAAATCTGCTGTTCAAGTTTCCAATAGTGAAATGCATCACCAAAATATACCCCTCACTGGTGGAGGTGCACAGCATTCCAAGAGCCCATGACAGCTTCAAAAATGAAAAAGAAAACTAAAAATAATACCCACCACCTGTCTTGTACAGAGTAGTGAAGATAATGTCAATGCTAGCTCCTCCATATTAAATCCTAACCTCAGCGCTAGACACTGTGCTAAGTTTCTTTTCTTTACTTTTCATTTAATCTTCACACTGCCCTATGAGGTAGATGCTAACATCAGCAACTCCACCTAACAGATGTATATAATGCATGTTATATATATGTTATCTCAGGGGAATGTCATTTAGGTGACTCTAAGTTTTCTTCTGGCTTTTTCTAGTGTCTAGTCTTTCTACCACTATGTGACTCGGAGTGGCCACCTCCTTCCTCCCCAAATGCCACTGTGACTGCTGAGAAGTGCCTTTCTTAGACCCACTGCACTACACCTTCCCTCTGCTCTCTCCACAGAAGGCACTGCAGATGAGAAGTAAAAGGGTAGAAGGTGAAGGGGAAAACAAAGAAAAGGGAAGAAGTGAAGCCTGGAAAACCCAAAAGTGGGATAACCAGCCTCCTGGGACACTGAACTGCTGCCTTTCTCCTCTTCATGTGGGGCAAACCGAGGGTGGCAAGAACGGGCCACAGGACAGGCCATAAAATGTCCTGGCTACCACCAAGTTAAGCTGTATCAGGGAATCTGAACCCTACAGTGCTGCACCCACTCCAGGTTCTCCTGGGCCCAAACTTCTTACCTGAGCAAACAGATATTCCAGGGAGCTGGCATCAAGGAGAGGAGTTGCATCTGGAACTTTTTTTTTCTCATAGCCATTTTTCTGCTTCTTCGGAGAATGTCGCCATACGGACTGCTCATTATCATTGGTCCCGTGCCAGTTGGTAAAATAGAACCTGGAAGGCAGGAAAATGTCAATTGCGGGAAAGGGGAGCTAGAAATGTGTGAGAAAGTTGTGCTGGTTCTGCCCAGCACTATCAATGCCAGCCAGAGGCTAACCTTCGCTGAGAAGCAAGCAGACAAATATTTTGCCTGCTTAGTACTTGATTGTTCATAATGTTTTCTTTTCATTCTTTTTCATTTTTACTGTGAAAAACGTGGTCTTTGACAGAGAGATAAAGTGACTTCCTTAAGATCACAAAGATAGATTCTCTGACTTTTCACTACACCTTCCTAAATAGGAAAACCCTGCGAACTAGAAGTAGCCCACCAACTCCCTTTATCTTTAATAATGCCATCCTGCCTTGAATCCAAGACCTGTTTTATTCACATTTTAACATTTTTGAAATCTAGTTTCATCATACAGCTAAGGTGTACAATTAATACAGCGGTTTCCTATTTCCCAGACTGCTGTTCCTCATTACTAGTTATTAAATTGATGATTTACCTTCAAGTTTAAAATAGAATACATGAACATTATTACTATAAGCATTAGCTTGCAGCGTTGTGAATTAATAAGCACTTTATATATGTTATTTAACCCTTGCAGCAACTATAAAAGGTAGATTTGATTGTTTCTATTTTACAGATGAGGAAATCTGTGGTTCCAAAAGGTGAACTAAGACTACAAGCCTGTTTTCTTAACGGCCACTTTCCTCTTGCACTTGTAAGAAAAACAGTAAATTCTGAAATGTGTGAAAGTGAGTGAGCCAAGCTGATCCAGGCCATCTCCAGACTCAGCTGGTGCCTGGGTCTCTCTCCCTTGACATGTCCATGGGCTGATGAAACACAACCATAGCATGGAGAAACAACAAATAAATTTTCCTCCCCAAAACAGCTGCCATTAAACTCAGACACACCTGTCCCGGGAGCATACATACAGCATAAACTTCAGCTATAGGACTGTCACTTTACCCACTACATGGCAGAGCATCAGGCACACTGGTAACAGTAGAAACCTGAGGCTGATGAAAAGGCTGGTATTCATGCTGTTCCCAGGCTGGGAGCCTGCTCTCCAAGGGCAGATGGGAGCACAGGCACAGAGGACTTCGCTGGGATCAGCTCTCCAGAGCAGGCAGAAAGTAAGAGGCAAACCAGCTCCACTAGCTGAGCAGATACAGGGAAATCTGACACTGGGGCAGAAAAAATAGAGACAAGACCATGGCCAACTCCTCTGACAGCCAAGGAAAACCCAAAATGGAGCATTCGCATCATTCATACAGTAACTAGAGACCTACTAGAAGTTCTTGGGGTTTGCTTGGAAGACAATAGATGAAAGGGTCTAAACAGGATGAGGACAGGACAGGTAAATTCTGTCTCACAGTAAAGGAAGATGGTGATGAGAAAATGAGAATTATGTACAATATGGTAGGTTACCCGGGTTAATGGGAGAAAGGAAGGAGGAGGCTATTTGAAAGAGAAGCTCTGAAGACAGATTTTCCTTGAATGAGTCCAAGCCATGGTCCCCTTCTTCGGCATCCCACTGAGTTTCTATAAGAAAGAGTCTTTGGACCTGGCAGAGCCAAGGGCCCAAAATACTCCCTCTGGGCAGAACGCAATCTTCGTTCTTCAAGGCTGCTATGTTAGCCCTCTGGGACTGGCTTTGGCTTGGAAGCCTTTGGCAAGATGTTCAAAAAGGACTAGGCTGAGGAGATCAAAGATAATGTGCAGTTTTTCCACTTCACTAAAGGCTGAAGGGAGCCTAAAACAAGCTGGATCGCTAGAAATTGTCTATAGTCAAAGGATGACACCTTTCCATCTAATAAGATGACAAAACAAAAAGAACAAAATGAAAAAATTTTAAAGGGGTGATGGCCAAAATTAAAATCTTCCTAATTTTGTCTCAATAAGACAAAACTGGAAGCTACATTGAAAAGATTCTACACTCCTTTTTAAAATTAATTATGAAGATGTTCGTCAAACTTGGGGCAAACACTAATTCCTAATATTAACATGCTAATGGAAAAAAAAAAGAATGATGTAAATAAATGTAGTTTGATAGCTGCCTCGATTCCTTTTTAGAATGATGTGGATGAATAATGCAGAAAGGAGAGAGAAAGAGATAGACAGATTAGACAGACAGCAATCAGAGATGTCTTCCCTGCACATTTCTGAGAAAATTATATTAGAGATAACTGCATAATTCGATGTTTAGGTACAGGTATTACATATGACAAATTCTATTTAGGTTTCTATAGACCTTTACTAATGGATAATGAAATTCATTTGGATGAAAAAATGTTTTTATTCAAAAGGAATAAAGCATATGCTTGTTTTATATTAAGATATACTATAAAACAATAACTATTGAAATCATTATCTAAAAACAGAAAAATATAATTAAAGTACAAGAGTAGTTCCCAAAATAGAGCTGGGATTCCACTGAAATAGCCACCAACATTTATTTTGATATTACACCTTCTTTAGTGGTGAGATAATGAGGTTTCAGATTTTTTGTAGTTTGTTGTAATGCAAATGTTTTCAGCTTAGGGTGAGATCTTTTTTTCCAAGTTCAAAGAGTCTGTGGTAACAAAGCGATATCCTGTTGAAGCAGCAATGTCAGGTACAAAGTCAAGGTGCCAAAAATGAAGCAGCAATGCACTTCCTGGCCCCTATCAGAATGGAGAGCAGGCAGACATTTTTAATAGCAAGGCATTCACACTACCAACACGTCTCAAAAAGGGCGCTGTGCTAACTAGACAATTTACTAGTTATGTGACTTTAGAAAACTCATTTCTCTTTTTAGACATCACTTTCCCCATAAATATTGGAAGAGCTGAATTAGGGAAGCTCAAGTTTCTTCTTGGTCCCAAACTTTACCATTCTAACCAAAGTGGAGATTCCTCGCCAAGTGGAGAAACCTAGAGGGAAAGAACTAGAATTCAGTGACACGTCCCCTTCCCAGACGGGGAGCTGCAAACACACATTCGAAGGCTGGATCACACAGCTAACCACCAGGCCACAGAAAGCACAGTTACACTTTGAAAAACAAATCCAAATATAGTCGGAAGGCTCAGCTAGGCGGAGTGAATGTTTCCCTAAATCTGGGGCGTGAAATCTCACACATGGCACACACCTCTCCCAAGGTGAGACCTCGGGTGAGTTCAAAAAGAAGAAAAAAAGTCAGCCCTATGTGATTATCCAAAAAGTAGATCTGGTTCATTATCTGCTGAGAAAAACATCCAGACCATTCTAGAAAGTTAACAACTCTACTGACTCCCAAAGGAAATGACAGCAAAGATATGTGGAGAGCCTCCAAGATCCCCCAAGGGCTTTTCCAGCATGTCTGGCATTGCATCAGCACCTGAACTAACCTACTGATTTAATCACATCCATGTAAGTTAAGATCTTTTTCAAAAAGTATTCATCCTATTCATAAGCTCCTTTTTTTTTTTTTTTAAATAAACACACACTAACTTGTACTGAACTATGTTCAATTCAGGTACAAAGCAAATATGCTTATAAACTCAAGAGACAACAATAGTAATGAAGTATTGAATGTCTATGCCACCTTGGGCGACTATGTGTGACATTTAAGAAAGTCTACAATATGGGAGAAAAGGCAAGTTCCCATAGAAGGAAAATCACAGCCCCACTAGACAAAATCCTTCAAAACATCCACCCCCTGAGAGCAAGACCAACCTAGGATTTCTAGGATATCACTTAAATGGTGTTTCTCAATCTCTTTAGCTGCAACTTTTAGTAAGAAATATATTTTATTATATGATAACCTAGTATATATATATCTCAAACAAAACTTTTCAAAGACAATATTCTTAGGATATGTATATATGCTGATATTATCTATTCTTGCCTGTTTCTTTTTTTAAAAAATTCTGGTCAGACGTCACTGAATTAAATTCATAACCATGACTCACCTCACCATTTGAAAAACTGTGCTAAAGTATGCTAATTCTATTTGAAATACCCTCTGCATCATAATGAGTTCTCTTCTATAATTTGGCAGAAGACAGTGATCAAATTCATCTTGAACTGTATTTCAAATACTGAAGAAGTTCTTTCTCATACCGAGCAAATACAAAACTTATAAATTACAAAAAATGACTACAATCCTTCTTGGTAAGTGAGTCAGGGCTCCAGGCTAATGCTGCCTTCCCTCCCGCATTAGAAGGCCAGGCAGGCACCCATACCTCATCCGATAGTGGAGCCGAAGCGATGTCTTGTCGTCAACAGTGATGGTGCGATTTGGGGCATACCAGAGCTTGGTGTTCTCATCATACAGAGCAAAAAGGTTGTGACACAGAGGAGAGATACCTGCGGAAAAGTAAAGAATATACCAGAAAGGTGAAGACAGATACATTTGGCCATCTGTTTCCAATGTATGATATATGCAAAGGTAAAAGAAATTCTCTCATCCCAAAAAAATCTAGGTCACATTCATATCCTCTTAAGGCAAATACGACTTCAATCATGTTTAATCAGACAGTTTGAATCATAAAAATTAAGAACTATGGCTCCCTAGGAATATGCACTATAGCTCCTGGCAAACCAGATTAAAAACATTTTTAAATAATGTTTCATAATATTTCTCACTACAGTGTCTATGACAGAGTCTTACCAAATCCTACTTTAAAAAAAAAAGGTCATCTGAGGTTACTGGATCCCACCTGATATTTACCTTGTTAACCACAGTCAGAAACATTTTGGAGTTTGAGAAGTCCCCAATCTGTGTCCTACAGAAAATGTTTAAACAATTCTAACATACTGCAATTATACATTAACCATGCAAAGAAGTTCCTGGCAATAGTGCATAAAATTATGTTAGAATAAATAAACAAAGTGACTTGTCAGTGATTAAAATCTGTTACCATTAATAATAAATACACTTCTTGAGTACTCTGTTGAGTTAGCATAAATATTTTCTATTAGTAGCCAACTAACAAGAAGATATGTGCTTAACAAAGGTGGTCCAAACTGGGCTTCCCCACCCCACCAACTGCCTCCTTCAATTCAAGAATGATCAAAAAGATAAGGGAGATTATGAAGTCAGGAAAGCACCTTTCACTCACTTCTGAGCCCATGATTAAAATTACACAGATATGTAATCTAAAAGCAAGTGAGAAAAGGAGGAAAATGACTGCAAATAATCCATACTGACTGACATTTTCATGTGTGGCTAGGCCTCAAACTGAGATACAGTGAACTTAACTGAAAAACATATGAGAACATGAAGTAACTAGTACTTATTTCCCAAGTTAGGCATTCAAAATGAGACTGACATTGACAGGAACTCTCTCCAATGAACACACTGAGTTAAGAAGTTACAAATGCCTTGGCGTCTGGATGCCGCTGCTGAATGCCTCAATTCCTGCCTGTAAAGATATCTGGGAATTACCCCTTCAGACGTTAACTCTTCCTTCTATCATAGAGATGGAGCTAAACTTCAAAACAGCATTATTTCTTGGCAACAATGGCAAGTGGATTTTGGATCCAGTATTATTAGGACTATGTTTCTGCCATATTACAGTTTTTCAATAATAAATCAGCCCGTGTGGACTAGCCTGGAAACCTAGCCTTTCTTTATGCATATCCATATCTGAATGTGCACTAACATACATTGATGATCATGGATCTGTTTGTAACTCCATCACAGGTTTGATTCTAACAATATTAGTACTTATAAACAGAAAGATCAAACATATCATTTTATATAAAAGTATGGAATAATAACAACAATACTAACATTTACTGTGGGCTGTCAGGCATCAGGCTAACACACTCTTAAGTTTTTAATCATTAAATCCTAACACTTAGTGAGGTAAGTATTATTTTTGCCATTTTATAGATGAAGAAATGGCCTCCCAAGACTTAGTCTGATCTAAGGTTACTCAGCTAATAAGATGCAGAGCTGGGATTCAAACCAAGATAGAGCTACTGAGGAGGTAAAATAATGAGAGCTAAAAATACAAAAATTTACCATATAATAGTAAAAAAACAGGGAAGAAAATAATACTGCCCCCAAACCTTACTTCCTATAAAATAATAAGAGCTACAAATATATGTGGCACTCCATATTCACGTATTTTTAAAATTAAAAAAAAAATTGCAACTTTCTCCTGGGTTGGTTACAAAAGAGATCATTTATGCTCTACACACTGGGCTTGAAAACTGGTGCCCGAAAGCGACTAACTCTGAGCCCAGAAAGAGAGGAGAGACCCAGTGGCTGTGGCTATCTTCAGACTCACAGACTCTCTGCTCTCATCTCCTTCAGCAGCAGTTCCTTGAGCTCTCATTAACTGCAGCCCAACAATTCTGCACAAATGATCCTTGCTAACAAACTGAGGTTTACACCTGCTATGCTTTACGGCAAGAAGCTTGGCTAAGACAACAAATAATATAAACGAAATCTCAAGAGAAAAGAAAAAAAAATACCTTTTGAAAATACTTTAGAAGCATCAATTTACAAATATTTTCAAAGGTGATATACTTTGCTATGTAGTTAAAATAACTTTAGAATATTAATGCATTTACCCCTAATAATCTATAGCTCAACCAACTTTATCTAGCATTGTTCAGTTAGCAAAAGTCTACTATATACTCTTCCTTATAGCACTAATCTCTCTTATTGGAACTCTGATATTTAAAGCATTTTAGTCAGAAAGATATATATCGAAAAGAAAATGAGTTTTCTAGATAAGCTGTATTATAAACAAGGTGGATGATTCTTGAAATAACCATACTACCCCCACAGAGTTGTTCTAAGGGCTAAAGATGATATAAATAAAACGTGTCTGTCTGCCACCATAGCCAGTTACTTCATCATAAAATAAGTTGATTTAAAAAAAAAAACAAACCCAGCTTTATCAAGAAGTAATACACATACCATAAAGTCTACTCATTTCAAGGTACCATTCAATGAATCTTAGTATATTTATAGAGTTGTACAACCATCACTAGGATCTAAGTGGATTATATCTATAAGTTTCTATGATTTAACTGTCATTTAAATGTAGGTAGGCAAAAACTACCAAAGACCTCAGATTTAAAGAGGCTTCTTTTTGTTAAGTCAGTTTGGTTTATACCTTTCAAGGGCGATCAGCAACTTTAATAAAACAAGCCTTACTTTAAAAAAAATGGATTGTGCTATTCACAATCTCTCTGTCCTATTCACAACTTGACAATCTGACCAACCCGCAAACACTCAGTTTCTCACTTCAACTCAGCATCATATGGGTGGGTGGAGGCTGAGGGGAGGAAGCAGGTCATAGAAACAGAAGGATGGACTGTACCTTTCGAAAGAAGTTTTGAGTAATTATTATAATTATTAAGATACCACTTAATGAGCATGTAATTTTGTGCTAGGTGTTTTGCTCATTTAGTGCTGATATTACTCCAATTTCACAGATGGGGGTGGGGAGGATAAAAACTGAGCCTCCTCAGAAGGCAAGCATCATTCCTTAGTATCCCACATTCATTAATGACAGAGCAAGAATAAGCCACTTTGCGATAAAGTGAAACTCTCAAATCACTGGCCTAAGGTTAAATGCAGTGGCAGAGACAGGGCAGAACCCCTGACTCCCAGAGCCCACACCTCCTTCCACTCAGGAGAGCTACCAGGGGCAGAGACACCCAGATCTGCTTCTGGGATGCTGTGCCACCAAAACCAGCCATGAGCCCTGAGCCCTGCTGCCAGTACTCACAGCATTCCTGTGCCGCCCGGATGCACAGCTCCTCTGCCGTGTACTCTCCACTGCCCAGCCGGAGGGGCTCCCTATCCGACAGATAGAAGAGCACTTCCACCCCTGGCTCAGGGGCTTCCAGATTCAACTCGGTCTTCTTGGAGCTCCGCATTTTAGCACAGAAAGCCATGGCATTGCAGTCCTCTTTTATATTTAGATACTGTAAGAAAAATGAGACCGTGGTCATTCCATGTGCTAAAAGTTCCGGTGGTAAAAGAGAGTGCTATGAACATAAACAAGCAGAAATATGTGGTATTTCGGCCCCTTCCCTCCGTGAAAGTCAAATGCATGCATCAGAGCTTACAAGAGGTGAAACTATGGAAAATAATTATGCATTCTAATTAATTAAATCTGGTCAGACCATAGTCTCAAAACTCAGAATAATTTTAGACTAGGCTCAAATTTATTTATTTTTTCTATTTGCATACAAGTTGTAATTGAAAATGTGGCTCATTCTGGAACCACTGATGTTAATATTACTAATACTGCTGCTACCTCTACTGGAATCATTTAACTTTTGAATACACCTATGGCATAAATACACTGTCTTTTAATTTTATGTCTATTCTCCACTGAACTGCAAGCTCAATGAGGGCAGTAACCTAGGGCTGGCTCTGACACAATGCACACAAAATGACTAGCAATTCATGTTAATAAGCCGCACGGAAGGCTCATGAAAAGTACTTCGTGGAGCCAGGCCCCCATCACCCCATGGGCAGGCAGGAGGATGGGCAGCACATTGTGGCAGCAGAATAAGGGCAGGAAGCCTAGCTTCGAAAAAAAGGTCAGAACCTCTGCTCACAAGCCTTGCAAATAAGTCATTCACATCAGCTCCCTCAAAAGGGAGGACAACTAGGATCAAAGAGCCAACCGCAGCAACTTAGTCTTGGGCAAGGCCAAAAAGGAGAGGGGAACAAAGGAAAGCCCTATATATTCTTTCATCCCCTCACCCCAATACCAATGACTTACAGACTAATTTCTCTGACCAAGGTTCCTAACTTTCCTCCTGCCTACCAAGCCAACTTTCACTTAGCCCCCAAAGTAATGTCTCCGTAACACAAATCAGATTCTCCAAAAGCTCCCCACTAATCTACATACCAACCTCAGACTCCTAACAGAGGCCCTCTGTCACCTAGCCAGCTAGCCTCACGAGTCTCAGCTTCTATCACCCCCAGCCTCTTACTTCCTGCTTCAAACCAACAAAGATGCCATCCTCTTGTTACCTGCCCCGACCCTTGCCCCCCACGCCACACACAAACCCAATGCTGTTTTTTTCACCATCCTGGCCTTGCTCTTTCTGATTCCTCTATTAGGAAAACCTTAACTTTCCAACTCAACCCTTTCAGGGCAAACTTCAAGTTTCTTTAAAACTCAGAGCAGACATTACCTCCTCCAGGAAGCTGCCTGTGAGCCTCAATCCTATTTCCTAAGACAGATGCCCTCTCCCAGACTCACCATATTGCACTAACTACAGAGAATTACGAAGCCTATTCATGTGTCTTTCTCTCTCACTCACATGTGCAGTGACTTCTCTTAAAACAAGGACTGTGTCATTCATCTCTCTATCCCAAGTACCTAGCACAGAGGCTTACGCGCTCACAGAATGACCCAAGGAAGTCCTCAAAAATAGAAAAGTCATATAGGGTGGACAATAGTCGCAGCTCTCTTCACTAAATTCATGTGCTTGGTCTATTAGCTGCCCTGATGAGGTCAGAAGATAGATACAGAAGGGACATGAACCAGATATGCCTCAAGGATACAAACTGAGAGGCATTTAATTTTACTTGTTTAACCTCTAAAATAAGTCTGAAAACAGACTCTTCCAGAAATCAGGCTGAAAGACTAAAGTTCACAACTTAACTTTGAGGTTCAGATCAACCGTTAAGCAAGAAAGTTCTGAAACTCAACAACGAGCCCACAAATCCACTCCATAATGACCAGTACAGGTGGAAAACAGAATAACTAAAGTTTGCTTCATAATGTAAGATAAACCTTCGTCCTTGAGATTCTATACAGACATGGCAGGGGAAGAATTCAAAGCCAATGTTACATCTTTTCACCGTAGAAGATAATCAGGCAAGTATACATAATCATATATGGACAAGGTGTGGCACTATTTGAAATGTAAAAAAAATATATATATACAACCAACAACGTCCAATAGGAAAGAACTTATTAAACAAAATAAGCAACAGTAACACAAAGGAATACTATGCAGCTGTTTAAAAAGTTGAAGTTCATAAAGCTGTATGAACCAACATCGAAAGATGTATAGACATGCTACAAAATTTAAAAAAGCATAATATGTATATTGTCATCCTTTTGGTCATACGTACATATAAGCTGAAACAACATACAATAAATTGTTTAAAATGGTAACTATCTAGGAGGGATTACAAAGGAATTTAACTTTTACTTTGTACTTCATATATACTTTTATACTTGAGATTTTTTTTGTAAACAACACACTAGACATTTGGAATGAACAAAAATTAAAATACTGATATTTAAAAACTAAAGGATATAGTACAGGTTCAAGATCAGTTTCATTATTCTTTTTTAAAGCTTTTTTGTCTTTTTTTCATATGCAAATGTACATACCTGCATTTATTCGGCTGTCCAATATTCCCCAAAAGCAGACTGGATTTTCTTCTCTACTTTCCAAAGCCCATTCAGACCTGTGCTAAACACAAAGATAAATAAGTAAATCAGCTGCAGAGGCAACTGCATCAGAAAATAAGAGGACACTTTCATCAAGGAAGCAGCCCAAACCATAAGCAGGCAGGAAAAGCATTTGGGAAGAAGAAGTAAAGGAAGGAAAAAAAAAAATTGATGAGGACAGAGAGGTATCTTAGGGGTAAATATCAAAAAAAGATATTATTCTCACTGCTTCACAAATAGGAAGCCAGAGACTTCTGCTTCCTGATGTAGAGTGTCCTGTCTAGTGTAAGTGAAGACTGTGTACCTTTTCTGTTAACAACCTCTCTCCTGGGGCTGTGAACAATGGTTTAGGAGGCCCAAAGATGTGCACTTTCACTTCCTATTTCCATTTCCTTTAGAATTACCCTTCTTCCAATGCAGTCTGTCCTTTGTCTCATTTTAACAGTGAAATAACACATGGTATAGTGAAAGGGAGGAAGGCCTGGGAATAAATCTGACAAGTAATGCTTTCGGTTCACTAAATATTTTTAAAGCCATTCTTAGTTGAAAACTTAGGTAGCAAATAAAGCTCCCCTGACTCCCAAAACTCCCCCAAAGCCTAGTGAATATGAATACCAGCTTGGTTCTAGAGAATTTAAGTACCTGGTCCCATCCTCACCACCACCACACCAAACACACACACACACACACACACACACACACACACACACACACACACACGCACACACACCTCTGCGTTGTTTTAAGAACTTTCCTTGGTGTTTCTCACAAATTCTCTTAACGGTAAAATCAAATTACTTTTGCAAATAAGGAGCAACCCCCTTAGTAATTTGAAAGTGGTTTTCCAGTTAATATAGATTATTGCCTCGTTTTCTGTCAGTCATTCAACACATTTTATCAGAATCCACCTTTAGGAAGAGTCCCAGGCATTACATGGCAGAAGTGGAGGGGCCTGGAGAAAAGGACATGGGGATGGGTTACCTCTGAGGCTGCAAGGCCAGTAATTCCCACAGGACCTTAAAATCCATAAATGAAAACATAAAAGCAATCTAAAATCAGTGTGTCACAATGTCGTCTTCTGTACCTCTTACAAGCTCTGGGGACTAACACTGAAGAAGGCTAATTTGGGAAGGCTTTCTGCAGTGGATGAGATTTAAGCAAAAGTAATGATAGGAGGCCAGGCAGGGGATACAAGTATGAATTTCAATGTAATAACTTTGATTTGGCTATTTGACATGGACAAAATAAATTATTATATTTTCAGCTTTTAAAATTTTAATATAATCAATTGTTTTAATTTTGTGACTAGGTACCCTTTCGTGCATCAAAAGAGCAATCTGAAATTAGCTACAAGCTAATAATGCCTTGCTTCTACCCAGAAGCAAGGTTTCATGTGTCACATTTAGGAAGTTCATTCGACAAGTATATTTGAGCAGTTTACATGCCAAAAACTGGGCTATATCAGGAGACCACGATGAAGAACAAGAGTAATATGATTCCTGCTTACATGGAGCTTATAGTCTACAAGACCAATGGAATCAAACAAAAATGCACAGAAACGGGTAATTATAAAGAGCTTAAAATGCCCTGAAGGCAAAAGAGAACACATATAATAACAGGAATGTGATCTACCAGGGGGCTCAAGAGGAAAGTAATACTGGCCTAGACAATAAATATCTGGGAGGTGGGGAGAAAGTAGTCTGGGTGAAGGATCAGCATGTGCAGAGGCCCTATAGACAGAAGGAGCTAGTCTGGTCTCTACAGCTGCATATACAGATAAATTCCTCCAATATACCTTTTTAAATCTAGACAAAGAACAGCACTAGCCAATTATCAGTATGTCCGGGCCTTTCTACCCCAGGTTTCCTGCAACATACCACTATATTCTACTGTTGAGGATGTATGAAAGTTGACCAGATGAGCTCTATGCTTTAGAGCATTAAGAAGCCTGCCCCAAACCAGGAAAGAGACACATACTCAGAGACTTTTAGAGCAGGAACAGATTTACAAGTTCAACCAGTCTCAGGTTCTTTAAGAAGAGCTACAGCGTAAACCTCTTGAGAACTCACAAAGCATTTTAATATGCACCATGAGATTACATGTTACTTAAATTTAAGAGTTGTGGGTTGCTCTGAGCCTCACGTAGGATCTGAAAAATCACTAACATTTTTCTTGAATTAGGATTCTATGAAAACCTGTAATCCATTATTGGTTTTTCCATTATTCTTTTTCTACTGCAAGCAACATTATACTGAAATCACACTGTACCTAATTTCCAAACTGACCTCCAATATTACTCGGTAGAACAATAAAACATATCGATTTGTGATGCTTAGCCTAGAGATTAAACTCTGAGAAAACAAGATCAGCAACAGAATTTCTAGACAATATGCTATTTACTATGTTTTTATATGCTGATTCAATAACAACAAAATTTCTACTCTCAGAAAACTTATATTCTAATGATAAAAATTTTAAAACACCCACATAGTGCTTTACAGACATGTTCGAGACCATCCAAGCACTAAACCTAGAACTGCTGCTCAATTTATTTGAAATGACAACTGTCCTCATTCAGGATGACAAGCAGTTTTTGGTGCAACAGCATTTATGTAATGGCTTCATTCAAATAACATTTCTTTCCATTTCTTTCCAAATAAACTAAACAACATGCTCCAGTTATTTATTTTTAGAACAGGTAGGAAAAAAGAAAGATCATTTTATAAGTACTTTGAATAATTCCAAGAAATCAATTCAAGTTTCTTGCTACAAGATACAAAAAGAAAATCTTTAATGCTAGAAAAACAGACCAGTAGGAATCAAACGATACCCATTAAAAATAACATGATTCACTAGGTTCCATTCCCAACTCAAGTGAATACAATGAAGCTCAGAAAATGGGAAAGATAAAAGAAATCAAAAGCTTTTTGATAATAGCAGTGAATTCTTCCACCTAATTTACTCATAAATTAATAAAGAAAATGCTTTTCTTTCCATGATAGAGGATTCCTCTTGTGGCTGCATCCTGTAGATGCTCCTTACATGGGGGAAAAAGTCAGGGACATTTTGTATATCCTCAAAATTTTTTTTGTTTGTTTATAAAAGTCTTATGCAAGAGACAAACATATCTGATGCTTTCTGAATGAGGGAAAGGTAACAGAAACAAAACACAATTATGTGAGCCTAAACAGGACTAACTACAATAGATGGAATATCACAACTATTTTCCAAGATGCAAACTTCCAAAACTCTGTGTCTGAAGATAGTAAAACCCTCTTTCAAGGACGTCTTTTGAAATACAAGTATCTATATGAGGAAGAACATACAATTAAATTTTGAATAGTGTACAAAAGAGACATAAAAACAGAACATGTTAATAGTCACAAATATAATCATCAGAACATGACTGCTTTTGGTCAAAGGCCACTGCCAAATTTAGAAGTAGATAGAAATACACTGGATGGTGGTTAAAATCAATGACGAGAATCAAATTAAAATGCTTTGGTTATTTGATTATTTTTACTAAGAAACTATAACACCTCCGGTGTGCCTTAAACCATTTCCTGTTTAGAAAAAAAAAGTGCAGTTTGCTGCCAGCATTAATTTAATTTTACATAATCACGCTCTTTGAGACTGAAGCAAATCTGACTGGTTTTCAATGTGAAAAATATAAAAATTTATTGGAGTTATTTCTAAATAGAACTTGTCGATAATCCTAATGTAACAGAAACATATATATAAATCAGATTCATCAAATGAATTTTTCGCTAATGACCGAAAAAGATGTTAACATCACGCGTAGGAATACTGTTTTCTAGGATTTGACATTTTCAGCAATCAATAATTACTATATTTTGAAAATGGAAATACCTACCTGTACTAAAAACAGAATACTATAAATAGAAATGTCATTTGTTTCCAAAGACTATCAATATACTAGAGCAGCGGTCCCCAACCTTTTTGATTCCAGGGATCAGCGCTCCTATGAGAATCTAATGCCTGATGACCTGAGGTGGAGCTGAGGCGGTGATGCTACTGGGGAGTGGCTGCAAATACAGATGAAACTTCACTTGCTCACCCGCCCCTCACCTCCTGCTGTGCTGCTCAGTTCCTAACACATCACATCACAGACCAGACCAGTTCACAGCCTGGGGGCTGGGGACCCCTGGATTAGAGCGATGCAAAAAATAATAATAATAAAAGCAAGATATTTCACGGCAAACTTTGGGGTAAGTTTAGGACTGTAATCCACAACCTACCTTGAGGAAATGCTACAGCTGCAAGTGCTGCCAGTGAATATTCTCGGGGCAAATAGGAATTAGGTTAAAGAGTCAAAGTTGTTGATCTCTGAAGTAGAAAATATAAATAAAATGTTGACGAATTAAGGTATGAACACAGAAAAAAAAATGGAAAAAATGTAATTCAAAAATGTCCTGAAATCAGTTGTTTAATACCTTAAGAAATGTTAAGACTAACGATATTAAACCTTAAATAACTATTTCAGTAGGCACCAATCTTAGACTGGTAAGGAAACCTGATACAAGACAACCAGCTCCAAGAAGGCAGGGGTTATCATCTCTTGTTTAGCACTTTATCACCAGCACATATTAGGTGATCAATAAATAACCAGTTGTTAAATGAAACATAAAGGTGACAAACTAAGCAACATAAGCAATGAAAAATCAGAGCCTCAGTTTCCCCATCCATTAATCCAAGAGGAAAAATCCTGTCAAAAGGGTCAGTGTAAGGATCAAAAAGCTCTTTCAAAAAGTCCTCGTCAAGCTCTTACAATGCCTTTTTCAAATGAAGCTGTAGATGTGAAAGCGCTTAGAAAGATGTTATGTGCTACAGCAGTATAGCATAGGCTTTATTGCAAGGACTAAAGTGGGCTGTGAGCTTGCTTAGAAAAACAAAAGAATAAATAGAGATTCTGAGCAAAAGCCTCATCACAAATCAAAGTCCCATTTCATACACTCAGATGACACAGAAGAGCAGTTGAGAGTATGAGCTGGCATCATTCTGGCCTGGGTTTGAATCCTGCCTTTCCCACCTACTAGCTATTGGACTCTTAGGCAAATTACTTAACATCCCTAAACCTGAATATTCTCAGCTACAAACAAACAGATGAAAATAGTGTATATCTCATAGAACTGTTACACGTTAAGTGAGTTAATGCAAATAAAGTGCCTAACAATGGAGTTTAGCAGGCAGTAAGCATTCAGATTTTGGCCATAATTTCTGTTAAATTGATTACAGTTTGATAGTATACAGTTCCAGTCAAGGAGAAGGAACTCCAACATATACATATCACACATGGAGTTAGGCATTTGCACTTAATTCCCTTAAAAAGCCGGAAAGGTTTTAGGCCAGTTAGTGGAAGCGGAGTGCCAAAAGTCAAACACATGATTCCTGATTCCAAGGAATCATGCTCTTTCCACAGCAGGGGAAAAACCTGCTTTAAGATGTACCCATCACCAACCACTGTCTTCTCTGGCCCCCTTTTTTTTTGTACTTCTGATAGTCTAACATTCACCTAGAAGACTGATCTTATTCCAAGAGCCTTCCTCCAGAGACTGAAAGAACTGTCATTAAAAGTATCATTAGAGAGAGAACAAAAAAATGGCGTGACAGAGGCTCTGTTCATCCCTCTGGCAACCAAATCAAAGTTATGATGGAAACGAGGAGCAGCAGCAAGGAAATATCACCTGGGATCTAGAGAAACAAGCCATATAACTCAGGAAAAATCCAAGAAAACACCCTGCAATGGCAGAAGGTAGGACGGAGCGACGACGGAGACTGCCCAGTCCCTAGTGGCTGAGTGAGACAGAGGCGGTGGCACACACCTCTTAAAGGGGCCATGTCTGAGTGGATTTTTGCGGTGACGGACCTGCTCACTCTGTAAGCAGGGGGCACCAGGGACTTACAGGGAGACATTGTCAGAATGAGGACTGAGGTGAGACTCACTCTGTTACAGAAGTGCCGAGGGTATCCACTGTTCCCTGTTGAGGCCTCCCCCCGCCCACCAGTGCACCATACACAGTACTGCCATAGCCTGACATCATCAAACTGATAACAGAGGTTGCTCTGCCCAGAGGATCCCTGAAACCCGCCTCCCCAACTCACAGCCCCAGCCAAGCCACATCCAGGTGCATCCTCAGCTAGTTAGGTGCTTCTTGCTGAGATTCAAACTGGAGGCAGCTTCGGTTTCTGGTGTGCCTTTTGACGCATCTATTGTTTATCTACAGCATCTGTGGATTGCTTGCTGAATCTTAACAGGTGGCCCCAGAGGGGTAGAGGCTTGGGCTAAGTTTGGTTTGCAGCTGAACCCCTCTCAGGACTATGCCACTGCAGACCTACTTCACAAATCACACTTATAAGATCAGGAGACCTAGGAGCTTTGCTTAGTACATAGAAACAAACATGGAAAGGCAGCCAGAATGGGAAGACAAAGCAGCAGAAACCATATGAGAGAACAGAACAGAAATCCAGATATAATGGAGTCAAGTAATCTAACAGATGCAGAGTTCAAAACACTGGTTATAAAGATGCTCAATGAACTTTTCGGACATGTAAATAATAAATTCAGTGAAAACAAAGATAAAAACATAAAAATGGAAATGGAAACTATAAAATACAACCAGTCTGAAATGAAAAACACATTATCTGAGATGAGAAGCATATTAAATGGAAGAAACAAAGGAATAAACAAAATGAATAAAGAAGAGGATCAAATGCCCTATCTAGAGGACAGGAAAGCCAATCAGGACACTCAATCAGAATGGCAAGAAAAAAGACGTCATAATTATAAAAAAATTTAAGGAGGATATGGGACACTATAAAGGGTCCAAATATTCTTCTAATAGGTGTAAGTGAAAAAATCAAGATGTTTAACAGCTGTTTGAAGAAATAATGATGGAAAACTTCCCTAACCTAGTGAAGGAAATGGATCTAAAACCCCAGGAAGCTCAGAAATTTCAAAAATCAGGGATCCAAAGAGGCCCACACCAAGACACATCATAATTAAAATGCCAAAGGTTAAATACAAAGAATATTAAAAGCAGCAAGAGAAAAGCAAATAATTACTTATAAGGGAACACCCATAAGAATGGCAGCTGATTTCTCAAAAAAAAAAACTATGCAGGACAGAAGGGCTTGGCAAAAAATATACAGGATATACAGCCAAGAATAATTTATCCAGCAAAGCTGACCAAAATATAGATTGCCTAAAAGGATAAAAAACATAAGACCCCTACATATGAAAAGGAAGGGTATGGAAAAAGATATTGCTTTGATGGACCAAGAAGGTATTTAAGTCAGACAGAGAAACACATGATTTCACTTATCTGCGGAATCTAAGGAATAAAAAGAACAAACTAATCAAACAGACTCACAAATATAGTGGACAATTTAGTGTAGGACAGAGGGGAGGGAGGTTTGCGGGGCTTGGAGAATTGGTTGAAGGGCTAAAGAAGTACAAATTAGTAGCTGATGGATGGTCATGGGGATAGGGAGCAATGTATTAATGCAGTTACGTAGAGCATCAGGGTAGGGATGGAGCGATTGGGGGGATCATTTTATAAACTATATAGATGTCTAACCAATGTACTATATACATGAAACTAAATTTAAAAATAATTTTTTAAAAAAATTTTAATTCCCCAGCCTTGCCTGCATTGCAGCCCACAACTAACACACTGCTCTGGCACCACTATTGCAGGTGGGGAAGAAAGTTCCAGTGGCCCCTGGCGCAGACCCACCCCATGTGGGCATGGAACCTTTTAGAGGTCTAACGTACACACCAAAACAGGGAAAGCATCTTTGCTTCCCTTTCGGTCTCATCACCAGGGACTTCACACCCACGGGAGCCTTGAAAATGACATGTGTCTGTTGCTCCCAGTGCCCCCTGCTTTGCCGAGACCCGGAATAACTGTTCTGATGAAAGCTTCTCAAGATACTGTGTAAAGTTGATGGATTCCAGCCAAAAGGACTACACAATAAATACAAAATCTTCTGTTTTTTCCCGTAAGCAGGTCAGAATTATGGCTTTTCTATATGCCACTCCTGCCACACAGAATAACTCACTTATAACTACAGCAGCAATTCCAGGAATACCCCAGAACCGTAAGTGCTGCTTCATTTACAATAAACTTCTAGGGATGATCAAACAATCAATGCCAACTGGATGGGTCGGGGCTCTCTGCACTGCTCCCAATGAGCCTGCTTTCCCTGAGAGACAGTTTCTGATCAAAGTAAATACAGTACTTTGCTTAATTAAAGTCAATAAGTATTTTCCTAAAAGCCACATTGTATAAAGCTCCTTTGCTACTTTTTCTTTTTTTCCCCCTTTTTCTTCTTTTACCATTAATGTAACTGTAGGGTTATTAAAGAGCACAGAATATAGAGGTCAAAAATATGTAGCAGAAATGGATACTCCAAAAATGGGGGGTGGAGTCTGTCTTCACTTTATGTGCTTTTCAACCATTCATTCCTAAAATACCTATTAAGCATTTGTACAAGCACAAACAAATAAAAATAAAACAAAACAAAAACAAAAAACCCTGCATATGTATGGTACTTTATAGCTTTAGGAAAGGCTCTCACATCTATAACCACATTCAAGTCTCACAGCCTCTTTCACAGATGAGAAGATTCAGCTTCAGACTTTCCCACGGTCAAGTGGCCAGTGAATGGTGAGACTAGACTCAAACACTTTCTCGGCTTCCAGCTTCCCTGCCCTTTCAGTTTGCCCCATTTCCTTAGGTAAAGCACCGGGCCTTGGGGGAATCTAAAGAAGTATCACAATTCAATCTGAGCCCTTACAGTCTATTAATAGCTGGCAAGATAAATATATACGCACGAAACCTTAAGAAAGTGAATGTGGAAGGGATGGTGGGAAACAGGTAGCAAGGACTACAGGAGTCAAGAGAGGGCTGCAAAGTGATCAGGTAGTGTGGAATCTGTTCCCAGCTTTGAAGAGTAGAGAAGATTTAAACAGAAAGGAAGGCTGCAGCTTTTCTGGAAGGGCCAGGCAGAAGGAAAACAATGGGAGATGGATGTGCAGGAAGGAATATGCAGACCGGGAGGGATGGTACGGAAAGAGGTAGACAGTGTGGAAATGTAAGGCAAGGTCTGACTGAGGACAGTGTCTGTGCACCAGCTTCTAGTCCTGTAGGTAAAAAGAGAAACCACCCATCAGAAAGAGGCCCTGGTTCCATCCCAGTTCTGCCGGGATCTGCCTGGTCTTGAGCAAGCCTCTTAAGCTTTCTAAGCTCGAATCTTGTGTAGAAAAAAAAGTGTACATGACCTCTTAAGTTCCTTACAGAACAAAAAAGGTTAGAGGCCTGGGCCTGGGGTCACCCTAACATGAGTCTGATCCCAGCTCTAACATCTGTGTGACATGTGGTAAGTTTTTCAACCTGAGTTTCTGTTTCCTCTGTAAAATGAGATTAATGAAAGTTTCTACAGGGTTGTTATGAAGATTCAAGATTTCTCTAAATCTCTTACTCTACAGTAAGTTTTGACTGGCTCACACTCAAAAAGTTCCCAATTCATTAGAAAATCAGTTTTCTGTGAGTATACTCAAGGCTTTTAAAAACATTTAGATTAAAAAAATAACAGAAACAAACCTATCTTACAAATAAATGTTTGAAACCATATTATGCTGCACCCTAACACAGCTAACGTTTCATTAATTTGTATTTCCCAAATGTCATGATGCAAAGACATAGAACCTCTTGCTGATATGCCATCTGACAAAGCTTAAAGGTAGGTACCTTAATTTAGAGGAATACCCGGAAACAGCCCTGAATCCCTCCACCCCTTGCTGACCTTTACGAATGTATTTGTGTGTCTACTGCCTATTCACCTACTCGTTCTCTGTGTTATGTACTAAGTGTTTTTGAGGCAGAAATGCATCTAATATATTCTCTGTAATTCTTTAACCACTCAGGGTTTTGGGGTGCAAACAAGAGAAACCAGCTCTGCTTACCTTAGGAGAAAAAAGGGAAAGAAATAGGAACACAGGAACAGTCTGATAAGGACACCATTCTAGCATGGCCACCAGTCACCAGCCATTACTACAAGTGAACTCCTGACAGCTGCTTCCACGAGTGATCTCAAGCCACCCCTATGTATGTGTGCCATTCCCTCCATATTAAAAGTATGGGTCTCCAGTCATGGGTCTGCTCCTTCTTCAGCATCTATAGCAACAATGGAAAATAATTCTAGAAAGGGGATGCAGATGCTGGACAATCCCCCAAATGGTAACGTCCATTCCAGTCTGTATTCCAAAGGAACTCAGCTATTGTCTCAAAATATAAGTGAAGCTGAGGGAGAAAAATAAGAGGAAATCTCCAAAAAAAGAAAAAAAAAGTTTCCCTACAAGGTCTCTATACCTCTCCTCAACCAAGAAACCAAAAACTACAGTTTTTACGCTTAGCTTTAAAATAGCGTGCCAACAAGGTCTCCAGTCTTAAATGCAGGTAGAGATCTTTCGTGAATCACACTGGCATAATGAATAACGAACTTGGTCTTCACCAAGACAGCAGACTTGGTCATCAGGTTGACGATGCTCCTGCAAAGCACTGAGACACTTCTAACTCCCCTCCCCAATCTGTCCCAGTTGTCTCCAGCATCAGCTGACAATCCAGTAAGGGTTGCAGATCACTATCTGATATCCTATGAACTTGTGCTGACAGCCATGCTTTAGAATACTTTTCCAAACCTTTTTGACTATAATCCACCATAAGAAATACATTTTAGTGTGTGTGTGTGTGTGAGACCAAAAAAAAAAAAAATGAGTTTCACAGAGATATCCTTCCTGTGTGCAATTCACTCTATGTTCTGTTCTATATTATTCTCTTCTATTTAATAATACATTTTGAAAATGCTAAACGAGAACCACAAAACATATTTCACAGTCCACTAATAATGAATAACAAATCACAGTGTAAAAAAAACACTAAAGGATGCAACAAAATTACCAGTAAAATTTACTTTATATTCACTGTTGATATCTAATGTGCGTACTGTCAGCAGCCAAACGTGAAACAGTGAACTGTATTTCACTGGAATGCCTCTGACTACCAGCAGTTCATTCCTCTTTTCCTGCAGTGTGTAGCCTTTAACGTTTCAACACAAAGAGCTGCACTGAGGCTCCACTGTACAAGGCCATATTCACAGTCTTCATTTTACAACACAGTGTCTTCTCCCAGAAAGCTTTTCAGTTGGTTACCTCCTCAATCCATATCATGGTGCCAGAGAATGAGAAAACATAGAAACTATACCCATGTTTTAAATTCTGCCGATAACCACTATTTATTCCCAGTCCCTAGTTTCTAACATTACTAAAATCCATCTCCTAGTTAATGCTCTGTGGGAACATAAAGAATTCAAAATCCATTCTCTTTACTTCACATCTGTGCAAAATCTTCAATGCATTTCATGGAATAATCACTATAAATGATAGGAAGAGTTCAGTGTATGGCCATCAACGGGAATTTCTGGGAAGGAGAGAGCTTTCCAAGACTTGGGGATTTAGATAACAGATAACATGAATTAGGTTAGGAGTATTTTGTAGCAACTTAATATTTCTCTACCAATAAACTGAAAAAAGTGATCAGATACAGCTATCCATTCTCAAGATAAATGTTCACTTTTACTCTGCACATACAAAGGCAAAACCTAATGAGACACTCTTTTGTACCCTTGATGATAAGTCTCAGGCAGGTAGGTTCAGAGCATGATTACATTCTTTTATCAAATAGCCCTTGTCTAACAGACAACACTTGAATTTAGCCAAACCTCCATCAATCCCATTTTACCAAACTATTTAGTGGTCTTATTCATTCCATTTAATTTCCTGTTGGTTATGTTTGGGGGATGTGAGAGCTATAGAGACTCCAACCAAGACAGTTCTTTTGTTTCTCCTTTCAAGGGAATAAAAACAGAGAGGGGAGAGGAGGGCAATTTGTTCACACTACTGCGGAGATAAGTACTATAGTAGGATGTTAGTGACCAATTGAACTAAACAGAAATATTATAAACATAATAACAACAAGGAGGAAAAACGCACTTGCTGGTGGACATCATTTACTAAGAAAATAAACAAACAAAAACTCATCAATGAAAAACCTGTGAAGCATAGCTTGATGGGAAGAAAAGACTACAAGAAAAGATGTATCATCAAAGAAGTTAGCCACCCAAGAATGTGATAGGGTAATAATACATGATTGACCACCAAACACAACACTCAACCAAGGCAAAAGAGCATACTCAGAAAAAGTAAGGGCTGGTGTAGCTAGTCCAATCCCAAAGACTTCAGGGAACACTAGTGTGGTGGAGTTAAACATTCAAGTCAAAAAGACCTGAGCCAGAATACTGGCCCTGCCACTTAGTAGCTGGGTTCAAGTCACTTTTTATTTGCTGTGGTTGTTTCTCAATTATAAATAATAGTGATAATTTTACAGGATTGTTTTAAACTCTAGGAGAAAAAAAAATACAGGTCTGATAGAACAGCTGACCCACAGCAGGCATATCACAATGTGTCCATTATGGAGCACGTGGGATTTGAACTGGGCCTTTAGAGACGGGGAGGATACAAATAGGATGAGAACAGCAGCTTCCTGAGGGAAAGGTTCCAAGTACTAAAACGTAAAGGCTAGCAAAAGAAGGAAAGGGGGAATGTAAAACCCTTTGGAGACTGAACAGAAGGTTTGTGTAGAACAGAAAGAAATGAGGGAAAGGGAAAAAGCTGAGGCCAGTTTAAATGGACCACAAATGTCCACAAGTAAAGAATCTGGACTTTCCTCTGAAAAGACAATTCTCAAGGAGAACTTAAATCCCTGCCTCACATGAATTCTTCAGAAACAAGAAAGTTCTCCCTGTATGTAAATATGTACTACGGGGGTGGGGGCTCTCAGACACAAGGAGATGATGGGGAAAGGTTCAGGGACATTTGAAATTCAACCGTGGAAAAATAATATCCTTTGGTTTAAGTACTTCAAATGAATTAACTAGCTTGACGGATATGTAGGCACTGTCCACTGAGAGTCCCCTCTCCCCTTCCCCCACTGTGTGAGTATCCCAGGACAATAAAAGTTAACTGAGCAAATAGCCCCATTGCTACCAGTAAGAGCTAATTTAAATATTCATTTGAGGACTCTATACTCTAACCTCATCTTACTAAACACATACTCACACAAAGAAAAAAAGCTTTCTTTAAAAAATAAAATAAAATGAGAAGCTAGAAGTTTTCTTCTGTGAATCACACTGTGAATGAATCAGAAAAAAACTTTCCCAACGCTTTTTTTTTGTCTCATGGCTGAAGAGCCTGACAGTGCTGGGGGAACCAACATTCTGCTGCTGGTGATTCACCCTCCTCCATGGGTACAGTCTGAGGGCTACCCTTGGGAGTCACTCTGAATTATTTTTGTAACATCTTGTTCTTAGAATAAAAGAGAACACGAGAGTCAAAAACAGGAGGTCAAGAGGTCATCTATTGCTCAGTAGAGTTGTTTAAGTTGCCTTTTCTCTATTATCCAGAATTCAGTGCTTTGGATAATTGATAGACATAAGGCACCATCCATGTTTCCAGGGATCTAATTATGGCAGAATTCACAAAAATCATGTTGAATGGAAATACATCTGCCTTTGATGATTCAGAAGACCATATCAGACCTTCTCACGCCTTAGAATCATACTTTCGACCAATTTTCATTTCACAAAACTGTGAGGGGCAGAACTGGTTGAGGAGGGCAAGTGAATCCAGTTAGTGGAATTTACATAAACAAGTTCCCTTGTGCTATCATCCATTGAAACAGCCTCCTGAGCTTGAATGAATGGTTTATCAGTTCACAGAGCTCTCTGATGTGTGTCCGGCCAGGTGTTCCCGAACATTTCTGGTCATAGCTGAAAGAACTGTTTGTCCAGTGCACTATACCTGTACACACATAGCTAATAAATAGTAGAAATGCAGCACAAACCAGGTCCTCCAATGGCAAATCTCATAGATCTGACACTACCAAAATAAATATTAATGAAGGAAACTCTGCTTTTTAGCCTTTCTTCAATGAGTGTAAAAAAAAGCAAAGTAGGCAACTGTTCATAACCATTAACTAATCAAAATCAATAAACAAAATCAATACATACAATTATATACTTTTTACAGCTTACAAAGCACTTTCAGTACATGAGCTCCATTAATCCTCAAAATAATTTTAAGTATCACACTCTTATTTTATCATAAGCAAACTATGGCCTAGAGATCCTAAAGTGACTCGTGAAAGGTTACATGTATTTATCACTGGGACTCAGATCCAACTCATCAGGAGAAAAGGAAACAACTGAAGAAAAAAATGACAAATGGTCATGGTAAAAGGTCAAATTTCACTAACAGTCAAATGAAAATGACAGGATGTCATTTTTTATCTCTCTAATCACTAGGTGGTATAGTTGTTTTTAAATATAGGTAGAAGCCTGGATTAGATAGAAGTATAAATTCCCATCGTTTTCAAACTATTAAAGTTATTCGGACTCATGATAATAAAAATATATATTCAACAATACAGAAAAATATCATTGAAAAGCCAAAGTTTTTTCCCTTACTTTCCAGAGATCATTACTATTCAGTTTTTTGGTGCAACCCTTCCCTTGAGGACAATTTGGCCCCACATGTCAACTTGGACTTAAAACCCTTGTTTAGATTCAGCAACCCCAAAATATATTCGTGAAAAAAGCAGATTACAAAATAGCATGTAGAGGATGATCCTAACTATGTTGCATGGCCACATGCACATAATCCTAGAGAGAGAAAAATCATGTAGGATGAGGAGGATACTATAGAAAAAATTACCTATGTGAACAGTGATATCTCTGGTGCTTGTGGGATTAGTGGTTACTCCATTTTGCAGTTTTTAAGATTTTCCAAGTGTTCTACAACAATCAAGTGTTACTACTCTAGTAAGGGGGCAAAAGTAATTCCCCAGGTTATACAAGGAGTTAGGGCTGCGACTGGCATTCAAAAGAGCTGATTCTTAGTCCACTATATAAGCCATCATATCGATATATCACTCTGCCTGCTATAATTTTAAAACAGTTCAAGAGTTACTAATGATCCAAAGCAATTGAGAGATGTGACAAAAAAATAGAATTATTTGCTAATGAGTGATAGAGATATTAAGCACTACGACTTCAGAGAAGAAAGTGATCATTCTAGCACAGAATGATCCCAAAGGCTTCATAAGTCAGAGGTCTGGACAGGTAAAGAAGAGAGGGGAGCTCCATTCCAAGTAAAGGCAAAAGTGTGATCAAAGGCAGCAGGCAGAAAATCAGCAAGCCTGTTCGGGGTACAGTAAGCAGAAGACTTAAACATATTCATGAAGAAAAGCAGGAGAAAAGACTGAGGAGGTAGGCTGGAGTCGGAGAGAGGATGGAAGAGGCAATGGTGCACTGGCAAGAGGACCTAGCAGTCCGACTGTTATGCAGCCAAGCGATGAGCAAGCCACATTCATTTTAACTCCTTTATCTCCATCTACTTCTTGCCATTGTCTCATGATTTCTCTCTCAAATGAGGGCAACAGTCTCCTGAAAAGACCCCACCTTCCTTCTCATCTGCCTCTGTTCCAGCCTCCACAATATAGCCAGTCATCTCTCTAAACTGCAAATCTGAAGTTCTTATGCTTTCTCTTAAATTTCTGCATTTCCTACTCTCTTAGGAAAGATGGACTTCAAGGCTATTTGTCTTATCATTATTTGTACCCTGGAATCCAAAGGTACTGAGGTATTTGCAGTTCCTTTATCCAGCACACCTTTGTCTTCCAAGCCTTTGTCAACCCCACTCAATCTTCAGTTAACAGATCGAGAATCATCTCCTTTCCAGGCTTCCCTGTTCTTACCTTCACAGCAGCATTTACAGTCCTGCTCTGTAGAATGTGTCTTCTCCACTGT
Source organism: Eonycteris spelaea (assembly GCA_003508835.1). NCBI lineage: Eukaryota > Metazoa > Chordata > Mammalia > Chiroptera > Pteropodidae > Eonycteris > Eonycteris spelaea. Next base: position 12,454,778 of record PUFA01000016.1, read on the forward strand.
CTTTGTGGAGCAGAGACTGTAGCTGTTATCTGGCTATATGAGCATCAAACAATAATCCTAGCAGACAGCAGGTATTCAATAAATGCTTGTGAAAACAAATGTTTAAACATTCCCTTTTCCAGGATGCCCTCCCTGACCATCCCACTAATATCCAGAAGTACTCATCTAATCCGTATGAACACTATATACCAGCTTGCATTTAAGAAACTGTTTTCTAATATGAAATGTGTAGTTATGTGTCTAACTGAACTGTGAAAAACTATTTAACTCTGAATTTTTATATCCTCCCCCATTGTGGTATCCACAAAGGAGTCCACAGCTTATATTCTTCTTTCTAATAAGGAACAACAGACCCTGACATTTCTCATTGTGCTGGGAGTCATCTAAAATGATAAAGTAAGCCTAATATAGAATGTCAAATCAATTCAATTGGGCCAGCAAGTGAAAAAACCTCAAGTTCATAGTAGCTATGTTGATCAACAACAAATGTGATTTCTGTTACAGAAGAATCAATGATAAATTGTGAGCCAAAATTATAGGCACAGCTTTGAAATCTTCTCTTACTTATAATTATTTGCCCTGTAAAAGGATTTAATTTTTTTAATTTATTTTTTTAAGTGTACAATGCAGTGGCTTTTTGTATATTCATAAAGTTGTACAACTATCAGCACAATCTAATTCTAGAACATTTTTATCACTTTCAAAAGAAATCTTATGCTCCTCACTAGACACTCTCCATTCTCCCCGGCACCTCCCCGGGCAATCGTTAATCTATTTGCCTATTCTGCACATTCATATAAATGGAATCATACAATATGTGGCCTTTTGTATCTGACTTACTTCACCTAACATAATGTTTTCAAGGTTCATCCATGTTGTAGCATGTATTAGTTTTTATTCCATTTTATTGCTGAATAATACCCCATTATAGGAAAATACTTAAATTTTAAAAATCGCTAAGAGAAATAAAATAGTAAAACTACTCCTTGATCTTAAAAAACACCATAGAAAGCAAAAATGGTATTATCAGCGTGTATTCTTTACCACAGTTTTCTCATTTAATCATGATAACAACCTTGTGGAGTCTTCATTTCCTCAGATGAGTAAACTGGGACTCACAGAGATTACACTGCCAAATGTCAGTGTAGCTAGTAAGTGGTAAACCACAACAGCCGATATATACGACTCTTTGGTATACCCAACAGTAAAATCAGTCCTACTCTTTGTGCCATAAGCAAAACGAAGCAGCCATTCCCTGCGAACCAGCTGATAAAAGCTAAAGGACAATGTTTCAACCCCTCCCTCATTCAAGTGCTCTCTCAACAAATAATTATTGAAAAAACTCCTAGTTCTTATGTCCTATACAAGGATCTAGGTATGTAACATAAACGCTGAGAACACACAGTGCCTTTATTCACAGATTTATTTCCCCTTTGTTGTATTGTGTTGTAATATGTTAAGAGATAAGAGAGACCTGAGAACATTTAAATGATGATGGCAAGAAAAGAGTCAAAAAGATGAAAATAAAGGCAGGAATGGGGAAAAGAATGATCTACTAACAGTCAGAAGATGATGAGGGTGAATGGGTCATAGAGCCCCTCAATTAAGAGGGGTGCTAGATACAGCTAGTTGTATGCCATTACCCTTCCTCCCCTTCTTTAGTAATTTTTAGCCATGCACATGGATGCTCACAGTAAAGACTACAGATGCCAGCCCCTCTTGCAGCAAGATAGAGCCACGCGAGTAAATTCTGGCCAATGGGAAACAACAAAGTATTGTGTGGCAGCTTCTTCTAAGAGGCCGGCATATGACCTTTGCCACTTTTTCTTAATTTCTTTTGGAAATGTGTACAGCCTCCGAACCTGTTTAAGGTGAACTTCTAATATGAATGAGATAAGATATGAGGATTAAGTGGGAGGACAGGAAGCATAGCGGTAAATGCACAAAGTTAAAAAAAAAAAAATCACATGCCTGAGTCCTAATTCTGACTCTTCACTCAGGAGGTATTTCAATTTAGCTATGTTTCTAAATCTCTGAACCTCAACTCCTTTATCTATAAAATGGCTTTAATAAATGGTATTGGAAAAAACTGAACAGGCACATGTAAAAAAATGAAACTGGATCACTATCTTACATCATACACAAAAGTCAGTGCACGTGCACACTCATACACACACACACACAAAGTGGAATATGATTCAGCCATAAAAAGAAGGAAATTCTGCCATTTGCAACAACATGGATGGACCCTGAGGGCATTATGTTACGTGAAATAAGTCAGAGAAAGACAAATACTATATGATCTCACTTACAGGTGGAATCAAAGAAGAAAAAAAACAAACTCACAGAAAGAGATCAGACTGGTGATTGCCTGAGGAGGGGAATTGGGTAGAGTTGGTCTAAAGGTACAAACTTCCAGTTATAAGTAAGTTGCAAGGATGTACTGTACAGCAGATAACTACAGTTAACAATATTATATTGCATATTTGAAAGTTGCTAAGAGAATAAATCTCATTATGAGAAAAAAATTAACTGTGTATGGTGATGGATGTTAACTAAAATTATTGTTTTAATCATTTTGCAATATGCACATATATTAAATCATTATGTTGTACACCTAAAACTAATACAATGTTATGCCAATTATATAAGAATGAATGAATGATCTATGTTGATCTGATTGAGAGACTAGAAGGTCTAAAGTAAGCAACGTGCTAGAAATGTAGTAAAAGAAAAAAATGAAAAGTAAAATAAAAAGTTCTCAAGAATTCAAAAATAGGAATAAGACTAGCTCTTATCTCCCAGTGCTGGTAGTAAAGTCCTTGCCAGGGATAAAAATCTAACTTGGGTTCTCTCCCTGGCACATCCCATGCTCTTAGGAAAGTCACCGACTTGACTACTAGTTTCCTATAGGGCAAGAACAAGATCTTTTCTTCCCTACAGCCTCAAGGCATAGCTTGCACAGTGCTCTGAAAATTACTAAGTAGGTATTTATTTGTTCAATAACTTACCAAGCATTCCTAAGTAGTATCACTTACTGAGATGGTTATAGTGAAGAACAAGAAAGATAAGATTCTTTAATATGCAAACAGATATAACTTTTTAAATGTTGATTTAGTTAATCAATATGAACCAGAAAATGTCATAGCCAGGAGTGACATTAGTGATTAATTCATTCAACCTACTCATATCATAAATGGGAACAGAGACCATAAAAAGTTAAATGGCAAACTCAAAATAAATTTAAGAATTAGCCTGAATCAGCATTCTCAAACTATGTTTTCTAGAACCTTGTATTTCTTTGCAATGATAATAACTGTTCTACATACATATAGCTCAGAAATGGGAGAGGAAAAAATGGAGGTACACAGTGAAATAAATTGGGGAAACACTAACAAAACAAAGTTAAAAGTATTTTTAACAAGAACTCTCAGCCTTTAATATGCTCACAACGTAGTCAGTCTCCAATTTTTGCAAAATTATTTAACCTAGGGACTTCTTTTTTAACAAAATATGTATTTGAAAAAGCCTGCATCAGTTACCTCTGTGTTCTCATTCACTTCTCAAATGCTATAAATTTAACTAATTTAATATACCAGATTCTTCAGAAAAGGCATTCATTAATTTATCCATCCATCTATCCAATCATTTACATTCATTTTCTCTGGGTCCTCTCTGTCCCTCCTGCCCCCTGCCCACCCAGAAGTCCTAAAATTGAATAGAAACAAGCATAGGAATAAAATCTAAGATTTCAGTTTAATCATATTAGACTAAAAAGGTACTCACAAAAGTGGGAAGGATGGGGTACTTTTGTAATGTCACTTCAAGCAGGTATTCTGGAAAGTAATGCCTAGGCAAAGTTACATTTCCCTATTTCTCAATAACCCAAGCACCTGGGGAAAGCCTCTGCAATTCTGAAAATAGCAGGCGGGCATAAAGAAAATAACCCAAGGAGAGAGAGGATAAGTCACCTAGGAAACAATGGAGGCACTTTTCCCCAATTCCATTCCAAATGATTCTCTGCCTATATTTGCCTCGGCCTTCTTGCTTTATTTCTCCTGTAACCACTTGCTTTTCCTGTTTTTATCCCGATCCGTTTTCAAGTCTTCTTTTCACCATGTGATTGGATAAGTTATATGACACACTGGCAGCTGGCCACAGAGTCTTCCCAGAAGAGAGCCCACTTTTCAGGAAACCCTGCCTCCTTCCCAGTAAAGGGAAGATGACAGAGAAGGGAGGGGGCAGAGAGTGAGATGATGGCAAGTTCAAACAGCTTACTAAGATTTGGGAACTCAAGCAGATATCTATTCACAAAAATGGACAATGTCAATTTTATGCAATTCATACTTAATACATAAACATTATTTTTATGCATGTGTACATCTTTACATGTGTCAAATAGTGTTAAATTTTTTGAGAATGAGAACCCTGTTCATGGTAGTAGCTCATGATCCCTCTGCTGTATATTTTTTGGACTGACCAAAAAAAAATAACCATATTTAAAACATACATCGTGCGTAGGCCTGTTGTAAAATTTCCCAAACATCCTCCCCACCCTCACCCCTCTTCCCCCTAGTTACATAACCTATACATTGAGAACCTCTGCTATATACCAAATTCATATACAATTCACCCAATCCCATGTGAACAGATTTTCAGAACAAAAATCAAGTGGGAAAATGATTTCCCTACCTAAGTTCCCCTACTCCATATTTCTTTATGCAATTAAGCACAAAATAATTTTCAGTGCATGTGCATGTATCATATCTTAAACAACCCCGGTAACAATTTTGAGAGAAAGAGAGAGGTCAGTCAGGTTCTAGCATCCTAATTTTCAGAGGCCAGAACCTCCCCCATTGCCCAATTTCCAAAGACTTGTGGGCCCCAGGATTCAGACCTTGATCTTCACCTTTTCTCTATCCATGCTACCAAAACAATCACACCCCACGGCATGATTTAAATGCCACTTATGTACTGATGATTTCCTAACTTCTGCCCCAGAACTCCCATCTCAGATACCCAACTACCTGTTCAACATCTCCACCTGGGAGTCCAATAACCGTCTAAAGCCTATATGAAAAGTAACACTTGATTCTACAACACTACAGATCAACTCCCCACTTCCCAACATCCAATATCTTAGTAAACGTCACCACTATTCACCACACTGAGTAAAAATCTCAGGTCGGTCTTGACATCTCTCTCTTTGTCTCACATCTCATATCCAAACCATCATCAATTCCATCAGCTTCAGTTTCAAAATGCACCACACATCCAACAATTTCTCACCACCTCCACTTCACTACCCCATTCTCCGTCACCATCTTAACATAAGCAACCAAGAAGGCAGACTCTGTGTCAATTTTATCCTCTGTTGTATCTGCAGTGTCTGCCACACATAAATAATAAGTCATGAATGAATAAATAAATACTGGTGATCTGACTCACAGAGTAAGTTAATGACAAAAGCCAGGTCTTGAACCCAGATCTCCACATATGTAGGAAGGATCATTCTCACTATTCTACACCTTTTAAAGCTTTAAAGGAGGCAGGAAGGGGTTGAGGGATGGTGGTAAATACTACTGCCTTTCATCTTTGTGCTTGTTTTTCCTTTACCTTTCATCCTCATCTCTCAAATGCACATATTCAAACTTATTTTCCAACAAACTTCTACTCTAGGCAACGTGGAAATGGACACAAAGAAGAAACATGTTCTAGGATGCAAAGTATAGAAAACTTTTCAGTAACATCTTTTAAATTGTGTCTTCTTTAGTAAAACAGTGTAAAGAGTTTTAAAGATTAATAAAGATGAAGAGGGAAAGCACAGTTCAAGTGCTTCTGTAGCCTAATCCTAATTCTGAACTAAAAATATTAGGACATAGGGTTGGGTGTGGGGTGTTTCTATGAAGTAAAGCAATCTGTGTACATTTCATTTAAATGAATTTTATATATTCCTACTGGTGTTCTTAAAGAAGAGCTTTTAGAAAGTGAAAAGGCTGGTTCTGAAGATAAGACTAATACATTTCTAAGCATAATAAACCTCTCTGGGCTTTTTTCAGACCCGCAGCAAAGTGGAATTTATAAGTGCCGGACCCATTACAGGTTCTGCCACAATAAATCTCTACTGCTCTGAGCCTCAGATTCCTCAATGCAAGAGCACACAAATAAGATATGTTAGGAGTGTCTTCTTAGCCCTGACATGCCAGGATTTCCCAATTTTATGGAATTGGGCCCTGCAAAGAATAGGAGCCACCTCCAAGTACAATAAATACACTAGTGAAATACTAGTGTATACTACCAGACATCAAGGACTACAAATAAAATAGGAAGACTCAGCTCACATCAAAATTGTACCCACTGAGTTAAATATAATTATGACCCTTACTCTGCTATTCCATCTTTCGAAATCAGATTTTCCCAGTTTGGAACCTGAGACACATTCAAAAGTGTTTAGCATTGCATCAGCTGTCCATCATGAAGCTAGTAAAGAAAATTAATAACAACAAAGTAAAGGAGAATATTAAGCTCCTTGACAGAGGAACATTTCAGACAATTTAAAAAGGGCCATTTATCTCTAAATAGTATTGGTAAAGTGAAGAAGTCAAGTCAGCAATGCTCAAGTTAAAAAAAAACACTATGTACTGTAATCACAAATAATTTTTATCAAATCCTTAACCATAAAACCTCTATTAAACCACATAGAAAGTTAATTTTTTTCAGTCCTCATTCTTATGGTGGTGATCCTCCCAAAATGACATGCATATTGGGCAGTATCCTTATTAATTTTAACATGATAAAGGTCTTTCTACTGAGCTACCACTTCCAGGTGCTCTTTATTTCTTTGTACGTATTCTACTGTTCAAGTTTTCAACATATTCAGGCAAATCTGAATATGCAGATTGAAAAGAAACCAAGATAATTATGTTTTGCTTAAATTAGTGCTTTTGGGAGAAGGTTCCAAAGACCCCAGAGCAGAAGCAGGTAGTTAAGGCTCCTATCTTTCCCAGTCTTCACGGTTTTACTCATTTTACTAGCAAAATGCCACTTGAATAGTCATAATCAGACATTCGAATTGCTGCATTTCATTCCAAGCTTGCTAAAATGGAAGCTTATGCTCATAGTTTTTAGAAAATAATATATTGTATGTTCATGGCACACATACACACACACTTTGTTTAAATATTCATTGTACACTGTATTTGTAAATATAACTGTGCTAGGCCTGTTTGTGTCCCCCAAAATTCATGTTTTGGAATCTTTAACACACAGTGTGATGATGTCAGGAGGTGAGGCCTTTGGGAGGTGATTACACCATGAGGGTGGAGCCCTCATAAAGGGCATTAGTGATCTTAGAAAAGAGATCCCCCAGAGCTCCCCAGCCCCTCCTGCAATGTGCGGATATTAAGAGACATCTGCGACCTGGAAGAGGGCTCTTACCTGACCATTCTGGCACCCTGACCTTGAACTTACAGCTTTCAGAACTGCGAAAAATAAATTTCTGTTGTTTATAAGCTTCCCAGTCTCTGGTATTTTGTTATAGCAGCCCAAACAGACTAAAACAAACCTTTATGCATAGAAGTTGTGTAGTTAGAGGCAGCCTTTCACCAGCTCACAAATCATACAAATGTTAAATTCCCAGACAAGGTCACAGGCTTCACCAAGCTCTATTCATCAAAAGCCCAGACCACTGAAATGTTACTACCTACGTAAGACACAGAATAAGTGGTTGCTGAGTCAATGAGTGAATGAATGAACCAATGAATAAACAGAGGACATAAGAACTGAGCTTCTACTCTAACTGCTGTCTAGCATTATGCTAGCTACTGCCACGTTTGTATTTCTCCTTTAAACTATTTCTCCATTAGACTACTGGAATGCAATATAAGACATCCCAATCAAATTTGATGTTTTATTTTGTTTTTCTCCAAATTACAGCTTGGCATTTAATGGCGTGTTTCCTTTTTTCTGGTTTGAGGGGTGACTTCACATAGGAGCTGCTGACAAGTAAGCTGGCACGTGCACACCACTTGGACTGAGGAGATTAGGAAGAGAGGGTCCCAGAGGCAGAAGTAGCTGAAAGCAAGTGGGGGGTGTGGGGAGTGGTGTTTATTAGAGGGGAGATGTTGTGGAAGGGAAATTGACTGGCAATCAAACACAGAGGTTTTAGGATGAAAAAAGGAGAGGAGGAAACCAAGAATAAAAGGTAGATGGAATACTGAAGTTGAGAACACTGAAAAAGAAATGAAAAGATATGGAGAGAGAGATAAGGAGAGACAGTATCAGGAGAAGCATTTAGAGAAAGGAAAATGGATATTCTAATCCAGGTCAAATTTTTGAAGTTTCAGTTCTTATCCTCACATTAATGCTTCAATATACTAGTTTTGATTCTTTGTCCAAGAGCTTCCATAGGCAGTGTATGGAGTTAACTTTTATTTAGCCCTTATTCTTGAGGAGAGGTGACCTCTTCAATGGGATGGTACATCGATGTATACTCACTATTATTCTAAGGTATGAAAGGTCTTTCTGCCACAAAAGTTTCTGCCTTCTAAACTCCAAAAAGTTCCATAAAAATAATGTTGAAGCTATAATGCTATCTTTCTATGTTATTTATTTAACCTCTGACAACACACAAGATTCTAAGGCGTTTATATTTAATAACAAATAAGAACATATTTTTAAAACAGAAATACATTTAAAAATAATAAAAATCTAGGGACAAGAAAATTATAACATTGGACAGAAAGTCAAGACGAGGAAAACATTATTTGCAAGCTACAGCTTTCCAAACAGAGGAGCCACCAATTTGGCTGTGAAGGGGAAAAGGGAAACATGACCAAATTATTCCAAAAGAAACAAAGAAAATGCACCAATTCTTTGAAGAAAGGAAATTTTTTTTCTGGCCTTAGTTCTAAAACAAATTTCTCCACAGGAGGGAGTATTTAAAATTTGATCTCATGAAGCTTCTGTAGTTCTCCTAATTATTTAAGAGATTTATGCTGCACTTGAGACTATCAACATAGGGCATTTAAAAAACAAACAAATAATAACAACAACAAAAACAGCACACCAGCCTAAAAACTATTTTGTTTTGTTTTGTTAGTATTTTTCCATGAAGCCACTTCCCCCTCTATGATTCCTGTTTTCTCCTTGCACTTAGAATTTACTTCCTTAGGACACATCAGTTGAAATGGGCAATTAAAGTATCTAAAATGCTAAAACCGTAACAAATCTAGAAAATTATTCAGGAGAAAAGAAACAAAAAAAATTCTTATCCATGGATCAATATAGGTAGAGAGATGAGAGATGAAGAAAATTACCAGACAGCATCTAAGAAATGCTAGATGATTTGGTGAGAGATTTGGGGCTACAGGAAAAAGGCCAGAAAACTTCCTGCTGTAACAGATTAAGAGTAAGCAAATAGGTGGGTGTTATGAGTACAGGGTAATCAAGTAATTTATCATCCAAACTGAAACTCCTTAGAGTTAAAGAGGGTGCTATTAATAATTACACCCGACAACAGGCGTAAACCAGGGCCATCCCAGGCAAACAGGAACATATGTTCCCTCTGTGAGTTCACCCTGGCTTTAGATTCCTATGGAATACATTTCCTCAATATACCCCCAACATCATCATACAGGATACAGAAAGCCAACATTACTCCCATTTTACAGACAAAGAAAGCATATGCCAAAGAAATTAGTTAAGTAACTAACTCAATTACACAGAGAAATAACAGAGCAGTGAATCCACCCAGGTCTACTGACTTCTAACACAATACCCTTCCACTAAATAATGACCAAGATCAGGTGAGTATCAATGATGCAGACCTATCCAAGATCTCTCTCTATTCCAGTAATAGTAATAAAAATTCAAGACATTTTTAAATATAGAGAAAAAAATATCTTCCTATATGTTTTAAATGCAAACATACCTGAGTTTATGTTTTGAGTATTTTACATTTGTGATAGGATTTTTTATAGTTCCTGATTTCACAATTTTCTTTGTTACTTCATTTCAAATAACCTAAATGTAGTCAAGAATCCTGGATAAGAACAACATAGAGGCATTACAAACTTAAATTCAAAACTCACATAAAATTTAATTTGGTTTAACTCAGTTAATTCAGGCTCTCCATTTAATACAGTAACAATAATCTGTCCCTATTTTCTAACCCTGAAATGAGTATTACTATGCCATCATCTACCCTACATTAAGTAGCAAATGATTAGAAAAATGTTTTATAGAAATATTGAGAAATAGTGACCTAATGTAGTAATACTCAAACCCTGCTAGACATCAAAATCAGCTGGGAGCTTTTCAAAAATATGCTATTCCATACTATACCTTGGACCTACTGAATTGGAAACCCAGAAAAGAATGTATTTTAAACTCTTCAGATGATTCTGAGGCCCAGCCTTTCTAATCCCAATCCAAATCTGGCCAACCCAAGACTTCCAGGGTAGCTGCAGGTAATATTCAACTCGCCAGCAACCACAGTCATTTACTCTCTCCTCTACAACACACATGATTTCTTTCTACTGATTATCTGTTTTCAGTTCTGCAATGCAGCACTGACGGGTAACTGAGGACCTGCACACTGCATTCAGAAAGCTGTGAGGCGGATCCTATTTGCTCTTCTGCCAACACCCTCACAAACATCTTCTGAATTAGCCCATGTCAAAAAATAATTGTCATGATCATAACAACAATAAAAGCTGATATTTGCTATGCATTTATTATGACACTATCTGTATTAATCACTCTGCTTGATCTCAATCTCTACCTTAACCCATAAAGTGAAACTATTCTCATCCTATTTTCATATTATGGGAGAAGCTAAAAGGGCTTTCCCAACGTCATACTGCTAGGAATTGACAGAGCCAGGACTTGAACCTAAATCCCGAGCTCTTCTTAATATACCCACCAATTAACCTAAATCTATTTTGAGTCTCGTTTGCCTTCAGGACAACTAGCTTCTATTCGAGCTGCCCTCTACAGCCCAGGACCCTAGTAGGGTCTCAAAAGAAAAAGAATACAAGAAAATTTTGGGTTTTCTATTAGACTCAAACTGAAATTTAAACATCAGCATCAGGAAAGGGAAGCTAACATCCATTACTGATAAATAATCTGCTACTTATAAAAGTGCTCTGGAAAGAATCAGCAATATTTCTGGAAAATGGAACATTTAAACTTTGAAGGTGCATCCAAGATGACATTTACAATATATAATTTTGGGCTTTCCTCTCTGGCTGGTTGAAGAGAAATGGGATGCAGTATTTCAAACGAAACCTCACACTTCAAGTATTTCTTTCTCTTTAGCTATTCCAATGGATAAAGAAAAATGGTCCTTTACCTAGATATGATTGGTGGGTGGCCATATAGTTTACTGTCCAAATTAGGACACTTTTAAAAGTGGGGTGCTATTTATACTTATGCTGGGAAAATAGACATAGTGGAATTTATGATCACCCTATTTTCAGGAGAACTCGACAACAACAAAGGAGAAATAAATTGCCACAGACTCACTGAACACTAGGGGCCCCAGTTTGGTCCAACAAAAGATTTCTGTGTGCCTACTACGTGCCAGCCTCTATGCTAGGAAATGGTTATATGAAAATAGAAGTTTCCCAACCCCAACCAAAAACCAACAGGAGGAACTGTCATTCAATAGTTACAATATTAATAAGCCAACTACAGAATAGTATGTATGGCAGGATCCCATCTGGATGGGTAGGTGGATGGATGGATGGATGGATGGAGTATACTGAGATGTGGTGCTGTGGGAACAGAAAGCAGAATCCTCAAACTCACATAAGTGTGGATCAGGCAAGGTATCACAGGAAAGAGAATCCTAGGGCTGAGATATGCAGAAAAAAAAAAACAGTAGATATCAAACAGGAGAAATGGGTAGAAATTGAGAGAGCACATCTTGCACACAAAAGCATGTGTAAAGGGCACAGATTCAAAGGCATGCAGAGACTCTTCCATGAAATGCAGGATGCGGTACAGGAGGTGGGTGGTCAGAAATGGGACTAAAATGGTGGGAAAAGGCAGGCCATGGTCAACCTTCTAGGCCATGCTGAGGACCCAGGAGTTTATAGTGAAGGTTAGAGGAAGCCACTGAATATTGCATTTGAGAAAGACCAGTATGTACAGGTCATCTCAGGCAAGCAGGAGATACAAGGCAGAGACCAGCAATTAGGAAGCAATGAATACAAAGGTCCAAATCAAAAATGATGTCAAACCAAAGACTGACAAACATTTATGAATCCCCCACCTCAACAAGGGGCTGGGCCCTAGGGATTCAAAGCTAGCCAGGATTAAGTAATGGCAAGTGGGGTCCAACTGAAGAGACAGATAATAGGAATGATTTTAACATGAGAGAATGCCCATGGATAGTTTGAATAAAAGGCTTAAACAACAGAATGTTGTCGACTCTAAATACTTGGAGAATTGCTAAAGAGAATGCTAACACAACGTTTAGAAGTCATGAAATCCTGGGACAAAGTAAAAATGAATATCTGGAGAGAAAAAAACCTTTCTGAGACAGAATTATTTAAGGTCAACCTCTTAAGTAGATTTAAGGATAACCAAGAAGTATCTGGGCTAATATATTTAAAAGGCAAATATAATAAAAATATTGCAACATGAGGCATGTGATGGGGGACTTTTTCCTGAGTACATGATGAGGCACAATACTATTTAATGAAAAAGATACCAGATTTTTAAGTCTGACATAGGTTCAAATCCCACTCACTAGCTATGTGACCTTCAGCCAATTATCTACCTGCCTATCTTCATTATAAAATGAATAACCACACCTGTACCTTATAGAGAGCTACAAAGAATAAATGAATCAGGATTCCTGGTTAAATACAGCAGACTGAATACAAGTGTCCAATTTCATTCCCTCTTGAAACCCCTCTAAAATGTCTGTGTATAAAACAGTAAATATAGGTAGGCTTTTTTTGTTTTAAGACCAAAGCCACAAATATAAGAGGGGAATAAGTGAGGAGAAAAAATTGCAACTAACTTTTGGAAGCTAGTAATTAGATGGATGTATAGAAAAATGACTTAAGATAACCCATGAAAATGAATTCCAAGCTGACAATGACAAATGCTGATGCCTCAAAAGTCACAGATATTGGAATCACCAGCAACTAGGGTAAAAGAGGGCTGGGGAGAGGTGTTTGAGAAACAGAATTCCCTTGGTCTCTCTTCCATCCCAGAAAAAAGTCTAGTCCAACCAATAAATTTTCTGCAGTAATGGAAATGTTCTTCATCTGTTCTGCCCAATATTGTAGCCACTAGTAACATGTGGCAACTAGAGCTTAAAATGTGACTAGAGCAAATGAGAAATTCTTAATTTTATTTAATGCTTTAGTGAATTTAAATTTAAATGGCAATATGTGGCTAGTGGCTACTGCATTTTATGGCAACACAGGTCTAGAGGTTTATTTTCTGGAGAAGACAAGACAGAGGCTTCTGGGACTAGAGATGCCAAGCAAAGCATGGGGATCTCCTGGCACACACACAGGCAAACTGTGCCTGCACACACACTGAATACTGAGGACTTGGATGCTGCAACCTGTGCCCTCTTCTCAACATGGCTCCAGAAATGCTGGCAGCCAGTCCCTGACCCTCCGGGCAAGAGAATGAAATACTCTTTTCTAAGGAATGTTACCATCCATGAGAACAAACCTGAAGAAACTGACATTGGGGTTTCCACAATTAACGGTCCACTCAAGTCACTCTCCTGCGCTGTTAAAGTTCCTGTTCAAAGTCCACAAGCCCATGCACATGCTCAGCTTTCCCCTCCTGTTTAATCAAGGACAGCCAGCCAAGACAAACAAATGTTTGAGGAAAGCCTCTAAAGCAGAGATAGACAGAAAAAAAGCAACTCAGAACAAACATTATCAACACAGAGAGAAAAAAAAATTTGTCTTCAGAGAGATAAAGGAATATATTTTATCTGTGTAGTAAGACTAGGGTTTTTTTTTAAAGTAACACTGCAGAGAAAAGGAAGTTCTTGAGTATTAAAAAGGTAACAGCAGAAATGGAAAAAGGCCCTATAGAACTTTCTAGTTGATGAAAGTATTCTATATTTTGTTTCAGGTGGTGGTTGCACAAGTGTATACGATTGCCAAAACTAAGTAAAATAACCATTTAGGATTACACTTTACTATATGTAAATTATACATTTATTTTTAAAATTTCAATAGAGAGTTTGAGTATAAAGTTTGGGAAATTGCTTAGCAAAGAATAGCTTGAAAATGAGAAGAAGAAGAAAAAAAAAACATAAAACAATTAAGAGGTCCAATACAGAAAGTCACACATCTGAGTAAAAGAGGTTCCTAAAGACAGAGAAAACAGAGAAAAGAAAATCAACGGCAAAACCATTCAGGAAGATTTCCAGAACTGAAGGCCATCAGCTGACAAATTAAAAAGGCCCAAAAATACAGTGGAGGAAAAGATCTGCTGCTCTAGGCATTACTAAGAACACTGGACACAAGAGAAGAGACAAGAAGTTTCCAAAAGAGAACACACAGGCCACATTCAAAAGACCCAGAACTGAGAATGTTTCTGGCTTTTTTTTTTTTTTTTAAATAACTGGGAGGCTTTTTTTAACATCTGCAAGAAGCAAGGAGACAATCAATCAATGCCTTCAAAATTCTGAAGGTAAACAATTTTCAACCTAAAAGTCTATAACCAGCCAAATTATCAATGAAGTCTGGAGGAAGACTAAAGACATATTTAGACATTCAAGATTTTTAAAAATTTACCAGCTAAGTATCCTCAAGAAGCTAGTAGAAGTGAGGCCCAACACAAGAAGTAAAGATTAAAAAGAGAAGACAAAGGGAATTTCTAGGGAGGACAGAACAGAAAGATATCAGGATGAGAGCTGTAGCCTGTCTTAGAGGTCAACCAGTCCACACTTGGGCAGTGAGACTCAAGAGACAGGTATATTAGGGCTGTCATCAGCAAGATCCCCACAGACTGCATCAAGGAACAGAATGCCAGATTCCTAACTGAATTTGGCTTTTCTTAATCATGCACTGATAAAGTCCCTGATCTTTCCCCCACGTCCAGATACCAGAATCAGAAGAAGACCATTTCACCCCATGGAAGTATTCTGCTTTGGCCTACACCTGAGAACTAGCCCTTAGCCAGGGTGAGCTTAGAGGCAAAAATAAAATATAAAGCAGCCCACTCCCCTGACTCTACTACTTTCAGGATCCCAACAGCTGGACCCACTGCAGTTCTCCAGACATCCCAACTGTGAGAAATTCCACGTCCCACAACTCTCTCGTGACCTCCTCCAAAAGTTTCCCTTCAACCTCTCAACTACAACTCCAGACTTGACCAAGAGCTTCTGTTCAGGTCCAGTGCTAATGAATTCCAACTGGAACCATGAAGCTTTCTGAGGATGATGGCAACACTGCCCCTTCCTTACATACCTAGGTTGTGTTTGCTTTAGGGGCATCTACACTGGAAGAAAGGAAATGATCAATACAAAAGTAGGGATGGTTGATATCTCTGAGGGAAGTACAGTGGGGAGGGGTACCTGGCCACTTCTAGAATACTGGTAATGTTCTATTTCTTAACCTGTGAGTACGTAGATATGCTTCTCTAACTACACACACATGTTTTATGTAATCCTCTGTATATTTGATACATTTTTCAATTTAAAAACTTCCCTTCCAAAAAGATTAAATAAGCTAGTATATTTAGAGCCCCCAATAAATAAGAGACCATTATTAGATACTCAATATCAATTACCTATCCTCTCCAGTTATCCAAGCCCTATGCTTTTTAAAGACCACCTCAAAGGGAAGCAATTTTCTGAAGTCTTGACTATACAATAATCCCCTTGACTTTTACTTCTAGTTTGTGTCATTACTGAATTAATGTATGTCTTCTTAGACAGGTTGAGAACAACAAAAAAAAATTTTTTTAATCATTACTTTTCCCAGTGACTATTTCCCTCTCTCAGCCTTCCATTCTCTACTATAAAACACACTGATGGTCCTAAGTCAAATGGGGGTGGGACTTGATTGGCACACTAGATTCTATCTGGAGAAAGTCAAGTTCTTAGATGAGGTTCTTCCTGTCACTCAATGCCTTCCCACTCCCAGCACCTACCTCGCACAGGGCTTGGCACAGAGAAAGAACTCAAACGTCTGTTAATAAATAATAAATGAAATCAGAAGGAAAAAGTTTACTAAATATGACTGAACTCATTAATGGAAAAGTAGCCCTATATACAAAGGTAAAAGCATTGTGATCACGCCTGGTTAAATGAATCAATCAAAAATTTTAAGTGTAAAGAGGTGGTGTTGTATTAAGGATAATCCTTGAAAATTATTTCCAAGTCTAAAAACAACTAAACCAGAGGAAAGTGGTTTAAACTATATGAACTGTGATTTTAAATGGAACAGACTAATGGTGGTGGTGGAAGGGCCTTCTCATCTAACACAGTGACTAAATCTTAGGGGAGTCTACCTCCCTGCTGGCAATGTGATGTGGACTGAGCTCTAATCCTGCCTGTCATAATCTAGCTCTGGGCCTCAGTTATCCCCATAGTAAAGCAAGTAGGCAGAATAAATGACCATGAAGCTCCCTCAAGACCAACAGGGTTATAGAACTTAGAAGTTCCTGTTTTCTGATTCACTGAGTAAGAGAGCTGTACATAGAGCCACATTCAATGCAAAACTGTCTCTAATATCCTGCTGGTAGGGAAATTAAAAGACAGAATTTCAAATTCAGGTGATTTTCTACGGAGTTTAAGTTTTAAAAGCTTTTTATAAATGCTATGCTTTAAGACAGTTAAATGCAGTGACTTTTAACCTAAAAACTGCTAAAAACAAGAAAAATAATATAAGTTGAATACATGCCCATTTCTATTATGATTCCATTTTTCAAAGTAACTCATAAATGTGCATGACTCATACATCTGAATATAATGAGATGTTCCTTTATCATTTTATGTTCAAGTGCCAGTAATCCCACTTTTCAGAGTGCCAAAGCCCTTTAATAAATGTAGCATGTGTTTCTGGCCATACTCCAAAAACTAGCACAGGAATGCTGCATTGGAAAAAAACCCAAGTGGGGGTTTTTGAGCTTAGGAATACAGAACCTCCAATCAGTTGCCCAAAATATGACTCCCCTCACCTCTCCATGCACAGCCACCTAGACTTTTGATACTCAAAACCATACCAACAACTATCCTTCAGGTTTATATAAATAGCCCTGTGAAGTTTCCAAAGCACTTTCATATCTATTAACTTAGTTGATTCCAAGTGACCCACTAGAGTGCTTAGGGCAGATGTTATTGTACCCATTTTACAGATGTAGAAACAAGGGGTTCAGAAAATCTAAGTAGCTTGCCTGAGGGTATCCAACGGGCAAGTGTGCAGCTGCATCTAGGTCATCCCCAACCAAAACCTGGGCTCTTGTCACAAAACTGCTTTATGATCCAGGATAAAAAAATAAGTGATCAAGATGAAATATGTTGGAAACTCTTGCGATTTTACAAGAATTTCAATCTTTTATAAACTTATTTAAGAGAACTGTTCAATCTTTTGTAAACACTATAGACCAGAAAACTGATTCTTAAACCTCCTGCTCCCTTTCTTATTTATCTCCTGTACCTTGGGTTGCTGGGATTATCTCTAAGAAAGTGTCAGCTAAAGAAAGCCAGTATGTAGAACAGCTACCACCCCTCACTTCCTATGCCTCAAATCACCAATGAGTGAATCTATTTGCAAAGAGAAAAAAGAAGTGATGGAGCCAAAATTAGAACCAGGCCCAGTGACAGACAGTTCTATAGCTAACTCCAATCCCATTTGTCCCCATCACCTACCTGTCTTTCTTGTCCCTCACAAAGTGGGTCAGCAGAACCTCAGAAGCTTAGAAGGGGAGGCCAGGACAGAAATCCCAGGGGTGGGAGAGCGGCCAGCTAGGATAGGAAAGGATGTGCCCCTTCTTCCATTCCTAACTCTAAGGAGGCAGTTTTTGAAATCAGGCCTCAGAACAGAAATTGCTAGTTATAGAATGTAAGGGCGGCAAAGAGAGATTAAGTAAGCGCTTCAGATCACAATGTCGCACAGGCAATGTGGAACAGCATGAGACCTTGAATCCTCTCCACACGTAGAAATTTAGACATTTGGTAATCCTACCTGAGAAACAGGGCTTTCAGTCATCCTTTCAGTGACAAAAATTCCCTAAGCAGCCAAGACTGTTGTTAGGTTCCTCACTTTGTTTTATACAAAGAAAAATAAGTTTTAAAAAAAAAAAAACTATTAAATGTTCTCCCTAGTCAGTCACTTGAGAACAGCTAGCCAGACAGACCATTCCTGTTTAAAAACAAGATTTTTTCATTGACCTGACAGTTTCATTGGCAGCTACAACTAACCTGATGATAGTTGGGAGCATGGAAATTCACTCTATCTTTACCTTTAATTACACGACAAAGGCTGAAATTCCATCAGTTTATTCAACCAAGTTTACAATAAGTCACAATGGATTTCCAAAGCCAGCAGTATAAACACCATCCCACCTAGGCTTCTCAGTTTACAAACACATTTTTTTAAAGCAGACTAGTAACAATATAAAAATCTCCCCTACCCTTCACCATTTCAAACATTTAGTATAATTTAGGTTTTTGGTTAACCATGCCTGTCAAATGCTTTAAGTTGTTCAATTACTAAAGGGGTAGGAACTTTCTAACCATACTTCATTTACATACAATCATAGGTTACATGTCAAAAACTTAAAACAAATCTCCATGTCTTGGGCCAAATAAGATCTGCCTTATAACATGGGTAGAAAATGGTGAGTAAACAAGCTAATCGTGATAATCATCTACAGAACAAAGACATGAAAAGGCCTTAAGGAGTGGTTAGGGCATCACTCAAACCTTAGTTTAAATCATGGCCCTGCCATTTATGTGGTCGTGGGCACTTGAGTTTCTTGAGATAAAATTTCTGCATCTGTAATATCATTCCCTCTCATCCAACTGTTGCCAAGAACCAAGCACAGAGGAAATCATACATTAGGTACTAAGTAAAAGGTATCTATTAACTATTATTAATGTAAATTCAGAATACAAGCCAGTGTGACCAGTTGGGTAAAAATGGCATGAAAATCCAGGGTAGGAAACAATTAGAGCTTTTTTATATTCTGTTCTCCTCTCTTCAAGGTCCACTCCAACCCAAACCCTTCTACCACCTATCTCCATCAACTGCAGCCTACAATGACTGGCACATAATGAGCACTTTATTAAATATTTTATTACGTTTCCAGGATCAACTACTTGTCTGGTCCTAACATTTACCCATTTAAGACCTTCAGGGGAAGAGTTCTCTGTTTAACTTCCAGTCTCAACACCCATTCATTTTTCTAGCTGATTATAAAATACACTGAGACCACAAGCGTTTATGCAATGCCATTTAATTAGAATGCGGAAGCTTGAAAATGCAAAAATCACTCTTGAACACTCACAGATAATTTAAACATTTTAAATAAACATCTAACACTCTCTAAAACTGCTGTGGTTCAGATCACATGGGGACACTCCTATTGGTTGGCTGTGGTGACTGTGACAAGAATTAGAGTCCCTCAGGCTAAGATACTCAGGCACAGGATGCTGTGGACTAAACCATTGTAACCACTTTACATCCATTCAGACACACCCATTTTCTAGACCTTCAAAACCATTAGCTATGAACAACTCTTTCAAATGAGTTTGGAATTAAACCTACACATATCAAGACTTAAAATGGAGTTTTAACTCTCGCTATAAACTTCTCTACACTTTGGTCTAATTGATATGAAACCAGTGCGCTAGACTAATGATTCTAAACATTCTCCTCCCTTTTTTACATATATATTTTGTACTGCTCCCTTTACTACCATGAAATGAAAATCAAAAATATAAGCTTTACATGCAAAATTTCAAAATAATCAATAAAAATGTCCAAACTATAAAGGAGAACTTAAAGAAACTTATAAGACTCTGTATTTGCACATGTAAATTGCTCTGTCATGAGTACACTAGAAGACATAATGAAGTAGTCTAATATAATAGAATAATCGTGAAGGTAATAATTATAAATGCAGACAGATCCTGGTGTATTCTTCTTGGCAAGACAAATAGAAGCACATCAACATTGGTAACACAATTCATAAAAATGGTGAACAGCTTTTGGTAAAGTTCCAAACAAAATGAAGTAAAATAGCATACTATTTATACAGTATAATACATCAACAATATATGGTATATATATTATATAGTAGCTGCATTCCTAGAAAATTTGGGGTATATCAAAACGATGCAAAAAGTATTATGGAATTCGGTTCTAGACTCATAAAATTATAAACAGGCTTCTTCCCTAGAAGAATGTCTGGAGAGTCTATGGCCATGCCAACCTGAACACGCCGGATCTCGTCTGATCTCGGAAGCTAACTAGGGTCAAGACTGGTTAATACTTGGAGGGGAGACCACCTAGGAATGCCAGTTGCTGTAGGCATTTAAAAAAAAAAAATGAATGTCTGGAGAGACATCTGAAAGTCATGTAAACTACTGGAAAGTTCTTTGCACAGGACTATCCCAGTGCTTATTATAGGATACAAAACCCCACGAAAATCACTGAGTCAGCTGATAGGTGCTGCACTGAGATCAGGAGGAGTCTTATTGTGTTTGTGTTTCATCTGTTGACCTTAGAACTATGCCTCCTACAAAAGTGCTCAATAAGTCTGAGGGATTGGGGGTAGTTCTAAAACTCCTCCTCCATTTATTCTTAGGTAGCAGAAAAACAGAGTCAATATTTTCAGTCAATAGGAAGATGACATTTACTGCAATGAACATAAAACTGCTCAAATCTCACTAACAATCAGATTCACTTTAAAGGATATTATTGTTTCTGCCCCGCAATGACAGCCTAAGAGTAGGACTGCAAATACACATCATGGCATGATGTCCTACTGTGTCTGGGAATGGCTTTAAAATCCATCTCAACATGGATCCTATGAGTCTTGCCAGCTGTTTGGGCTTTCTAACCTCAGAAATATGGGAGAATAAAAACAGTAGGCTCAAATAGACTTCTTATGGGTATCTGGAGCCTTCCGCACCTATGCAATCTTGTAACTTCCATTACTATCATCTGAGCACCTACTATGTGCTTCAGCATACAGTGCTAAATGCCTATCTGACCCTCACACAATAATGAGATGGTAAAAATCTCTACTTCATAGAAAGCAACATAAGGCCCAAACACAAGGCCCAAGGTCAAAAGCTGGTATCAGAGCTCAAATTCCAGCCCAAATAACTGAGATCTACCTAGCTCCAAAGCCTATTCCAGCTGTCTGTAACCACCTGTAAAACAACCCGTCTGGAGGAGTGGAGTAATAAAGCTTGCTACTAGAGTGGCACTTCTCTGCATGGATCTAGGTAGTGGGCAGGCACCTCCAGGTGGACAGCCAGACAGCATGGCACATAAAAGCCAAAACAAAAAATGCCTCTCCCTGACTCACCCAAAGGCCAATCTGAGGCTTGGGAGGAGTCCCAAAGTAGATCTTCAAACCAAGCTTTGGGCACCAGGATATCATTTTCCCTGATGCATAAAGACTCAAAGCTTCAGGATGGCATCAAACCCTGCTGAATGCTAGTTCCAACCTATCATCACTCTGCTTACGCCTAGTGTCTGCTTCTCTCCTAATATGGTCAGTGCTGTAGCTCCCACAGCTTACTTTTCAGCCTCTGAGCAAATACCAGATCTCTGCTCATCCGATGGCTTATAGGAAATGCTTCTCCTACTCCTCTGCATATGTGAGTCCTGCCCATCTTTCAAGGTCTACAGTTCCTTACCCTGCCAAGCCTCTCCTCACTCTCCAGCTGGACGGGACTGACCCCAGTTCAGAGCCGGCATAGAATTTTTTTCAGGGCTCTTACCCCAATCCTCCTTGCATCACATTAATCAGGCTATTCCTTTCCTAGAGTTTTAGTTCCTTATTTATTTACTCCTATATACTCCCACACTACCACTACCACCACCACCACTAAATATAAGGTCCACTTAATGATGCCTACCGATATACCAGTCACTCTATATACATTATCTTGTTGAATCCACATATTAGTTTCATTTTACTGATGAAGAAACTGAGGTCTGGAATGATCCAGCCTCCACTGGCACTATATCATAGCGGATATGAGCAGTCTGGAATCAGACTGTGTTTAAATTCCTGTTCTACCTACCATTTACCAGCTGTTTAGCCTTCTGTGCCTCAGTTTCTTCATCTGTAAAAAAAAAAAAGGGATAACGTAGGATTATCAACATTAAGAGAGTTAATATATAAGAAGGCACTCAGCACAGTGCCTGGCACAAAATATGGACTATATTTGTTTGCTATTGTTGTTATCTGCTGCCTCCAACTTTAACTCATATTATGCTCCATGTCCATACTCTGAGGTCTTCAAACATATCAAACCTCTTCCCACATTTGTCCACGCTGCCTTGACTGCTCTTTGCACACAGCTCCTGACCACTCTTTGGGTCTGATTATGTGCTTGTCTCAGAGGGGTGTTCCCTGACAACCCTATTCAACAAGATCCACCTCCACCCCCAACTATTTGCACCTTACCACATCCTTATTTATTTTTCTTACAGCACTTACTGTAATCTAAAATTCTGTTACTTATTGGTGTATTTGTTCAGAGTCTTTCTCCCTCACCAGAGATAAGGGAAAGAACCATGTCCACCTTTCTCATCCTTGTAGCTTCTTTACCCAGCCAGGAGCCTGGTTATATAATCAGTGCTAAATATTTGTTGGTGCCCTGCCACTTCTACACAGTCAGTTCTCAAGAAGTATCTACCGAATTAATAAATAGAATCCTTAAGTTAATGCACGGAATGTCACTGCTGGTATGAGGACACATCTCACCCTACAAAGTGCCATTTTCTGTATTTGGTCAACTCTGAATTTTCAGTCAATGAAAACATCTATTAAACACCCCTACTGAGCAAATTTATATGTTCTCTTTACAACGCAAAACAGTAAAATCACTGTATTTAGCTGGCAGATAACAGGTAAGGTCAGGACTACAATGAATGGCTGGGCAGTTTGTACACTGCCAAGAGTGCCCAGCCAAGATAGAGTGATGGCTGAAGTCCTGCCTGCCTTCTACTAGCCAGGCCATGCTCCCCGGTACAGAGGTGCTGCACCCAGACAACGCACTGTTTTCTAATTCTCATAAAGGCAACATATAGGTCAGCAGTAGACCTGAGGAGGGTCAGTGTTATTTCTTAAGGCTGGGTCTCTATACCACATGATTTTAAGGGCATAAAAGACACTGAGTATTAAGAACACCCTCCTACTCTCTCTCCAGTGCCCCTGAAACAGCCACTCGGGTGAAAGCATTCTATTCCATGAGATGCTTATGATAATACAAAAACAGGGAGGGGCAGCCAATCAGTTCACCCCCACCTTTTAACTCAGACTAGTTTATCAGATTAGCAACTATTACTTGTTAGAGCAGAGAAGCCTGAAAGTTGAGGCCTGAGAAGATTGTTTTCATGCAGAAAAAGGTGGTGAGACAGATTCAGAATAAGAAATACTGCCAGGAAGGGCAGGCTCAGTCTGGGGACTACAAACTTCACACACTTCACCCTCTTACCTGAAGCTAGCTCTCACGGTGTCTAGTGTGTGAGTGGGTACACAGGAGTGCACTCATGTACCTACACATACACAAACACACACAGTAGGAAGAGGAGGTGGCCACTCCAGTCTCCCAGCTTCCTGACCCCTCAGGAAGTCCTAATTGCTCAACAGAGAAAAACAGCATAGAAAAGCATAAAGAGACCCAATAACTTCCAGAGTGACCTTTGGAAAGTCACTTCCTCCTCTAGGCCTCAATTTCATCATTTATAAAGTGAGTGAGGCTGTAATATGTAACATATTAAATAAATTATGTAATTTTCGAGCTATGTTCTAAGTACCCAAAAAGTTCTAAATGCTATAAAATTCTGAGGAAAAGACTTTATTCAAATTCCACTTTTAAGATATATTTTGACAATTTTTCAAATTATAATAAACCCCCATTAATTCAATTTTATAGCAAATTTTAACCCACTAAAGATCACCAATGTGCTCACATTTTCTTTCTGCGGCCCTCAGAATAAAGCTTCTCTCATTAAATCTAAGCTTATACTTGAACATCTGGTAAACATGTCATTGATTCTGAAGGAAGCTAGAGCTCTTATTTTTTAAATTCAAGCCTATACTTGTCTGCTCCCTTAAAATTGCTCAAGCAAGTATACGACTACAGCATACTTGCAGCATGCTCAATTAATTGCCAGGCAAATGTCAGGCATATCTACTGGGCTCATACTCTCATCAGGGAATAGTCAGTTATGCAATAACAAATTAATTCACAACAGGTTGCATTAAAATAAAAAGGGTGAACACACATGACCATCTCTCTTGCACTTATACATAATTACATGTATTATGTAATTAATACATTAATAATGATAGTTACATTTTGGAGCACTTACTATATACTGGATCCTCTGGTAAGGTTCTTTAATCTCAATGCTCACACTCCATGAAGTAGATATGATTGCACTTTATAAAATAGTAAAGCAGATTCATAAAATAAATAGTTTAGCCAAAGGTCACCTATCTAGTAAGTGTCAGTGTCAGGCCCAAATCTGACTCACTCTCTCCTTCTTGTAGCCAGCATTTACAAGCATCCTCTATATGCCAGGCATGGTGCTACATGCCAGCTTTGTCACTAGGAATTTCATTTAACTTTTTCTTTTTTTGCCTTTTTAATTCTTTTTCTTTATTGTGGTAAAACAAACAACAGACTACTCTTAACAATTTTTCAGTGTAATTTACAGTATTAACTATATGCATTGTTGTTTTCATCTTGCATGACAAACTCAATAACTATTGAACAATTCTCAGTTTCCCCCCAATTTTTACAAATTTTTTTTATTTTGAATGAATTTTAGATTTACAGACCTGCCAAAAAATTACAGAGTGTTCTCATATACCTTTGTTCAGCTTCTCCTAGTACTAACACTATGGCATTTTTCTAATTGGCCAAATGGAATAATCATTGATCCCATCATCAAATAATCCCGAGGGCCTGACTCTGTGCCAGGCAGTAAGTAGCTCCAGCTAGCGCCTTTGTCTGTTGACTACATCTCTGTTCCCTACTGACTCTTGTCTCTGCATTGTGCTCACCTCTACACCACCCCAAGTGTGGGAATTAAGCAAGGGAAGGGAATTAAGAAAACTACCACAAGCCAAAGGTTCTTCTCAGTAAGAATTCTCGAGCCACAGCTGATGGATCCTAAAGCTACAGAAAGAGTTGGTTTTTTAAAAAATGAGTACAGAACCTCAGGGAAATCTCGAATAAGAAAGGATGATTAAAAAAAAAAAAAGGAAAAAAGTAAACACTACATTAGTGTAGGTACATGAATTAGGCAACATGCCGAGCCTTTTACCTATATTAATGTATTTAATTCCGAACCACCCTATAAGGGAAGTAGTACTATTAGCCCCATTTTATAGATGAGTAACCCCAGGTGCAAAGAAGTTCAGTTTAACTGAAAGTTCCATAGCTAGTAAAACACTTCCCTTGCCTGGTAAGAAGGAGCCTATGTTTTCCCACCTCTCTACTTTGAACTTCTAAATTCCTAGATTCTTGGTCTCAGGAAGCTTTTTAATAACAATGGCCACCATCCAGACATCATATATGACCAATCTCTAGTTCAGCAAAACTATTCACAAGTGCAGCATTTTTCAGCCCCTGGGTAATCTCCTCATAAGAGTGATGCACCCCTCTCTTGTACTTGTTTCCAGAAGTGAATAAACTAAGGGACTTGCACAACACCATTTAAAAGCAGGATTCCAAAAGGCCTTTCACATGTCTTTACAATGTCCCAGGACATTACCCACCTCCCACCTGCATCCTCTCCTCATCATCCATGCAGGCAACATGCTGACTGCTCACCCTTCAACAGAAATTCAAAGGACAGACTGCATGCCCTTCCTTCTCATGCTGCTCTATCACACACTTTCTCCACAAAACTGTGCTGCTAGAATTCACCTCAAAGGATCCTTGTGTCTTTGACAACATGGCAGGATGTAAAGTATAAAAAGAGAACGATATATTTCTGGCACCACAAAAAAAAAAAAATCGATTTGCTTCATCAAGCATGCCAATCAAAGACAGTTTTTGCTTTCAAAGAATCTTTGGTCTGCCGTTAGACTCACTGTTTCACATTGAAGTGACGAACTTCGAATTATTCAAACCTGTCTTAGTCTTTAGGATTTTCAGACACTACAGAGTGTACAATGATAGTATAAGTACAGATACTCTCAGGTAATAGAAACACACTAACAAAGCACACAGCCAAGGGACTTACTCAGATCCACCTCTGGAGATGGGGAAGTAGAAGAAAGGGACCCAGACACTATTAGGAGTCCTGAGCAGGGGAAAGATAAATGCTGACCAAAACTCGGGAAGGGAAGGGGTATTTTAGGAAGCCAGAAAACACATGGAGAAATGGGAAAGGGCCAAAAGCTGCCTCTTTTTCTGGTCACTGCCTGAGAGCAGTAAGGAAGGGTTTCAGTGGAATCCCAAAAACCATCACTCAAACATCCTCCAGTCTGGTCCTGAGAAACCTAATAAAATGACACAAAGACACAATATATGAGGCTGTTCTTAAAAGGGAGAGAGTGAAGGGTTGGGGGCAGCCATAACCAGGAGAACCAGGCAGTAAAGAGCTGAGCTGTTTTCTCACCAGCAGTAGCTGGCATCACTACAAACAAAAGTTCCAGTGATTCATTATGATGAATTCATAGAATAAGTTAAACAATAAAGGGAGGGCTTGGCATTCATTACAAAATGAGATGGGTAGGGACCTTAGGTCATGAACCCCCATGAGTGCCCCCGCTGACCCTGACTGGTCCCATGGCTCTGTCCTGAGACTTTCCCGTCTATTGGACCTGAAGAATTCTGTTTGGAATTCTCTAAAAGTCCAGCTCAAGTGCCTCATCTTCCCTGTGGTCTTCCTGGCTTCCCCAGACAAGCGTAGTCATTCTCTTCTCCATGACTCCACAGTACTTTGTTAAACCTGTACATTACAACCTTAGGTTGCATAGTGTTGTAAATATCACCCGATAGGCTACACTGGGAGCTAAGACTGTGTTTTATACATTCTTATTTCTCACAGTGTTTAGAACATAGCAGGTACTCAATGGATGAATGAATGTCCACCAGCAGGACCATCCAGAGTTCCCAAGGCCATAGCAGTCTGTAGGAAGATTCGTGATCAACTGAAGAAACCAGCTTACTTAAAGACCAATCCAATCCTAGCCATGGGGAAATGCATCACTCACCTCCTTGCTCCCCCTAAAACAGGATTGAGGGAGCGTCTCCCTTGATTGCCCTCTACAAATGGGAATGGAAATACAGATTCCGCTGACATCTTTGGGCATGACACCACCAAACAAATTAAACTTGTTTTCAATCTCACATCCACTGTGACCGAACAAAAGCACCAGACTTTGGAGGGTGTTGAAAAATATTTACAAATTGACTTCTGACCTTTCCTTCCTCTACCTAGGAAGAGGAAAACCAGGAAGACTGTTTATTTTAAAACAAGTCTCCAACAACCTGTCCTTTCCTCCAGCTCAGTCTGAACAGGAAGTCATCTGGGTTCTCTGGCAGTCACTGTCTGTTTTTCCAGCCTTTCCTGCTGTGACAGAATGCCTGAGATGCTGATGACAGAATTGCCTGCAATCATCATAGCTCATCTCTGATGCTGAGAAGAGGGAAAGTCCCTGGAAAGCTACTCTTTGAGCCATTACTATTTTGTTCAATGAATGTCAGAGCCATAGCTAATATACAAATAAAGGCATGAGTGTGACTTGACAGACTCCAGGAGGACCATCCTAGAACAGAGCTGTGTGTATCTCAATACCTAGGACAGCTGCCCCCAGAAACAGATGGCCCAAGGAAACTCCCCACTCTGCTTCCTGTGGGGCCTAGTCTCCTAGGCACCAGCCTTACTCCACCAATATCATCAATATGGTACTCGGCAGGCAAGAGGCCAATGAGCAATTTCTAAATAAAACTCCTTCATGGGCTGAGTCCTTCCCTACTTGCTCAAGATCCAAGAGGTTAAGCAACACAGAGGAAAGGCAGGGGTTTACTAGAGAACCACAAGATTCCAAGGTTAGAATGGACTCTACCAAACGAACATTCACTCTCTTCTTCCAAAGCAATAACCATAATTATTAGAGCCAAAAAGTTTCTGCCCTGACCCTCTAAAACCTGTATGGGTATCCTTGTTAAGTCCCTCAGACACCTGTTCTGTAGAAGAATTCATTTTTAGAAAAAAACAAAAGTTTTTTCCCATGAAGTCAAAGAGGCACCTATGTCACTTGCCCGTCAGCTGCCCAGACACCCAGGACTTGCACAAGTAAGACGGGGAGGTGCGGCCAAACAGAAGTGCTGAGAAGCAGCACAGCTTCATGACTAGGTTGCCTGGGTGTGAACCCAGCTTCCCCATTCACTAACTGTGATTTTAAAAGAAAAAAATTCTAGAAACTACCTCATGATTGTTGAGAGGATTAAGTTGATTTCTTAAAACAGTAAGTACTATATTTCCTCAATAAATGAAGAGTTGGGGCCAATGTTCCCTTAAAAACATACTATTCCACATTCATGAGAATTTTTAATATGACAGCAAAAAAAACATTAGGTTGAACCATCTGAAACATTTTGTACCTACAAAAATGGCCATTTCATAAGATTATAACAAATAGGGATGAATAAGAACACAGAGGAGTGCAATTCATCCTAAGCTCCTAAAGAATCTCAGGCCTTTTATTAGAAAATCCCTCAAATGATTGTTTAAAAAAAAGGATCAAACATCTGTGTGGGCTGACCCTCCCACCTCGTTTGGTCTGCAGAACCTTGTGAAGGTTGAGCAACCTTAGTTGTCTGGGGAGCTGACTGGCCACCAAGCTGGCTCCCAGCCACTAACACTGTTACTTGACAACTGTAGTCCTTCAGGACTACTAGGACCATCTGCAAAACCCCAAGCACCTACAGGAAGCTCAAAGGCTCAAGAGGCCCAAGCTGTAGCAACCAGAGAATCCCATGGCATTCTTCTCCTAATGGTGCTTCTAGCTTCCAGGGACATTAGTTCGTGTTTACAACACAGTCACAGACCTAGTCCTGGCCAGCACTATTTGATTTCAACCATTATTCCACCAGTCATTTCTGGAGTCATTCAAAAAAGGTTTCAGAGACCCAACATTGAGCATCTTTTATCTTAGAAAGCTTTTCCATAAGTCTAAAACCTTTTAAAATTAGAGAGAAAAGCATTTCACTTGTGTTAAAGTTCAATTAAACAACACAGGCCTTCTCCGTACTATCTTTAAAACTTCCTGCCAATCTAAAATTATTTCAAAATAAAAAAAATTGAGTTCAATTATATACAAAGACACAAGAAATGGCTCTTTAGTAAAGAGCAACTTTAATCAAAAATTTTAGAGGCACTGTGTGATTTTATGTCTTTTTTTTTTATTTCAATTAATAACAAAAAGGGTATTTTCATCTATTGGCCCAGTAATAATGGAACAGTAGCAGAATCATTCTCTGGCCTATAAACTAAACCTAGTCAGAAAATATATATATCTAGAAGCACTTGTACTTGTCCGAACCCCTGATTCCATGGTATCACGTGTACTAAGTAAAGGCCTGGACTTAGATCCTCAATCAGCCTTATACGACGGCACAAAGATGATCTGATTAGTTTGGGCTTAATGGCCACATTTCAGCTGGATTTTATTGCTTCATTTCCCTCAGCACCAGAACTATTTATCATCTCTACTTCCTTCAACACCAGAATCATTTATAAAACCCAAAACCATGTTAGTTCTAAATGAAACTAGTAAGTAAACGCTTATCAACACCAAACCATATACTTTTCATTTTCCTCAGCTAAAATTAAGAGTTCACTGCAAAAGAAATGGAAAAACGAATGCTTCCTCACGGAGTCCCTCCTCTTAATATTTTATGTCTACACAAGGATGTGATGGGGCAGAGGTAGATGGCAGCATCATACTATCTCAGGACATACTTCCTAGTGCCCTGGAACAGAATCAGGGTGTTTGTTCTCCCCTGGCTTTCTTATTTGATGTTATAATAAACTTAACATGCAATAATTGAAAATTAATTTAATTAAACTGAAGAGTCATCTAGTATTCTTTTCATAGGGACTCCACTGGCTCTTAAGTGTTTAGAGTATTATTTGAAAAACGAACATATTTTGCGCTAAATATATCCTTGCCCCATGGCACACTGTTTTAGCTGCTACCAACCCTCTTTTCTAGAGGCAGTTGGATACCAGATGATTCTGTGAGCAGTAGATCTTTGCATAAATATATATATAGATAAGCACAACAACACTCTAAGAGTGACCATGCAGTTGGGAATAGCAGGTGGCAGCTTACTGTTCATTAGACAAGAGAAGAAGTACAAACATCTACCCCATCTCAACTCTAATACAGCCACCCAAGTTCACAAGAGCTTCACAGTTTGCAGAAGTTTGGAATCACTAGTTTGTAGCTAACATAAAGAATGAGCTTTGAAGTCAGGCAAGAGTTACTTGTCTATCAAATGAATAAGAAAGATACTTAATTTCTCCAAATTTGGGATTCCCTCATCTTTCAGTGGGGATGTTACCATCCAAAGCACAAGGGTTAGGCACACCACAGATGTGTAATAAGGTCAAGGTCATGAATATAATATCATACAAGGCTTAAAAAAACTCACAGAAAATCACGTTTCAATCTTCACTCAAACTCAGATGTATTATACCACTAGCGTGCCACACAGTCAAAAAAGGAAGAAGAGGAAATAAGGGAAAAACAACTCAGACTACATGTCTCCCTACTGGGTTACTCAATACTATTCCTGTGTAAATAAAGACCAATATGCAAATATACGCTTATTTTTTAATGGTACTAAGTATCATTGTTTTTGAATACAGAAAACATATTCATCAAAAAAAAGTGCTACAGGAATCTCACACAAATATTCATGAACATTGCATATTAGCAGGTCTTTTTACTTAGAGCTGTGTATGAAGTAAGACTGACTAGCCAACAGTCTGTAAATGCTATGGAAGAGGCCCTATACACACTCATCGTTCTAGAAGTCACTTCAATGGAATAGTACTCAGTCATTACAAAAAATGAAATCCTATCATTTGCAACAACATGGATGGACCTAGAGGTTATCACACTGAGTAAAGTCAGAGAAAGATAAATACCATATGATTTCACTTATATATGGAATCTAAGGAACAAAAAGAACAAACTAATCAAAATAGACTAACAAATATAGAGGACAATGTGGTGATGGCCAGAGAGGAGGGGGGTGAGAGGCTGGGAGAATGGAGTGAGGGGTTAAAGAAGTACAAATTATTAGTTGATAGATGGTCAAGGGGATACATAGCACAGCATAGAGAATGCAGTCAGCATTAATGTAATAGCTAGATGTCAAACCGGAGGAAAGATAGAGAAATTAGGAGATCATATTATAAACTATATAAATGTCTAACCAATGTACTGTATACTTGAAACTAATAAAATAATTTTTTAAAAAGTCACTACAAGAAGTGAAAAGAGGCAAGTTGATAGGAAAACTATAGAAAGCACAAGAATTCTAGTCCAAAGCTATCTAGTGTGAAACAAAGACATTGCATGTGTGTTGTGTATATACAACTCATTAGGACATTCCTATCATAATAGTCATAAGAGCTACCATTTATGGAAGATCTATTTTATATCAAGTTTTTCACTCTTAATTTCTTTAAAAAATGAGGAAAGGAGTTTGTTGTTCCACGGCAACAGAGTCAATATGCAGTAAAACTTAAATTTAAACCTGGGACTTTCTACTTCAAACCATGTTATGACCCTACAGCACCATGCTTAGCATAAAAATGTATGCTCATAATAGAACCTGATTAACAAAGAAAAATAAATTGTACTCCGTGTAAAGACATAGTAAATATATTTCAAACTTTTTCATCCAAGTTTTTAAAATATGGTGATTATAAAAATAAATTCTCACTTATCTAGAAAACTTGGTTATCCCAAAATGATTTATCTCTAAGGGTTCAAAAGAGTCAATTTACTGTAACTTGCATCCACATCTGGAAAAAAAAAATTCATTCCTGAATTATGGAAACATTTTAAAATACAGAATTCAACACTACCGTAAATTCTTTCATTTGGGGCTTTCATTGAGGTTTATCAGCTTA
Source organism: Eonycteris spelaea (assembly GCA_003508835.1). NCBI lineage: Eukaryota > Metazoa > Chordata > Mammalia > Chiroptera > Pteropodidae > Eonycteris > Eonycteris spelaea. Next base: position 12,487,135 of record PUFA01000016.1, read on the forward strand.
TTACTCTGATAATGATCTCAGAAATAAAAGGTAAAAATAAAGATCATTTGTCTTGTATTTTAGAGTCAAAAAAATTAAGTCAATAATTATTTCAAATTTCCCATAGTTAAAATGCAAAAAAAAAAAAAGAAAGAAAGAAAGAAAAGAAAAGGGCCTCCTTTCAAAGTCCTCTGCTTCTCCTACCAGAGAAACTGAGGCTGGAAAGTGGAAAGGCCTCAGAGCCATGATACTACATTCAAACGCCTACAAAGGATTAAAGATGAAAAAACCAAAGCTCAGAGGCATGAGATGATTAACCATGGTCTCAAAGTCAGTTACTATCAGATCCCCAGCAAGATTCCACATACCTGACAATAAGTTTAGTGGCAATGTCTGAATCTAAAGACCAAATGAAGTGTCTGAGGTCAATGTTTTCTCATGAGTGCCCCCTGGGATTTGCAGGCAATTCTCCCAGCAAGGCAGGAAAGATGATGGAGGTATGGTATGGACTGAGGAAGCTCAACTAACTAAAGTCCAGTCTGTCTGGAGCAACTATGTCAGCTTGCTGTCTTTTACTGGAAACAAGTTTCTGACAAATATGGGAATGATCCAGGATAGACAAAATCAAAAAAGAGAGAAACTATTCCTGGATGAACATAACGATATGCAAAGATAAACTACCAAATTAGAAGAAAAATTAAGATGTTTTGTGATGAACATGAATGAAGAAATTTGATATATCAAAGTGGAAGTGGAGATTTTGGTATGAGATAAAGAGGACAAGTGGAGAAAGAAGACATGCTAACACTTCTGCAGGAATTTTTTAGCACTTTACATTGAATTAAAAAAAGAAAAACTATGTTCTTTTCTTCCAGATGTTTACTAGAGAACCAGTAGGAACCATTCTGATCTTAAGAACAGTACATAAAATTTTGGGCACAGGCAGCAGAGTGGTGATCTCTAGAGATGAACACATTACTTGTAAAGATCCTAAACATAACTGAGCAGAAAATTAATCTTTTATTCTTTGTGTATGTGGTTTTTTTATTGAAGATTCAAAGCAAGGTTAGCTTTCCTTTGCAAGCCTATTTTATCAGGATATTTTTTTAGTGAAAGGAACAAGAAACCTAATTTTTACCTGGAACTATGAAAATGGGGACAAACCACATTCATTTTAATTAAATCAAGAATAGTGGGTTGGTAGCCCTGTGTTAGTATACACATTCAATTTTAACCCAAATGAAGTTTAATCTCAAATTTAATCCCAAAATGGAACTAGTTAGCATGCTCTATCGGAACATGATTCTTAGACATTAGCCAGGTATCTGTCAATGCCATGCCTGCCTACGAAGGGTAATAGTAGAAAACATAACCAAATAGAAGACACTTTTCTTGCCAAAATTGTATCTCAGGGTATGGAGTGAAACTGAGGAAGAGGAAGAACCTCTCTTACTATGGGGCACACTTTCAATTTCTTATACCACTTTCTTGTTCAAAATAAATTAACCGTCTCAATTTTTAGAAAAGAAAATGACCAAATGATGAATATGTGAAAAGTACAGTATTATATTTGCTTTTCTATATTTTATAATTAAGAAATACTGTATTTAATCCCTACCAAGATAAAAATCTGGCTATTTTATATTTGACTTATGGGAAATTACTCAAAAGCCAGTGAAGCTATTTTGTTGATTTTTCTCATTCCTCTGAAATACAAAATGTTACATTTTATTATGTTGTGTTCCTGGTTTTAACTGTGGTTATAGGGCTTCAGGAATACCTGGACCTCTCCTAATTAGTAGCATTACAAATCCTTACCCTCTATATAGAACTTCATAATTTATATTCCTTATCTTGTCAGATCCTCATTAACAACTCCACTGAATGGTCAGACATAATTAATTCACAGAAGAAATCAAGTCAAAGAGAGGTTAAGCTACCTCTTCAATACCAGCCTGGCACCAAGAGCCTGAACACAGTCCAGAACTCTAATGCCCTTTCTATAAAGTATTAGTATAAATTTTCAAGGGTTTAAGAAAACAAAACAATTCTTAAAGACACAGATTTCAAATCAGTGGGAAGAATAATTCTTCTGTGGTGGAACAATTGAACAGTCAGTTAGAAAAAATATTCAGAAAGTTAGTATTCATCTTATACCATATACTAGAATGCCCCATCATTTAAAAATAACAAATATGCCAAATACTAAATATAAATAAATATTTATACAATTAGGCAAGTCAAAAGATCTCTCCAACATGACATCAAAAGAGGGAACATTATAAAGAAATGTTTGATAGATTTGAGCATATGAAAATATAAAACTTCAACAACAAAAGACCCTGAATATATCAGTGAGTGAGTGACCTGAGGAAAAATGTGTAACATATATGACAAAAAGTTAATATCTTTAACATATACAGCTTTAAAAACTCAAAAAGAAAAATACCAACACACCAATAATAAAATGGGCAAAGGCTTGACAAGGCAATTTACAAAGAAAATGAGTTCTCAAATATGAAAAAAGGTTTTAAAATACTAATAAGGAAATATCTATAGAGGAAAATATAGATCTAGCATATTTTACTAACATATTGGAAAATTTTTAAAAATTATGATATCCACAAATCCATTAAATGTGATGAAGTAAGTTTTCTAGAATATAAATGACATGTCAGTTCAAAGAGTAATTTGTACATGTCCTTTGACCCAGCGGTTCCACTTCTAGGAATTCATTCTAGGGAAATAACAATTATATAGAAGACTTAGCTACAAGGATCCTCATCAAAGGGTTGTTTAAAATGACTAACAAAGCAATCTTAAATGTTCATCTAGGAACATAGACTCATGATGAAATCCAACAGAATTCTATATAAAATACCCTCATACACACACACACACACACACACATAAACGTATGTGTATATGATTACTGGAAGATGGAATGATATTCATGAAGCACTGATAAACGAAAGAAAGGTTACACAACATCATGCAATGTATGATCACCATTTATGCTGGGGATGCACACGTAAGATTAAGAGGATAGTCATCAAAATATTAATAATGATTGTGGCATTCCAAGTGGTTTTTATTCTCTTCTCTGGATTCTAAATCTTCAATAAATAAGAATAACATTTACAAAAAGCTGTGAACATAACTTCTTTAAAAAATAATTTCCAAGGAAGGGAAACAACAGTCAATAATATTTTATGTACAGAGCAAGACTGTCCTCCCAGACCCACTTGCTGCCTCAGGTGCACAATACCCAGCCATTCCATCTTCAGATCCCAAGACAGGGACAACAGAGAATCAAGACGGGCAGAATGCCTAGTCTCACACCACACTACACCCCTGTGCCCTAGCAATTCAGCTTGGAAAATACGAAACAGCCCAGCACCACGGAGGAAATGTGAGAAGAGATTTCCTTCACTTGTACAGCTACCTCCAATTTAACAAGATGTCAGCTCAAAGGAAGGTATGAGAGGGGTGACAGCTGTCTGCAACACAAAAAAATAAATACATGCCAATGTAGGCAAAATGGTACAAACCCCATGGAGAGCAATTTACGATGTTAATAAAATATATAAATGCATTTATCTTTTAACCCAACAATCACATTTCTGGACATTAATTCCTTGTATATACAAGGTTACACAAAGAAGCACTATTTGCAGTAGCAAAAATGTGGAAATAAACCAAATGTCCATGAATATGGGGACTGTTACGTAAACCACGGTACATTCTTACAATGGAACACTCTGGAGCTCGAATACATACACACGCGCGTGTGTGCGCACGCACACACACACACACACATACACACACGAACAAGGAAATCCTCTATGTCCTAATATGAAAAGAGAGGCTATACTGTAAAATGAAGAAAGAGCAGAATGTACATAAAGTATGGTACCTTTTGTACAAAAACAGAGAAAGTTTACTTGTATCTGGACAGAAGAAAATAAAGGAGGTTACTTAGGAAGTTGACAGAGACAAGGATGGGAGCAAGTCTTCTCAATTTGTCTTGTTACATTAGCTTTCTGAACTATGTAAATATATTACCCGTGCCAAACAAAATATCACTGACAGCAACAACAACAAATAGCATAATAATAATAATGCAAAGTTAAAAATGCTCTTACCAAGGGAGATTTGTCACCAACTTACAATGTGAGAAGCATCAGAGCTGAGAAATAGATTACACGGGGATCTTCTCCTACTACCCTGGAAGGATAAAGAATGAAAACCATTTACGAACCATCTATCACAGGTTGTTTTCTGCATATGTTATCTCATTTAATATTCAAATTAACCCTCGTAGGAATAACCAGCTCCATTTCTGTAACTAATTAAATGGCAAGGCATTTTTGGTAACTTGCCCAAAGTCAAAGGGTTGTGACTGGAATTCATGCTCTTATCTGCTAAAACTCTCAAAGGGAAATATTTAAGTCTCAGTAAAAATGAAAATCCTGTAAGTCAGCCATTCACCCATAACCACACTTCCTTCCACAGTATTTCCTCTAATATTCTGGGTTTTCTAAGTTTTGAGAATAAGTCTTTGCTAAATAAAGCAAACATTCTACACCTACAACTAATAAAAGGATGTTCTGTACTGGCTACTTAACTGAACACCAAAAAAGGTAATTACGGGTAATGTTATCAGATGATTTTTTTTTCCTTTGTTGACGATTAACTATAGAAATTCGGCCAAAGTCTGAATAATGAACTTCAAAGGAACTGTAAATCATCTTTTGCATAAGATTAAAAAAAAAAAAAAGATGGTGCTATGGGAAAGAAGAAAAGAAAAGTAAATTTATTGGGCACTTATATTTACCAGTCACTGTTGAAATGCTTTAAATATAAGGACTCAATTCTCATAACAACCCTATGTAGTAGTAGTACTACTAATACTTTCATTTTACAGATGAGTAAATTGAGACAGAGAAGTTAAATACCTTTCCCACAGAAAATGTCCTAACTCCACTGCCCATATAATACTCCCCACGTAGCATTTCTAGTCTGCAGCAACTGAAGATGAACCAGAGGACAGATCATCTCTAGCAAATCAGTGAATGATTTGTAATCTCATGTATTTAATTACATATATTCTCTTATTCCAAGAGGAGGAGGCTACGGTCCACAAAAGATGAGCCAAAATAAGCCCCCAGATCTGGCTTTGGTAACCAGTGAAGGTGATATGAGAGGAAGGTTATGGTACGGGACAGTTCTTGAGGGAAAAGATGAACTTGGTTTTAGACCTGTTTGAGTTAGAGTTATCTTTAAAAACCACCATTCACTAAACAATTGAAATCAAAGTCTCAAAGAGATTTTTGTATATCCATGTTCAGCAGCAGCAGCGTTACTCACAATAGCCAAAAGGTGAAAGTAAAGATGAATGATAAATAAAATGTGGTATGTAAGTTCAATGGAATGCTATGTTATTCAGCCTTAAAAAGAAAGGAAATTCTGATACATACTACAACATGGATGAACCCTGAAGACATTATGCTAAATGAAATCAGTCAATTGCAAAAGGATATTGTATGATTCCACTTAGATGTGGTACCTAGAATAGTCAAATTCATAGAAAGTGGAATGTGGTTGTCAGGGGCTGGAAGAAAGAGAGAATGGGGGACAGAAGGGTGTTTAATGAGTAAAGAATTTCAGTTGTGCAAGATGAAAACAGTTCTGGCAATAGGTTGCACCATAATGTGAATACACTTAGCACTACTGAATTGTAACTTAAAAATGGTCAAGACAGTAAATTTTATGTTGTATATTTTACTACAGTCAAAAACTTTTTAACTGCCAGTTCAAGGTGTTACAGTAGACATCTGTTGTCTTTATCTGTCTGGAAACCTCTCATCCCATGTGGTTCTGTTAGGACTAAGGATCACGGTGTCCTCCTGCCTGATCCCTATCCATGACTCAGCATGACCACTACAGTCTACCTACAAGACCAAGGGATGACCCAAGTAAGAGTCCTCTGGGGAGATTTGATAAATGGAATCTGGAAGAACCTCATCTTGGGGCAGCCATTTGGCGAAAACCTCACTGTGGCAAGAAATGAGACCAATGGAAGAAACAAGTAGGAGTCCTAATGAAAGGACCATGCCTCGACATCACTGGAGCACATGGAGTCTTCCCTTCTCCCCTTGAGAGGCTCTAGTTACATGGGGCAATAAATCCCAACACCTTTTTTCACTTCAGTCACCAAAAGAGAACTACTATAAACATCAATTTCATTGAGCAACAAGTCCCTGAACAAGATTCTCTCCACAGCTCCTTCTGAAACTTTATCTGCAGTGTCACACACCTTTACTAGAATAGTAGTACATAATTCCATAATTTAGTAAGAACAATTTCAAATTTCAAATAATTTCAAATTTATCTGCAGTGTGACATACCTTTACTAGAACAGTAGTACATAATTCCATAATTTAGTGAGAATAATTTCAAATAATTTCAAATAATTTCCAATTTCAAAATAATTTCAAAATAATTTCAAATCCCGTTGGTAAATACATCATTATGTTAAGCCAGAATACTATTACATCTCTGAAAGAAAAAAATGTGTTTTAATCATTATCAATCTAAATCTATATTAGATTATAGAGATAAAATGCATAAAAGGTTTATATAAATAAACAGATTTAGAAATATAAATGTTTCTAAATAACCTGAAGTTATACAACATAGAAGAGAGTATCTAAATATTATCCTCAAACTGAAGGCTTTGAATGGAACATTCTAAGACTTAAGTCAAAGATCAGGAGGAGAATACACTGATAAGATCCTTTGTGCCTTATTTGAAGAACTTCACCCCTTTCCCGATCTTCAACTCAGTGCTTCACTAACTGTAGGTTCCCTAGGTTTGATTTTCAGTTTATTGACAAGTCTTAATTTTATTAAATACAAATCTAACCAATAAATGTTAATGACTGCCTAGGTATAATAGCTCTAATGTATGAACCAGGAGGCATGGAGAAAGAAGCAAATAAAGGGAGAATAATTAATTAGAGTGCTGAGCATGTGCTAGCTCTGCAGATGTCTGACTTATGGCTTACGCTAAGCGAATATCTAAAAAGCTATAGTGCTAAGAATTAATGTCAAACCAGTTTCATATCTAGAATCTGAAAGGCTCACACCATAAAGGTGCACAATCTGCCTAAAGCAAAATCTTAACCATGAACTGCGCTCCTCAGGGAGTGTAGTTATGAGCTTGTTGTCACAAGTCTTTGCAAAGATAAACAAGCCTTGTTGATTTCACTGAAGCAGACCTGAACAATTAAATTACTTCAGAACACTGAAAATACTATCCCTATGAAATCTTTATACCACTAATCAGTAAAAGACTTATCTTCTGAAATTGCTTTGGGACTTCTTTTTCACCTGAAAGGTCAGCAGCCAGTATATTAATCAGAAGGGAAAAGAAAGCAGACCCTATTTCACTTGGAAGCATTTTCAAGGTTCACTGCTACGCACCAGGTAAACATAAAATGACAAAGCATGTCTCTTCCAAAGGATTATCTTCCAGCTATTTAGGTGGCTTCCACTTCACACCTCCAGAGCAAATCTTGGAATGTGAAAGCCCAGAATGTTTATGGTGTTCTGGGAAAAATCTAACTGCTAGAAACACTGCTCAGGCATCCCACAGTCCCCAAGGCCATATATTCTCCAAGGAACCTACAGAACTTACTGTCCTAGAAAATCACGTGGGCAGATTTATCATGTTTCCATTAGAGTGTGTGCTTTTAAAATTATGGCACAGATAAACATCCAAAATCTTAAAATGTGAAAAACTTTCTGACAATATCATTTTTACAGTCCCCTAAGGAAAAACCAGCGAAGTCCGCAAAAACAGAAGCACAAAAATATTTATAACAAGATTATTTAAAGTAGGAAAAACAAATAATATATATGTTTCACACTAGAGAGGTAGGTAAATAAACTTGCATTCATCCATACTATGGAAAACTATGTACCATAAAATTTATTACAGTATAGGGGTAAAACTGTGAGAAGTCACTTGGTGAAAAAGCCAGATTATAAAACAGCATTATGTTCTATGATCTCCTTGAAATTTTTTAAAATTTATAGGTATATACAGACATAAAACAAAGTCTGAAACAATAAACAGTCAATATTGACAAAAATGTTTATCTGAATGACAGGTCTTAAGAGTTTTTATTTTATTTTTATAAAATGAAAACATATTATTTAATTTATTTAAAATGCTAAATGAAAGTTCAAAGGAATAACTCAAGAACTATAGCAAATTTCAAATCATTGCCTAGGAAGGGCCAATATCAGGCTTACATCCTGACTTCTCTGAAGTAAATGTAAGAATGACTAACAACAGTATTCTCTATGAAACTGTAACTTGTAGAACATAGATTGGACAAATAAATTATCTAAAATTAATTCAAAAATAACTCTTTAAAGAAACAACTAAAAATGCAAGTGCCTAATGTCTACAGAAACTAAACAAAGATCAGTGGAGATCTCCTAAATATGTATTTTTCTTATAAAAAATTGAAATCATTTTTTATAATTAAATTGAAAATCATTTTGCATTTGCGGCCTGTTGCTTTTTAATGACTTAAGAAAATGGTCAAAAGAAAAGGGAAAACATTTCTCTCCTCAGAGGCCCAAGTCAGGGTTAGCAGACTGCATTGAGGCACCCTGTTTCAGCCATAAATACTTCAAATTATTTCCTCGGGCTTCATTCCCACAGTAAGAATGTGCTAAGGGCAGGATGGGCTGCAAGAACAAGAAAAGGACAGGTAATTCTGATTCAGGCATGTAGTCAGGGCCTTGACTTTAAACAGAAGGGACAAGCCTGAAGACCAAGCCCTCTGGTAGGCTCTGTGGAAGCAGGTGGCAGCAGAGAGGCAGTGAGCGGCAGACTGCGACAAGGGGAAGCATTACATGCTGTGCTATTCCTAAAATCCAGTCAAGAGCAGTGCAGCCACCGGGCACAGTGGGAAGTTACAGGGTTTGGGGCTAGTTCAAAATAGCTTCACCTCTCTGAATCTCAGTTGCCTTAAGTTGCGAATGAAAGTTATACGAGAGCATCTTTTTATCTATAATGAGCTCTCAAAACTGTTTTTGCTGTTCTTTATATAACTGTTACCTCCATTAAGGTCTAATTAGGCTAGCTGTGCTTTGTAAAGTGGCTTGTCTCCTGGTAAAGGGAACAACATAAAAAAGCAATGCCAGTCAAATAAATAGGACTTCCATGAAACAAACCCATAGTTACCTTCTTACAATTGGCATTTGTGTGTTCAATAATATTTACTGACCAAAATTTACTTGAGCAGGCACGGCGTTGAACTAGGGCTGAAAGGATAAGCAAGACAGACTTGGTCCCTAACCTCTGGCACTTCCAGTGTGGCAAGCACCAAAGAGGGCAGCTTGATCTCTCTTCTCCCATGAGATACTGAGCTGCATAATATCCAAGGTAATGGCTGGACCCTGCACGATACTAATTTCTCTTAAATAATCTCTAAATCTCCTATCCACAAATACATCTGACACTTCTCAGAACCATTTAAACAAACGGGTATTTAGTTTGATAAGTTCTACATGTGACTACCTTCTGTATCATTTGTCTACTCAATCATAAATCTGGCATGATGCTGTATTAAAACTAAAGCAGTGGCCCACTGAGGTCTTAGGCAAGTCACGTAAGTGCTCTGATTCTTAGTTTTCTGTTGCAAAATTGAGGAAGGAAGTGTCCCTGGGCAACTCTGATTTCTTCCAACTCTGAAATTATCAGATTTTATGATCATTATGTGCTACAAATCCTTAAACAGCAATTACTAGAAAATGTCTATTAACTTGGAATCAAATATGTGAGGCTTCATGGCAAACCTGTCTCCATGATCTCTCGACACCAACAGAGATCAGTTCTGTCCTGAGAAAAGTAAACAAGACTCCAAGCCAAGAAGGAACTCGTTTGACTGCTTTCCTTGCCTCCCAATAATCAAAACAATATTCTCTAAGTGTCTGCCTCTCAAATACCTTTAAATGTCTCAATTCAGCCTAGCATAAGCAGTATTTTCATGATTGGTAACTGCATGGCAATGTTCCCCTTTCAATGTTGCCTGACCCTTACTTCATTGCTTTTTTTATTGAAATATATCAAGCATACAGAAAAATATAAAGAACCATTGATTTTTGAAGAGTACTAAATATGTCTCTACATAGGGTTCCTACTATGTGACAAACACAATGGTAGTGATTTAGGATACAAAAGTCAGCCATAAATGAGGATAAACAGCTAAGTTCCAAAATGTGAATGATTCAGGCATGACACGTAAGCCTTTAAAGTATATCAATGCAGGTAACACACTCAAACAAACATACCGGTAGTCTCTGGTTTATAAATAATTTTGCCTTATTAAAAATTCATTCCCAGTTCGTTGTTGAAATTTGGAGCATATTTTCCCCAAACACATACTGCTATAAATGTGGTTAAGTTTCCAAACCAACACACAATTTAACACATAAAGTACCTGAAACATATATCTGCCCTGCCAAAAAACAAAAAACAAAAAACAAAAAAAAAAAAAATGAAAACAATACTGCAACCAAAGAGAAAAATGAGTGATCTTGTCATCTCAAAAGCTGGAGCTTGAGAGAAAGCAGAGTGCAGGTTATTAAGGGGTACACAGATGGAGTGGTGAGAAGGTGCCTGCAGGCTTTTAGGCAAGTAAACTCAGGGATTTGTAGACCAAGGGCCAGATAGGCCTGGTTTCAATCAAATCCAGGTTCCCTCATTTAAAAGCTGGATGCCTTTAAACATGTTATTCAACCATTCTCAGTCTTATTTTACTGATCTAAATGTCTGACACAGAGTAAGCATTCAATAAACAACAAAGTATTTTATTTTCTTCATTTGCTTGAGACTATATAGCTTTCATCTTCCTTGGTAGAAAAGTATCCTTAATATATAGCTGGGTTTATCAGTCATTGTTAGAAAATTTTCAGTTCCCACATAAAACAAAAATAGATTTTTTTTTAATTGCCTACTCAAGAAAGTACAAGGAAGAGAACTGATGAGAATGTATTACACATGAGGAAAAGAGCTTAAATTAAAATAAAGGGAATAAAGACGGAGGGGAAAGACAGGTATATGATGTGTGCAGGATTCTCCTGAGAGAATCTATGAGTGGGAATTCCAGGTAATTTCCAGATGACTCATAAGTTGTCTAAACAAGAAGACTGCAGGGATAATAAGTAATGAGTGGCAAATCCTTAAACAGTGTTGGCATGTATCCATACACACACACACACACACCACACACACACACAACACACACACACACACACACGTACGTGCTCATTTAATCCTTACAACCCTAAAAGGTAGATGCTACTATTACGGTGAAGAAACCGAGGCACAAAAAGGTTAAATAACTTGCCAAGGATCAACTAAAGCAGGATGTGTTATGAAATCTGGTTCCAGATTTCAGAGTCTGAACCACTATCTTACACTGACGTTTTCATAGTAGTATGAAGCAAGCCATTTGATAAGGAAATGTCCTGCACCAGAAATTCATAATTTGAGTAATATCTACCTATAAAGTTCTCACCTAGAAACATGTAAACATTACATAATCATTTACTGGCAATGTTCAGTATTTGAGGTGAGAGTAGGTACCTAACATTTATTAAGTGCTGCTGAATCCCAAGCACTGTCTGAAGCTATTACGTATGTTTTACCTCATTTAACCTTCACAGACCACCTTTGTGATAGGTTACTATATAATCGATACTATAGTTGAGAAAAACTGAGGATCAATTATGAGCCCAAAGTCACAGAGCTGGTAAGTGGCAGAGGACAGCCTCAGACCTGACTCTTCCTGGTTCCAAGTTCAACATGCTTTTCATAACACATCTGGTATACTCAGTCTCAATAGGTAAACGTGGGACATATTATATAATGCCCAAGTAAAATTAAGTAATAGTAAATCAAGTTTGATTTAAAATGCCAAAAATATTTCACAAGAAAATACTAAACTCTCTTTAGGACAGCTAAATGAACCCAATTGCCTGTTTCACCACCCAACCCCTCAGAATTGTCCCTCCCACACACAAAACCCTTTCAGACCCTCTTTATTACTCAGCATCTAACGATGCCAAATACAATACAGGTGCATAGAAGCAATTCTCCAAGAGCCTAAAACTGCTTCAGAAGCTTTAGGTTAGAAAACAGAATAGGAACAAGTTCCATAGGTTTTCATTATAAATGTCAACATCAGCAAAAAGAAAAAAAAAAGACAAGGGATAAGACAGTAGAAAGAAGGGTTGTTTTATTTTTTTTTAAGAGTAGAAAGGTTTTCCAATTATACCCTAATAAAGCCAGGAAGGATAAAAGAGTAAAAGGGGTTTTTGTCTTAATGCCAGAGAGTTTCATATTCAAATTCTAGCTCTGCTATTTATTAGCTTTGTTTGCTCATCTAGAAATAATGCCAATAGGATGCAACTCTCTAGCTATTAAAAGATTAAGTATGGAATGCAAAGCAACTATGACAGCTGACACATAGTGAAAACCTACCAATCCTCCTGCTCCCTCTCTTTCCCATTCGGAAAGGTGAGCTACACAACCCACAAACCCAAGGGACATGACCTACCCATTCCCCAGGACTGAGGCACCTGCTATTCCCCCTGCCTCATACACTCTTCCTCCAGATCATGGTGCCACCTGGCTCCTACTCATCACTCAGATCTGAGATCAGATGTCACCTCCTCAGAGCTGGCACCTCTCCTCCCACCAACCTAAGCATTCTCTACCCATTATCTTACTGGTTTTCTTTATTGCACTTATCGACACCCAAAATTATCCTATTTATTTATCGACATGTTTAACACTTTAGAATGTTGGCTCCCTAAGGACAGGGGCCTTGCCTTTTATTCCCCACCGTCCCTCCAGTGCCTTGAATAGTGCCTGAAGCTGCTCACCAGTATTTGAGAAGGTAGGAGTGAAGAAGAAATATAACTGAAACTTAAATGAAAGCAGGTCATCTGCACAGTTTTAGGAACAAATGAGATCTGCGTTTGCAGAACCTTTAGAAAAGTCTTCACTGGGGGAAGGAAAGAGATAAGAGGAAGAGGAGACACCAAGAGAAGAGAGCAAAGATACAGAAAGGAAAGAAAGAAGTACTGAGTCTTCTGAAGCGAGACAGCAGTGGATTCTAGGACATTCGGGAACAAAGTGTTTAGCAACATCAACTGTTTTTAGATAACAAGTGCAGAAAAGGGGGCTGATTGTGACAGCAAGAAGATCACTCAAAGAAGCACTCTCAAGAGTGTGGAGATGGCAGACAGGCTGCAAGGGTGAAGGAATGAGTGGGAAGCAGTAAAGGCTTTCAAGGCATCTGGCGGCAGAGTGGGCAGAGAGAGAGTAAAGTGCTCACAGGGGCAATAGTGATAGGGATGGAACCTTTTTTTTTTTTTTTTTCATAAAATGACTCAAATCCCATCAGGTCATACCCTATTTCAAAGCCTCAACTTTCCCTGCTATATTATAAGGAAGTCCAAAAGTAATACGGCCCAAAGGCCCTGCTTAATCAAGTTCCTCCCCACCTCAGCAGCCTGCATCTTTGTCCTCTCTTCTCCATCAGCAGTGGTAGTTCCACCTCAGGTCCTCCGCACATGTTGTTTCTTCTGGCTGGAAAACATTCTCACCCTCATAGCCTGGCTAATTCTTTTACCCTGCAGATTTCAGTGTAAAATAATGTACCACAGAGACCCCTTCTCTTCTTACTGCCCCCTACCTCTGCTTTATAGCAAACTAAGACATCTCTCCCACTTAGCATAACTGTAACAAACAGTTGTACAACTGTTGAATTACTGTGTTCTCCACAAGCAAGGAAGCTTCCTCGGGGCAGGAATCTGGCCTGTCCTGTGCTCACATAACATGATCTACAGAAATAAACACGAAAACCTGAGAGCATTTTTATCTTTGTCAGTTTGTACAACACAAGTGTCCTATTTCCTAAATCTACATCAAGTGGGCTTACAATTTATGTTCAAGCCGGTCGTGCTTCCTCTGCCCTGGCCCTCCTACATCTAACAAACCTGAGTGAATGGTCATCCTAAACAATTAAAAAGACAGGCTTCTCTGGAGACACTACCATACACCAAATGAGTTTCCCAACTAGATAACTGATATACAGTGATTAGCAGTCCCGCATAAAGTTTTACAGAATGGCTTTAACTGATCACAATCAGTCAGGTTTTAACTTTAGGAACTGTGCATCTTACTTTCTTAAGTCTGTGTTTTGTTAATCAGCCCTAAAATGGATTTGCAGGTGTCCCTGGCAAAAGATCCAGTGCACCTCTTTATGGTATGACTCACATCTGTCTTCCTCCCTATGCGTGCTTAATAACAAGATTTTTCACTGGGAAAATATACATTTGGCAGATTGTTTTCTCCCTGATTTTTTTCTTTTGTTACCATAACGTAAAAGATTAACATAACATTAAATTCTACTAATTGAAAAAAATTGCTATAAATTACACCCTTGCTACAGTCTGAGCAAATTAACTGCAAATAAGCCTGCAGATATAACTGTGCTTAAATGGATGAACTGTTGTCAGTTCTAATAACCCTTAAGCCCTTAAAACACCATTAAAAACAAGAGCTGCATTAATCACAAATTGTTCTTCTCTATTTCTACTTTACACACTGGAACTTTTCTGAGTTACCCAAAGTACCTGAAAATAATGCACCTAAGTTTATTTTTTAAATACCTGCAGGTCAGCCTATTCACCATTTGGACTGGATTTCCTTACCTACTGCCTCAACCCCTAAATACAAATTAGAGAGTTTTACTGTCTTTTTTCTTCTCAAATGGGAAGGCAAGGAAAAGACAGAGCTAACTCTTTTGCTATCAAAGCACATGGGATGAGAATATCATCAAGAGCTTTTTCCCAACCAAGCGGCAACTATTGTTCTTGAGAATATGAATAAATGCAATATAAACATCACAGAAAGACTAAAAATATATTTAAAATATGATTAGTAGGAAGGGTCAATTTTTTGTACAATTTTGTATTTTGGGTAAAATATGCTTTAGGAAAACACAGTACATATATGGAAATAGAAACTAATAAAACAGCATTCATGAGAAACTGAATATACATTTAAGAGTTCCCTTAAATAGCAAATATGTCTCCCTGGCACATGATCTGCTTAAAGATTTTTAATTTCCGCATAACTCTGAAGACACCATTTTACAAACAGGTATGCCTGTGCCTCCCTGCCAACAGCCCAGCACTTGTTAAGTAAACTGAATCAGCAAGAGCAACACAGTACCTTTATATTGACTTCCCAAAAAGTCTAATATAGTCCTGCCAAATTATATACTTTGGATGGCATTTAAAGTTAAATTAAAGGCATCTTTGTTTCTCATCTTTCCCTAAAAATTGAGTAAAACCTAATTTATCACCTTTGGTGCTACCTACATAATAATCTGTTCTAGATTTCAGAAACTGCCTTTTTAAGGTTTTGATTTACCCATTTCTAATTGAAGCCTTTCTAATATAGACTGCTCTTTGTTTTGCATTTAGTGGATTGCATTTCCCTACAATCTTAAAAAGCACTCTGAATATAATTTGAGCTCCTTACTTTGTTTTCAACACATAGCGTGTTCACCAATTCCACCCCCCACAAAAAAAAAAAAAAGAAAAAAATAGCTCATACTATGTGCCTGGCTCTACTTAAAAATCTTTAGGTATAGTCATTCGATCTTCAAAACAATCTTAGAGGTAGGTACCATCTTTATCTTCATTTGATGGATTAAAAAAAACAGATATAACTTGCCCACATTCTCAGCTGACATCAAAACAAGCAGTTTGGCTCCAGAACCTCTAAAAACACAGATTACAGAAAACAAGGCTAAAATACAATAAACGAGTCTGTTTTCTATCTAGAGATATAATAAACTTGACGAATAAATTGACTTGACTTAGTCTCCCACAGCCGGGTTCGAGTCATTATTGCCTTCTTTGCAGGTAGCCGCAGCTCCTCTTTTTTGGTTTCTCAGAGGCAGCCTCCTCTCCCAGATCCTCTGGGTACTCCTTCCCAGAAGAGTTAAAGCGCCTTTTTTGGAACAAAGATTCCTCATTGGTTTTCATTCTAAAGAAAATCTCCTGTTTGAGCTTGTTCTATTGCAATCCAGATAGCAGCTTCTGACTCAATCCCACCTCTACCCACAACTTGCTCCAAGCAGGATTTAGCTCTCTTCAGGGGTCCCCGTGCTTTTAATTCCAACCTCTACTATAATATCACCCACAGAGGTACTGTGTTGCTTACTGCATTATGGCTACATACAGTAGGCTTATTTCAGTGTAAACTTTCTTATCCATCTTCCAGGAACTTAGTTGGTAGCAAAGAGATGTTTGTATATACAAAGAATGAGTTAATTAATTTCTAATATAAAAAAGGGGGAGAGAGGGAAGCTAATTCTTAGTCTTTGGACTATAAAAGAGTGCCAAAAGTTTTCTAAAAAATGTTCTACAATTACAAAGTAGGATTTACTTACTTGTATGTGTATAATCTGCAACTGAGAAATTCTGAATGAGTAGGCCCAAGTGTCTTCCGCTAGAATATAAACTCTATAAGGGCAAGGATTTTTGTCTGTTTTGTTCTCTTTATTCACTCCCTGAGACTCATAGCAGGAACTTAAGACATATTTATTGAATAAATAAATGAACAAAGTGCTGTGTGAATGTTACTGTTAAGTAAATTCAGTAACCACAGATTAAAAATATCCTAACAGAGACCAGCTCTGTCTTCTGGCTAAAGTAGACTTAAAGAAATTTTCATTTTGCTTCTAAAGCATGTCTTACCTCGGAACTGGGCAATTTACTCACAGGGCACCAAGGAAAAAATGTGTGCTCAATGCCAGCTGTTAAGAATCACAGATCATAAAAACATAGAAGTAAATATACCATGGAAATGAACTTAATGTTTTATGCTTTCTTGTTGCCTCAAACTGCTAAGAAAGCTGGTGCACTTCAGAGGGAAGAATACTCATAGGAAGTAATTTCCTGCCCCTGAAACCCAGTTATTTCAGCATGGCAGCTTTTTAAAACCCCATGTTACCATACGGTTTTTCAAGACAGGAAGCAATAGTGGCACACCTAGCTGAGTACAGGGGAGAACAAGAAACAGAAAGGAAACAACATGCCGAATGAGAACAGAGCTTGGCGGTTAGCCTGTAAAGTATAAAAACAATGAACCAATTTTTCTGATGGCTCCTATAATGGAATTTACCTGTACACAGTAAGAGAGAGAGAGAGAGAGAGAGAGAGACAGAGACAGAGACAGACAGACAGACAGACAGAGACAGAGAGAGACAGAGAGAATGGGAATATGAAGGGCATAGAAACAAATAGCACCTTCCTTGGTCACCAACTTCTCTCACCTTTTCCATCATTAACTCTTCTTCCATTTACTCTTATAGAAAAGAGTGAGAACTTGGTTGTTACCAATCCATGGGAAAGGAAGTAGACCACGGATAACTTTTCTCCTCCACTTACTACTTTCCGATATCTTCTAATTTTTCTATACTGAGCTTACCCTCTTGTTATGAGAAAACAATCTTTATGTTTATTGAAATTACAGAGCTAAAAATGTTTGTGTTTTAATAATAAGAAAACTACATTAAAAAACCTTTTACACACAAAAAATTGAATAACAATTCAATAACAGCAAAGCATCCATCTCTTCACCCCACATATTACCTTAACCCCTTTCCTCCTCAACTATCAGTGTATCTAACAATTCATTTATAAAAAAAAATCATTCTTCAAAACAGTTATAATTTGTGTAGCATTCACAATTTCCATGAAGTGAAATAATTTGCCATGACAGAAGCCTGGATCTTTTTGTTCCCCTACCTGGCATTCCAAAACAGGATTTTCAACCCCAGAGCTATTGACATTTTGAGCCAGATAATTGTTGTATGGGACTGCCCTATGATTTATGGAATCTTTAGTTGCATCTTTGGCCTCTACTCACTATATACAATTAACATTGCCTCCTCCCACCTCCACCCCCCAAGTAATAACAACAGAAAATGTCTCTAGAAAAGTACAAATATCTCCTTGGGTGCAGAAACCATACTCAGTCGAGAAACACTGGTCTGAAATAATCTGAGACGTTCCTTCTAGCATCTCTACTCTATGACAAGTCTCCATTTACCATTGAGCCACGACAAATCACAGAGCATTAGATGCTGCTTGCTCAGCAAGATTCAGTTAACCAATTTTCCATCCACTGAAAACAATTTTTTAAATGTGGAAGTGAACAAGAAAATCTCGTACGAATATTCACATCTCAGATGATAAATCTAAAAGCATATTATCTCACTAGAACATAACAAAGACATACATAATAAAGATATATAATATGTATATGGGGGAAAACAAAGGAGTTAGAAAACACAAATTTTGGTCTTTGCTAATAAACCTTAAGAATACAGTAATATCTTACTACTCCCTCTATAAAAATGAGTATAAACCTACACATGTTCTTAATACTTGTTTCAGCTAGGTTTCTGTCCAAATATGTGTTACTTAAAGCTATTCAGAAGAAACTGATAACTTCAGAACATTACTAGAAATTGTGGCCTGAACCACACAAACCTCACAATTCTCTTTAAACACTGTTTAAATTTCTTCATGCCATTTAATCTGGGAATCTATTCCTGCAAAAGCAACTCCACCCTCAAAATTCCTTATTTTCACAAGCTTTTCAGCAAATGCTTGAATTTTGCAACTTAACTCCCCTTAACACCTTAAATCTACAAAGGGTGTATACCAAATGAACAGAGATAATTACAAGTATAGCATTAGTCAAACTGATATTAAGACTGCCTAAATTACAGCAAATTGAGATATAGTTATATTTTGGGAAATGTCTGAGTTATTTTATCTATCTATAGATATATATATATATATATATGAAGTATTTACTCTCTATCATTTCTCAATGGTAGTAATTAGTATATTGTGAAATGAGGAAACTTTAGACTGGATTTTATTTAACATGGAGTGTCACACTGCAATCCTTGTATTAAAAAAATACATTTTTGTAGCTAAATAGAAAAAATAAAATACAGTGAAAGTGCTTCATTAACACATGTAGAATTATGAAGTTGTGATTATTCCTACTCATAATAACCATAATCACTTAGGTATGATGTACTTACAACTTTAAATGTAATCTTGATCTATACATAGGAGACATTTTCTCCATATTACAAAGTATATCGGACCCAAAGTGTCTGATATCCACCCTCCTGGTCTCCATTAACCTTCACCACAAAATACAAAAGAACACATTGATCCCCCAGTGAAAACAACTCTCCAGTCTTGGAAAACAACACAGTCACCAAAAGCAACAGCGAGAAACAAAAAATGAGGTTTTGGAACAAAGACCAAAAGTTTAATCAATATAAAACTGTTCTTTTTAAAAAAAATTTCCACCACTGTGTATATGCCCATAACTCGAATCTTTAAAAAAAAAAAAAAAACTGCCAACAATCAGACTCCAAGATCATATCTAATTGTTTCTGCATTATACTCATCATCACTAACTCTCCAAGACTTTTAATGCTCTCCTCCCCCGAAAAAAAAGTAATGATAATTTTATACAGCTGTAAACTCTTGCCACTCAGAAAAACCCTACAAGGAAAAATGTTAATAGCATATATCCAACCAGGGGCAGAACACAGCTCATAGCCACGTATTATTAATAGAAGTGGCAGGTCCTCTTCCTCAGGGACACGCAGGAATTTAGAGAACATGCAATCAAAAAAAATATATGCAAATAAATAAATAAAACTTTCTTTCAATTAAAAAAAAACGTGCAAAAACACCTGGTAATAATCACCTTTATCTAGGCTCCCTAGAGAAGTTCCTTAGTAAGCACACATCCAGGGAGCCCACCTCCCCCGAACCTTGGAGAGTGGCTTGAGAAGGGTGTTCACTACCCTAAAGCGACGTTTCCCTTTGCTGCTTGACCACCGACCGTACGCGGATGGGTCTGCAGAGTGACAGCGGGCCAGAGACCAGCCCCAGTTTCGGTTAATCAATCAGTCCCTTTTACAGGATTCGCAATTCTCCTGGTGACTCTGTCTCTCTCTCTCTCTCTCTCTCTCTGTTCCTCTTCCTTGGGCCTCTAGCTCAGGGTGCGCCTTTCGCCTTTCTCCCTAGGAGCCTAGGGCCTGTGTCCCAAACAAATCTAAGAGGAGGAGGCGTTTCCCGAGTCCACAGTCACCCCCCACTCCCGCCGCAAACGTGGCCTCAAATCCCAGAAACTTTCCCTCGCTGACATGGCAAAAGAGGAAAACCGCTAAGACCCTCAGCCTCCGTCCCAAGGCCAGAAAAATTACTTCTCCCGCCCCCCTCCCCGCGGCAATTCTGCCAGAGCGCCGGCGGTCAAGTTCTCCGTGCAACAGCGAGGGACGTAGACTTCAAGCCCGCGCCTGTATCTCGGGGTGGTATAAACAGGATGTCAGCGCGTTCCAGGCTTGTTTATGAAAACTTGGTGTGCGCTCTGAGGAGGGGGCGGCGAGCCTTAACCTTTCCCCTCCCGGCCCTTGGCCCCAGCCCCACGACCTCTCGGCCGCCGGCCGGCACCGCTCGGCTGGAAATCCCCCGCCCGCACCCGCACGCCCCCACCCCGCCTGGGCCCTCACGTCCCGCGCCGCGCTCGCGGAGTGGCCCGGGGTGCGCGACGTGCAAAAACCAAGAGCGGCGGCCGCGTCTCCTAACAGCGCCGCGCTCCTCGCTCCTCGCCCCTCGCCCCTCGCCCCTCGCCCGTCGTCCCGTCGTCCGTGGCCGCAGAAGGAACCTCCACCTCCCCTCGGTGACACTCACCACTTCCGTGTGCGCCCAGACCCGGGGGCTCCGGTCGCTGCGCGGGTCCCGAACGGGAGGCCTGCTCGCTAAACGACCAGCCCCCGCAGGTCCCCGGCGTGCGAGCGCCGGGGGCGGAGGTGGGCGCGCAGGGTGGCCGACCAAGTCTGGGACGCAGGCCAGCGCAGTGTGCGGCTGCTGGGTACTCAGCGGGCCGCCGCGGCCTGCGCTCTGCGACGCACCCGCCTCCCACCCCGCCCGCTGACTGCCCCGCCTCCTACCCCGCGGCCGGCTCCGCCTCTCGTGACGTCACGAGCGGCAGCCCCGGAAAGGGGGGCGGGGACCGCGGTCGAGGCAGCTGCGCGCAGGACCCAGCGCTTCCAGCCCCGCCCCATCCGGCTTCTCTCGCGCCCCCGCCCTGCCGGTAGCTCGCCTAGTCTTCTAAAAACACCAACCTAGAGATGAGAGGTCCAATGGTGCAGAAAGTGAAATTGTCAGAGTTTGGCCATACGTTGACCCCTCCCGAATTCGGAGTGCTCCACATCTTTGTGCACTGGGATGCATGTATTACAGTCCTCTGCCCCTTGTCCCGACCGAGTAAGAGGTGAACCGTGGAGCACTTGACTAACAGGAACTTAAGAAATAAATCTGCCAACGTTGACAAGTTACTTCAGATCCAACCTATTCCGTACTTAGAGCTATTATAAATTAGAAAAAAATACTTGTTAATAAGAACATTTGTTTATATTGAATGTGTGTCCAGCACTTTTAACTTTTTCCTAATCATCCTCAAAAGTAGGAATTATCCTCATTTTACCAATGAGGAAACAAATTGAGACAAGTATCGTAATCAAGGTCACACTATGACTAGGATTCATACCCCGTAGTCAGTCTGCGGCCAGATCCTGACAATATTACTTCCTAAATCTCTCTCCAGTCCAATCGCTTCTCCAAGTGTTTCAGCGACATGATTGGAGCTGCCACAATTTCTCACCTGAAGGATCACAAATACCTCTTAAATTGTCACTGCATTTGCTCCAATCACCAATTCTCCATAGTGATCTTCTAAAAATTAAAGTCTGTTCCTCATTCCTGAACTTAAAACACTCTGATGCCTTCCTCCTGAAAATCCTTGGATGAAAATCCTCCTAGTCCCTGCTTGGTCAAGCTTCTGCAGCTGGGGTCACTGTGGATCAAGGCTGCTCCACCTGCCGTGAGTCCAGAAACCCTGATGACTTGGAAAGTTACCACAACTTACCATATAATGAGCAAGAAAGGTGGGCCTGGTACTGGTGAGTGAAAAGAGCATTCAAATCTAGAATCCTGGATATTAGGTCTGGCTCCTACCATTAACCAGCTGTTACCCTAAACAATTTGCAGGTTACTCATAAAAGTTGTGGGGCAGACTAAAGGGTCTCCAATGTGCCTTCCAGAAAGAGATAGAAGAGCTATCAAAGACAGGAGAATCAAGCAGGGAGGGTCATGGCCCAGCTACCTACAGTATGAGTGTGTGCACCTGCCACTCAGGCCTATTTACATCATTTTCTTCACCTGTTAAATTGGAACAATACCTTATAGGTATTATACTGAGAATTAAGTAAGATAATGTAGGCCTAGCACATGTAGTGAGTTTGGTAAATCATCGTTATTTTTACTGAACTGACCTTAAAGAACAGGTGGGAGTGACATAAATAAAGAGAAAACATAAACCACAGTTCAGGTAAGACTAAGGGTAAAGAAAATAGAAACAGGAAGGCAGCAATAACCCCATTGTACTCAAGAATGGCTGACTGCTCTTCAGGGCTCATGAAATAAAATAAGAATAGAGGGGCTTGGTTGAATTTAGATCCATTCCCCTGTAATAGGCATTGCACTAGGTGCTGAGGTTGCTGAGGAAAAAAAAAAAGAAAGACACAGTTCCTGACCTCTAGATGCTCACAGTGGAGTCGGGGAGACACACAAGCAACAATTCAATATGATTCATACTCTTCTAAAAGTGATCACAGAGGAGTAATACCAACTCAGCTGGAGGAAATCAAGAAGAAAAGGAGCTACAAGCAGCAGACAAGTCACAGGAGCCAGGGAATAGGTGGCATATTCAGGAAGTAATAATTATGTGCTGCATGACAGGGGAAGCAAAGATGACCCTTGGCAAAAACGTTTGCCTACAAGAAATAGTGTGCTTTTGAGGTATTTAAGCAAATTTTTATTTTAGAAGAATCACTCCAGAGCAAGGTTTCTCAACCTCAGCACTATTGACATTTTGGGTTAGAAAATTCTTTGTTATGGGAGGCTATCCTGTGTATTGTAGGATGTTTCGCAGCATAACATCTTTGTCCTCTAACTACTAGATGCCAGTAGCAATCCCACTTGCTTTTCCTCCATCCCCTCCAAATCATCTCCCCACTCCTGGCCCAGTTATAACAACAAAAAATGTCTTTCAGATATTGCCAAATGTCCCCTAGGGGACAAATATCACCCCCAATGAGAACCACTAATCTAAGGATAATGCAGAAAATGGATCGAAGGGCAAGGAGATAAATCCTATAGAAATGTAGAGCTGCAGGCTGCAAGCGATGAGAATATATCTAAGGTAATGGACTAGGATAGTGGACCAGGAAGGTGTCAAAAGCCTGAGGAGACAGAATGGACAGTCTGTGGTGACTGATTAGATGTGGGTACTGATGCAGAAGGAGAAATCTCACTGGGTGCTGACACAGAGTGAGGAATCCTCACGTGACTCCCAAATTGTTTGAATTAGTTGACAAATTAACCAAAAATGCCACCAGCTAAATTGGAATTCAATTTTACATTTGAGAATAAAAAAAAATTAAAGTTACTCTACAGGGAACATACAGTGGGGGGTGGGGGGGAGTGGAGCACAGGCGCATGTGCGTGCAACATAAAAGGGGAAATAGGAGAAATATCCATCTTTCCTTTTAACACATATTATGTGATATGGAACCTGTAAACCTGCTACAAATATTCATCTGAATTGAAGTAAACCAAATGTAATGAAGTAGACACTTCTTACTAGTAAATTCTCTTTGAAAAAAAAAGGCCACCCAACCAGCAATCACACACATGGGTTCACACATAAATCTTCACGGAAAGAGCATTTGCTCACCAGCCTATTTCTCTGCAAAATCTATTGCCTAGAACATAGGGGAAAATATATTAGATTCAAACAATGAGTTTGCCTTTAAAAGTTTCTACTCAACAAAACAAAACTAAAATAACATTGTACAAATCATGAAGTTTGATTTAAAGAGTTGGAAACTAGAGATAAAGTCACCTGTAATTTTACAACCCTAATATAAACATATTTACCATATTACATATATTCTTGCAGTTATTTTTTTCACTAGGCATATTTCAATATAAGTATAATATACATGTAATTTTGTAAATTATTCCCTAAGTTACTTTAATTGATAAGCATTTTTCCATGTTACTACAAAAGTCTTCATAACTAATAAATTTCTTGATGCAAATAACAAACCTCAGGAGAGATTCACAGAAATGGGACTATTGAATCAAATGAACTGCATATTAGATTCTTGATTCATGGATTCATATTGGCAAGTCATCAGAGGACCTCATGGTAATGGGCCCTCTTTTTTTAGATTTTGTTAATACCTTTGTTGCCTACACATTTGCGCATTGGGATACCATGAGTTATTAACCCTTTCCACAATTCTTGCAGATTGAGCCCCCTTGGCTGCCCCTCTAATGCTACAGGTCATTATGGTATTTGTGTCCTCTTGGCTTCTGACAGTTAAGCACTTGCAATTGGTCTCTGTTACTTGGGCGGAGCCCATCATGCCCATGGCTATTAGGGAGCCCAGCTCCGCGACCACTCTCCAACTTTGAGGCCCAGTCTTCAGAGATAGTCTGTACTTGCTGTGATGCAGGTACCCCTCTCTGTAGTGCATTCTTAATAGTCTTTGTGAATGGTGTATCCTTCGGGCCTCCCATGGAACATAATCCTCTGGTTGGTCTTCTGGCCTTAGATAATGTTTCCATTCTAGCATGCCCCTTTCCTCAACTTCTTAATCTTTCCTCTGCCTTCCGCCAGGGCAACTCAGGCTTCTGCGTTTCACTGAGGTTTGGCCATCATGTTTTCCAGATTTCTAATAGCCATCCTATATTGTTTGCCTCATCTTCTAAGGTCCTTGGGAGAGTGTCAACTCCTGTGTCTTAAAAGAGGACCCTTAGGTCTGAACTCCAGAAATAGTTACACTTCTCTTGGGCAATGTTACTTATCATTTATGTAACTGATTGTATTTCTAACCTTTGATTATTAGGAAGCTCAGAATCAAATCTGAGTCCTATATGTAGTATATATAAGCATTTATAACATGGGATTTATGTACTGTCCTCCAAACAGCTTCGTCTTTTCTTGCGTTTATTTTCACTTTACCCTGACCCTTCAGTTGCATTTATTCAACACACTAGCTACCTAGCATTGTGCTAAGTATATGTATATTATCTCATTTAATCTTGGCTTCCCCTATTGTGGGATCTTAGGCAAGGTATTAAGTTTCTATAAGCTTAGATTTCTTTATCTGTGAGGATAATCATAATGTCCAATATCGGGGTTATCAAGAATTAATAATGATAGTTAATATCATTAGTTATTAAAAGATACTCAAATGGAACCAAATTTTTGCCCAAAAATCAAAGCATCATAGATATAATTAGTTTAAAAGATATTGACATACTAATTTCTTAAAAGATAAAAATTAGTTTATAAAAACAATATACAGAGCAGAATAATTATTAACAAAGTTGTTATGACTTTAATTGAAGATTTTTGTGGTTTCCTGTAATTAACAGCACTGTAACAGAATCAATAAAGCTAAGTTATAATAAATGGCCATACAGAAGGGCGTGTGTGTGTGTGTGTGTGTGTGTGTGTGTGTGTGTGTGTGTGAGAGAGAGAGAGAGAGAGAGAGAGAGAGAGAGTGAGTGTGAGTGTGTGTAAGCTGGATCCTGTCTGATCTCAGAAGCTAAGTAGGGTCAGGCCTGGTTAGTACTTGGATGGGAGACCACCTAGGAAGACCAGGTGCTGTAGGTGGGGAAAAAAAATAAGGGATTGTAAGCTGACAAGGTCCTTGCAATCTGTGAGGTCAACCGAGGGTTGCCTTGCCTAAAAATTTTTTTTTTAATTTCAAATTCTCCCTGTAGTACACACCGCCGCCCCTCCTCTAATGCCCAAATCCTCCAGTCTCAACTTCCTGCATCAAGCACTCTCCAACCAATTCTATTATAGGCACCTAATTTTCCAAACCTAAGTTCTTCTATCCCCAAGAAGAATTCCGGTGCCAGCTATTAAGAGATAGTGATGTTTTCTCTACCTTGTTACAAGGAGATAAGAGTTCTAGTGGCTCTAAGAGAAATCCAAACTGCTATGGAGAGACAGAAGAAGAAAGCGCGGGAAATGGGTCACGAAGGGTTTCTCGGCCCCTTGGAAGTGGTCTCTTCCTCTCTCTCTTTTCCAAATTCACATAACCTGTATTATCTATGTCACTCCTTGGAAACTTGTCCTCTACTTCTTCTACTGCTATTTCTCTTTCCATCTGTTTGTGTGTTTTGTCTCCCCAACCAGATTTTTTGTAGCTCCAACACAGCAGCTTTTCTCATTCCTCCCAGAATGCTCATAAGTAATGGGCCTCACCGACTGGTCTGTTGAGTGCTAATCTACGGGAGCTGTATCATTTGCCTGGCTTCACAATACCTTCCTAAATTTCCCCCTAAAACGCCACATGGCAGGAGTGAGTTTTTATTAAAATAAATTCAAATACAGGCTTGTAAGGCTGTATTGAGTATTAAACTAATTGCTTCAGATAGCTGGAGCTGCCCACTCATGTTACACCGACGAGAGCTGGAACGGACTAAGATGTACTGAATTCCCATGGGGACCAGCCATCTGCTCCAATTCTCACAATCATCTTTTGAGGTGAGATTGGGCGATATGTCAAAGGTCACACTACCACAGCAGGGACTAGAATTTTAACCTAAGAACACCTAGCTTGAAAGCTTTTATTCTTTTCACTATGCTACGTCTCTAACATAATAGTGCCCCTTTAGAGACATTCGCATTCTCATTATTAAAAAAAAAAATTAACTGGGGGGGAGGGGCACTTATTCACTAAGGTACAAACTAAACAAGAATACCTCAATAGATAGAGTCCTGGAGTAGTCAAAACAATGTTGACTCTATGAACTTGAACAAGTAGTTTCATCTTTCTCAGTTTCAGATTACTTATTTGTACTCACACAAAATACAGAGCTGATATCAACACTAAATTAAATGTATATGTATATACAAAATACTTGGCAAGCAGTATTAAATGGAATTCCTTTTAGAGTATAAAATGGGAGTCAACACTCAAGTCTGACTTCAGCTTAGTTGGGCAGGTATTATTTAATTGGGTTAACACATTACATATTTGGGAGGGGCATTAGTTGACTCACAGAAGAGCAGCTTAATCATTAACTCAATGTCACCCAGCAGCAACCACAGTCCTTGGAGGTAAATTGATACCACAGTCCACATCCTTTGAAGCCCTTCTCCATAGTAACTATCACTGCCTCCTAAACAAGGTTCTTTCAAATTTTCCTATCAACCCTGGTAGGAGGTAAGAAGTTTTAGGTATAATCAGTATAAAATGTGGGGAAATTTGGGGGGACTGGTTTGAGGAGACAAAACCCCTCTTCTTAGTCCCTCAACTATACCAAGTCCTGTTGACTTGTGTTTCTAAGAGCACAGGCTTAACAGTGAAACAGAGGTATGTTTAAGCTCTGTATAAAATGGGAATATAATATTTTTTCTTCTAAGGTTGTTGCGAAGATTAAGTTAAATAATGAAGTTAAAGCACTTAATACAGTATCTGGCACACTGTAAGTTTTAAAACAGTTGGTTATTATTTTATTACTAGCAGGGACCAGGGCCTTAAAGTTCTATGATGCAGGGCAATAAAAAAGGAAAGGAAAGAATGGCTCCTTTGTTGCTGAGGATCAAGTCCAATGCCACAGTCAGGCATACAAGGTCTATCATAATCTGGCCCCAAGCCTCTGCTTTACACTCTGGTTACCGCACACACCCTGAAAAAAACCTTCTTGGCTTCCCCAGGCAAGCAGAATCCCTTCTTTAGTTTCCCAGAGTATTTTTTATATACTCCTTATCACACTACATTCTCATTATTTGATTGCATATCTATCTCCACTCCGCCCTACACCAGCCCATGCTGTGAGTTTATGGACAGTGGGGACCATATAGCATCTTTGTATTTACAGCCATGGGCACTCTGTAAGTCTCGATGGATACGGAACATGAGAAAACAGCAACTTGATAAAAGAATTAGGCCTAGGGTCAGGATTGCTTTGTTAGTTTTCCTAAGCCTGGGTCAAAGCAGAAGTGTAGAGGACATGACATTTGCAGAACTGTTTTTCTGATGAGGGTGGTTGGGCAATTTATGTGTGCCTTCTAGGGAAAGCATGACTGGCTGGTGACTGCCGGCAGGGCCAGTATCAGACAAAACACCTTAGCAACCAGGAAGCCAAGGGTGTTTGATGTCTCTAAGTTTTCCTGCAGCCTTCAAGGTTAATATGTTAAGCAATTACGAGCAACAAGTCCTTCCAGGTGTGGTCAATTGCCAGCAGAGCAGACAGGCTTGTGGCCAAGTATCCTTCTCCCTGTGATTATGTTCACTATAAACAATGATGTGAGATCTAGAGATAGAAAGGGGATCTGAAATGTGACTCCCACAGAGGATAGACCACCTGAGAATAACATTTCAAAGTACCTAGATTATGAAATATTACAGGATATAAAGCAATATAGAGGGAGATTATATATCTTGACTTTTCAGGGATCATTTCATTTTTATTTTATTCTTTTCATTAAAGGCAACTGATAATGATATTTATTGGTCATGTATTATGTACGCCATACTATTTTTTAAAAAAGTGATGTGCTGGAGTCAGCTCCCACTGGCTCATAAGAGCAGAATGCACACAAGTCTTCTCAACTCCATGTTAGAGGATTTCACATTGGCATCCTAAAATCATCCATGGCAGGAATATTTACAGAATGGAAACTGGCAAACATTACAAATCAGGGTTTCACACCCCACATCCTCTGAGAGCTGATTGTAAAACATTTATCAACACACCACTGGCTTTACAATGAATGATTTCCATTAATCCCCCAACACTCCTACTTTACAGATGGAAAAGTAAAGTTTAGAGAGATTAAATCACAAAAGAACTTATTACAAATTTGGGGTGGCAAAGGCAGGATTAAAATTGACACCATTTGCCTCCAAAGTTGGATGAAAAACTTCCTAACTCATTCTAAAAGGCCAGAATTGCACTGATACCAAAGGTAGATAAGGATATAAAATAAAAAGAAATTACAAGCCAATATCCCTTATAGATGTAAAAAACCTCAACAAAATACTAGCAAATCAAACTAAACAGCATATTAAAAGGATTATACGTCATGACCAGGTAGGATGTATCTCAGGAATGCCAAAGTGGTCAACATAAGAAAATCAATGTAATGAACATATTAACAGGAAAAAAAAAGTTTAAAAACGATCATCTCAGTTGTCATAGAAAGGCATTTAACATCATCCAATACCTGTTCATGATCAAAAATACAAAGAAAACTAGGAATAAAAGGTTTATCATTTTCCAACATGATAAACAGCATTAATGAAAAACTCACAGCTAATATCATACCCAATAGTAAAAGACTGAATGCTTTCTCCTCTAAGAGCAGGAACAAGACAAGGATGTTTGTTTTTACCACTGCTTTTCGATATTATACCACAAGTTCTAGCCAAAGAAAATAGACACGAAATACAAAGTGAGAACATACTGGAAAGAAAGAAGTAAAACTATCTCTATTTACAGATGTCATGATCCTACATATAGAAAATACCAAGAAACCCACAAAAAAGCTACTAGAAATAATAAACAAATTCAGTAAAGTTGCAGGTCACAAGATTAACACACGAAAAGCAGTTTATGTTTCTCTATACCAGCAACAAACAATTCAAAAGGGAAATAAAGAAAGCAATTCCACTAATGTTAAAATATCATTAAAAACTATAAAATATCTAAGAATAAATTTAACCAAGGAGGTGAAATATTATTCCCTGAAAACTAAAACATTATTGAAAGAAATTAAGGAAGACCTAAATAAATGAAAGGACAATCATATTCATGGGTTGAAAGACTTAATATAGTGAGGATGGCAATACTGCCCCAAATGATTTACAGATTCGATACAATCTCTATCAACATTTCAACAGTGTTTTTTGCAGAAATGGAAAAATCTATCCTGAAATTCATATAGGATTATAAGGGTCCCAGAATAGCCAAAACAAGTTTTAAAAACAAGAGCAAAATTGGAGGACCCATACTTCTTGACTTCAAAACTTACTACAAAGCAACAGTAATCAAAATAGTGTTATCCTGGCATAAGGATAGACATTTAAGCTAATGGAATAGACTCAATAGTCCAGAATAAAGTCATATATCTATTGCCAATTGAGTTTCCACAAAGATTCCAAGATCATTCAATGAGGAGAGATTGGTCTCTTCAAAGATGGTGCTGGCTGGCACAATTAGATTTCCACATGCGAAAGAATGAAGTTGGACCCCTACCTCACATCAGATACAAAAATTAACTCAAAATTGAACCATAAAATTCTTAAAAGAAAATATATGGGTAAATCTTTGTGATCTTGGATTTGGCAATGCTTTGTAGACATAACACCAAAAGCATGAGCAACAAGAGAAAAAAAAGTAGGTCAATTGGACTTCATCAAAATTAAAAACTTTTGTGCATCAAAGGATATTATTAAGAAAGTGAAAAAAAGGTGGCCCAACTGTCTTGGTGAGGACAGAAGCTACTGCCGCAGGGCCCAGCTGAGCACACTTGACCATGTGGGTCTCTCCCCAGTCTGGTTCCTTTTAAACCTACCCAGCACTGGGCCCCAGCCATCACCTTTGAAAGCTCAGATATCAGGAACCCACTAGAGCTCACTGGCAAGAAGATCATCAGCCATAACACCCATTGGTTCTACTTCGCCCTGCTGTGGCCTCATCACATTCTGGGCTTCCCTGTTAGCTAGCACATCTACCTTTCAGTTCAAATCCACCAAAACCAGTCTCCAGCCAGGAAGATAAGGGTTTAGTAGACCTGGTCATCATGGTTTACTTCAAAGATGCCCATCCCAAGTTTCACACCGGAAGGAAAGATGTCCCAGTACCTAGAAAACATGAATATTGAAAACAGCATTGAGATCTAGGACTCAAATGTGCTGCTAGTCTACCCAGACAAAGGAAAGTTTGCCATCTGCCCAGACAAGAAATCTAACCCTAACATCGAGATGGTGAAGTCTGTTGGCATCACTGTGGGAGGAACAGGCATCACTCAGATACTGCAATTGGTCTGTGCCATCACAAAAGACCTGGATGACCACACTGTGTGCCAATTGCTCTTTGCCAATCGGGCTGAGAATGACATCCTGCTGCAGCTGGAGCTGGTAGAACTGAGGAACGAACACTTTGCTTGCTTCAAGCTCTAGTATGTGGTAGACAGAGCCGCTATGGCCTGGGACTACAGCTAGGGCTTTGTGAGCAAGTTAATGATCCAGGACCACCTTCTACTCCCAGAGGAGGAGCCCATGAGCCAGGATGCATGCCTGTCCAACCTACATTTCAGAGGCCAGTCCAAGGAATACTGCTTTGCCTTCTGGCTGGGCACTGGTAGCACACACACCCTGGCTACCCACCATGCCTTTTCTCTGCCAAGTCTCCCTTGCCATCCTTCTTTAAAGCTGTGGCTTCTGCCCATGCACTGGGTGGTCACCCTGGTGGGTTGACCTGAGGGGTCCCTTTGGGAGCAGACTTCTTTTTCAAGTGGGCTACAGCTGGCTTTCAAGGTAATTTCCTGTTTGGCTCTCACTCAGCCCTGTCTCTGTCCTCACGACTTTCTTTTCATCCTTCTCTCTGCCCTGCCCACCCCCCACCCCCAACACTACAGTGCTGAGGCTGCTAGAACCTTGTTCCATTCACCTCTCCCGGCTATGGACCACAGTCTGGAATAAACATAACATACAGGCAGGCCAGAGGTACAAGGGCCAAGGCCACTCCAGCCACAGTCCTGGAACCTTTGCTTGCTACCCCTCACTGTCTGCCTCAGAGCCACAGCTAGGCTTCAGCAACACAGGACATTACGTGAGACAACACCAAAAGTTCTGGGAGTGGAGAGGAAGGCAGCTGAAGGAAAAAGGCTGCCTCCTACGCCAGGCTGCCTAGAGCTTGATTCTTCCTGTGGCTGAAATAAGAAGAGGGTAGTGGCCCAGGGCCCCTCATGCTAATACATGGACTGACACATAGGCCACCTTGAAACCCTGACATTTCCCCCTAACACACGTAAACATGCAGGATAGCCTTTGGAGTTCTAACCTGTCAACTTGGCAGAGCCTGACCTACTACAGGGAAGAGAGCTGGGGAGGAGGGAGCCTGGGCTCCTGGGGCTGGGCCCACCAGTTTTGTTGGCAGAGCTCCACCCTCTCCTCCCACCTTGGACCCAGTGCTTGTCTGAGAGGCATTCTCAGTGGCCTCCATAGTGCCTTTAAACAACAACTGTGTTAGTCTCTACATATGGGCTTTTTCAGAGTTATTTACAAGTAGAAAAAAATTGAAGTAAATCTTTTCTAATATTAAAAAAAGAAAGTGAAAGACACCCCACAGAATGGGAGGAAATATTTACAAATCATATATCCAATAAGAGTTTAACATCTGAAATATATATAAGAGCTCCTACAACTCAACAAAAGACAGACAACCCAATTTAAAAATGAGCAAAGGATTTGAATAGATGTTTATCCAAAGAAGGTATACAAATGGTCAATAAGCACATAAAAAATGCTCAACATCTTTAGTTATTAGGAAATGCAACTCAGAACCACAATGACATAGTACTTCATATCTACAAGATAGCTATTTAAAAAATGGAAATAACAAGTGTTGGCAAGGATGTAAAGAAATTGGAACCCTCATGCACTGCTGGTAGGAATGTAAAATGGTACAGTCTCAGTGGAAAACAATTTGGCAGTTCCTCAAAAAGTTAAACATAGAATCACCATATGACCCAGCAATTCTACTTTTATTATATATGCTAAAGAATTGAAAACAGGGACTCAAACAGATACTTGTATGCCAGTGTTCACTGCAGCATCATTCACAATGGCCAAAAGGTGGAAACAGTGCAAGTGACCATCAACAGAGAATGGATAAACAAAATGTGGCATATACATACAATAGAACAATACTGTATTTGACCATAAAAAGGAATGATTCTGTACAAGCCACAATGTCGGTGAACCTTGAAATAAGCCAGACACAAAAGGACACATATTGTATGAAATATATGAATATATGAAATATCTAAATAGGCAAATTCAAAGAGACAGAAAGTAGAGCTCATCAAGGGCTGGAGGGAGGAGTAATGGGAAGTTATTGCTTGATGGGCACAGTTTCTGTTTGAGGTGATAAAAAATTTTGGAAATACATAGCGGTAGTGGTTGCATAACATTGTGAATAATTAATGCCACTAAACTTTACACTTAAAAAACAGTTAAAATGACACATTATGTGTTCTTTATATTTTATAACCACACACATACACACACACACCCCTAATTAAATTTTAGTTATATTTCAACCCTTCACCTAATTTCTTAGCCATCTTCTTATCTTCCTTCTTTGAGCCAAGTGACCTAATGTTGCCCAAGTCTTTCCCAATTGCTTGAAGCCTTTCTCCTCCCTATTGTATACTTGGCAACAAGTCATTATACACTTAGTAACACCTGTGGAGAAGGGCGACTCAACCAGCACCATCCACTGGCCAATTGATACAATGTTGACAAAAACTGTTGGCCTAGAAAATGTAGCATTAGAAGGGGAAAAAAAACTTTAAAATAGTGTGAGTACAAAAATATTTCTGTACTGTATAAAATGTACATTAAATAAAAGTTCTAGAAAGCACAGGTAAACCATATTTGATAGCTTTAGAAACTAGGCCAGAGTGATGAGCTTTCTCTGGGATCACATCCCTAAGGAGTTCGGGAAGCAAAACTGTAGCAACTCTACCTCCTAAAGCAGATACGTACAATAAAATAATACTGTCTCCCAAGCATTAGGCCACAAAAATGGGGTCTTTCAAAGATTTAGTACAGTCCTTATCATGCTGATCCTTTAATGTCTTCTGTACTTATATTTTCTCTGGTTTTGTTTTTCTAAATATGGCGAAATATTTGATTGGCTACCGGGCCTTTTCACAATTATCTTGACACTCAAGGGTATTTTTTGTGGGTCAGGACTTTCTTTTATAAACTTAGAATGTGGGATATAACAAATTCCTTCTCACTGTTCTATCCCCAGGTCTGCCCACATGTCAAGGAAGAGGGGAACTCTAATAGTTTTGTTTTGTTTTGTCTTAGCTTTAAGGGACTGCACACTGATTTGCACACATTTTTAAAAGCGATATTTTTAAATCTACTTAAAATCGTATACAGCAGTGGCTAAGAGTTGGGGCATTCATGTTCCCCTTATGTTCAACATAGGTTCTGCTTCTACTGTGTGCTTGGACAAGTATGCCTTTCACTTCCCTGAGCACTATTTTCTCTTTGCACTGTTTTTCTCATCTGCAAAGTGGAGAATAGAACACCTACCTCAGAGGATTAGAGTGACGTTTAAATGAGAGAAGGTATAAGTGGCACCTAGCACAGTACCCAACACAGAGTTGGTGTTCAAGAGGCTTAGCTCCTTAGTTACTTCATTTGCTGTAGAGCATCTGTAAACACTCACAGGTCTCCTCCATGAGATTTTTTTCCCCAATGAACAGCCCATGATGATTTCCTTTCTCTATATTCCTAAAACACTTCATGAAAATATAGTTTATGCTATAGTTATTTTATATGTATACATACTTTGATCAAATAAACTGTAAGTCCTTAGAGACTCTTGCCACCTTCAGACCCTGAAGAAGTCACACATGTAATTGGCCCTGAAGGAATACTTGTTAGATTGAATGGCTAAGAAGCAGTTTGGGGCCCTAGAAAAAGTATTGGACTTGTTGCCATAAGATATAGGTCTAGTCCTGATTTTCATATATGCGAACTTTGTGACATTGGACAAGAAATTTTAAGACAACTCTGATAATCAGTCCCTACATTGGTATAATAGGTATACTCAACTGACATGGAATGAATATTTATGCCTCCCCAAATTCATATGTTGAAATCCTACTCTCGATATTATGGTATTAAGAGGTAGGGCCTTTGGGTTATAATTAAGTCATAAGGGTAGAATAAGTGAGAAGACATTATAAAAGGGATTCCAGAGAGCTCTCATCCTCTTTCTGCCATGGGAAGATACAATAAAATGGCCGCCTGCAACCTAGAAGAAGGTTATCACCAGAACCCAATGATGCTGGCACCCTGATCTTGGACTTTCAGCCTCCAGAACTGTGAGAAGTAAATTTCTATTATTGTACTTTGTTATAACCGCCTAACTAAGCCACTGGCCTACTCTCCATACAGAGAACTACAGTGAGGTTCAAATGTGATACTGTACATGTGAGTGTACTTGGTAACTCTTCAAGTACTACAAACATAACCCTACCTAGATTCCTGCACTGTGTCTTAGATCTACATAAGCAACTAAATTCCCCTAGTGTTGTCTTTACTAAAGGCTGTTGATAAAGGTCCCCCCCCTTTTTTTGGAACTAAAAAGGGGCAGAAGAGGGAGAAATAAACCTGCTGGGTGTTAATCATTTACAATCAGGCCATTGTTCCAACCAATTAACCAATTATACCTAAAGTTAAAGCTCATTTGCAACCTAATGCAAGGACTAGGGATTGATAGATTTTTAATTGGTAAACCTTAAGGCAAACTAAGGGTTTTTATGTCAAAACTCCCATTAGCAATAATGAGACTTATGTCTGCTAGGCCCACTGAGAAATGAGAGTTGAATGTGATCCATAATCTATCTATCTTACTTAATGTCATCAGTTTCCCTATAGCCCCTTCAAACAATCAACGCCAGTGAAATGCCATAAGCTATCTAATAGCATTGATTTAGGAGAATATTTATGGTCCGTTTCAATGAAGCTTTCCAACATAAGAAGCCTATAGATATTTCAAAATCTGATGTGTCTATGCACATTCTTTCGTTGTTGTTTCTTAAAGGAAAAAGCAATCCTTTAATAAGAAGGTAGTAGAAGATAAAATACATGATTATATCAACCAAAATATTTCCCCTTATTATTATATAAAAATCGATTACATTTTTGAGCCTCTTATAAATCAGAAAATATTTCACATTACCTTTGATTTACAAAAAATGAACAAACCAAAAGAAAAGTGACATTGGGCTTTTTAATAATTTCCTTCAAATAATCACTGAAGGTGCCCTTTAAACAGTCACGAAACAAACATGATGTTTGGTTAGAATTTTCTCAATTACCAAGCAAAAATACCATTTCTCCTTATTCTCACTCAGATTCATTCAGTTATCAGCTCCTGTCACATCATCCTTGAAATACTTAGTATCTGCCCATTTCCTTCTAGTGCCATCACACCCACCCTAGCTACCGCTCCTTCAAAGTAGACCCACACTGAGGCAGTGACTTCCTAGTTGCTCTTCTCTCTTTAAGTCTCTTGATACTTCAGTCTATCTCACCTATTCTACATGCATAGAGTATAAAATCTTTGAGAGCAGGGACTATACCCTATATTTTTTTATATTGGAGATACAGTGACCATATTTCCTGAACAGAAAATCTAGACAATATCTGGCAAGTACATTTATAGAGAAAAAGAAGTAGAAACCTAAATTGGACTTTTCTCTCCAAATCTGTGGTTATTGTTAGCTAACAGATGCAGTCTGTTTAGAACAGAGATTGTAAACTTTCAGACTGAAGCTCAGCTATGGCTCATGATAATTTTTTCTGTCCAATGCTTTAATAATATTAATTTGAATTGATTGCCAACATTTAA
This sequence comes from Eonycteris spelaea, assembly GCA_003508835.1. Classification (NCBI taxonomy): domain Eukaryota; kingdom Metazoa; phylum Chordata; class Mammalia; order Chiroptera; family Pteropodidae; genus Eonycteris; species Eonycteris spelaea. Next base: position 12,524,086 of record PUFA01000016.1, read on the forward strand.
AAATTGCTGACTTCACATAAAAACCAACATTCTCTTGAGAAATCTGAAGATCTAAGAAGACTTGGTTTTAGGAATCAGCTCAAGCTAAAGTCTACCCATTATAGGGAAATCTAATAAAACTGAAAACCCAAAGGGGCTATGCTCTCAGCATAAGGATGCATAAGAAAGATACCTGTTGCATGGAAAGGGACAATAAGAAACATGTCCGTCTGGATCTTGGAACTTGGTAGAGAGAAAAAGAGAGAGAGAGGACATATGACTATTTCATTACTGTTTAAGTGCCAAGGATATGTTGATTATAAATTATCAAAATATAATTTATATACATACTGATACTCCCATAAACATGGGTTTACAGCCCAATTCACCCTACTTTTGTAGTTGAAAACAAATGCAAGCAGAAATATTAATTTAGTCCTAGGTAAGTAGTTATCATAGGCAACTAGTAAAAGTAAATGCGAATGATCTCTGAATGAATGCAACTTCAATCTGTGCCTCAAAGAATTTCTACATGTAAATCCAAGGAATACGAGATCAGATTAAAATCCACAAAACACACAGTAAACAAGGACAGTGAGTAAAAGCCAGCAGCAACAGAGGACAAAAATTAGAACTTCAAAATCTTCAGATGTGGAATGACAAGACAGAATATAAAGTAAGAAATTTTAATATTAATTTACTCAATAAATATATTTTTTAAAACCTTCTATTTGTCAGGTAATGTTATAAGCTGTAAGGACAAAATAGCTAACAAAATAAATACCCTAACTCTCAAGGAGGTTACATTTTAGGAGAGGAAGACAAACAAATAACTTAAAATATGTAGTATGGCAGGTGGTTAAAAAAAAAAAATACCAAGGAAGAGATAAGAAGTATTACAGCAGAGGATGTCTCACTGTTTTTAGAGCCGTATAGGGATTATCTTTGGGTATGAGGGATGACCTGAGAGTCCTGGGCTTCTTGTGTGACTGACAAAAACAGGGACACAGCATAATGAGATTATAATGATTTCAAAGTAGATAGTAGTGGTGAGTCTATGACAATGGGTGCCATGAAGGAAGCAGTCATTTCTCAAGAGCATACAGTTCTAGGCCTTCCTTTTCACTCCTGACAATATCTGTGGGAGGGTAGGGAAGAAATGTTCATAATTTAAGCACAGATTTCTTTGGGGATCCTTCTTTTTCTGCTAATGGAGGCCTAAAGGCCAGGGAAGAGATTTGCTTACCTTTAAATCCTTTGTTTCAAGAAATAAGAGCCTGAAGATATAAGTAAGAAACAAGAATCTATACGAAATTGTCCAAATAGTTCACAATAGAACTTCTAGGATTAAGAAAAAAAGATTGAAATTTAAAACTCAAATTCAAAAGGAGATTAGACACAGCTGAAGAAAGAATTAGTGAACTGAAAAATCAGATCCTAAAAAATATATCCAAAGGCAGATATAAAATATGAAAGAGAAAAAGCAAGACTTGGACAATAGAATTAGGAGGTCTAATATATACATATCAGAATTCCCGAAGGAGATAGCAAAAATGAGAGAGAGGTAACGTTTAATGAGGTAACAGCTGAGAAATGTCCAGAGTCACTGAAAGTTATTACCTATCTGGTCACTGAGTTTTTGACCCCCTGTCCATATGTAAACATTTGTATTAAACCACCTTTCAGAAATATCTTCCATTGAACACAACTTAACAATTTACAAAATCTTTCACATACTAAAGTCTATGCTACATGTTTTTAGATTTATTGGAAAGCTTTGATTTGTTTTTCTGATAGAAAACTGAAGTAATCTCTAAGTATGCACCAGTATTAAAGCCACTCTCTTTAGAGAAGAGAAAGTTTCTCATGACCAAACTTACTAATGTTTAATACAGCACATTTTCAGATGTGATGGATATGTTAGTTACCACCACTGAATTGGGTTGATTCTCTGCTGTTTTCATTTCAACATTCTTTGGGGGATATTTCCTTTGCAAATTTTCCTATCTTTTGTCTTTTCTCCCCAGGAATGATTTTGAAGATCTACTGAAGACAGTATCCTCCAGTGCGTTAAGAGGTGGGATCCAATTCCATGATGACCTTAGAGGCTCCTTAAATCACTTTCTCCATTTGTTACGTGAATAAGGTCCAAACCTTCTTAACATGACACCATAGTCTAATTCTTTTCCTTCTGTCATTGCCCTCTTCCCAGCTCTACCTTCAGTATAAGCACACAAGACAACTCATATTTTCCCAAATATATGATCACATACTAAGCTCCTTAGATTACCCTATTTCTGTGTAGGAAATTCCTCTCATCCCTCTCCCTGTCCCCCTGAAACCTTTTTCAATGATCCCTACTCACCTCCTCTCATCTAAAATCTGTTTGTCTCAAGAAAGTCTACTGGTCCTTTACAACACTCCTCAAACTGGGCATCTGGCTACCCAGAGCTTTCTCTGACAACATCTATGGCACCTTGTGCTACAAAGTATTCATCTGTGTATTCAGGCATGTTTAGCATGGGATAGGTTCTCAAATTCTTGGTGCATAAATGGTATAGAAAATCTGGGAAAACACTGAAGGTGGGGATCAAGCTTGAAAAGTCACTATAGGGCAATCTTTATCTGTGAACCCAGAAATATACTTCTAGGAAATTTACCTATGTAAATAATTGAGAATGTGCTCAAAGATTTAGCTACAAGTCTCACACTTCATTGCTGTTTCTATAGCAAAATCCTGGACACAATTTTAAGTCCTTCAATTGGTCTTTAGCTAAATGAATGCACAATAGAATCCAAAATAGCAATTAAAAACATTTATGGAAAATATTTAGTGGCATGACATGATATCTTATTCAAGGAAAAAAGTTGTTTAAAGATAAGAGCAGTGTATTCAGTCTTACTACATATAATGATATACATTAAACTGTCAGTGGTTTTCTGGGTATGGAATTTCAATTTTTTTCTGATTCTGGAAAAAAACACCTTTTATACAATGGGTATTAATTTTTTTGTGATTTTAATAAAAGAGGTTTTTGTTTTTAAAGAAGAGAGTCCTATGCTTCAATGCTCCTACTTCCCTTTGGAGCTCCAACTCTACTAAGTGGCCATTGATATTCCCAACATTTCAGGGTGCCCAAATGAGAGGGTTGTCCAGATATTTTGCCTCATTTCATATAACAGAGACTTGGAAGGGAAAAACAGCTGCTCCAACTAGCAGTGATTTTAAAACCGCCCAAATTCTCAAGATTTCACAATGTTGGAATACTTTAGCTTGTTTCACTTTTCAAGATAAAGTCCCCTCAAAATTCTGTGCTGACCATGAAATAATCTGCCATGGAATGACTCTGTCTCATCCAAGAGAGAATCCTAAAGCACATTCCTTCTTACTGTACATACACTTGGACATTCCACATTTGAAACACCCTCCCCCGCCCGCCCCCCTCCCTCGCCCACCACCACCATATACACACATTTATCTTTTTACTGGGCTGCAGCTATTCCCGAGTTACCAAAAGCTTTGCCAGCAAAGAGGCCCAGGCCAGCAGGGCTGGGTTCCCCTCTTCAAGTCCTGGTGACTCGACTTCCTCTTCTCTTCTTCCCGGAGGTCCCCACCCACATCGCCGCCATCAGGTCTCTGAGCAAGTCACGTTCTAGCAAGCCTCAGAGCTGCTCTAAAGTTTGGGGTAGGAAAAGGGGTGTGAGGTGGCAAGAACCCTAGCACGGGACCAAGACACAGGGCCCTTAGCTCTGTCTGTGTCTGTCGCTAATTAGATGGCTATGGTGGTAAGTGATTTTCCAGCTGAGTGGATTAAATCTCTCACTTGTCAGAGAGGGTGTTGACCTAGAACGACTGTATCCCCTCTCCGGTGTTCAGAGCGTGAGTGTCCAGATGTCCCTGGGAGCGCTGCAGAAAGAACAGAGAATTAACATGTATTGAGGGTGTGAGCACCCATGTAAAATACTCTTGTTTAATCCTCCAGCCTTTTAAGAAAAGGTGTTCTTTATCCCAATCTACCGTTTGAAAATAGAGGCACAAGGTCTGCGAAATATTTTCCAACGTTTTCACTTAGTGATCCACTTGGAAAATACATTTTTACAGCACAGTTGGGAAAAATGAGTGAGCACCAAGCAGAAGCAAATTGCCCCCACTCCGACGCGGCGAAGAGAGCCTCCTGTTCTCAGTTTACCTGTCCCACCTGTTACCTGCTCACTGTTCACTGGAATCAAAGCCGTGAGTGGCTCATCGAAGAGAAGTCTGATACAGCCCTGTCAAGACAAACTTGAATTTGACTCGCAGCTCTGCCTTCTGTTTGATTTCGAGCAAGTAACTTATTATCTTTTTTTTTTTTTGAGCCTGTTTCCTCCCCTTTAAGTGAAGCTAATAATAGTATGTACGTCACTAGGACAGTGGCATGAGTAATGCATATGCCCAAACGTTTATCACCGAGCCTGCACCCAAGGACCTCTCAGTGAGTTTAACTCCTGCCGCGCGTCTGAAGTCTCCGGCCCGGGGCTGGAGGCAGAGCGGCGGTCGGAGCCCAGCCCGCCGCATAGCGGGCGCAGGAGAGCCGCGCACGGCTGGGGGGGCCTGCGCGGGGGTGGGAAGGAGGCGCCGGCCGCCCGGGGAGGTTCCGGGTTTCCGCGCAGACTTCTGAGTAGTTCGCCAGCTGCGTCACCGTCCGAAAGTGTGAGCCGGGGGCGGGGGCGCGGCGCGGCTGGAAGCCCCGGCGCTCTTACGGAAAGTGCGAGCCCGGAGTTCCCAGCTGCAATCGATCTGGCCACTCTGAGGCCCCAGCGTCGCCTTGGGCCGCCGTTCCTGCTCGCCCTCTGGCCCCTCTCGGAGTCCGGGAAAGCGCTTGGTGGCGGTCTCTGCCCGAAACGGGGAACAGCACCCACGCGCTGCTCCACCCCCGGCCCCTGCAGCGAGGCGACACTTTCTTGGCTCGGGTATGGGGCTATCCGGAACGCTGCCGTCCTGGCTGCGCCTTTGAGCCTCACAGTTCCCTGGGGAGGAGGGCAGTGTGTAAAAAATAAATAAATAAATAAATAAATGTTGGCACTGTGGAAGCGCCCCCCACTTCTTTCCACCCGCGGACGCCCGCCGGACTCGCCTCATTGCACAATTCCTGTGGTGGAACTGCCGCGTGACTCGGACCAAGGCCAAAAATGTTTCCCAGGTTTTCCCAGCCCAGAAAGGAGCGGCTGGGTGTGCGGCCCTGATCCCAGGCGCCCTGTAAATTACATTTCTTAGGGTGACAGGCTTGCCCTTTAAAATGCAGAAGTTGCCCTTTACAAAGAAAGAAAAGCTCACTGGCTCGCTGGCACCCAAAGCTCGGCTCTGGGTTGGCGCCAGGTGAATGCAACTTACACGTTTCTTTTCCCTGTGTACAGTTTCAGACAGAGAAAGTGCTTCGATCTATTTGAGGGAAATTCAGTAGCTGCTTTTCAATGAGTATGGGGAGTGATGCTTAAAAGCGTCGGAGACACAATCTTGAGCTCTCCAAGAATCCCAGTGTTATTAGCACTGATGAGGCTCAGTGCGTAGTGGATATATAGGGAATGAATGAATATTTGGAGGAGGGATTTAAATGGCTGTGTGTAGACAGACCAATGCTTTCATTTTGCAGATGAGGAAATTTAGAGGTTAAGTGACTTGCACAGGGTCACCTAGTTAATTAATGTGGAAGGCAGGAATAGAATCCGTCTCACGTTTCAACTCTAAATATTTGTAATTATGAGATGGGTGTATTTTTCCCTCTATGAAAATAAAATGCCTTCTGCTGTAGTCTGCAAATCCTAACTCCATATCCTCTCCCTACCCATCTAAAACAAAACAGCAAGGAGCCCCAACCCAGTACATGCATGCAATGGGCTAAATTTGGCAATGCTGAAGCAAGATATTTGCGAGGCATTTTTTGTCCTATTCCCATAAGTTAATAGCACTTCTTAATCACACAAAATATACCCCTCAAAAGGAAAGAAAAGCAAACAAACATAAAAGTGCTTCTCCAATATGTTGTGGAAAGTTATACAAGATTCTCACTGACCTTACTTTTGTCAGGGTGATGTATGGTGTTTTGTGTGGGAACTTCTGGACTCATGAGTGGTTGGTTGGTTGCTCTGAGACTGGTCTTATTTCACCCGGGTTTGAAGTACATTTGTTGTTCATCGTTCAAAATAGACAAGCTGCAATCTGTGAGAACACAAGGGACTTCAATGACAGTCTTGCAGATGGCTGGACAGCATGTTGTTTGTGAAGTTTCAAGGCTGACCAAGGTTACCAAATGTCTAAGTTAGTGACCAAATTGCCAAACAAGTAGATGTGAAGATCAAAGGAATCAAAAGTGGCAATCATGAGTAAAACTTCATTCTTTTGTGGTTTGTCAACAATGGTTTCCATAAGAACGATTATGATAGAGGTATAATAACACAATCCAAGTACAAATTCTTATCCAAGAAGTTGGGGGAGGGGTGGATTCCAGTGATGAATAGCAGATTATGAAATGTCTCATTTTTTCTAGGTCAGCCAGATACACTCTAAAATGGGGCAGTCTTCTAACTGTGCTGTCTTCTCTACCCCTGCTATCTTGAAAGAAGGTAGGAATACAAATTGCTAGGAAATTTTGAAATTCTAGGCAGCTAGGTAGAATATATTAATTCTGGTTTGATAATCCTACCCAATGTTCATGAAATTAAAGAATCATCTCCTATATTTTTCCCATACTGCAATTTCTAGTTTGCAGGCTATTGAACCTGAACTCTAGAAACACAAATTGTTGGCCCCTATTATTGCCCTACTTTACTACTTGAGAAAGTCATCTGATCAAACAAAACCATCTTTTCCAAATCATATCTTAAGAATAACAAGCTATTTGGGTGCAAATGATACCTTTTAACATATTATGTATTTCACTCAACACCATTACATAACTGTTGCTGAATTTTTTGCATGCAAAGAGAATCTCTCAGGACAATTTCAATTGTTACCTTGGTACAGCCATTATGGAAAACAGTATGGAAATTCCTGAAAAAAATTAGAAATAGGATTACCATTTGATCTAACAATCCCACTTCTGGGTACACATGCAAAGAATAAAAAATAAAAATTAATATCTCAAAGAGATATCTGCACTCCCCTCAAAAATTTCAGTTAACTAAGGGATGTTATTTAGTTTTGATATAGCATTTTGGAATTCATTGGGTCATTAGGGAAAATGTAATTATATTATTTCATTTTATAGATAAGAAACTGATGGCTATTAAGCAATACATGAAATTCCTGACATAGTCAAAAAAAGAACTGAGGATTCTGATTTGCCATGTTTTACAAAATCATCATCATAGCCTTTATTTCATGTGTGTGGTTTCATTTAAGGCATGTTGCTTGGAACTGAGGCTATGAAAAGTGCAAGAAGCTCTCAAAGATTCTAGAATCTAACTGTAATGTGTGCCAATGCTTCTCAAACTTTAATATCCATAGGAATTACCTAAGGATCTTGCTAAAATGCGGATTCTGAATCTGATTTGGTGATGGGGCCTGAGACTCTGCTTTGCAACTCACATGCTTCTAGGAGATGCCAATTCCACTGGTTCACAGACCACAGTTAAGTAGCAAAATGCGGACATATAAAAGAAAGATGATTAACGGTCTAGCAACCTGAAATTTTTGTAACGGAGAAATGAAAGGAATGATAAAGCTTCTTTGCATGTGAAATAGACATTACAAAGCTCATAAACTTCTGGGAATGTGCCTCAGAGCATATTTACTGTTAGAAAATATCAACCTATTTTTGTCTCTGAGAGAACAGCATATTAGAAATAACATAAAGAAATAGTGGGGCAAAGAGAAAAAAGAAAAGTGATGGCAAGAAATAATGTCAAAAGAAGCAACAGACATTGTAAAAATTTTTGAAAAAATTTCAAGCTTGGGAGCCAAGGTATCAATACTTCCTAAGAGCATCAATGAAAATGTGTTGTTTGAGGGATTCAGACTCAGAAGTCTTAATTCAAGTTTTGGTCTTCCATTTATTAGCTATATAATCTTTAGACATATATGTAACCTGTTTGGCTTCATTTTCCCTATCAGGAGGGAAAAAAAAAGATAGTGCCTCCAGTCTCCCTGGATTGAATAATTAAATACATTAAATAAGATAATATATATCAAAGCACTTGACACAGAAGTATTGAAGAATGCACAAACCTCACAAAGTATTTTAAGTTTAGAAACTGTCAGCAATTTTATAAAACCAGTACAGTAACAAACTATTCCAGAGAATAGAAAAGGTATGTACCTTCTGGGACTAATTTTATTAAAATTATATCCTAGCTATCATAACCTAATAAATAATGCATACAAGAAAGGAAAATAAAAGGTTCATATCACTTGTCAACATACTAAAATGCATGACCAAATTTGTTTTTTCTCAGAAATGGTGGTTGGCTTAAAATTAGAAAATTAATTAATGTAATTAATGATATTAATAAATTAAAGGAGAAAAACTACATGATCACTCCAACTTCAGGAGAAAAAAGCCCTACAACAAATGTTATGCTTAACAGTGAAATGCTGAAAGTATTCCATCTGAGATCAGGAACAAAATAGGATTGTTTAATATAACCACTCCTATTGAATGTTATATTTGAGGTCCTAGTAAGTATTTTTGTTTTTTCCCCCAACCATTCTTTTTGTTGTACCCTGGCTTTTAAGGTAGGAAAACACACACACACACACACACACACACACACACACACACACACACACACTCATCAGAAAGGACAAAACTAATTTTTTGCAAATAATTTGGTCGTATATGTAGAAAATCTAAAAGAATATACAGATAATGAATTTATAAGAGACATTAGTAATATCGTAACTATACCACTACAGCCAAGTTCTCTCCTTTAATTGATCCTAACTGTAAGACTCAAAAAAGTTGCGACATGGTCTCATATTAATAATAACCTGTGACCTGTCACCCAGTCATCTTAGGAAAACTTTAGATAACATCTAAACATAATGTCCTTGTTCTTTCTCATAGAAAAAAAGTAAAGGGAATAGAGAAAAAGATGACGAGGCAATGATTTACAGGTTTGTTTTGCAGAAAAGGATGAGAACCAAGACTACCCCCAGATGCATGTGATCATCCCATGGTGTCTCCAAGACTGCAGTTTTAGATCTTATCAGGGAATTGGAAACGATAGCAATTTACCCCAGATTTACCCCGACTCTTCTTTTGGTGCTAAAAACCCCTAACTCAGTCCAATAAGCAACATGGATTTGAGGCATTTCTAAGTCACCCATCTTTTCAATTGGCACCTTCTCAATTGGCACTCAAAAAGCTTTTCTTTTGCTCTAAATCTGATGTTCTGGATTTTGGCTTTGTGAAGCACCAGCCACATGAACCATAGTTTGGTAACAATACTGCAGAATACAAAATCAGTATTACTAAAGTAGGCAGAATGATGCCCCTTCGCCCACAAAGATGTCTAGATCTTATGTTGCCTGTGAATATATTGCCTTACATGGCAAAAGTGACTTTGTAGATGTGCTTAACTTAAGGATTTGCGATGGGTTGATTACATTGGATTATCTGTTGACTCAATATAATCATAAGGGTCTTTAAAAGTGAAAGGGGATATCAAAAAAAAAGTCAATCAGAGTGAGGCACTGCAATGTGCTGGCTGGAAAATTACTGCTTGGCTATCGCCCATGGGAACATAACATTCTAGCAATAAGCTTTCTGTTTCTGTACCCCCCGCTTGCAAAACCAACCTGTGGGTTGACAGTAAAAAGAAGAAAAATAGACTTGTGTGTTCAAACAGAATGAAGAATGAGGTTTAGGGCTTAAAAACCCTGTACCTCTACATTTCGAGGCTGCTTAATTTGCGGTCTGCGTACCCCTGGCAGACCCAGCTGGCTGAATAAAGAGTGTGTTTCCTATAACTCACTGATTTCTGGTGGTCCGTGTGTCTATCAGGGGCTGGTGGCTACAACAGTAAGAAGAACCCAACCTGCTCTTGCTGGCTTTGAAGGTGGATAAAGAGGGCCACACACCTAAGTAGGTGGGTAGCGTTAGAAGCTAGAAAGCGGAGGAGACAGATTCTCCCCTAGAGCCTCCAGAAAGGACCATAGCCTTTCCAACACCTTGATTTTAGCCCAGCGAGATGCATTTCAGACTTCTGAACTACCGAACTGTGAGATAATAAGTTTCTGTTGTTTTATACCACTAAATTTACAATAATTTGTTACAGCAGCCTTAGAAAAATAATACAATTACAAAACAATTTATTTCTAAGTATCAACTCATAAGTGAAAATTAAAAAGATAACATCTGTGACATTTGTGGTAGCATCCAAATTTGTTTTTAAAAATACCCAGAAATGAATCTAACAAAATATATGCAATAAACTTATAAAACTTTATCAAATGTTGTTTAAAAAGACCTAAATAGATATGCTAATCAAAAACAATAAGATACCACCACACACCTGTTAGAATGGCTATTATCAATAAGACAAATAAGTGTTGGAGAGGTCGTAAGAAACAAAGAACTGTTATACACTGCTGATAGGAATGTAAATTGGTATAGCCACTATGGAAAACAGTATGGAAGTTCCTCAAAAAATTAAGAATAGAGTTACCATATGACCTAACAATATCTCTTCTGGGTACCTAACCTCCCCCCCCCCCCAAAAAAAATTAAAAACATTTATCTGTAATAATATATGTTCCCTGATATTCATTGCAGCATTATTCATGGTGACCAAGATATGAAAACAATCACTGTCCTTTAATAGATAGGATAAAGGAGATGTGGTACATATATATGCAATGGACTATTGTTCAGCCATAAGAAAAGATGAAATACTGCAATTTGTGACAAGGCGAATGGATCCTGAGAATATTATGATAAACAAAATAACTCAGATGGAAAAAATTGAGAACCACATGATTTGACTCATATGTAAGATATAAAACTGAAAGCAACAAATGAACAAGAAAAACAAAAACTCATACACTCAGACAACAGTTTAGTGGTTACTAGAGGAAAAGAGGGGTGTGGGGGAGGTAGAAAAGAGTAAAGGGGGTCAAATATATGGTGACGTTGGGTGGTGACCACAATGTAATATAGAGATGATGTATTATAGAATTGTACACTTGAAACCTATATAATTTTATTAATCAATGTTATCCAAAATATTTAATTAAAAAAAGATAATAGAACCTGAATAGAGGTATATTATGTTCATGAAGTCGAAGACATTTAAAGGTGTGGCTTCTCCACAAATTCATCTACAAATTCAATTGCACTTCCAATCAAAACCCCAACAGACATTTTTTGGTGGAACTTGACAACTTGATTCTAAAATTTATATTTTAGAATATAATAGAACTGCAAAGGACCAAAAATAGCCAATACACTCTTGAAGAAGAAGGTAAGGGACTTGTCATCCAGATATTAAAATTTATAAAGTCATAATAATTAAGATAGTATGGTTTTGGTCCAAGGATAGAAGAATAATGAATTGGAAGAGAGAGCCCAGACCTAGATCTACAAAGAGGCACTGCAGAATGATGGATCCTTTGGCAAATGGTGCTGGGATGATTGGGTATTCATAGCTACAAACATGAAATTGGACCCTTCGAACTATACATAGAAATAATTTCCAGATGAATTAAAAACCTAATGTAAAAGATAAAACTATAAGAATTTTAGAAAACAAAATAAGAGAAAATATTTATGACCCTGGGGTAGGGAAAGTTTTCTTGAGACATAATATGTACAAACCATAAAACAAAAGATTGGTAAATTGGGCCCCATTAAAACTGAAAACAACTATGCATCAAAAGACTTCATAAAATACTTGCCCTCAATTGGGAGGATATATGTATCTGCAACACATTCATGATAAAAGAGAAATACCAAAATATACGAAGAACACTTATGCATTAATAACAAACACAAAATAGAGAAAAATGGGCAAAAGACTAAAACAGACACTTCACAAAAGGGCAAACTTAAATCGCCATTAAACATATGAAAGAATGCTCAGCCTTATGAGTAAGGAGGGAAATTTAAAGCAAAACCACACTGACAAATTTTTACATATCAACCAGACTGACGAAAATAAGTCTACCCATTCCAAATGTAGAATATGCTGTGGCACAATGGAAACTCTTACACTTTGAGAATAGGAGTCTAAATTTGTATAAGCGCTTTGAAAAACAGTTTGGCACTACCTACTAAGATTAAACATGTACATAGCCTATATCTCTTCAGTTCTGTTCCCAGTCATATATACTCCAGACTAGAACCTCTGGCACTAGGAAACATGTACGTAAATGTTTATAGTGGCATTGTTCATAATAAAAAAGAAACTGGAAGCAATCTAAATGTCCACCAAGGGTAGGATATATAATTCACTGTTGTATATTATAAAAGGGACTCTTATACAGCAATGAAAGTAATCAATAGCTACACACATCAATATAGATAACACAAACATGATGTTGAAAGAAGCAAGCCCAAGATTCTCTTTATATTAAGTTAAAAACATAAAACTAAACAATATTTTGTTCAGTGATGCACACACATCATAAAACTAAAAAACGTCAAGGGATGATTATCCTCAAAATCAGGACATTGGTTACCATAGTGGTGCAGGGAGGGCTGAGCAATTAAGGAGGTCCACACAGGGAGTTACTTTGACAAGGACAATGTTCTTTTCTTATCATGGGCATGATAGACAGGAGGCTCACTTTATTTTTATTCTTCAGAATGTACATTTATGTCTTGTACATTCTTATGTGAGTACGATTAAGTTTTTTGAAAACCTATTCAATTAAAAATAAAACAAAACTTTACATGGGAGGTTTTTTGTGTGAGAAATAAGAGCTTAGCTCTAAATCAAAGCAACCAAAATAAGATCTTCATAAGTTTCTGCAGGACATTATAATTTACACACTCCCCTGATTGGACACCAGCAACACCCACTTTAGGATATCCCACTTATATAAGTTTCACTTATCTTGATACTGACATAGAGGTAAACAATGAGTATGGGCATCCTAGCAAGAAAGATTTTATCTCTTCACACAAGTATGAGGAAGCAACAGAGAAACATTTGTTTGTACCTTGGAGAATTGTGTTTGATAAATTTAAATCTTATTGGTAACTGAATTGATAAATCATCAAGGCTCTGTGAGTAGTTCACTAGGTCATAAAGTTAGCTTTCCCAACTGCACAAACTGAAATAGTTTATAGTATAGCTTCCGAATTTGAAACTATCTTTAGGCCTAAGTGATTTGCTTTATACTTTCCTTTCAGTAAAACAGTTCTCATTATTAAAGGTACTCATATCTGATATCATATTTTCCTTTTAGAGAGGAGGCTTACTTTATTTTGTTTTAATAGCAGGTGCTCAGTATGTTAGTTGAACCTGTTGACTCACTGAATTATGCCTTGTGTATAAAATGCTTACTCTTCATAGTATTTACTTTGAATCATCCAGAAACAATGAAACAGTAATGCATTTAATTTAGGCAATTTTTGTCACCTGCCTTAGAAAGGTCTATCCAAGATGTTTAAAAGACTTAAAAAGAAAAACATTGATCTTTATCTTCCTTATCTAGAATTCCTCTTGCAAGTAATGTTGGGCAATTATGATTTTGAAACAAAGTGGCTGAAATGAGTGGTGTAAATTCCAAGTGAGTGTCCCTAAAGGCCAATGCATACAGGTTCAGGACAGGGGCTAGTACTGTCAAGAAAGCCCTCACAGATCAGAGTAACTTGGGATCAACCTTGAAGGGAGATAAAATGAAATGGGACCCACTTTTATGAATGTCAATAGGAAAAACCAGTTTTAGCAAGCCCAATGTCTGACAGAATCCAAGTCAGGGTGTAACTGGGAGGAAGGAAGAAGATCCAGGTGCTTTCTTGGGAAAACACCCAGACTCTGCCTCTTGGCTCTTCTCTGTAGTTATGTCGCATTCTTTTGTCTCTGCCAACCCACTTTGGCTACATTTCTGACCCTTGTGGATCAGATAACCATCCATAGCTCCCATGATGACCTAAGTCTGACCTGTAGAGAGACTGACCCTTGCTTTTAGTCTCAATTCGAAGTCCCCATGAGAAATGCTGTGATTAGCACAACTTGGATCTGGTGTCAACTCCTGGTTTGAACAATTGCAATCAAGGTAGAAAATCATAGCCACCGCTATGAAATAGATAGGCCACCTAATGGTCTCCCATTACCGAAGGGTAGAAGAGAAAAGTGAAGGGGGCAGGAAAGCCTGTGCTAGTCAAAGGCCTGAAGGCAGAAATTCGTATGGTTGTTCTAGTAATAGTGAGTGGGACATGAAGTTTATGCAAAAGTACTAAGAGACACAATTGGAGAAATAGTTTAAGGTCACATTGGAGAAATTCCTGGATGTCATGCTAAAGGTTTAAATATTCTGTAGATGTTTTCATTCAATGATTGTAGCAGGTTTTAATTAAAAACATTTATATTCACAAAGCCTTTGAAGGTCAGAAAATCCATCTAAATGCTTATTTTTATTACACAATTATTTATAATAATAAAAAGTTAGAAACAACAGAATAATGGTTAAAGAAGTGATAGTATTTCTAGCCTACAAAATTTAATATAGTACTAAATGATGTAAAGAAATGGTCACTAACATGAAAAAAATCTGTTAAATTATTAACAGCAAAACTATTAACAGAAAAAAAAGCAAGTAAAGTAGCAGAATATGCATCATACGATTCCACTTAAGTAGTACTTTAATATAAGTATTTTTAAAATATATAGCTTTTGAATAGGCAGAAACATTTCTGAAAGAACATCCATGTGGTTTCCTCTGGGGAAGGAAGTGGGATTGATGAGTGGGTGGTATGTAGGTGAAAGTGACATTCACATGTTACTACAGATGCCATATGTTTAAAAAGAAAAAAGTAGAAGTATATCATTAGAAATTAATTTTTAAAAAGTTAACTTCATTTTCAATAAGATAGACATAAGGATATGTACCTAGTCTTAGAACAATCTGTCTAAATGCTTATGTTTATTACACATATTTATTACACATATTACCTTTCATTTCTGAAGCAGCTTGCAGTTTACGACTGACATAATTAACCCTTGCTATATTCAGGTACCTTTTAAGTCTTTTCCACATGCAAACTCATCTAATACTCACAAGGACCCTATGAGTTAGGTCTTGTTATTATTCCTTATTTTACTGATAAGGAAACTGAGGTACAGAGATGATGAACTACTGGCTCATGGTCACATAGCCAGTAAGTGGCAGAGCTGGATTGGAATGCAGACATTCTACCTCTTGAATCTTTATCATTTTTGCTAAACTACACTTATGCAAAAGCATTTTCACATGTATTGACTTGCATGTCCCCAAGCATCTATTGACACCCATGTCACATAGAAATAAACCAGGATCCACCTCGCAGTATATTGTAATTCCCTATTTTCATGTTCATGCACCCATTAGATTTTGAGCTCCATTAGGCAAGAAATCTTGGTTTTGTTGTTGATTTTTGCACTCTGGGACAAAAAGTGATTTTGAACGCTATGGTGGTTTAAAATGTCCACAAATTATTTGACACTACTTTTAAAAGGGGAACCCTAATTCCCCTTTCCTTGGGTATGGACCAAACTTAGTAACCCATTTCTAATGAACAGAATAAAGCAAAAGTGACACAGTGACTTCAGAGACTAGAACATAATAGGTGTGATGGCTTCCTGCATTCTCTCCTTCTCTCTCTCTCTCTCTCTCTCTCTCTCTCTCTCTCTCTCTCTCTCTCTCCCCTTCTCTCTCTCTCCTAGATTACTTGCTCTGAGGGAAGTCAGTTGCCATGTCATGAGGAGAGACCCATGTGGTGAGAAACTGAGGCCTTCAGCAAACAGCCAGCAACGAACTGAGGCATCCTGCTAATAGCCATGTGAATGAACTTGGAGGTCAACCTTCCACCCCAGCCTTCAGAAGATTGTAGCCCCTTCTCGTCTGATCTGTAACCTCCTGAGAGACCCTGAGCCAGAATCACCAAGCTAAGCCACTTCCAAAATTCATGACATATAGAAACTGAAATAATAAACATTTATTGTTTTAAGCCACTAAATATTGTTATAATTTATTACACATCAATAGATGATTAATACAAATGCTTTTCATTTAAAAAATATATATGTATATATCTATAATTTGGATACTTATGAAAGATATTAATATGCTTGTCTCTTTCTCATTTTCATGCATATATTTTCCTTAGTTGGCCTGAAGCATCCATTTGCCTGAGGGTGGTATGTGGAGGATTGTCAAAGGAAGAATTACTAAAGAAAGTGTTAAAAACCAGCTTCTGAAATTCCAAATAGGATTTTTGATCAAAAAGTTATTTAGAAAGAAAAATAAAAGGTGAGAGAAAAGAGATTTTTCATAATTTCTTTAACTACCATTGACATATCAAGTGTTAAACCTGATCGATAGACTAGATCATAGAGTTTCTTTCTTAGTACTACAGTGAGATGACTTTGTCCACCTCTGGTGACTAGACCACTGAGCTTGCTGTCCCAGGACAGAACAAGGATTGATGTTGAAGAAGTGGGATGGTTGTGCCTTCTTCCTATTCCAATGGATTGTAGGAAGAAGTTGAAGTTAGGAAAGCCAATGAGTGAGGTGTTTTCTTAATTCGAGGAGTAAGTTCCAGAGAGGGAAGGTGTGTGAGACTGGTTGAGGGGAAGGCTAAGTCCAGAGGACGTCTCTATTTCCCATTTGGGATTCCAGAAGGAAATCATTGTTTAAGTGAGCCAGAAGCACAATGGGCCAAAAGGAAGAAAGAGAGCAAAGTAGAGTAGAGGATAAAAGAGGGCCCAGTTTAAGCTTCCATTAGATTCCATGTAGTGGGAAAGGGACTCAGATCTTCCTGCATCTCCAGTAGAGGACACAGAACATGGTTCAGCTGAGCTGAGAGATAACAGGTCTGCCATGAGGAGGTTAAGGTGACCCCACAGCATACGTGGAGATGAAAACACTG
The DNA here is from genome assembly GCA_003508835.1 of Eonycteris spelaea. Lineage (NCBI taxonomy): Eukaryota > Metazoa > Chordata > Mammalia > Chiroptera > Pteropodidae > Eonycteris > Eonycteris spelaea. The sequence continues at coordinate 12,541,116 of PUFA01000016.1, forward strand.
AACAGAGGATGTGGCAGAGACTCAAAGATGTCTGTAGTGCTGATAAGAACCATGGTGGGCCTGAGTCAGCTGAGGCATACCACCAGGTCCTGGCCACATGAAGAAGATGACCATCCTATGAAATACTCCAGCTATAGACTCGAGCAATACATAAGAGAGGGAAACCAGACATAGTACCTGTGAGATCCCAATGGACACCAGTCCAGGAGCAGCTCACACTGGCTACTTGACTACAGAAACTGACAACTAAGAATGCTGGATTGAATATAAGTAATATCAAATATTAAAATTATTTAAAAATAAAAATGATTTAAAAATACATTAAAAGTATCAAAACACTAATGAAATGGATAAAATCTAAGGTATACTAAATTCCAAAGCCACTTCTGCCCTGAGGGCATTTGCTAGTCCAACCAATTTGAGTTTCTACCTTTCTAAAAAGCAAAGTATAAAAGTAAAGTGCCAGTAGAACTAGGGATTTAAAGGCTACATTTCCCCAAAATCTCTACCCATGGGAGTCTGCTGAACAATACAATGAGGAAACAATTTCATCCTCAAAAATGAGTAATCACTTGCTGGTGGTGTTATAGTTATAACCAATTGGTAATCAAAAAAAATTCACACCATAAGCTTAATTTAAATTGGTGCCATCCTAATGAAGCCCTTAGGGATTAAAAGTGACGAATACAAATCCATTTTGAGAAGTCATCTTCCTTCTAGGAGTCAGTGTATTTACCTAAATAATTTTTTGAGGTCAATGAGCAGTATAAAGTTAAATACAACTAAGCACACATAAAGAAATAAGGACCATGTATGAGAGCTAGAAGAAACAATGGGAGTAGAAAAAGGGCCAAAAAGCCTTCACACACCAAAATTATCATACATAGATTAAAAACGATTATGCCTACTATTATTAAAGATATAAAAGACAAGCTTAAAAATATCTTTGAGATACTAGAAACAATAAAAAGTGACCAAGAACTTTTTAAAGAACCAAATAAAACTTCTAGAAATGAAAATAACAATTATTGAAATTAAAATCGAAATAAAAACCAGTGGTTTTACAGCATAATAGACATAAATGGAAAAGCAAATTAGAGAACAGGAAGTTTAGGTCACAAGATTTTCAGAATGAAGCACAGAGATTCAAAGAATGAAAGAGATTAAGATTCATGGAAGAGAGAGTGAGAAAGTCTACTGTACATTTAATTAGAATTCTAGAAGGAAAGGAAATGATATAGTAGAGATCATATCTGAAGAGATAATGGTCTATACTTTTCCAATGAATAGTATTAATTCACACGTTCAACAAGCCAAACAAATTCTAAGCAAGAAGAGAGAGAAAGAAAAAGAAAAAGAGAAAGAGAAAGAGAAGGGAAGGGGAGAAGGAGAGAGAGAGGAGAGGGAGGTGGGGAGGAGAAGGAGAACTAACCAGCAAACATTATACCTAGATTTATTATGATAAAACTAATTAACACCAAAGAAAAAGAGATTGAGGTAAGGTGCGGGTGGAGATTATTGTCAAATGAACAAACTGGACATAATTAAGCATTTCTATCATAGTGAGTGAAATAAAGACATTGTGCATGCATTGAATTTGGGTCTGGGAGTGCTAAAATATTTTCCATGTAAATTAGTGGTAATTGCATTTTCGTTTTATACCATTTGAGTTTATGAAAGTTTTCATAGGAATGCACCTTTCAAATAGCAGGGAAACCTGAATATACATACAACGGAAGATTATTGAGCCAGAAAAAAGAATAAAGTTCTAATATAGGCCACAACATGGATGAACTTTGAAAACATATGCTAAGTGAAATAAACCAGATACAAAATTACAAATATTATACAATTTCATTTATATAAAATGTCTAGAATAAGCAAGTTCATAGAGACAGAAAGTACATTATCAGTGGCTAGGAGGAGGGGAACATGTGGAATTTTTGCTTAATGTTTAGTGTTTTTATTTGTTGTGATTAAAGTTTTTGTGTGATGGAAAAGTTTTGGAACTTAGTGGTAATGGTTGCATAACATTGTGAATGTAATTAATGCCAACAAATTGTACACTTAAAAATGGATAAAATCATAAACTTTATGTTCCGTATATATTACCACAATAAAAAATTACTAAGATAATCACTTCTTAACAATATGATCTCAATTCACTAGGAAAATATATAATTTATATGCACCTAATAACATAGCCTGAAACTATGTGAGAGAAAGCAGGACTATGGGAAGAAATAGACAAATCTACTATTATATGGGAAATTTAAAAATACATCTATTAATGATAGAAGAAGACAAGAAAAATCACTTATAGATGTTTCAAACAATGATGATTGAAACAATTTTTTTATTGACTTGAGATTATATACATTACACTCAATAAGTGCAGAATTATGAATGCTACTAATTTTTTAAGGAATAAAGTATTCGTATATCACATAAAATAAAAGAGGAGAAAACTCTCAAACTCATATAAAGTATCTAAAAGTCAGCATGGGACACTATGAAAAATATAATTACAAACTAAATATTGACCTACGGACATTAATTGAAAAATCAGAGACAAAATATTAGCCAACTGAATTTAGCAACACAAAAGCGATAATACATATAATCAAGTTAATTTATCCCCAGGAATACAAAATTCGTTTAACATTCAAAAATGAATCAATGTGATTTGCCATATTAATAAAGGCAAAAAACATATGACCACCTCAATATATTCAGAAGAAAACAAATGGTAAAAACAAAACAAAACAAAACAAAACAAATAGATTCTTAATGTTAAAATTCAGTAAAAGGAACTTTAACTCACTTAAATGGCACCTACAAAAAATCTACCGCAAAATTACCATGCTGAACAGTGAAACACTGGAACTCTTTCCCTTTGAAAATTAGGAAAATAAAAAAGAAGCCTACTATCACCTATTCAGTATTAACACTGGTAGTTTCTCATAAGTTAGTCACGATGTAGAATCTGAAACCACATTAGTCAACTATGTATGTATTCTGTTATGTTAAAATTCATCCTGGTCACTCTTTTACTTTGAATAAAACTTTTACCCATGCACGATTGTTTTTTAACATCATGCATTGGTCATCTAAAAAAATATTGATTCACTGAGTTATGTAGAGTTTCCAAATGTTAGCACATTTCCTTATATGATATTTAAAAATCTCACATTTGTTAATATCACCACTGATTTCATCAGAAAAAAAAATCAATTTTTACTGCTTCACTAAAGATATTCTTAAGTAAAACTGGCATTTTAAAAAAAGTGATGTTGCAGGATTCAGTGACTACCGCTATGTTTGGTGCCACTGTCTTGATTTGTGCTAAGCTTCCAGCAGTTTTCCCCACCATTGCTTTTGCTCCATCAATGTATACGTTAACACAATGAAAAAGGCAAATAACATACTATATTATTATAAAAAGTTTTGCCCTCACAAACCTCTGGAAAGATCAGGGATCTTTAAGTGTCTACAGACGACTTTGAGAACTACTGCTCTAAGCCTGGGAGTAAAGCTACTGTTTCTGAAAGTATGTGTAATTTTATCTTCACTGTACAGTACCGTACTCTTTTCCAAAGTGGTTATACTAATTTATATCCCCATTGACACCTATGAGAATTTCCATCATTCCACATGATCACCAACAGTTGGTATGGCACTGGTACTTGACTGTGATTTTCTGTTGCATTTCTTTCGTTACTGATGAGGGGAACAAAGTGGAACACGTCTTCGTACATTTATTGGCTTCTTTTATTTCCTCTTGTATGAGGTGCCTATTCAGATCTTCTGCCCATTTTCTATTGGGTTACATGACTTTTTCATTTTGTGTGAGTCTTTATTTATCTATTTATCTATTTATTCATTTATTTATTTTTCAAGTCCTTTTTTGGTTATATCTGCAACTCATATCTTTTCCTATTCTGTGGCTTGAGTTTTTACTCTTAGGTATTATTTCACAAATTGAAGTTCTTTAATATAGTCCAATCTATCACATTTTTATGGTTTTGCTTTCTATATTAAGAATCCTTACTCTATCTCAAATAAAAAATTCTTCCATATATCTTCCTAAACTTTAGTTTTAAAATTTAAAACATATTCTTTATGTCAACATGTAATGGGTTTACTATTTTTAAAAATAAATTAATAAATATTTTTAAAGTCTCAGTTCTAATTTCTAATGCAATAAATATTGATAAGTATCACCCAACATTAACAAAAGCTCTCATACTGAGCCCTGGGTTCCTCAGTCATTTTTGAGTATAAAGTGTCTTGAAACCAAAAAGCTCAAGAACCACTGTCTTACAAAAAGTCTTGTATCACACACTAGAAGTAAGCACAAGAATTTCTTAGCAGCATTGTTCGAAATAGTCTGAAACTGTACACTGCAAGATATAAATGCTATACACAAAAACATGGATGAATCTAACATAATACTGAGCAAAAGAAGCAAGGCACAAAAGAATGCTTTAGTATGATTCCATTTACATAAGTTCTATAATAGGCTAAATGAAACTAGATTTAAGGGATGCTTACATAGCTGATAAAATATCCATTAGATGGTAAAATGCAGAAAAGCAATGAAATGATTGCCATAAAAATCAGAACGAAGGTGAGTTTAGCTGGGATGTGGAGTGGGGAGATTGTGCTTCTGGGGAGCCAGCAATATTCTGTATCTAGATCATAGTATTGGTTATGTGGATGTTCATTTTATAATTATTCCTTAAACTGTACATTTTTTTTGCATTTTTTCTATACATATTGCATACGCTTCATTTGAATTTCTACATCATTATATTCTCAAAGAAATTTCACACATTTAAAACAAATGTCATTTGATCTTACAATTAACCCTTTGTGGTTCCTGTAAAAAAGAAACCCTGTATATATATAGCACCCCACTAGAAAAGAAATAATTTATTTGTGCAAATTTTGTAATTTGAGGAGAGTTTAATAAAGGGAGTATTTACGAAAGTGTGGTCAGGGCGTAAGGACCCAAAGGTGATAATAATATACCCTAGTATTAGTAACTTGGGAGTAGTAACCACACACAGGCTTGCAGGGGCAGGAAAGAAAGCTGTTATTAGAACCAGGGGACAGAGCTCTGTGAAGAGAGCATCTTGACAGGAGCTACGACCCTCTGGTGGAAACATGCAGCCAGATCAGAGTTCAGTGACTATGGAAAGGGCATAAAACTCTGACCTTACTCTTCACCTTCCTTACTCTTATCTTCTGTCTGTGCTTCCTGTTGTTGAACCCAACTGGAAACCAGAAAGCAAGAGAACCCATGATGCAATGCATTCAGGCCAACCTCCCAGGGGATGGAGAAAGAAGCTGCTTAGAGAGTAGATCTGGAATGATGAGAAATGGGTCATATGTTCACCTGAACCTAAAACGTTAGCCACCTTCGTTGTTTTTCTTTTAAAGCAGAGGTTGTGGGAAGAGGGAAAATGACTAAGTAACAAACAAGCTGGTACAATCCCTGCTTCTGTAGTAGGTCACAAGGCCTAAGTTGGTATTCAAGGCTTCCTTCAAACCATCATTTCTGTTCTCATTATCTTCTATCAGCACTCTGGTTGAATTTTTTAAAATCCCTCTCCTTGTGCCAGGCTGTAGGAATAAAGATGCTCTTGCCTGCTTTTCTAAATCAGGTTTGGAGAAACCTAAACTTCGTGTATGTGAGACGTGAGGCATTGATAGTCTGGTCTTTATTAGGCAAATCCTAGGACCAGACTTGGCCACTGGGCAAGGAGTGCTAAGAGGTTGTCCATTGAATACCTGAGTTCTAAACATAGCTTTCCTTACTCTTTCCCACTGCTAATAAGGATATATCACCCCTTTCTGTATGTTGGTTCTATGGCCTGAGAAACCCCTAATGACTAGAGGGAAATCAGCTTTCTTTTCATGGAACCATGTCTATTACACTTTGTATTTTTCATACGAGGACAGTAAAGCTAAGAGAATTTGAGATATTTGCCTGAGACTGCATAGTTAGTACAAGAGCTGAGACTAAACGCTCAGCCTCCTCCTGACTTTAAGACTAATCTGTTTCCCACATACTGGAGGAGTATATCTATGTCTTATCACTGTAACAGGTGGACATAGGGAAGATCAGTAACATAATGTTAGACTGTGATAAAGGTGCCTCAAGAGAGGGAGAAACATAGTAGCAAATGTCCTCTAAATATTAAGGCACCATAGTGAATAATAAGACATTTGTCATCCTGCTGTCTCATTGTGCCAAGCTACAGGATTGAAGATGTTTTTGCCCTGTGTTTTTCCAAACCAGGACCTTTTCCAAAACAATTCAGTGTAATGACTACTCGAGTGCATTTTAATGTTTGCTAATGAAGTTCCTTGGTATTAGTAGAAAATAATACTATTTTTCTTTCATAATATCTCCTCTCCATCCCCCAAAGGAGCTCACATTGGTTTTTTGTTTGTTTGTTTGTTTGTTTTTTAAAATCACAGAGAAGTTCATACTAGGAAAGCAATAGGGCTCTTTCTAAACCATAAAAAATCATCGAAAGGGATATTCCAGTAAAACCATAGGGGTTCCATGAATCATGCTAGAGAAGTTTGTGACTGCATTTTAGGATTCCCATAGCTTTTGGGGGGCCATTAAACTGGTCAATAAGTGGTAAGTGATGAGGCATAAAGCTGGGTGGAGGGTAAGGTAAAAAAAAAATTGAGAAAATGCGAATGAGTTACCCAAAGTGGAAACTTAGTTTGTAAGGATTGGCAGCTCTTCAATTCAGTGATTTGAAGATGGTAATCATGGTTTTATTGGTTTTGTTATCTTTTTAGTTTCTAGATTTTTTTTTTTAGGCGAGGGAACCCTTGGTTGACCTCACAGAGTGTAAGAACCTTGTCAGCTTACAATCCCTTATTATTTTTTTAACACCTACAGCACCTGGTCTTCCTAGGTGGTCTCCCATCCAAGTACTAACCAGGCTGGACCTTGCTTAGCTTCCAAGATCAGACAGGATAAGGCTTGTTAAGGGTAGCATAGCTGTAGACTAGTTTCTAGATTTTAAGATAGAAGTCACCTGCTTTTTGTGCTAAGTTAGAGGGAAAAAAACTTTGTCACAATACTTTGTAAGAAAGGAGTAAAGTTTGGGAATTTATGGTTTACAAATGTACTTGATTATAAGCCAAGGGACGGGGCCTTGATTAACTTGGTCACCTTAGTCAATAGTGGGTTGAGATGCCTTGCTAAGAAGGAAAACCAATCTCGTAAATTATTCCTGTGCTAAAACAGTCTTTAGGGAAATTTAATGTAGCATTTTATTTAAGGTTCTCAATGCTTTATATCAAAAGAGAAACTAATTGGGGTGCGGGGAGTGTGAAATCCATTCTTGGTGGGGAAGGATATTTTTGGATAGGAGAGCTCTTCACATAGATCAGATCATGTAAGTTCAGTGGATGCTTTTTTTCCTCATCAGAAGTGAAAAAACAGTCAACATTTAAAAAATAATATTTATTATTTTTAAGTGAAGTGCACCAGTTAAGTTTCAGTTCAATGAATTTTGACAATTGCACGTACCCATATAACTAGCACCTAAGTTTCCAGAAAGTTCCCTCACCCTCTTGTCTCTTTCTAATCAAACACTCTTCTTTCTCACTGAGGCAACAACTTTTTCATTTCTATAGATTAGTTTTACCTGTTCTTAGACTTCATGTAAATGGAGTCATACCATATATACTATTTTGGGTCTTTCATTCAACATGTCTCTAGATCCACTTGTGTTTCTGCATATATCAGTAGCTCATTCCTTTTATTGCTGAGTAGCATTCCTTTCTATGAATACATATCACAATTTGCTTATCCACTTCCTATTGATGGACATTTGAGTTACTTTCCATTTTTAGCTATTATGAATACAATTGCTTTGAGCATTCTTATACAAGACTTATTGTGGACATAGATTTGCATTTCTCTTATACCTAGAAACAGAATTTCTACTCACATGGTAACTCTAAGTTTAATCATTTGACAAACTGCCAGACTGTTATCCAAAACAGCTGCATCATTTTACATTCCCACCGGCAATGTACTCAGGTTCCAATTTCCCCATATCCTTGCCAACATTTGTTATTATCCGTATTTTTTATGAAAGCCATCCTAAGGGGTGTAAAGTTGTATCTCACTGTGGTTTTGGTTTGCATTTCCCTAATGACTAATGATGTTGAGCATTTTTTCATGAGCTTATTGGCCATTTGTACATCTTCTTTGGAGAAACATCTATTATCTTTGTCCATTCGGGCTGTCATAACAGAATACCACAGGCTGCATGGTTTATAAACAAGAGAATTTAGTTCTCATAGTTCTGGAAATTGGGACGTTCAAGGTCAAAACACTGCCAGATTTGGTGTCTGGTGAGAGCGTGCTTCCTGTTCATGAATGGCAGTCTTCTTGCTGTGTCCTCACATGGCAGAAGGGGAAAGGGAGCTCTCTGGGGTCTTATTTTTAAATCAAGGTACTAATCCCATTCATTAGGGTTCTGCTCTCAATGCCTAATCACCTCTCAAAGTCCTCGCCTCCTAATACCATCACGTTGGTGGGATAGGCTTTACATATGAATTTTAGGGGGACACAAATATTCGGTCTATAGCACCTATTCAAATCCTTTGCCCATTTTTTAATTGGATTATGTCTTTTGATTGTTGAGTTCTGATTGATTTTTCAGGCCTCACAGATTTTGAAGTTTGTTGTATCAGGTAAATCTCTTTCTATTAAAAGTAACAGAAAATATAACTTAGACTAGCTTCAGTTTAAATGGAATTTATTGTATCACAGAACTGAAAGTTCTTGGAGCATAGTTTTGGCTTCAAGAATGGCCTGATCCAGTGCAAAAAAAAAAAAAAATGACACTAAGATCTGATTTCTCCCGAGTCATCTCCTGTCTCCTGGCTCTGTGTTTTTTTTTTTTCCCCTTTGTAAGCACCGTTCTTGGATAGACTCTCCGATCATAGCAGCAAGATGGCTAAAGCAGTTCCAGCCTACATTCTCCCACCTTCTAGTTAACTAGGAAAGAGCACTTGCTTTTTTCCCCTAACAGATTTGGCCAAAGACTAATTAATTGGTCCTGACCGATTACATACCAATCCTAGTTGCAGCATCTGGGACATGGGTGCACTGCTTGACTTAGTAGTAATCTTTCAGGAGCCATTCCTGAAGCCACAGTCAAAGCTCACCCACAACTCATGAACTGCAAGTCGGGGTGGGAGAGTGGTTCTATAGAGAGAAATTAGAAATTAGAAATTAGAAAGAAGAGGAAAATAGATGTTGAGATTTCAAAATCTAGCAAATGTCTACTATAGTGCTTCCCAACCATGGTCCAACTAAAAGTTATGATTTTATCTAAGCAACTTAACCAGGAGGTTTCGCCACAGGATAAAATATTATTATTATTGATATAGGTGTATTGATAAAGTCAAGAGAACAGTTAGCCAGTAGGAAAATCATGAAAAAAAAATCACTAAATTTAGAATCAAGAGACCTGGTTTGCATCCTACCTTTACTATTAGCTAGCACTATGACCTTGAAAAAAATCACTTAACCTTCCAAACCACATTTTTCTAAGCCATGTAAAAGGGATTATCTTAAAGTATAAGTCAGTCATCATTGGTGACTACAGATATATAAATAGATTAAAGTGCCTGGCACATAAAGGCTATTTACTCTGAAATCTTGGGTCAGAACCTTTTCTACTTTTTTCCAAGTGACCCTACCCTAGAGATCACTTCCTTCCCAGCCAGTGTTTGCTTTCCTAATTGGCTTTTAGAGATTTCCCCAGAACATTTTTAGATCCATTGCCTTATTGAGCCCCAAACTGTAACCTCAGCTATGTATTTAGAGCATGGTTCTCTCAACTCTAAGAATAGTTTCTGGTAAGAATGTCACTGGAGCATGGGGAGTCAGACACAAGCAGTGGCCTTTGAACACAGTCTCAGGTAGAAGACAGAGATAATCACCTCAGGAAGAGGCCCAGAAAATGTCACTGATTCCCATGGCTTGACTTCCAGGAATGAAAATGAGGGCCAACACCCCTACCTCTCTCAGAGCATGCTTTCCCTTTGGATTCTAATGTGGTAACTAAGCAGTAGGACCCTTAGTCCTTGGAACTTGGTTAAGGGTTTGGAACTGCTTCATTGGTAACCCCAGAATTTCTAGATAAGAAATGCTCAGGGGTAGCAATCCAGAAGAATTGTTTTTGAAACTGAATTTTTAACAAGTAGGCTTCACCCAGATTATACACTATTTGAGATGGCTTAAGGTAGGACTGATGACGATTATCTGGAAACTTTGATTATCCCTTGACATGACTATGGATTGCTCTCTTTCCTTTTCTATGATTGGATCTGACTTATGTAAGTAGTAGAGGCATTTTTGCTCTGCCCCCTATCAGTCTGGGGACTCTAGGAAGCAGACACTGGAATGGGGTTAGAAGTACAAGCAACTTATTGAGGGGTAATATTTGTGGAAAGTAAAAGGAAGAGGGTGAAGGAGTGAAAACCTTTAACCCATGATGCAGGTCTTATGTTTGTGACGGAGAAGGGGAAAGGAGGGTGATTATCTAAATAGAGCCTTAGATTGTGGTTGGTGTAGCTCTGGAAATGTCACAGGCAGCCTAACAGGGAGCTCTGGCACAAAGATTGCCCTCAAAGGAGTCCCACCTTTCATAACAGAGGTCATGTCCTTATATCTCTGCCAAGCTTAGTCATTGGCTGAGGACTGTCTAGGAGAAAGTGCTACACCTTGGATGCTGGGGTGAACCCAGAAGGTGCTACAGCTGGAGGCTGTCAGCTCTCTGCGCTCCCTGAAGCAGATTCTTCCTTGAAGAGGTCTGAGTGGACTCCCTACAGCTGCTACAACTCCTAACATCCATCTGCCCCTTTTTCTCTTGCTTATAATTATACTCACAGAAAGAAGGTAGAGTGTGGTGCTCCATACAACTGCTTTGGATTTTGTTATGACTCCCTTGGTTAAACTCTCAGCAGGTCATTCTATACCTTGGAGTTCTTCATTTTGAAATATGTCGTCTTCTTGGCATGCTTTTCCCTCAGAAGGAGATGACTAGCAGCTTCATCTCCTTCAGGTCTCTGATCACATGTCACATTATCAGAAAGTTATTCTCTGACTTCTAATTAAATATCAACCCCTTCACAATCCTTATTGCCCTTCTTGGCTTTATTTTCATCCACAGTACTTATGTGTGATTTTAAAAGTTTGTTTCTATATTTATTAACTGTCTTCTTTGGTTAGAATATAATTGTTATCAGGTCAGGAATTTTTGTCTGGTACTTTATCCCTAGTACCTAAAATATAGTAGCTGGCATATAGTATACTGGCTAGCAAATACCATTGGTATACTGACTAGCAAATACCATTACATATGTATCAAATAAGAGGAAAGAATAAAGGAATAAAATTTGATATAACCACACAAATCTTTTAATAATTGGTAGATACCACTAAACCTTTCTCTTTCTGATGCAGACTTCATATGTAAAAACACCTAACCTCTTGATGAAGGTCAAGTATCTAACCTTTTGCAAGTCAAAAGATTGCAAAACTGTATCACTAAAAATTGGAATTTAAAGAAAAAGCATATTGTTAACTGATTTCTTGTATCAGACACCATGTTACGTGCTTTCAGATGTATTATCTCATTTACTCTTCTGAGCAACACTTTTGAAATAGGCATTATCATCCCTATTTTATGGGCAAGGAGACTGAAGTCCAAAGAAGGTATCTACCATCACATATATAACCAGAAGTGTGGAATTTAAATCCAGATTTGTCTGATAGCAGCAACAACAAAAACAGACGACTTTAATGTTGAATAAGAAGTGGCCAAATTCCCTCGCCAGTTGATAGTAAAAATAAGAATAAAATTACAGTGTCATATGATAGAGGATAGAGTAAGGAATTATTTGACTAGCATGGACTTGAAGTTCAAGGCTCACTATCCAATCCAAGGGGAATACCATATTCTTACAATGGGGAGTATTTTTTTTCCTTTACAGAGTTTGTATGGTTATAAGTAAGTGTTTTGGTCCCCCCAAAATCATATGTTGAAGCCCTTACCCCCAATATGATGGTATTAGGAGGTAGGACCTTTGGGAGGTAATCAGGTTTAGATGAGGTCATGAGGACCCTGTGATGGAGTTAGTGCCCTTATCAAATGAGAAAGAAATATCAGCATCCTCTCTGTCTCTCTCTGTCTCTGCCCCTCTCTTTGTCTCTGTCTCTCTCTCCTTTGTGAAGACACGACAAGAAGATGGCCATCTGCAAGCCAGGAAGAGAGCTCTCCTGGTAAATGAATTGGTCTGTACTTTGATCTTGGCCTTCCCAGCCTCCAAAACTGTGAGAAATAAATCTCTATTGTTTAATACCACCTAATATATGGTATCTTGTTATAGCAACTCTAGAAAACTAAGACAGTTTCAGAAGCATGTAGCCACACAACATCAGAAACTTTATCTTAGAAAAGAAATCTATTCTCGTGGTAGAATGCCAATTAATAAAAACGAAGGAATGATGGAATTTGAAAATCATCAGTGAATGTTAAAACTAGTAAATATATATTATATGAGGAAGGGAACATTTACATAGTCCCCCAAATCCATCCTACAAATTTATTAATTGCAAAAGAAAAATAGCATCTTCACAGCAGAGAGATCTGGCAGATAACAAGTTCAAGTCAACATCTCTGGTAGTAAGACAAACTAATATCACTTCCTCAAATGACGCATGAAGAAACAACACCACTTCTGTGGAATTCCTGCCTAAAATGTATAACCTGAATGTAATCATGAGGCAAATCAGACAAACTCAAACTAAAGGACGACATTCTACCAAATCACTGCCCTGTATTCTTAAAAAAAAAAAAAGAAAAAAAAAAAGGTCATGTTACAAAGTCAAAGAAAGGCTGAGGAACTGTTCCAGGTTAAAGGTTAAAGAAACATGACAATTAAATGCAATGCATGATCTGAGACTGGATTCTTGCCTGGGAAAACAGACATAAAGGACATTATTGGGGCAATTGTGCATGAACCATGCATTATATAATAGTATTGTATCAATGTTAAACAATGTTAAGTTTCTTCTTTTGACCATTTTACTGTGCTTACATAAGAGAATATCCTTTCCTCAGAGAATATTTTGAACTATTTAGGAGTCTCCTAACATATGATGTCTCCAATTTACTCTAAAAAGTTTCAGAAAAAAATCATAAACATATACCACAGAAAAGGAGAGAGAGGCAGAAGGAGGGAGGGAAGAAGGAGAGGGTGGGTGGGGGTGGAGAGAGAGAGAGAGAGAGAAAGAGAGAGAGAGAGATGCTGTATAAAGGGAATACAGAAGTTCCTTGTACTATTCTTACAAATTCCTTCTAAATGTAAAATCATATCAAAATAAAAAATTCCAAATGTGCTTTTAATCTCAAAGACCCTCTCTCGATGTTGTCATCCTGGGGACTGGAGAAACGGTTAAGGTAATTACCTTAAGGTTTCTCTTTCAGGCATGTATTTTACAAATCAAAATAAGAAGCTCAGGAGAGTTCCAGAAATGCATAGCACTAATTTCTATTAGAAATGTCATCTACTTTTTTCTCTAAGTGCTCCTCAGATATTGTCTGAATACTGGCCATTTTGTCAGAAGTGGTTGTTTACAATGAGACCTTTCACAAAACAGAACATTTTATTATTCCAATTTCATAAATGGAAATAAAATGTATGCAAAGAATAAAGGCTGCAAGAAACACAATGAATCTACTCAAACTAATTTCAAATGACTTGGCCTCTTTTCCTTCATTTCGATGTTAGCATTAAAAGCATTCCATACCTGATGTCTGAGTAGCAGCAGGATTGCTTAGGGAAAAAATAGTGGGTATTAATTTTCTTACAAAATATTTATAAATTGGAAATCACATGTGGATACCATTTCTGCAGTTCCTTCATTGACCAGTTTTCTAAATTACCTTTTTCCAGTCTCCGTTTCGTTACATTAGACTATCTACCATTGTTTATTGAGCACCTTCTCAGTGCCATAAAAAATATAAGAGAAGACTGGCACCCTGGTCTCTGTGGCCCAGACTACTACTTGCCTGTTCAACATTCATATCTTCCTCAGAAACGGAATACCTTTATTGCTGGGTGAATCAATTTACTTAATTATTTCCCAGACTTCCTTGCAGATGTGGTGGCCAATGAGATATAAACAGAAGTTGGAAGATGAGCTTCAAGAAAAGGTGTTTAAAAGTCTACTGGGAGGCCTACCCTTTTGGCTTCATCCTTTCTTCCAACTTGCCTAGAACTCAAATGTGATGGCTTCCTTTAAACACAAGGATGAAGCCAACACCCTGGGAATGCTAAAAGAGGGAAGAGATGAAAGAGGCTGGGACTGTGATGCCACAATCGACATTATCAGCCCTGGCCTGCCTTTCTCTGGACCCTTTCAAGTAAGAGGAAAATCAACTTCTATCTTATTGAAGCCATTGTCACTCTAGATCTTTGACTAGAGCTGAATGTAATTCTTAAATTATATAGCCTCTGATTTTAAGTGATTGAGAAGACTAGAGCAGCAAACCACTTAGAGAATACTTCTAGGTAGTACATAGTTAAGAGACAGTCCACACAAGCTTTAGAATCAGTCACCACTGCAGTTCAGTCCTTGGCTTAGCAATTTAAGGTGTGACTTTGGGCAAATTATCTAACCATTCTGAACTTCAGTTTCCCCTTTAATAAAATTAGGGTGATGGTAATTACCCTGTGGTTGTAATGAAGAGTAGAGGTAATAGGCCTGACACCCAATAGGTGCTCAATGATAGTAATTTGTAAGCTATACAAACTCACAGAAGGATGAATCTATATTTGATATTGTCAGGAAAGCTTTAGAGAATAAGTTGGATTTTCGTTTGCAGTGGTGGGTGAAAATGCTCAGGATGGATGAAGGAGAAAGGTATTCCACATGGATAAAGAAAAAGGCATGGGTAAAGACATAGAGATTGGCTGAATATAATATATTTGAGAGTTGCAAGGAAATCAACATAACTGATATCGTGGAGTTGAGAAAAACAGAGTGGCATGGATAGTGTGAGATCAGGGTGCATAGATGGGGTGGGATTAGTTTGAAAACCAAAGAAAAGATCTGTGATTTGATATGAAAGGGAGAATTCATAAATTTTATACAAAGGAATGATCAGAACAGCCATAATGAAAACTCATCACACTATGGTGTCCAGTTGTCCTGAGTGATTTCTTTTAGGACAAATGACAAGGAAATGAGTTGAAGTGCCAAATGGAAGGTGAGTGTCTAATCCAAAAAGTAGCCATTAATTTAATGGAAAAATTGCCTAATAGCAAACATTCATCTAATTGTTAGAAAGGTGCTATGGGGTAGCTTGAGTCCACAGAAGCTTTCTTCCTGTGGTTTTTGTATAAAATGAAGACTCTGACATTTGGCAAAGGTGTTTTGACTAAAAAAAAAAAAAAAATTAAGCCAATCAGACAAAATATGTTTCTCTGTACAAACCATAAAACACCAGCAGAAACTCACCCATTTTGATTCTAATGGTACCCTTCTCTCTATCTCATTTTAAAAATCCACTTAGTAATGCCATTTGTTTCCAGCAAATATTTCAGAACTTTTTCAAAGTAAAAGCTGAGGTCCATTAACCAATCCCTCCACTCCCTGGTTTTCACAGAATCATCACATTTTACAATAAATTATTATTGCTTTTACTTGTATGTTAGGATGGAAACTGGTAAACTAAACCAGCTGTTAGATTTCCTGTAGGCCTGTACTTCCCAGATAGAGTCCATCCACAAGTTCCAATTTGAGAATTCTTCTCTTCCTTCTCATAATCTGAATAGTGAATATAATAGGAAATATAAACAACTGAGTATAAAGCTTGGCTGAGTAATCACATATCTGAGATGTCACTGGAATGATAAGACTTGACTTTTAGTCCTGACTCTCCAAATAAGATGGAAGATGTTGGGCAAGTCAGATTTCCTGAACCTTAGTCTCTTCTCCTGTTAAATAAGGATTATATCCCCTTTTTACATAATACAAAGTTGTTGTTGTTGTTTTTTAAACTAAGAGCTAATGCATATAAGCTACGTGCCTTCTTATATTTCTGGGCGAGGAATATTTTATTTCCTCTTTCCAATAACCTATGCAGTAGGTGCCAGTGTTATCCTCGTTTTACATATGAGCAAACAGAGACACAGAAAAGCCAAGCAACTAAGTCAAGTCTACATGGCTAGTAGGTAGCAGAGTTTGTCTGGAATCTAGACAGACTCCAGAGCCCTGCCCCACTGCCAACCCCCTCTCCCCTCCAGTCAGAGAGCACAGGTCACAAAATCAGGAGAGCTTGGCTAATCTGACTTTTGCTCAGGAATCTTGATATAAGAGATACAGACATTCTGATCAGATAGTGGTTGGCTCTGGGCTCTTTTGCTATAGACTCATGGTCTCTGACTCCAAGGCTAGTCAAAGCCTGGAGTGAGCCAAAGTTCAAGGAACGAGGAGTAGAAAGAGAAAAGCGTCTAAAGAAAATAAGAGACCAGGAAGGGGAGAGGGGATGTGTTGGATAACTTTCCAATTCTTATATGTGTCTTGCACTTTGTATCCTTGTGATTGTTCTTATCAACAAAACCTCTTTTATTCAGTCTGCTCCAATGAGTTGTTTAATTTGTAACCAAATAAACTCTAATTTATCTAATAAAGTATTTCAAGAGCAAAGAAACCTGTGTATGCAAAAATATCTAGAACATTGCTCTTTACAATAATTAAACATTGAAAAAAACTATATAACCCGATAACTAGGGAATAATAAATTATACAAAGCCCATTTAATGGAATAGTATACAATTATGAAAATGCCTAAACAGAAAAACTGTATATAAGTGGAATAATTACAATAGGAAAAATATATCAAAAGCTGTGATGATAGTAAAGAGGGGTGTGTTTGTGTTCTATAATGTTAAAAAATTACATTTTGAGAAAAATTTGAGGGCTCTTAAAATTCCCTTTAAAAAATATTTGAAAGAATTGCCAAGTCTCAGCACCAGTTAATTTTTCATTTCTTCAGATTCAGAACACTTTTAGTGATGAGGGGCTCTGACCTCCAGTACCAAGTAACTGCAAAGTGGCTGCCTACCCTGTACTTAAACACCTCTGGGGACAGAAGTGCCGAAGTTTCTTCTATCTTGGCTTATTACAAAGTTTTCTTTTATGTCATATCTATAGCTTCTTCCCCTTAGTTCTAGTTCTCTCTGTTGGGGTCAAGTCGACCCCTTTTCCCCACCCCTGATATCTCCATGTATCACAGCAGATGATGGCTCCGACAGTACAATCACTTTTTTCACAGCCTCTGCTTCTTCTCCACTGATAAATACTTGGAAATTCATTCTTAGATAAGAAGATCTTATCTGATCTGCCTTTACCTATAATTAAGTGCCTCTTTTTGTTCTCTGTACTTCTCTATTCTTTTTAGAAAAGAGCATCCCTAAATGGTGGTAATTAGAGGATGTTCAGAAATTGCAAAGTAGAGAGTAATACAAACACAATAAGGAAATGTCTGTTACTCTCACGACTTCTCTGAGACCAGGTTCCTGAGGATCCTCCTAGCCTTTAAGGATGTTTTAAAGAGAAGTCTTAATTTAAGGTACTACAGTCTTTGCTCACAAGAGTCAAATAAAACAGTGCTATTTGTAGTCTGTCTCAGGACTGTCAATCATTACCTACTTGAATCCTAGGTGATCTAATGAGTGACTGGTCATTTTAAAGCATGCCTGCATCAGCATTCATGAAGTTACTCTCTGGGTATCCTGGATCAGCACACAGTTGCTAACATACGTATCAGGTGATGAGGAATGAAAGTAGGTTTCTCTAACCACTGCAGGCAGATACATCCATGCAAATGAAGCCATCCATCGAGGTCACCTTTTCTTCAGATGGCCTAGTTTCAGGATCATAAAATTTACCGTATTAAATGTTGGTGTCTGGCAACAACCAGCCTTCCATTTCCCTTCCTCAATGAGGTGCATGCAAGAACCCACAGAAACAGGCCTGACACACAGCCTCTGCTCATTTGGGAAAATGATTCCAATCATTGCCCTTAGCTCCAAATCCTGCACTTGGAACATTTTTTATAATCTAGCTCCTGATCAAATTGGCTTCTGCTCCAGTTTAATTTACCAAGGTATACTTTTTAAGTCACCTCAAGGAAACCAATGTGGCTCACAGGATTAAAATTCTAAGTACAGCAGTGCCTAAGAAGGAAAGACAGTGCCACAGGAGGGAAGATGAGAGCATAAACAGGAGACCAGGCAAAATCACTAACACATTTTCGGAAAGTGGTAGGCTCGGGGAAAGAAAAAACAAAATGTCCCAATAATTTAATGGCAGAGCTGAAAGAGAGCATTTGTAGTTATTCCAGGACTCTCTACTAAAAAGCTTTTCCTGGATGCACAGACATTCATAACAGTGATAACTCTCAGGCGACAGCTCTGGCTTGTCTACATGGTCACGATGCCTTTCACACAGCATGAGAAGAGCACAACAGAATGCCCAAGAGGCGTCTGGACAGCACAGAGCAGATGAAGGACTGAACGCTCCTCCACAGATCCCCATTAAAATCAAAGTTTATCTATTATAAAGTCACATTTTCCATTTTCTGCTTTAAAAAGTCAGCAATGCTGGAGGGTATCCAGCAGAAGCCTTCCTCCAGGATGAGTACGAAAGGGGAGCAGGAAGCTCAGGATGCTCCTTCAGTGAGCAGATGGAAGGACTGACTGGAGACCTCCCATCCATTTCAGACAGACACACACATGTCCAGATTTTGGGTTTTGTGGTTGCTAGGTTATTGCCAGTCTTATTCCATATTGAAACAAGGTTCTCCCCAAACCAGACAGAAACCACAGGCCCGCAGATCTCACCCCCAACCACAAACTATTCCCCCATCATGACCAGGAGGAGATCATCCCAGCGACAGGATGCCAAGCCCTCCCACAGCCAAATAATCTATTGGCCACCATTTTTATTTGCATCACCCTCTCATGTTCATCTCTTTATTTAAAAAGATGGAAGTCACTGTGGCCTGTTAGATTCTAGGGAGATACTATGTGGCTTTGAAACCTCCAGAACTGCTCCACAGAGGCCGTGTAACATAACGTACTCACAGGTTGCAGAGATTAAGATATGGACATCTTTAGGGGGAACCTTTATTCTGTCCAGGTCAGCCTCCCCTCTCCCCACTTCAGAGCTTCTCATGTGACCTAGATTCCAGGGACTTCTCTATCTTGCTCACCTCCCTATGGATGCATTCTGGTTCTTCTATATACAGTTAATAAACATGGATAGAGCATCTATAATGTGCTTTGCTAGGGGCAGGGGATACCAAGAAAAAAAGATGGTCCCTGTGCTAAAGGAGCTCACATTTTGGTGGAGCTGACAGAACAATCATGAAAGACAAGAAAATATGGGATATGGGATAAAAGGGCACACAGGAGGTGAAGGGGCACTTGGAACTTGAGGTTTGGGT
Source organism: Eonycteris spelaea (assembly GCA_003508835.1). Classification (NCBI taxonomy): domain Eukaryota; kingdom Metazoa; phylum Chordata; class Mammalia; order Chiroptera; family Pteropodidae; genus Eonycteris; species Eonycteris spelaea. Next base: position 12,560,693 of record PUFA01000016.1, read on the forward strand.
GGGGAGGGATGTACAAAGATATATCCTACTGTGCCTATTCCCAGCACAGGTCCACTAAATCAAGACAGTAGAATTCATCATGGAAATGAGGATCTGTGATCTGGTCTCAGGTGTCCCTGAAGTGTCAACGCCCAGTGATGCCATGCAGGGCTGGTCTGTTCAGTGACTGAGAAGCACAAGAATGCACAGACCTCCCTCTGTGTGCCTGAAGGCCTCACTTCAGCACGCGGTCAGTGGCAGCCAGCAGGAATTACTCATTCGAAGGTGAGGAGGCTCCTGCCAAGTAGAACAAGATATTTACAGTGTTCAAGGTGGGTGGGCTCATCCTAAGTGGGTGATCCTCTCATTTCTTAGTCAGAACTTGACCTAAAGGAAGGTCTTACTTTAAAAGTTAAAAAGAAAAGAAACTATTAGATTAAATACACAAAGATGTAGTTTAGTTCCTCTCTGCAGGAAGGAGTAAAACTTGTAAGTTTTCAATGACTTGTTTGTTTTAGATACTGTATCACAGCCCAGAACTCTGGATGTGCCTGTTCACTGACCTTTGTTCCCACCTGATGGCCATTTCATAACTCTTATCACAAGAAACCAGGAGCTATCATCAGAGTCTGTACATTCCTGCCCACAGATATCTCATAAGAACCTGGGCCCTTGTTTCTAGCTCTGTACTGAACTCTACTGTCTCCTTTCAGAAACACAAGCAAATATTTGTGTGTATTTATATATTTTTTTCTCTATTTTCCTGTTTAATCTTTCCTGTTATGACAAAATAGGCTTTTATTTAAAAAAAAAAATTACACACACACACACACACACACACACAACATAAAAAAACTTAGATGAGAATGAATCCTTCTCAAATCAAGTGACTTTGTGAAATCACTTGTGTTCATATAGGGCATTATAGTTAGACAAAGGTGTTCTTGGACACTGAGTTTTGTTCCTCACAACAACCTTGTGAAATGGCTGTCCTCAATGGGAGTCCATTAAGCCCTAAAGACCTTTCAAATAGAGTTCCCTTCTGAGAATGCTGACTGAAGAGGGACTTTTCATTTTTTGACTACAAAACTAAATTCTGCCTTTCATCATCAACAAAGCATTAAATTAGGAATCAGTTGTATCCTCTGCTTTTAGTATCATATCAGCCATACCCTGAATACCTCCAGCCACATGGACATCACTTCCCAAGGCAACCTTTCTTTCTGGGTGGTTCTGACTGGTGGCCAGACAGAGAAGTTTATAAATTCCCCTAGTGCAGCAACGAGGGGGCCATGAGAGAGAACACTTCAAGGAGTTGGGGCCTATTCCACCAAACTATATTGGAAATTGTCTATATTGGAAATTGCCAGCTAACCAAATCAGATCCATTCTCCTGGAGAATATGAATGACAGGGGTCACAGAAAAGGTGTCTCACTGAATCTAATGTCTTCCCCCTAAAAACAATGCATAAGGCTGCTGTTTATCCCAACCCTTGAAGTAGTTGAAGCTACTTTGTGGCTAAAGAAGACATTATCTTGCATCTTTACAGTAAGCCTCTATTAATGAATAGGGATGCTTTTCGTCCTTGAAACTAATATCAGGCCTAATTATACTAATTCTAAGATGAGGACATGTAGTCTCAGAAAGATTAAGCACTCCACAAGTTCTGACTAGGAAAAGACACAGGTAACCTCTATAACCCTGACTATAGATTTTAGTTAATTAAAAACAAAACAAAACCCTGAGTAAATTTTTTTAATTAAACTAAATAAAAATTAAAAAATTTTAATGTATGGACTTTAATAATAAACAAAAACAATACCAATAGGACGATTTGGATGAATCTCCAGGGAATTATGCTGAGCAGAAAAAAGCTAATTCCAAATGGTTACATACTGTATAATTCTAGTCATACGACATTATTGAAATAACATTGTAGAAAGAAAGGCTAGGTTAATGGTTACCAGGGTTAGAGACAGGGCCAGGGTTTGAAGTGGTGGTCAGCAGCCTTTGACTGAGCTGGGGGGTCTGGGGACTGCTGCTTCTGCCCATTGTCCAAGGGCAGAGTAAGCTTTAGATCAGTTGTTCTTCACTGGGCCAGCCTATGGGAAAGCCTTGGCTTCCGGGGCACTTCTCAGCTCATTGTCCACCCCAGAGAAATCAAGCAAAGTTGTGGGTTTTCAAATGGTTGGTGTGATATTAGGATTAACACACAGGCACTTGACAGGAAAAACGTTTATGGGAGTTTGGTGCTGCAGAGAGTCAACTGGACTCTCAAGTGATGGCGAAAATTAATGACAACCTGCAAAACATTACATCTGTTTCATGGAAAGTTAGAGCAACCAGATGGCTTGGGAAGTGAAGCCTGAAAAAAAAAAAAAAAAGAGCAGTTCCTGCTTGGTCTAGCTCATTTCTTTCACAGCCAATAAGCCAATGGCAAGGGCAGAGATGTATAAGAAGTTTGGTGTACAGTGCAAAAGTGGAATGAAGGGAAAAGAGATAACAGAGTATAAGTGCAAGATTCACAGCTTGAATGACCCATGTCCAGATTCTTCCCCTTAGAGAGGCAGTAAGGCTCTGAGCAGTTTTGTCTCTCTGGGTTTCTGATTCCCCATTTGTAAAACAGGGCAGTGAGCCCTTGCCCAGCCTACAATACCAGGTTATTGGGAGGGCCAAATGGAATAATGTAGAAAGTAAAAACTTTTTTTTGCGAACACTTTGTTCTATGCAAATGCAAAGACTATTGATGTGATTTGGCAAGATTCTACTACTAGCCCTAAATAATAATTTCTGTAGCTATGTTTGGCAAATAGGTCAAGTCAGTTTGAAGGTTGGCAGGTCATGGCCTCAAGTGAGCATCGTTAAATGATCAAGTGCTGCACCCACCATGAATTCATGGAGGGGGTCACACAAGTGGAGAGGAAGGGAGCATGATGGGCCACATGTGAGCTGAGCTCTAACTTGTGCTACCTTCTTAGCTCCAAAGCTATAGATGTAGGAAAGCTTTAACAATGCATGAATGATCATCAAATTTGGTGAGGGTTTTTTCCTCATTTTCCACTTAGGTAATTTGGTGACTAAGCTTGGATATCCTCGGCAAGAAAGGGGAAACTATCACAGTGGGTGACAGTCTAGCAAGATGCCCTCTGTAAGGTATCAGAGTTATGTTGAAAACCCTCTCAGAGAAGTGGCAGTGTGGCCCAAAGGATGTTGCCTCTGGGCTCAGCTTATGAGTAATCTGGCTTTATCGTGTTATACACAATCCAAATGCAATAAATGGTTGTTCTCATCCTAACAGTCTTGGATGTGGCAGAAGGAGTATACAAAGACATGGAGGACAGTGTCTACAGACATCACTATTATTTTTCATAGTCATCAGTAATCCTTGGTTCCATCAGTGCGTACCTTGTTCCCACTAGAGTTTGAAAACAGTTCATACTAGGATTCCAGGGGTATGGATGAGCTGACAGGGTGATGTGATTGCAAAAAAACAATGGATGCGATCCCAATACCACGCCTGGACATAAACAAGCTGGAGGCATGCTGAAAGGAGCAACCGGGATGGGAAAATGGCAGGAAAGATGCCACATGAAGAATGTTTGAGGGACTAGAAAAGAAACCCAAGAATGAGTACAAATAAACCATTATTTGAAGGGCCGATACGTGAAAGGATGATTCCATTTATTCTGTGTTTCCTGGAGGGCAAAACTCAGACCAATGGGTAGAAGTTACCTGGGGATAAATTTTAGTTCAACACAAAGAATCTTCTGAGAATGCAGCCATCCAATGACAGTGCAGCTGTCCATCCTCAGAACAGGCTATACAGGAAAGGAGGACCTGAGCTCCAGAATCTGGCGCTGGGCTGGCGGGAGGGTGGGGGAGGGGCTGGTCTAGACATCCCAGGCCTTCAAAACTCTGAAATTCTACTCATGAGAGGCCCATCAATGCTCCAACAGTATCAATCTTGTGGTAGCAAGTCACTTATGTGAACCTTTTCCTTCACTGTGTTATCCTGGGGCACAATAGGACAGAAGAGAAACATTTCTTTTTTACTTTATATGCTGTAGTTACTACTACTGTAGATGAGAGGTCCAATATATGTATTCAACAAATACATACTGCTTATCCACTTTGAGGAGGGTGCTTGAAGTGCGAAACAAACCATTTGTGTTAAATTTTTCATTCCAATGATACAGTGGAGAAAAGGAAGCTATTATTACCACGAACATTTAAAAACTGATTTTGAAATAAACAAAACAAAACAAAACAAAAAACTGCCTCAATTCAAGCACATTATTTAATACCACAAATCCCAGTTTCCTTATCTATAAATGAGAATGACAGCGGTGTTTATCTATAAAGTTTCATTCCTTCATTCGACAAATATTTAAGTACCTATTATGTACCAAGCCTGGTTCTACTTGCTGGTGACTTATATCATTGAGCTAAAAAAGACATACAGGCCTTGTGGAACTTACTTTCCAGTAGGGGAGAATTAGCACTAAACACACTATGTAAAGTGAAGTGTTAGTGTGAACATACTAGATAAAAGTGCTATGAGAAAATAAAGCAGGAAAAGCAATAGGGAGGGGGCGGTAGTTTCTGTGAAAAGATTAGTATGATAATGCAGGTGAAAGTTATGGCATGGGCAAGTTCAGTAAAAAGTCTTCAATGTTAGCTTTTATTACCATAAGAACTTCTGAGCTCAGAGGACCCACAATTAAATGTATCATCGAGCTCCTGAATTATTTAACAGGTGAGATGTATTCAAAGTCAAAATCAAAAGGAAGTGGATCTGACATTGTTTTTAGATGGAATAAAGGAATAAATGAAAATGTCATGACTTTGAGGTTCTGGCATTGACTCATTTGGGCAAGGACATTGATAAGTATCTGTAGAAAACTTAGAAACACAGAAACTGGCGCTTGAACTGAGTTACATGAGGTAAATAACCCAACTTTCTTAAGTCTTAGTTTTTCCCCCATTGGATCAGGGCTGTTTTGATACTTAGTAATAACATATGTAAAATACTGGGCATACAGCAAGTACAGTTAGCTTACATTTTTATTGCCCAAACTCATCCAAATTTTCAGAGATTTTCAGGGTGTTAGAAAGAAAAAAACAAGGCAGTATTCCTCAGGAGAGAACATTCCACAATCATGTGTTGCTAGGAGTTGGACTAAGGTCACTTGTTATGAGAACCAGGAAAACATAAGGAAGTGTTCAACTGATTAAATGCTCACTCCAGTGCTCAGCCTTGCTAGCTCCTTGGCTGCAGCCTTTGGAATTCCAGAAGATGCAAACAAAGACACACTGATTCACTCAAAACAGTTCTTCGTACAAATCTGAGGATGTAGCCAAGAAGCAGTCCAAAAGGATTTATGAAGTGTGCTTCTTTACACAGTGCCCATGAGTCAAAGAGATACAGGCTCCCTTTAATCAGCCCTGTTTTCCCAGAGACCTCTGTAGCATCGTCCCTCTGCTTCTTACCACTCTGACTGGAAATGAGAATTTAATCTGTTCTGTGTTGAACTTTTTCTTGTGGGGACAGCTTTACAAGAGATCTTCTTGCCTTCCCAGAAGCGGGGAAGCAGAACTCACATGCCCATCAGTCCCTCTTCTGGAAGTTCTAAAGTAAATGAAAGCTTTGGGGTATTTATCTGTGTTAGTGCCTTTACCACTTGTCCTCTCCAAGACAAGGGCAGCTATTTATAGAATTGGAACCCCCTCCCGCCCCCTGCACACCTCACTCTATTTAGATAGCACAGTAACCCCTACTCTGCTGTTAGGGGGCTTGCCTCCAGTGATCTGCCTCTTCCAGGGTAGCTGAGACCATCTGACACTTCAAAGGGAGTAAAGAGGCATCAAGGGGCAAAGGGGTTGGCTTTGCTGGGTCTAAGTCAGTGTTTCACAAACTACCCACAGTGAAGGACCCGTTTGTTTTGACTGCCAGTCTGTCACAAACTGATATTTTTTTACAACACAATAAAAGTTAATTGCTAGAAATTTTTTAAAGACATAAAATACAAGCCAATGTTTTTATTACTAGATTCAACAGACATAAAATTATTCTGACAAACTGCTATAAAAACTTTAAATGTTTACTCACAACTTCTGCATTTAAGCTAGCCACAGAATGCAGCACTGATCTAATTCACTGTTTAGCCAGGAACATTTACTTGAAACAAAATGCAAAGCCAACTTACCTCTTTCCCTATGAAATAAGATGATATATTTAGTGCAATCATTGGCACAATATAATCACTAAATGTTAGCTATTACTATTGCTATTCTCTCTCTGTTGGTGAAAAGAGGGGAAAACATTAGATGGGAAACTGAGATGTAGGTCTGAGTTCTACTCTGTTCCTACTAGCCTTAGACAAGTATCTTCACCGTTCTGGGCTTTAGTTCCAAATTTTATAATACATAATGAAATGATCTAGAATCTAACATCTAGGTCAGTGACTTGAGCTACACTAACACCAAAGTGAAAAATACATTTTTGTCCCAGTACACAAACTCATACACTTGACAACTGCAAAGTTCATGAAGTAGTATTATCCTTGCCACATGCCATGCATTTGTCTCCTGCCTTGTTTTACTTTTTAAAATGATGGTCAAGATACCTTTGAATTCAAACTTGCAGTTTGAAAAACGCTGGAACAAATGATACCTAGGATTCCCATCCTTCATAGTATACTGATAGGACCAACAACTAGCAAGTAGGTTGCTGTTGGTCATTTACAACTTGATTTCTAGATAGGGCTGACATTTTTAAAGGGAAATATATCCACAAGTTTTTATTTTTAAGCCAGCTGGCTCTACGTTGGTAAATTCTTAGTAAATCTATCTGTCACAAAGAAGAAAGGGCAAAGATGTGGGTGTTTGGGCCTCACAGCACTGGATGATAACCTATAGGTATCACTGGATAAACCCCTACCTACCCTCATGCAAGTTTCCTCCCGCCAAACGTGTTAGGAGACGAACTACGTGAAATTTCTTAACTGGATTCTGCTGTCTGCTCAACTACCTTCCACTTTCTGAGGAGAGGGGCCAGTAGTGGGCGTCACGTGTTAGGGCTGAGTTGGTATTTCCACTCCTTCACAGGTTGGAAGCAGTGGGCGAGGGGACTTCCTGGGGAAGTAAATATTGACATGCAACCATCTACCTGGAGATATTTTATAGTCCTTTTACTCTTTTAATGAATAATTTTAACTGTTTTGAATTTCAACCCAGTGAATAAAACATGAAATTATTTTATATCCAATAACTTCTATGTTTGTGTTCTAACTTCCCCTTTCCTCTTGAATAGTAAGAACTTCTCAGTTGCCGTCTTACCAACTAATTGTTTCATTTTGGTGAAGACTGCAGCCTCACATCCAATACAAAGCTCTTCACCTCTCTCCCACGGAGGCAGGCTTGCGGCTCCAGGGTTTTGAGGTGGAGGAATGAGATGATCTCTCCCTCACCCCCACCCCTTCTCTTCTCCCTGAGTGTATTCCCTAGGTTGTTCCTTTCATGACTATCAGTGAATTTGAGAAATGGTTCTGCTGAAATCTTTCAAAAAAGCTCCATGAGAAATGCTGGCTCACTTCTTCATGAAAAGTTCAAAACAGGGTCCCTTATTTGAACCACCCCCCTTGGTGGGGGCCCATTTTTTGAGATATCATCATATCCGGGCTCACTCCTGGGGCCCATCTGTTACTTTGTTGAGAGGCAGTCAGGTCCTTTCATGGGTGTGGGAGGGGTGTTCAGCTATGGTGACTAGCCTGAAAGCTTGAGTCCCAAGACACCTTCTATGGATTGACTTGAGACCATGGTATCTAAGCAACCTCTCATCCTTGTCCCACCAAATGCAGCATCTCTCTTTCTTCCTTCCACTCCTTGTCTAAGCCGCAGGGTCTGGGCATCGGGAGCTTTCTGGGACAGCGGCTCACCAACTTTCAGACGAAAGACAGTATCTAAGTTGAATGCTTCCCTCATCTGAGGGAGGTTCCCCCAAAGATGCCCTCTCCTTTTCCAGGCCTCATACCCAAGAGATAAGGGTGATTTGAGAGCTGGCTCTGCTGAAATGACCCTTTTGGAAAAAGCTCTGTGGGAAAGTGACGGCCACAGAACTGCAGTTCTCTGAGCACAGACAAGTAGGGATTTTAAACACCTTTTTTAGCTCTGGGCTCTTCTCAACCACTTAGAAAACAGGAAAGACTTCACTCAGCCTCTCACACCACGTAGACTTCTACTGCGAGCGGCAGGCCAGGCTCTGTGCCAGGCACTATGAACACTGTAATGGATAGAGCCATGGACCCTGACCTCATGTAACTCACAACATGAGACATTAAACATACACCCCAAGCCATGCAATTCAACTGTTCCACCATGCTCTAAAGGAAAAGCACAATATTTCAGGTGACTGGACATAGTTGGGGTGTTGGGGATGGGAACGCTGAGAAATCAATCATTAGCAAGAGTTGAAAGGAGATAACCAGGTAACGTGAATGGTAAAGGAGTCCTAGACAGAGAGGCATGCACCTGAGGTAGAAAGAGGCTTGATTCCCTGGACAAAGGTCACTGGGTGCAAGAGACGAGACTTGGGATGTAGGTGGGAAGCAGGCTGCCTGGGACCTCACGGGGCATGTTAAGGACAGTAGTCTTGACCCCTAGAGAAGAAAGCCATCAGAGGGTTTTAAAACAAAGTAATGCCATGATCAAATTTTCATTTTAAAAAAGGTTAATTCTAGCTGCACGACCAAAAGGCATCAGAAGACAGCCAGAGTGGATGGAGGAAGGCAGTGCGGATGGTGGTGTGCCAACTTTTAAAGCTCATTTACCTGTGTTGAACCATTGCCTCTCAAAGCCTCACTTGCTAATTAACATTCAAGAATAAAGTTGCATTAATTTTTTCCATAAAATATATTTTTTCTGTTCTGGACTCATACCCTTGCTCTACCATTTACCGGCTGTGCAGCTTGGGAACCTCTTGAGCCTGTGAGGCAGGTTCTTTAGTTATGCAACGTGGAGAACGCTTCTACTCTGAGGACTTGAATTAGGATGAAATGAGTGCCTTGGCACATGGGCACTGAACAAATATTGACCCACCTCAAGCAAATAATCTTGTCAAACTTGAAAAGAGACAGAAAGGAATGCCTCTTCTAGTTATTTGATCCAATTACTTCAAAAAAATTCCATACAAATTATAAAAACAATGACCCAAAATGTATTTTCTACAGTGGCAAATTTTATTGTATTAGAATAGTCATATTAGAATAATTTGATATCTGATGGGTAAGTCGGGATTTTTTAAAAATAGAAATCAGTGAGTGATAATAGATGGAGAGGAAAGGCTCATGTCTAGACATAACACTATAGTCTCATAGACTTTTAAACTGAAAGTTCATAATGCCTTTCCCTAAAAAAAGGGCTGTCTATATTTCTAATGACATAGCTTCCCAGAAACCTAGGCCTTATCAACCTCACTTTGAAAATGTCTGCATTCTAGAAAAATACAGTTCTAGAAAAGGGTCAGTAAATGTACCACTTTTTTCAGTATGATGCCTGTGGCAGACACTGACAGTTAATCACAGGTAGACACAGACAGGTGGTTACAGCATTCCTTTCTGTGGAGCCCAGATGTGGTCTCAGAAGTCATCTCAGCGAAGTGTTCTAGGCAGCTACCCCTGCTGACTCCAAAATATTCCTGGTCTGAAAATATTCATTTTCAAAGTGTGGGGGAGGGGAGGGGAGAAAGCAATGAAAGTCCAAATAATATGACTGGAATATCATTTACAAAGACAGTACAAAATGACAACAAATTTCCCACTAAATTATCTTCTCATTTTTAAACATCACTATCCATCTCTTCATAATCCTGGAAAATAGGAGTAATAGTCCAAATGCATAAAGCAAGATACTATCAGCTTTACTTCATTCTCAATTATGTGAATTGTGTTAACATGTATACTAGAGGCACACATTACAATAAAAAGAACCCCAGCTGAGAATGTTCCAGGCACACACTCTTGTACTTAGCAATCTCTTCTATTGGGAATCCTCACAATCATCATGCTTTGAATAGGGAAGAAAAATACAAAGTGGCTTTTTGATGTCCCCATTACTCTTGCTCATGCTCAATGAGGAATTCACGTCATAAAAGATTAACTGGTAATGGTTAAGAATCAACTATGTTAGACAAGGCTGGATTTGTATAAATATGAATGCAGTCTTAAAGAAGCAATTTTTAGGGGAAAAAATCTGTGTAAAGCACAATGCAAGCTTATTGTCTCATAAAACAACAGATCAGGAAGGAATAAAGTCAGTTTAGAATGGTATACACAAATCTGTGGCACTTAAAATTGGCTGGTTAGTCAGAGAAGCTAAAAGTGTACTAGGCATTGCAAAATACTCTGAATTGTAGAAGAGACAGGAGCTCCCTCTGCTCCAACTTTGTGTGGTGTGATCCAGGTAGAATACCACATGGAATCTGGTGAGGGCAGTTCCTATGGCTAAAATGTCATTTCCAAAGCATGATCCCAAGAAAGAACTCTGTGAAGTAGATAGGGTCCACAAATGAATGCTTTTCACTCATGGCTAATGAAACACATGAGGTCTTGAACATTATTGCTGTCTAGTTCTAATCTATATGCCTTTAATTTCCTTATTTTCAAATTTAAACATATAGTAGAAAAAAACCTTCATGTTCTAGAGCAAGCTAAAGAACGCTCCTTTTAATGAGGCTGATAAGACTTGAGTTCTAATTAGAATGTTTTTTAAAACTTTGGTTTAAAATATTAATGCTACTGAAGATAATATGCTACATTGAATGTTGCTTTAGTCATCAAAACTAAATATATACATGTGCATGTGTTTGTGTGTACACAGGTGTACACGTGCACATGTGTATATGTACATACATATACGTACACATATACATACACACATATATATTTTTCCATCTTTACCCCAACTCCAGAGGTAGAGCATGGAGAGGTCCAGGACATCTTTACATTTCATAAAATTTTAAAGCTATGCTATGTCAGAAACTCTGGAAATATTTCTAACAGTCTATGGATTAGAGAACTTTAAATGCTAATATGGGAACTACATTTTAATTGCTTACTTGAAGCAGCAGTTATGTTCATCCTTAAGACTAAGGAATTCCTGAGAGCAATTCCCTCAAACCTGTTGTCAGCTGTAACAGTGCTATTACCCTGAAATGCTTTTCTTGTGGTAAAATACACATGGTTAATATATTTGCCAAATATAGTAACCATTTTTAAGTGTACAGTTCTGTGGTGTTAAGTACATTCACATTATTGTGACTCCATCGCCAGATTTTTTCTTCTTCCTCAATTCATTCTGTAGCCATTAAACACGAACTTCCCATTCTTTGCTTTCTCCAGTCCTGGGCAACCAGCATTCCACTTTCTGGCTCAATGAGGTTGACTACTCTGGGTACCTCCTACTACGTGGGATCACACAGTATTCGTCCTTTTGTGTCTGGTTTACTTCACTTAGCATACTGCCAAGGTTTATCCACGTTGCAGCACATGACAGAATTTTCTTTTTTGAAACTGAATATGTTCCATTATAGGTACATACACTTTACCCATTCATCCATTGATGGATATTTGAGTTACTTCTATTTGGGGGGCTTTTGTGAATAATGCTGCTGTGAACACAAGTGTGTTAAGTATTCATTTGGGTATATAACCAGAAGTGGAATTGCTGGATCATGTGATATTTCTATGTTTAATTTCATTCTTCTCATTCTCACATACCTAAACCAAAGAATGCAATGAATACACCAACCAAAACACTTTATGTATACGTGAGTTTTAATCAAAGCAGTGGAAAAACCCCATCAGATTTCTTAGATCACTTCTCACCTACATCTGTAAACTGCCTCCAAAATGCCAAAAATCTCCAGGCCTAGGCAAGACTCAAAGAGCTACTGCCACAGACCAAGCCTCAGGCTTCCCTGCTGACAGGAAGCGAGACCCACTATGGCTCCACCTGTAGAAATACAGGGGTGATTCCAAACTACACTCAACAGTCAGCTCTGCAACACCCAAGACTCCAGTGTGAACTCTGGGGTCAAGGTCGGGTAAGTACAAAACCTGAATTTTTACAGAACCAGTAACGGGAAAACAGGAAGATCAAGGAAGGTGATGAAAGTCTCACCAAGGCCAATGATTGCACAACACCTCACTCCCTGAAACACTTTTTTCCACCTGCTATAATACTAAAAATTAGGCATTTCAAGTTACTTGAGAATTCACCAACACCAGAATTTCCTTTCTTAAAAGTTCTTCCAGGGTTTCTGTCAGAAATTCCTTTTCTGTTTAAGGGAGCAAAAAACTCCAAGGAATTTTAGGGCTGGTAGTATAATAAGCAACTGGGCAGGGCCATAGGTCCCTATCATTAATCAAAAACACACTGCACCCCGCAGTTTAGAGAAATTCTGACTATGAGTACATGTGAAGGTACTGGGCCACATGGAAATCAATTCCAGGCTGAGCAGGTGTGGCTCAAGTGGTTACTTCTTCAGGTGAAGGGGAAAGGAGAGGTTAAGAAGAATTGTGAACCAGCAAAGCATCAATGACTAGGAATGCCTGAGGACTGTACAATGAAGGGCGAAACCGAACCTCTCTGGACAGGGAGACAAGGCTTTTCCTCTTCACTAGCTTCCAGTTCTTTTTTTCTTACTCCGTTCCAGTGAAGGACTTAATACAAATGGTCCGAGTCAAAAACACTGATTAATGGGTAAGGACTCATGTTAAAAGGTCACAAATATGGTTTTCCTTTACACTGGCTCTTTTTCCCTATGGTAGGCAGGTCCAAGTAAGGACTCACCTTAGCAGACTTTATTATCTTTGCCCAAGCACATGGGTCACTGCTTTGGGTTCCTCACCGGTCAGCCATCCATGGTACTAAGGTTCCCAGAAAGACATGAGCCTAGGAAAAGGTAAGAGGTCCCTGTTTAGGCATTGAGCCTAAAATACATAAAATTACCCGAGCCTTGCAGCAGACTGTGATCTAACCCTTTAAGTGTGCTTTGATTCTCGTCTGCTGTTATTCCATGTGTACAGCTTCCTTACAAGTCTTGAGGGAGGAGGGATAGGGAAACCATGGGTTCTCCAATAACTCCACCCCAACAATGCTCTCTACAGCAGGATGCAGGGTGAAGATGTGGGCTTTCTAGAATTTCCTAGTCTTTTATGCAAACTTTCTGTTGGTTTGGTATTTATAGCTTCATATCCCTAAAATTGTTTTTTTTTTTTTTATGTGTGTCACTGCAGGATGGTCCTTAATTAGGCGGTAAAACTATTTACATTTTTGTGTAAAGGTGACACAAACTGCAATAACATGGGCATTCAACAAGTATATTTTTTAATTACCAGATTTCAAATACTTTCTATGTTCCTGAAAGAAACATGCAATATCCCTATCCATTTCTTGAACACAAAGACGTAATATTCATGCAATTATATCAATACTGTTCAACTTGTAGGGCTTTTTTCTCCCTGTTTAAGTTGACTTTCACTTTGAACATCTACTATTGACAAGGGCCAAGCGACTCCCATCGGGTTACCTTTTACATTTACGAAAATGGCACAAATTTGTCTTAAATACCACTCCAAAAATATGAATTCACATTTAGCACTTATCTCATATCAGTCTCTCAGAAGTTCCAAAGATCTTAATATATGCTGCTGGTACAAGTCTTCATGCTACTGTGCAAACAACTACCCAATTCCTTCTTATTCCTGCATTAAAAAATAAGGCAAAGACAGATGAAATAATATTCCTTATGCTTTAGGGAAAGTGCACTACAAGAACAGGGTAAGAGTGTTTCTGGGTCCCTGTCCCTGTTTCGCATGCTTCTTTCATCTTCTGTCTTCCTTCCTGGGCACGATGGGACTCCTTTGATGGAAGGCAAGATGGCTGCCATCCTTCAGTTATCACAGTACTGTACCTTTAGAATGGACAGCATCAGCACTGTGATAACTGAGCCAGGGCAGCCTGTCAGTCACTGTGTTGGCTGGCGGCATCCTTTCCGGGTGACTGCATAGCTCCCTCTGAAGGCTCCCCATGAAGTGAAAGACTAAAAGATCCCCTTCTGGTTCGAGATGTGGAGAAGCAGAAAAAGAATGAGGTCACAGCTCAGCAAGTGGTGATGCTGAAATATTAAGAAGCCCAGCTGAATTATAATAGAATGAAAGATGAACACAATTTATATATATTAATGAGCAACCACACAGTCATGCAGTAAGCTTTCCAGGTATGTTTTACAGTGTATTTCTTCCATGCCTAGATTCGCTAACACTATTCCCCTGACCTCAATCATTCATGCAATAAATATTTATTGATAAGACTATGTTCCAAGATCTCTTCTAGATGCTCAGGAAATTAAGATAAATAAGACACAGTCCCTGTTCTCAAAGTGCTCCTGATCAAACATGGCAATATGTCATATCTGCCTAACATTCAAAAATTTTCTATGTGCTCTCTCATTTGGCTTTCTATAAGAATCCTATGGGTTTGTCAATGAATTATTCACTAAGTCATCAAAAAAGGATTCTGAAAATAGGATATCATTAGTCCATTTTACAGATAGGAAATAAAAACTTAAGAGAATTCAGGTGATTTACCTGAGAACATACCGAGTTATGGCGAACCAGGGCTCAGCTCCATGTCTAAACATGGAACCCTGAAATTTTTTTCTCTCCATTCAACTCTATCAACTTGTTGACACAAATCCTTTTCAGATGGATTTCTGAAAACACTTACTTTTTGCTTAAGATTTTTAGGTTTTTTTTAAAATCTCAGATGATGATGCAGAAACTTAGTGGGGGTTTTATGCTATAAGAGGAGAGGCACATCAGCAGAAAATGACTTGTTCTTGTTCAGAGTGCTAAGAATGTACTCGAATTGATGGCACTGATGATGATTATGTATTTAGCACACCTGCAGGGTGTTTTTCACTAAAGTTAATGTTAATTCTACAGTTATGGTAGTGCAAAAATCGTTGACAACCTTTGGAATGCCTTTTTAAAAAATCAACATACACAGCACTTCTTTTGCATTGCCTGTGCCTTTGAGATGTACCCTTAAGTCATTTCAGGGATGATTCTTATTTTTAATAAAAAGTACAAAAAGATTCTGAAATTGGAATTCATGCTTTAGAATACCAACTTATTAAAAGCATGATTCATTCAGTTTTTTTCCATGTCAGTCTAAGTTCTCAAGTTATTTCAATATGAGTGAAACTTGACAGATATTTGAAAAATAATTGTTTTCAATTAGACATTTGCTCAGTTTCAAAGACTCATTATATGCAAATTCGATATTAGCACTGTATTTCAAATAAGTTAGAGATAAATCAATTCTTCAGATCAGCAGAAGGCAGAAAGGGTACAATGACTCTAGCTCCATTATTAACTTTATGCACTATGAAACTGACCTTATCTTCAGAAAAGTAATATCCAGTGAAATACTCTACCTATTTACAAATTAAAATAACATTCTCTAAAGCACAAAAATATTTAAAAGTTAAAGAGGTTATCCATTGCCTGTCTTAGCCAAATGATGTAATACAAAGTTGAAACACAAGAGGGCAATGATTTTTTTTTTTTAGAGTTGGAACCCATAATCTAAGGTTCCTGAAAATAGTTGCATTTTCACCAAAATTATAAACATCTGTTAAATGAACAAAGCTATTGTGATTATTTGAGGATACAATTTAAGATAGCTGACCCATCAAAAAGGATAAAAAGATTACCACCTAACATTTTCAGGCCACAAGTTCTGTCAGCTTTGGAAAAGATGAATACTTCTCTGAGATGCTAGAGGGCGGATAAGCTTAAGAACAAATAAATAACACTGATATATTGTAAGTTATCAAACTGTTCTTCACCAAGACTGAATACTAGCACAACTGAATATCGAAGCATGAAATATACAAAGATGAACTTAATGTTTGTAATCGATTACAAAGTTGAAATTCACTCTATTAGCCAAACAACTAAACCTTTCTGATACAGTAAGTATATTCTCTTTATTTCCTTAATTTTTCTCTCAGTTCATTTTTTTTTCTATCTATACCTGGGGAAGGGAACCAAGAGATCAAGTAATAAAAAAAAAAGGAATTGTCATTATTCTGTGAAGTTAAATTAATATTCTCAGAATTCTAAAGCCATTTCAAGAAAAATGTGGGTTTTCAGAACTGTATTTTATAAATATTAATTAAAATGTGAGTTTTGTTTCTTCCTAAAAATACACAAATGTGTATTTTTTAAAAACTATCAGAAACATTTTTTTTCCAAAGATTTTTTTTTTATATAAAAATGGAGTTGTTCTAATTTTAAAACAAGTGATTACAGGTGCTCATGCTATAGTATGAAAGTATATTGTATAGCAAGAGAGGGGAAAATAGTAGCATAAAATGCTTTCCTCAAGTGATTGATTTTAAATTGTTTTTCTATGATAAAAATAATACAGCTGAGAACAATTTCTTCATGATGCATGCATCAAATACTATGTAGAAAATTGATTCTCTTTGGCAAACTGGTATACTGAAGAACTTGCTTTTAAATCTTGTGGAGTACAAACACACTCTAAAAACATGTCATGTCCTTCTTACGTATGGACTGAAAATGGAAATACAATGATTTTGAACCGTTAAGTAAATCTGATTATACATGAAATAACTAGAGGTATTAATAAGCTGCTGGCAATGCAAAATATTTGAAAATACTTTTAAACTAAAAGTTTTAAAAGGTTTTCAAATTTAAATCCATCTATTTTTTAACTAAAGTGATTTTCCCAATGTGAAATCCATTCTCCAACTCTGCAACATTAGAAAATGTGCAAATTTAACCAAACTAAGATGTTTTAAGTATGTACTGTCAACAAAAGATGCTCAAATGTCAACTACTGCTTTGTCAGAGACACACGGAATGTATATCAATTTATTGCAAAGCTTTGCTATATTAAAGAGTGTTTAAAAACTAACATGCAAAAGTTTAGTAGGAAATGTGAGTGTGGGGGGGCAGTTTACAGATTTTTTTTTTTAAAGGAGAAAGAAACTGGCTAAAAAGGCAAAGAAAAGCCAAGGACCACTGCTTTGTGCAAAGTTCACCCCGATTCTCACAGAGAAGCATTAACTGAGAGTTATTATAAAGGGGGTGCCAGTTTTACGCACTTCAAGCACTGACCTCTAAATAGTCCCATGCTGTATAACACTAGTATGTCCATCTGGAGGAAAAGACCTATCATAGAAAGCATATACACAACAATGTAGGGGAAGGAAGCTTTCTTGCTCATGATGACCAGGACTTTAGTCTAAAGAGGCTCCAGGAGACTAAAAATTTACAAATGGACTGACTCATAAATTCTGTTATATGGGCCTTTCCTCCTTATACATACATTCACCATATATACTTTTAGTCCAACTGTCTACTCCATTATTTTACTTTCTGCTTTTGCTCTAGATTTCATTCCCTCCCCCCAGATGTTAGATTTTATAATCTGCTCACAAATCAGTCTTATTCTGATTTCACCTCTATACTACATACCCTTTTAGAATAACTAGTCAAAATGATCCACCCCTATCTACCTAATTATCTCTAAAAACCAAGACTGTCACCAACTAATCTATGACTTCCTCATTACTGTAGCAGTACCACTTATAAATGCTGAATCTTAAATTCTCAAATTCCCTTAATAGACAGCTAAAGGGGGCAATACCAAAGACGCACTAACCTCCAATTCGAGCTACAAGCTGTTCCAGAAACACAATTACATTCCTTTCCTGCACCATTCTCAGAGCCTCTACTCCTACATCTGTAAAATGAACACATTTCTACTTGTAACATATGCCAGTGTTGCAATCATTAAGTGCTACATCTCATACTGTGATTCAATTTGACACTGTTTACATCTTATTTCTTCAAATTAACAGTACTGTTCCTAAAGTCAGAGACTGTTTTCTTCATGACCCTTCGTAACTCGTCACAGTCCTTCTTCCCACGAAGTGTAAGCTCAACAAACATTTCATTAATCGATGAGCCTCTTCATATCCCAGGATTCTCTAAATAGGTTATCAATAAAAGTGCATGTTTAATTCCAGCCTCTGTCGGTACCATCTTAGGCAAGGTACTTGACAGTTTGTCATGAATAAAATGACAGGATAGTACTAAACAGCCCCTAAGTCCCTTCCAATGCCACTACTGAATCTCATTAGACAAAACCAACTCCCAAACCCAGCCCTATCTTTATTCATCTTTATTCAGGTATTCAGGTCAGCATTATCCTTTTTTTTTTTTTTTTTTTTTTTTTTTTGTAAGAGGAAAGGGGTCAGCAACCTTCTGAGCTCAGTGGAGCTATGATAGGAGGTGGGGTAGAAAATAAACAAAGGTGAGTGGAATCACTAAGATACCACCAGGTGTCACAATTGTTACTGTGCCACGCAATGTTGATATATTCTGGCATGCCCAGAAACCCTTTAAAAAAGCAGCTACAGTCAGATGTGTGGGTACCTAAATTCTCCCATGCCACTAGCCCTAGTATCCTGCACATTTTTATTGAACTGAGTATGCACACCTCCTGCACAGAAATCTGTAAAGCAGTCACTATTAGGTCTCACATACTGTTAATAGTAACTTTTTAGGGGGGTCCCCAAATCTCCACATGGAAAAAAATAGGGGAAAGGAGATGGTTGACAAACATGAAATAACTATTTCATGCAGTACCTCTTTTGAAATTAATCCATGGACCAAAAGGAGTGATGTTATAGGCCAGGACCCTTGAATAGAAATAAAATGCAAGTCACATATATAACTTTAAATATTCTAGTAGCTATATTTTTAAAAGTAAAGGTAAAATTAACTTTAACATATTTAACTCAACATATCCAAAATATTATCACTTGAACACATAATCAATATAAAAACTATTCATGGGATAGTTCACTTTTTTGGTAACAAGTCTTTGAAATCTAAAGCATATTTTACACTTATATCTCAATTTGAACATTGAATTTCATCAGAAATACGTAATCTGTATTTAGATTGTATAAAATTTACAGTTTAAAAATACATGCATGTGCCCAAGTTGTTTCTAAACATAAAAATTAAGTTTTTCAATACCTGAATCAAGTATCAAATTTTAAGAATTAAATAAAAGTTGAAATTCAGCTCATCACTATAGCCAGATTTCAGGTGCTTGATAGCCATGTATCTAGTGGCTACTGTATTAAAACAGGTAGGGACAATTCTGTTTCTCCACTAAGATCTTTTTAAACCTGAGCCAGATTAAAAGATGTTACCCCTTCAACAGTAAGTCCTTCTACAGCATCCATCAGATGCTCAAATTATGCCAAGTATTTTCTGCCCCACTACTAATTCTTAAATTGTCAATACTTCAGAGATGATCACTTACTAAGCAGCTTTTTCCAAAGACTGAACCACCCTTGTAGCTCAGAGAGGAAGGCACATCTCAATTCAGGAAAAGAATGGAGACACTGAATTTCAAAGATATAGAGTTAATTTCCAAGGTAAAGGTAGAAAATTCTGACATCATTACATCTTTGTCCAGGATATTAATCACCCTGCAAAAGTTATGGCAATTGTTAATAATGAGCCTCTCAACTTCCATACTCACAACAGCTGTCACTGCATCCCCAGGTTCTTTGCCTTCCTCAAGTGCTCCCTACTAGCCTTCCCCCCACAACCTCCTCCATGTCTAGCAGACTCTCTAGCCCACATTCCAGGAGCCCCTCTTCAATTCATTCTGAACAGTGCTTGTTATTGCTGACATACCGAAACATATGAATAATTCAATAAATGAATCTCGAATCATCCTATTAATCATGCATTGGTCTAGGTACCCAAGTTATCTGGAGAAAAGCTTTTCTGAATATACATGAATAAGTATCCCCCCACTTCCCCAAAGGAACCAATTACAAACACTACAGCTTTCTCTCCCTATGTCAAGGGTCAGTATTCCTCCTGCAGCTGGTTTAAAAGTTGATCTTCTAAAGGAGCTGAATTCCTAAGGTAGTTCTATTTTGAGCTTTCTTCCTGTTCTGAAGCTAAAGTTGGAAGGGCTTAGGGGGTGATGTCATGGAAGGGAGACTGGCTTTTACAGAGGGTCTTCTCTGACTACTCTGGGGATGCTCAGATAGGGGAAACTAGGGAGAATACCTCCCTCCCTTTTGACTCTGAGCTACTTATTAGCCAGCAAGAAAACAAGTTCAAATAAGCTTGCAGACATATTTATGTATTTTACTCTTTAAGCATCTCAGAAACGAAAAGACCGGGGAAAAGAAAAATCCTCATTCTAGGGAAGAAGGGTGACAACCTCTTTCTCTACCCATCATCCCTACCTCCCCAAATATCAAGGATTAGGGGCAAAGAAGGTGGGAGGGACAGTTGGTAAGAAAAATAAAGGGATCATAAATATAGGAGGCTTTGAGGAATAAATGCTGTTGGGGATACTCAGGACAGAAAAGAGACCTTTGGGTCTCTTCTCTTCCACCGTTTCTCCTCCCTTTTGGATGGTTAAAATTTAGGGCTGGGTGTGCCTTCTGTTTTGGAAGGCTTGTTTGGCTCTGGAGAAGGAAGAGGGGCCAGGGTGGGGCCCAGAAAAAGAGCCAGAGGCTGCTTAGGCCTGAATCTGGGCTAAGCTCTTAGGAAAAGAAAGAAGGGGGCTGTAGGGGACAGCTGATGATTCTATTAAAACACCCAGTTGGGAATAAATAAAGACACTGGACCAAGGGGGTCACCTCTGTCTCTCCATTTAAACCAGTCAGTTGCTGGTTAGCGAGGTGTAGGTCCAGAAGGAAGAGAAAATACCAACACATTTATAGGCCACAAGTTGCCGGTGCCCAGTGCAATCAGTAGGTGAAAGCAGCACTTTCTGGCTAATTCTGGAATGCGGGGTTAGCTAAGAACTATGGGCAAGAGAGGATTCCCTGGTTTCTCGGCTCACCTCTCTTCCAAAGCGGGAATAAGCACAGGTGTGGTCATTCTCTGAGAAGGTGGCTGCAGGCATGCAGTAACTGAAAGAAGGAAAGGATTCCTTGGCTCGAGAAGGCGGGGATAAGCCCTGGGGTCAGCTAAGGCCAAGAGCAGGCGGTCTCGGCCAAGTCCCCTCCCCCTTCTTGAAAACCGACCTGGATCGGCATAAATTACAGCAATGCACCCCCTCCCCAATAATGTTTCTAATAAAAGAAACTGCCTCTCATACCTAAATAAAAAACTGCAAGCTCTGGTTGATGAAAATAAACAGGTGAGCCCGGAGAGAAACGGGAAAAGACTGGGGATGGGAGAATGAACGTGCGGAGTAATCGAGGCTTCCCCGCCCTCCCTACACACACCCCCTCCCCTCTGGCCAGGGAGAATCTGCGTGGCAGGTTGCAAGCTAAAAATGCCATTCTGACAGACCTCCATCTCCCGGCCCCACGCCAGTTATCCCTCCTACCCCAGCGTCCAGCGTCCCAGCCTCGTGGTAGCGCCCGGTGCCCGGACACCTCGCGGGGCTCACCCTCACCCCGTACCGCCCGCCGCCGCCGCGGGGACTCCGGTCTTCCTCTCTCCTCCCTCCCTCCTCCTCCTCCTCGCAGACTCCTCCCGCCGGATCCTTCATGTAAACAACATCCAGGCTCTATTTACAGTCGCCGCCGGACCGCGAGGGACTCACGCCAGCACCATAGGAGAAGGCGGGGGTGGGGAAAAAGCGAGTGCGCAACATTTATACACACACCCCGCCCCGCCCCTCCACGCCGCTCCCCTCTGGGTGGGCCGGAGCGGGGCGCCGAGGGGCCACCCGCGCCCTCGTCCACCCTGCGCAGCGCCTGACACCGAGCGAGAGCCAAAGGGAAACCGCGGACATGCCCACGGGCGAGGTCACCCCCTCTCCTTTGCAGAAAAAAAAAAACAACACACCCAACAACAACAAACCCAGTCCAGCAACACGCTCCAAGTCCGTGCGGGAGTGTGAAACCCCTGTCTCACCCAGCGCCGCCGCCCCTGCGCCACGCTGCCCAGCCCGAGGCAGCGAGAGCCGCATACGCTCCCCCGGCGGCCGAAGCCGGGCAGCGGCGCGCCCTCGGCCCTCGCGGCCGCCCGCCCCGCCCCCAGCCCGCCCCCGGCCCGCCCCCAGCGCGGGCCTCGAACCGGCCGAGCCTCGCGTGCGTGTGCGTGTGCGCGCCGCGCGCGGCCAGCCTCCCGAGCCGCTCTGGTCGCCCCCGCGGCTTCCCGCGCCCCCGGGCGGGCCTCGGCGCCCACGGCTTCGCGCCCCGGCAGCGCACGGGCGCGCACACGGACGTAGACGCTCAGCGGCGCGGAGCCCCGCGGCCCTACGCCCCCCGCACGCGCCAGGCCCCGCGCACGCGCCGTCGCCCCCGTGCCCAGCCCGCCACCCCCACCCCACCTGCGCCCCGGGGGTCCCGGGCCCCCCTTCCTTTGTTCTTCCCGCTATTTGCATGAGGATTATCTAATGACGCAGCAAGGCTCGCCACAACGTGACCGTCGCCATTTTTCTGTTTTTATTCTATCTCTGCCATGTGATAGATTGGGGGTAGGAGTGAGCGGTTAGAAAAGGGAGGGGACAGGATTATAAAAACAAAAACAAAAACAAAAAACTTCCGGGTCTCATGACTAGGAAGGGAGAAAAACAAAAGGGAGACGAGACACAACTCCAGCGGAAGGATGTGTGTGTGTGTGTGTGTGTGGAGTGTGTGCGCGCGCGTGCGCACCCTTCCATTTTTGGCTCCGTGGAGAGAGATTACCGCAGCGGACAGGGAGCATTCTCCGACCTGGGGATCCCAGTGACCCTCGGTGGGTGTCGATCACACTCTCTAGCCATGGCGGTCGCCTGTCCCTGTCCCACCCCCGCCGCAGACGCTCCGCGAAGCTGTCAGCCTGGTCCCTCTGGCCGCTTCCACTTGCCGGTCCACCCCACAGCTTGCGCTCTCGCTCCCAGGCGCGCGTACCGTTCTGGGTTAGGTTCAGAGAGGTCTTACTGTCTTCTAAGGGGAGAAATGAGAAAGTGTAAAGGCTATCATATTTCCTAAGTTTTTAAATACTTTGCTTCGATGCTGTAGTTTATAACTGCGTGGCAACGCCAAGCAGCATCTAATACCCTTCGTCTCTATCCTCTTTTCTCTCTTGCAGATACACCCATGTATCGGGATACACCCTTGTGTGGTGTTCCATGGGTGGTGGTTATGTGAAAAAGGAACATTCATCGAGCATTATTGATTTTGGAACAAATTTTAAATGGACAGTTGTTCAGGGTCAGGGAGCATTGCTTAAAAAAACAGTTGCATAGAGCAAGGTGGATTCCTCTTACACAGATCTTATTCACATTCAGAGGGCGTGATAGACATTTCATTCTTTCTCAAATCTCTTGTTCAGGTTGCTTAAAAAAAAGTATCTGACACGTTTTCCAGTGAGATATAAGGTGTTATGCTTTTGTTTACTACTGTATTTCCTCTGGGCACTTTCACTTTTGTTTCTCTTGAGTTTCCTTTCCGGTTTCTTGTCTCTATTTCATAATTCAGAGCAGAAATGGACTTTAGAGTCGATCAGGTTCCTCCCTTTACAGGCAAAGAAACCAAGGGCCTGAGTAGTGATAGGGGTCACACATATATTAGGAGTGGAGTTCGGAATGAGCTCTGCTCACTTATCTCTGCTAGATTGGCGGCATGGAGGGTGATGGATGGGCACGGAGCGGGAATTGCTTAGTATTGTATGGCAGCAATTCTGCTTTGTAAAATTAATATCTTAGACTTCCTAGATCATTTCCATTTTAGGACCGTGTGAATTGATTGCTTCTTCAAACCCCCTTTCTTGAGATTTGACTCAAATATGTCTGTTAATTCAGATTCTGCATCTTTCCCTGGGAGAGTTTGTCATCTCACTGAACAGCTGTACATGATTGTTATGAATTGGATTTTTTAGAATCACAGAGTTAGGACTCTCCCTTTGTGCTCCCACTGTGTCATTTGAATATTATTTCCTGGCGCCTTTCACACTTAAGTATGCAAAATAGTTGATGTATCTCCCTGAAACAGAGGGTAAGCTTTGAGGGCCATGCCATGTTTATTTTATATCTCCCATGTTTAACTACCCTGCCTGGCAATGAATGAGCAAATGAAGGCCTGATGAAGATTTTTGTCATAATTCCATCCTGACCATCTAGGAAATTCCTTCCATGTTTCTGGTGAAGGCAGAACACTAGGGATGCTTTTTGGTTCTTATACCTTTGCAGACCATTTTTGGCAGGCTTCTAATTTACAGAGCCAAGCAAAACATAATTTGCTTTCTCAATTTTTTTTTTAAACCAAGTGCTTTCTCCACTGACCCTACTTTTTTTTTTTAACATGTTTGATTCCTCTTTTTCAAATTCTTTCTAATTTACTTAGTTCTGCCACCACTTGCCCTTTAACTTTTATTTTCATAGATGCCAAAAGGTTGGTGAAGTGAAGCTGTGATTTAACCTTGCTCATCCTGGAATCAAATTATCAGAGGCCACATTCTTAACCAGACCAATTCCTCCTGGAACGCAGTGAACTTAGTGAGGAGGCTGGCAGTTGAGCAGGCTGAAAGAGGGCAGCTGAAAAGATGTCAGCATCTGGACAAAAAGTGCGCACTTCCAACTTTAAGACTGGAGAATAACTGATGGATGCAATTATATTTACAGCTCAGAGAAGGGTCTGGATTGTTACAGATGAAATCATATACATCCAGACTGACGAGGTGCGATTGCATATCTGAACATGGACTGCACGTATTCCTTTGAATGGCGCATATGTAGTTGGTATTACTGATCATAACATCTACAGTCCATGTTTCATCCCAGACAATAACAGTGTGATAATAACTTTAAGTATATATCACCTTCCAGCAAGGTGGAGATGAAACTTAATTATATGTAAAGTCATGTGCTCCCTTAAATATAAAGCTGAACAGAATAAAAAGGAACACTGTTCAAAAATTTAGGAAATACCACCATAGCTTTTATCTTCTATATATGTGCACTCACACATCATTACGAAGAAGATCAAACTTGAGTCCTCTGGGGTACCACATAGCTGCTGATTAAAGAAAGCTGTTACAGGCACTCCAGCAATCTTCCATTTCTCCAATACACACTTCAAAAATGACAATTCCTGGTGTGTGAGAGCATGGGCTTTGGAATCAGTTTCTAATCTTAGCTCTGCCGATCTATTAGCTGTGTCACCCTGGGCAAGTTTTTCATCACTCAGATTCTCAGTTTCTTTACTTGTAAAATGAGCATAATAACACCTGGCCCAAAGAGGAGTTTTTAGGATTGAAATTTATTGAAATTTAATAATATATGTGAAGACCTAGCATGATACTTGGAACATAATCTTTAATAATGAGTGACTGTACTAACTTTTTATTGTATTTTTATTTATCCTATGTTCTTCCTAGAATTATTCTATCCCTTGAAGGCTTCCTGCTGTTGAATATTCAACAAACCTACCATTAGTGAAAGTTCTATGACTCTGAAGATAAATAAGAATAGGTTCTGCCCTCAAGAAGTTAACATTTTAGCCTTGGAAAATACATGTATACAAGTTACTGTATCAATACTGATGGACTGAAGACAAGCACTTGGTTCATACTACTTTTTGATGATCTACCTGAGAAGTATTTAATTAAGATCTAGATTTATTATTACTAGGCAGTGACAAAGCTTAGGAAGTATTTAGGAAAATGCCCAAGAAAAAACCCAAAAAAAAAACTCCTCACATTTTCATGTAAATGAGGAAAATTACCTTTAAAACTTTTAAAGACAGTTTTCTAGTCCAATACAAGAGTGAAAAATATGCCAGGTTGTACTTTGAAGTAATGTTGCAGAAATGTAGTTAATAGGAAGCCCTTTTGGTTGTCAATTAATCGGACCATTTTAATCAAGAACTATTTTCTGAGAAACGTTCCCAGGCTTGTATCAGGGGCTAAAGAAACAAAGGTGATGAAAACATAGACTCTGCCCTTAAGGAATTCATTCAACAAGTGCTTATTGATTACCTAATGGGAATGCAATGGTAACAAGACATGGAGCTTACTAGCAGAGATTGATATATACACATATCTTTCCAGCTTCCTCAAGAAGTGTGCAACTATTAGTGTTGGATCTGCAGCTGCTCCAACTGGCACTCAGCTTCATGCGCTATCTGTAATAGCCCAAAGAACACGTGGATTAAACACATTTTTCAGCCCTTTTCCTGTCCACCTCTGTTCTTGTCTGGTTTTGTGTGGGAGGAAATACAAACAAAGTGAAGTTATGGACTTTCCTGCTCAAAAAAAAAAAAAATGTGTGACTGACACAAGCTTTGGGCAGAGTAAAATATCATACATACATACATACATACATACATATACCTCACCCTGAAAGTATTTTGTTCTTTGAATCTAAGAGCAGCTCTTGAAAGGATAGTTTATCTCTACAGCCAAAGTGAATCTGGGAATCTTGCTAACGTTAGGTGGAATTGTGAAGCGAGTTATATTCAGTTCTTAAGTCTGGGGTATTTAAATAGCTTTCTGGTCATTCAGGTCCTGTCATTTTGAACTGTTTTGTTCTTCAAAGGGCTACTACAATGATGATTCTAAAATACAAAACTGATTATATTATTCCCTTGCTTAAAAACTTCTATGGTTCCTCTAATATGCCAAGCATGACACACAAGACCTTTTGGAATCTTGCTCTGCCAAGTCTTCAGTTTTACCCTCCGTAAAACTTACATGTAGAGTTTGCCAGATTTAGTAAATAAAAATACAGGATGCCCACTTAAATTTAAACTTCAGATAAACAACATTTTTTTTAGTCTAAATATGTCCCAAATATTGCATTGATATACTTAAACTGAAATGTATTCATTGTATATCTGTTATCCAAATATAAGTAAGCATCTTGTATTTTATCTAGCAATGCTACACATGCCAGTCTGATTGATTAACTTGCCATCCCCTACTATTCTCTTCATGCCTTTGTAAATGCTTGATAACCTCTTCATCCTGCTCCTCATCTACCTCATACTCTCCTACTTCTTCAAAACCCAGTTATGGGGTTTTGGAACTCTGTAGCTGGGAGTTTGGAATCCATGTGATGGAAATGGGTCTGGCCACCTGTGTGCCTTATTTAATAACAGCTTCGGTCCTAGTCCTGGTCATTCTTTCCAGTCTCCCTCCTGGTACTGGAGTTTTGCCCCAAACCCCAGTTTACTTGTCTGGGACCACACATGATTTTCACCCTTGCCAACTCTCTCACTAAGGCTATGGAGCTAGGTTCTTTCTCCTAGCTGCTGACTGGACTCCTGACCTAAACTGGATGAATCATCAAAACCTGCCTCAGATGCTGCCACCTTCCTGTCTTGCTTGCTACAAAGGATGGACAAGAGACTCAAATGAGGTCAAATTTGTAAAAGTGTTTTGTAACGTGTAAAGCCTTTCTGTAGTAATTTAGTTTAGAGACTAAATTTCAAAATCTTCACCTACTCTTGTATATGGAAGCCCTCTCTAAGGTGCTCTGGATTTTCTGCTCATGCCCGTGATGTAAAATAATATGGAAAATTTCCAGTGTCCTCTAATTTTGATTAGCGCATTGAACCACACTGGCTATTGCATTATGAATGAATCTAGACCAAAGTCTTTAATTTTTAAAATTTTAATTTTATGATCCAGGGCATACCTCTTCATAACTAAAACCCAAAGTCTCACAAACTCTGTTAATCCTGAGTATGTGTAACTTCCATTCTAGTTCATCTTTTAAAAATTGGTCAACCCATCAAATTAATTCCATAACCCACTAATGGTTTGTGACTTGCATTTTACAAAGCACTGATCTGTACTATTTTCACTGAGATTTCCTACTTTAACTAACTGAACAGGATAATTGTCATATGTCTGCCTCATTCGGCTGTCTCCAGTAGGACCCAGCCTGCTCACAAAAGGAGGCCAACTCAGTGAGTTAAGTCACAGTTGTCCCTGCTGATAAGATCAGCAAGCAGACCACTGCAGACAGACTTTCTAAGCTGCCTGAGGTTAATATGTAAAAATTTCTGGCAAGCCATTTGTAAAGGGTAGCTCAGAATGACCGCAAAGGCAACTATATTCATCTTGGAATGAGCATATTGTTTGGGGGCAATTCTTTCTCAGACTTTTAAAATTATTCCTGGTTAAGTTAAAGAGACTTTTAGATTTTTGAGGTTTCACACTGATTTCAAAGATAAAACATAAATGAAAGCTTTTTATTCACTGCTATGATTTTGTTTACTGTATTTTCCCTAAATAGTGAGCAGTTGATCTGATATTGCGACTGCTTGAGGTAGGTTCCAGAGAAAAAAGGAAAATATATGGAAAGAAGGGAATGGAGGGAAAGAAGGCAAATAAGGAATTTATATGCTACAGGTATTCAAGCCAGCTGCTAGAATTCAGGGTCTCCCCCCACACACATAGCTTTTCTTTCACTTGAGGCTGCCTCATTCATTTCTTTGGTGGTAGGTAGGGTTTTAATTTTGTTTCTTTTCTTGACCTTGAAAAGACCAGTTTCTGAGCAGTAGTAGCATAAAAGCTGGATTGGAGAGAATTTGAGAGAGACCAAGAGAAGAGGAACTAGAGGCAGATGGTATACAAAACTGTTGTGCTACAAGGTTATAGAGAATTAAGATGGTAATCAAATGAGGGAAATAGAGTCAAGGGGAGAGTTTTGTATGTCTTTAAAATACTCAAAATGATTTGTTTGTATACTAGGAAATGATCCAGTAGAGAAAAAAATTGTTACGTAGGGTAGAGACAGAAGATTGGCTGGTCTTTTGTTCTTGAGTCTGCAAGAGGGTGGGATCTAATGCTCAAGTGGAAGCTTTGACATAGGAGCACTGAGGATGCACCCTGACTGACAGAGATAAGGCAGGGTCTAAAGGTGCACCTATATGGACATGTGGATATGGTAGGAGTGACTGGAAGTTCTCTTCTGGTTCTTTAGTTTTCTCAATGAGGAAAGAAATACCATTATCAGCTGAGAGTGAAGACAGGGAAAAGAGAGGAATAGGTGTGAAACAGTCCTTTAGCAGAAAGTGAATGGAGGAATGTAGAGTGCAGGAAGATGAATGAATTGGGGAGATGTAGGATGTTAGCTGGGAAATAGTAAGGGACTATTTAGGTTCCTGGTGACAGGTTTAAAGTGTAGGTGGAAAGTTGGGTTTAACTAAGATGATCAAGGGAGTTACTGTGAGTGATTACATTTATTGGCCCTGAATCCATCCATCCATCCATTATCTGTTTTACACTACTAGAATATAAGCTCCGTGAGAGCAAGGACCTTGCCATAATATTTATTTTTTTATAGCCATAGCACTTATTGGCACAGAAATAACCAAAAAGTATTGAATAGAAGAATGATGAATGACTGAGATATGATTTTAAGGTGTTCACCATCCTAGCCATGCTCTTCTATATGTAATCCTATTTGTCAGTTTTCTCTTTCTAACCTCTGCCAGGAGAAAGAAGGTCCCTCCCCCAAGGTTGGAGCTGCTTGATTAATGGTCCACTTCGGGTCTCCTATGAGAGTGTGGAGAAGAGACTCAACGAGGATTTTACCACAGAATTATGCAGGCACCAGATAGTTCAGAGGGGAGCCAAAAAGGGTGTCATAAAGACACGAATGGCTTTGTTTTGTTTTGTTTAAAATACCTTTATAGAGGTTTAATTTAGATATCATAAATTCACCCTTTTTAAATGTAAACTTTGTTGAATTTTATTAAGTTTATATAATTATACAACCATCACCACAATTCAGTTTTAGAACACTTTTAACATTCCAAATGCCTGTTTGCAATCCATATCTGTTCGCACCCCAGCCTTGGGCAGCAATTGATCTTTTTGTCTCTACGTTTTTTCTTTTCTAGAATTTCCATATAAATGGAATCATACAATACATAGTTTTTAGTGTTGATCATCCTTTATTTAGTGCAATGCTTTTATTGTAATATTCCAGTCTATAGCTACACAACAGTTTGTTTATCAATTCTCCAATTGATAGGCAGTATTTCCAGTTTGGGGGCTGTCATGAATGTGCTGTTATGTATATTTGTATGCAAGTCTTTATGTGGACACA
Source organism: Eonycteris spelaea (assembly GCA_003508835.1). NCBI lineage: Eukaryota > Metazoa > Chordata > Mammalia > Chiroptera > Pteropodidae > Eonycteris > Eonycteris spelaea. The sequence goes on from PUFA01000016.1 coordinate 12,590,817, forward strand.
CATTTTCATTTCTCTTGGATAGATACCTAGGGGTTTGACTGTTAAATGATAAGTGTATTTTTAACTTTTTAAAAAGTGCCAAACTGTTTTCCAAAGTGGCTGTGTCCCATTTTACATTTCCATTAGCAATGCATGTGTTTTGCCATATCCTCCAATATTTCATCTTTTTTGTTTTGGCCATTCTAATGTATGTAGTGGTATCTAGGTATGTAGAAGTATCTAATTTTGGTTTGAATTTTCATTTTTCTGACGACTGATGATATTAACAATTGTTTCAAATATTTATTTGCCATTTATAAATCTTCTTTGGTGAGGTGATTATTCAAATATAGGGTTATTATCTTATTGTTAAATTATAAAAGTTCTTTATATATTCTGGATTCAGCCCTTTATTAGATATATGTTTTTACAAATGTTTTCATGTTCTTAATTGTGTCTTTTGAAGAGAAGAGTTTTAATTTTGATAGAGTTCAATTTGTTGATTTTTATCTTTGATTATTCATACCTTTTGTGTCATATATAAGAATTCTTTGCCTATTCCCAGACCGCAAAGATTTCATTTTATATTTTCTTTAAGTCATTATACGTGATGTAAGGTAAGGGTTGAGTTTCATTTTTTTATTGGTGTTTATCTGGTTGTCCCAGTATCTATTGTTGAAAGGACTATTCTTTTCCCATTGAATTACTTGACACCTTTCTTGAAAATCAATTGACCGTGTATGTGTAACAGTCTGTTACTGGACTCCCTATTCTCTTTATCCATCTAAATGCTATTGTTTCTTGATTATTGTAGCTTTGCAGTGCTTTAAAATCAAATAAAGTTCTCGGACTTTGTATTTCTCCTTCAAAATTGGTTTGCTATTCTAGGTTCTTTGCACTTCCATATAAATTCTAGAAATGACTTGTTAATTTTCACACACAAAAAAAGCCTACTGACATTTTGATAGGTATTACATTAAATCTATACATCAATTTGGGGAAATTGCCATCTTAACAATATTGATTCATCCAACCCATGCACATTGCATCTCCATTTTTATAAATCCTCTTTAATTTTACTCAACAATATTGTGTATTTTGCAGTATACAGATTTGGGCAGTTTTCAGTGTACAAATTTGCACTTACTTTTGCAAAATTTATTCCTAAGTATTGTATTATTTTGATGTCATTATGAATGGAATTAATTTAATTTATTTTAAAACTGTTTATCAATAATTTATAAAAATACAATTTTTTTTTGTATATTGTTCTTGTATCCTACAACCTTGTTAAACACACTTATTAGTTCTAATAGTTTTTTGTAGATTCTTTGCAATGAAATTTTTTCAGCCATATTGAGGTATAACAGACAAAATTGTAATTTATTTTATTTATTTAACATTAATTAAATGTCATTTAATCAATAAATTAATAAATAAGATAATTATATTAAGATTATGAAAAGATTTCACTGCGTAAATTAAAATTAACACTTCACCACCTCACATATTTACTTTTTTTTTCTTTTTTGATAAGAATACTTAGGTTCTACTGTCTTAGCAAATTTCATTTATACAATACAGTATTTTCAACTGTAGTCGCTATGTTATAAATTAAATCCTAAGATCTTCTTCATCTTATAACTGAATGTTTGTACCCTTCACCAGCCTCTCCCTATTTCCCCCATCGCCTAGCCCCTAGCAATCTCCACATCTACCCTCTATTTCAACTTTTTAAAAAATTTCACATATAAGTGATACCATGCAATATTTGTCTTTCTCTGAGTGCTTTATTTCACTTAGCATAATGCCCTCCAGTTTCATCCATGTTATCACAAATAGTAGGATTTCCTTCTTTTTTAAAGCTGAATAATATTCACATTTTTCTTTATCCATCCATCTTTTACAGACTTTTAGATTGTTTCCACATCTTGGATATTATAATGAACATGGGAGAACAGATACCTCTTTGAGACAATGATTTTGTTTCCTTTCGATATATACCCGGAAGAAGGACTGCTGGATTACATGGCAGCTCTGTTTGAATTTCTTGAGGCACCTCCATGCTGTTGTCCATTGTGGCTGTACCAGTTTACATTCCCATTGCAATTAATTACATTCAGAATCACGTTGCCTGAGAATCACAAATTTTTTTTAAATTATTTGTTCACTGCATCTCAATTAACCTTCTCACTTCCTTAGCATCCAACACCATAGCCCCAAAACAGCCTTACTCTTGATAATGCCAAACACTCTTCCTCTGAGGGTGCGGTAGAGCACCCTTAAATTCTTCCTAAAGATTAGAATGTCCCACTAACAGTTGACCTCCAGCTATGGTCGGCTTCCACATTTATCTCCCGTATAAAGATAAATACATCACAAGAACCAAGTGCTTATACTCATGCCTCTAGGATCCTTTTCCCTTTTGCCTCCGTGACTTGTCTATATCTTTGCTTTAGTTGTTAACCAATGATTCTACTGATGGCCATACTCTTCTTTTTAAATATGATAATACATATAACCAGATTAAAAAGTAAAGTCTTTGCCAGGAAGTTTTCTGTCTCTACTGATGCTGTCTTTGTCTGCCCTGATGCATTACTTATTTTATAGTTTTACTCTGAAAAGACATTCTTATTTTTATTTATTTATATTATTATTTATGTCTATAGCACTGGTCTTCCTAGGTGGTCTCCCATCCAAGTACTAAGCAGGCCTGGCCCTGCTTAGCTTCTGAGATCAGACTTGGGCTTGTTCAGGGTGGCATGGCCATAGACCATGGACTGTGGCTCCACTTGGGCACGAACCAGGACCTTCTGCATGTAAAGCAGATGTGCTAACTGCTACACTATGGAAACACATCCAGGACATTCTTATTTTTAACTTCCAATTGACGTGTGTGTGTGTGTGTGTGTGTGTGTGTGTGTGTGTGCGCGCGCGCGCGCACGCGGGCGCATGCAACTGCACACACGGAAGTGGGAGTGGGAGGTGAATATCTAGTAACAGCACTCAGTTATCATCGATTACTTGAGTCACACTTTTAGTCAATTAAACGCTATACAACTTTTTACATCATCACTTAATTTATTTACCCTCCAATTGATCTATTTTATGCACCTGTTTAGGTCTTATGTTTAGTTCTCCCACATTTACGTCTCGTTAGCTTTATCTCATTTTTCCAGACTACTGAGATCTTTTCAAATCCTGACTTTCCACCATTCAATACAATTAATCCCACCAAATTCATGGTTTCCCATATTTGGGTAATAGATCAGGTCTTTATCTAAGTAAAGTTTAAACAAAAAGCTCAGCGCAAGGACAGATCACTGTGGCATGCCATTGGAGACCTTCTCTTTGGTAGCTTATGATCAGCAATTAGCATACTTTAGGAATGGTTGCTCAACCAGTTACACATTGACTTACCTGTGTTTCCTTTCCTTCTACTATAAAATGTGGGTAATGATAGTACTCAACTCATAGGACTGCTGGAGGAATAAATGATTAAACAGCTGCAATGTGCTTAGAACAGTGCTTAGTACAGGGTACATGCTCAAGAACAGTGCCCTCCAACCTTTTTGGCAGCAGGGACGGTGCTCCTATGAGAATCTAATGCATGATGATCTGAGGTGGAGATGCTAGCGCTGGGGAGCAGCTGCAAATATAGATAAAGCTTTGCTGGCTTGCCTGTCACTCATCTCTTGCTGTGTGGACAGGTTCCTAACAGGCCATGGACCAGTCCCAGTCCACTGCCCAGGGGTTGAGGACCCCTGCTCAAAAAGGTGAGTCATTATTATTTGGGAAAGCAAGAGCTTTACAGTCAATGGATTGGCCTTTATCTTCATCTCGTCGCTTCCTAACTGTATATCCTTAGACAAATTATTTAACTCCTCTGAACCTCAATTTCTCCATCTTAAAATAATTATAAGAACAATGCATTTTTTACGAAGTTGTGAGGATTAAATGAAAGTATACTGTTAGAATATGTAATTCTAGCACTCAGTATTTGTTGTAATGATTCTTATTGACATACATTTTGTATATGTGTTTTAATCCCCTCCCTCATCCCCCTACCAAGATATTTCCAGAAGCTTAAAGGTATTCAGATACATTATATCTATAACATTCCTCTGATCAACCTGTCTGGTAATTGAATAACTAGTTTACAGAGTTCATGGTTTATTTAAGTCATCTTTTAAAATCCTTCTAAAATTCTAAAAAGTACAAGCAAAATAATTATTTAAATGTTTAATTAATATATGTTATGGTTAGATTATTAATTGTGGATTTATCTTATGATGTCCTATACTTATATGTTATAGATGTTGTATGTACAGTTTATAAGACTATTCTGGGGACCTTTGGAAAAACTGTGATCTTTTATGTTCTAGGAAGCACAGTGTGATTGTTCAAAGTGATTAGGAAGGTATAAATTTGTTTGTATCATTGCTTCTTCCTTTGATTTATTTGGTGCCGAGAACATAGTTAAAGAACAAAACCACCAATAATAATACTGTTTCTATGAGAAAATAATCTGCCTCATCATGGCCAGCTGAGATATGAAATCTAGGACGCACCGTGGTGAAGGGCATATGCTACTTACCAAAGCACAACACAACTTACATGTGGTAGGAAAAGAAATCCCAAGTCTCAAAGGTATGATCTTCACAAAACAAACTATTCAAAAACTAATGCCTTATCAACTAAGAATTGAGGCTTGATTTTTTTTTTTTGACAAAGTTTTTTCAAATTACTCTATCAGGTTTTCTAAAAAGTGTCTGTGTGAGAATAACAAAACCTTGCAAGTCAAACATACTTGAGTTTTATTTTCTGCTGTGAGTTTTTCAAAAAAATTGTGACACATTATCTATCTTTTTGATTCTCAGGATTTCTTTTCCAAAATGGAGATAATAATTACCAAAAGGATTGTCCCAAAAATTGGATGATGAGTATAAAAGCAGAGTATAGTGCCTGGCACATGGTAGGTGCTGAATTAATGTTAGTTCCTTTTTTTTTTTCTTTGTCATCGGTGATCCATTAAAAAATATGAATGGAGTGGGAGAAAAAGTAATTATTTTTATTTTTACTTGGCTCTGGTTTGAATTGGCTCTTTTAAAAGACAGAAAAAAGAAAATGTTTTGTTTTTTGTTTTTCAGTATTTTCAGTGGAAACACCATGATGGAATTTTCAGTTGTGGAAGGTGAGGCCCCTTCTGGGAAACTTAAAAAAATACTGTGCCTAGATTCTACCCACAGAGACTCTGATTTATTTGGACTATGGTGTGTCTTAGGCATTATGATATTTTAAAGTATGATTTACATACAATAAATTGCACAAATCTTAGGTATGCAGCTCAATGTGTTTTGATAATTGTTTATCCTCATGTAAATATCACCCTAATTAAGATAGGGAACTTTCCCATTACTCAGAAAGTGTCCATTTCTTGTCATTTTGTCCCACCTTATCCTAGATAGCTGACGTTCTATTTCCTATCATCATAGATTAGTGCTGTTTTTGAATTTCATATGACATTTATAAGTGGAATCAAGTGGTGTATACTCATTTGTGTCTTGCTCAATATGTTTTTGAGATTTTTCAATGTCGATATGTATATCAGTAGTTTCTACTTATTCTTAATAGGTTTTTATGTACAAAAATATCACAATTTGTTTATCCATTCTTGGGCTGGTGGATATTTAATTTGTTTCAAGGTTTCACTATTATGAACAAAGATGCTATGAACATTCTTGTACAACTCTTTTGTGTACATATATTTTCATTTCTCTTGGGCATATGCTCAGAAGTGGAACTCCTGGGTTATGAGGAAAGTATATTCTTTATCGTAAACTGCAAACTAGTTTACCAAAATGATTTGCTATCTTATACACCCAATAGCAATGTATGCAAGTTCCAGGTGCTCCACATTATCACCAACACTTGGTATTTTGTCATTCTTTTAAAACGTAGGCATTCCAGTTGGTGAGAAATGGTGTGTCATGGTTTTCAGCTGAATTTCCCTGATAAATAATGAGGTACTCATGGATTTACATGGTATTTACATGAACACTGTTTCATGTGCTTGCTAGTGATTCATAATCTTCTTTTTTGAAGTCTGTTTTGAAATCAAGGTTTTCTCTTTTTAAAAACTGGGTTGTCTTTTTTTTTTTTATTATTGATTTGGAGTTCTTTAATTGACTCCTGTTTGTGTTGCCCTGTATCTGCTTTTGTTATTCTTATATAGTCAGTGAGAATTTTAACTTACTATAGCCTAGTGTTTGGTCATGCTATGGAGGATGAGAAAGATGGAGAATATGGCATGCAGAGCTGCAGAGAGTCAGAAATGTCAAGTCAGGAGGCTTGACCGACGTATAGGGTAGTCAGGAGAAATCAGGTTGGTGCCAGGGAGGCTGAATGAGCTGTGGAATGAGACTTCCAGCCACCCTTTTAGGAGGAGCCCCCAGAAATCTTGGAGTGCTGGACTTCTACACAGTCCCGAAAGCAACGACCCACATATACATACATACATACTATATAATGCTGCCAGAAGGCTGGTATACTTGGATATTTCTGTGTCGAAGATATAATTCAGGCCCTATTATAAGTGATTCAGAAAACTACTACGTGGCCCAACTTCTGCCTTGGTGTAAACTCCCTGGGTATGGCAACAAATCTTCTTAGAATTTCTTAGAACAGAGAAAATCCCACTGTGATGCTACAGAGTATTGGCTCCTCTGTTGTGTTGTTTGTTCTCCTCTCAGCGGTCGCTTGCTATGGTTTCTTAGGTTACAGGTACAATTAGTTCGCTAAGGCTTTAATGTATGAGTAGAGGTTATTATGATCAGTTTTAATGTGACTATGGCTTAAGTCTTACTATTTCTGTACTTCAGTTATTACTGTCATGATTAGATCTGCTGATCATCAGTCATTTTGGGGTCAAAAACCAACAGAACACCAGCAACTGGAAACTAAAGGCAACATAATAATCGACTCCATTATTTAGGAACTCATGAATTCAAATCCTCAGTTTAGAATTTATTAGAATTTCCCATTTGGATGTGTATTCGAGTTTAACTTTGTTGTGTCAGTAGCAAAAGACTTTGCAAAGCAAAATAATAAACAAGATTGCAAGAGGAATGTTTATTCAACTAAAGAAAACAGTAGGATGAGAACATTGAGAACTCATTAGAAGTTTTCATTTACTTAAACAATTAGAGGCATGCTTGTATACACAAAGATATCACAATGTATTTTGTAGATCTGTTTTCCTCTATCTCCCTCATTAGATGGCTTCATTGAATAGAGTAGGTACTTAGCTTATGTTAGCTAAATGAGTAGGTTTTTTCGTGCTACATGGATGGCTTAGGTATTAGTCATACTCATAGGCCTTTTACCCATGAGTGTGTGTGTGTGTGTGTGTGTGTGTGTGTGTGCGCAGAACTTTGTCAGTAGGGTCTACTAAGCCAGAACTATAAGTGCAAGAGTTTGAAGATAATGCATATAAAAATAAAATAAAATAAAATAAAAGGGGAAAGAAGCAAGATTGTGTAGGAAGAGTCTCAGACACTGATGTAGAGCTTAGAAATTCTTGGGCGACCTCCTAGAATAAACACTGCCCGTTAGAAGAGTCCCATATTAGGCAAAAACATCCAGACCCTAGTTTCCTCACCATGCTTACTCATTTGCTGGGGGCCACTGAATAAAAGGTCCCAAAGATAATAACAACAGGAAGCTGTCAGCTAACTGCACTTCTTGCAGCTGAGCAGCAACTTCTTCCTCAAAGAGAAGCTGAGTGATGCTCCCCTGTCATAGCCACAACTCCAAGGGAATGACCTTCCCCTATAATATGAACTCAGATATAAGGCTGTGATCGACCCTGCTTGCCCCTTCCATAAACAACTCCCCACCTGTCCTCTGAGGAGAGAGCTCCACTTTGCAAAGGATGCCAGTGTCCCCAATAATGGTTTGACAATATGAGGGTCAGCTAATTAGACTGGTTGTTAATTGCTGCTGTTGTTCACCCCAAGTAGGAACTGCCAAACCACAGCCAGGGCAGGGAATGATTTGGATGCCATTAACTGACCTCCACACACCTCCTGGCTGGCTGCTCTGGTTTGCCCTGGTCATTTCAGTAACCTCACAATGCCAAGATCCCACATTTAACAAAGTTAAATTTTATGGACCCCACCTAGTATGCTATCATGGGGCTTTATTCTATTCATAATGTGCATCTTTATTTTCAATTATATAGTCAAACATGCTCTTTGGAGAAAATTTAGACAATGCAATGTATTCTACAGAATAAAGTAAAAATCACTCATAATATCACCTACTAGAAGTGCTAACACAAAATTATTAGCAATTTTGTGTTTTCTCTTTCAGTCATGCACATAAAAAAAAGTCCCCTCCTCCCCTTATTGATCAAATGTTATGTGCATTTATCAAAGACAGATCATTCTTTCTCATTCTTTACTGCAGCCTGAGACCCAGACAGAGAGGTTGCTAGTACTTGGGTCAGATGGCAGAGTGGCTTAGAGGATGGAGAGTAGTGGGCTGGGGGAATGAAATAGTCAACTGCAAATTATTTTGTTTGAGAGCTTTTGCAGGGTAGACCTGAGGGTCTTGTGGCTTCATCATGAAAGGACTTCTTTCTTCTATTTGGCTTGGAGTCAGGCTAGGTTATGGATGTTCTTGGGTCTGGAAAAAAGAAAAACAAAAACAAAACATGAGCTAAGGCAAACTCACTCCTTAGGGTCCATACATTTGTATGACTGCCACCCATGTCACTGAGCAGAATTGTAGACCAACTAATCTACCTAACATTTTCTAAGTACCTACTGTGTGATGAAACATTTTTCTTGCCAAGGAATATAAAGCCTGGTGAGGGAGACAGGAAAACTGACCTTTAAAATACATTTCCTATCCACTGAGTAATAAAACATACATGGTACAAAGAGGAATAAAGGATAGAGTGTTTATCTGCAATATGTACCTCAGGATTCAATGACTGTCCTGGCTTGTGGGGAAATAGGCAGTCAAAGATGAAACAACACCACGTGTAGAAATGCAAGAGTGAGACATATGCTTGAGGAAGAGAATGATGCTTAGTGTGACAGAAAACTAGAGTGTGGATGGGGCAGGGGTAATTAATTTCACTGCATTTTTTTTTTTAAAGCAATGGTTGAATGCTTGTTAGCTGTTGGGCTGGGGATACAAAGTTAAATAGGATGGAATTTTCAGTCACCATCCTGTTGAGAGTGGACCTGGAAACGTTGATTGAGACCTAGCAACATCCATAATTCTGGGAGCTCTACTATGGCAGTTCTCCGGGTCCGTCTCAAGCCAGTTATACATTTAGTAATACCAAATTCTTGGTCTTCCCATCAAAGACAATTTACATCTGAAATATGAAAATTAATCAAATAATTTAATTTATAGCACCTCTTCAACAAACTCTTTCTAGAACGTGTAGTTTAGTTTTAAAACATATCTAGTGTACACATTGTAATGGGCTGAACTGTGTCCCCCTAAAATTCATATATTGAAGCCCTAACCCCCAATACCTCAGAATGTGACTGTATTTAGAGATAGGGCCTTTTAAAAGGTGATTAAGTTAAAATAGGCCGTGAGCGTGAGCCCTAATTCAATCTGACTGGTGTCCTTAAAAGAAGAGGAAATTGGACACACCAATTTTCAGGGGCATGCACACGCAGAGGAAGGACCATGTGAGGACACGGCTAGAAGGCAGCCATCTGCGAGCAATGAGAGAGGCCTCAGGAGAAACTGACCCTGCCAACACCTTGGACTTCCAGCCTCCAGGACTTTGAGAAAATAAATGTTTGTCATTTAAGACCCAGTCTGTGGCAGCCCTTGTAAACGCATACACACATGCATTTTGAAACATACTCTTATTTTATCTGTGTTAAAAAGTCTGTACTTTATCCTGTAGGAATTGGAAAACATATAGAGTTTTCGAGCAGAGCAGTTACCAGGTCAGACCTGTGTTCTAGGAAAGGGAATTCAATTGCAACAGGAGGATGAATTTTTAAAAGGCTGGAAATCTAATAAGGAGGCTGCTGTCCTGAAGTAGAGGCACTAATCTTTTGCCTAAAGTTCCAGAAATATCTACAGAATAATACTGGGGGTAGGAATGGATATATGAGCTTACTATGGGGAAATACATTTTGCATGATTTCACCCTTAGGCCTGAATTTTAAACTTTCATCACCTGCTAGACTAGCCTGGGAGGCACGGCATTCCAGGGGGAGCTGTCTTCACTTGTCTAAAAGACCCTGAGTGTTGAATGCCTGTCTTTATAGAAAGCTGGTGTGTTTCTTTCTTAAATGTTGGCTGTCTTTACTTGATGACTTGCCAACTGAGATATCTACTCATTGTCTAAAAATAGTTACTCCTTAGTTTTAGTTAAAGATTTTATAAATCCAGCATGGGGGTGAAAGAAATAGTTTTGGACTTGAAATTCAAATCAGAGATACATACCATGGAGTACTATTCAGCTTTTAAAAAGAAGAGAGTCTGTAACAATATGGATATAACAATATGGATGAATCACAAGGACGTTATGCTAAATGAAATAAGTTTGTTACAGAAACACAAATACTGCGTCATTCACTTAGATGAGATATCTAAAACAGTCAAATTTAGAAGGGAGTGGTAGTTGCCAGGGGTGGTGGGGAGGAGAACATGGGGTTGCTGATTAGCAAGCACAAGTTTCAGTTAAGCAAGATGAATGAGTTCTGGAGATCTGTTGTACGACAGTGTGCCTATCGTCACCATAATATACTGTACACTGAGATCTCATGTTAAGTGTTTTACCGCCCTGCCCCCCCCCCGCAAAAAAGATATCAGGGTTCAAATTCTGGCTTGTCTTGAAGATGCGATTTGAGTTGCTTAAGACTTTCTACTCATCTGGGCCTTGATTTGCTCATCTGTAAATGAAGAAAGAAAGAAAAATAACAGTATTTCAGTTCCCGTATGCAAGGCTCGCATTATCCTCTTTAATACTCAGAATGAGTCTGTGAAGTATCACTCTTCTCATTTGACAGAGGAGGAAACCTTAGTCCGCCAGTGTTCAAACTTGGGTCCAAAGCTCCAAAATCCATACTTTCTAAGGCTCCTTCCAATTCTAAAAGGCTGTATAGCTCATGTGTGGCATCTGAAACACTTAGGCTGAATGAACACTGATGACTAATCATGCTACAATAGTAAAAACAATAGATTCTCCAGTGATTACTAGGTGGCTACAGGAGAATCACTTACCCTAAAGGGAAACATGGTTTCTCATTGGAGGAGAACGTAGCAGGGAAAGAGAGGCCAATAATAAAATTTCAGCAGCGAATGGCATTTTCTTAGGTTGAAGTTGTAGGAACCTGGAATTTGGCAAGTGCTACAGGCGTTGTGAAAGATAAATGCTCTGAATCGCTAATGGCTTTAGGAGGGAGGAACAGACATGTTAGATCCAGGTTAAGGGGCATCTTCTGATGCTGTTGCTAAAAGGATCTCCTGCTATACTAACATGAAGCAAAGAAGAATAATCCAGGCCCCCAATGCCAAGTCTGTTGTGTTTTCATGGTCCTCAAGTAGCTTCTGCTCTGGTTTAGAAAACGTATATAAAACTCATATCTTTTCATTTCTTGATTCATCGACTCAACAAGCACTTGCTGCACACTTTCTATGAGTCAGCACAGCGTTGTAGGGATATAAAAGCAAGGTCCCTCTTATGGGTTGGATGTGTCCCCTCACCCCCAATTCATATGTTGAAAGCCTAACTTTTAGTACTTCAGAATGTTACTATGTTTGAAGATAGGGTCTTTAAAGAGGTGATTAAATTAAAATGGGGTCCTTGGGATATGCCCTAATCCAATATGATTAATGTCCTACAAAGAAGAGATTAAGACACCAACACAATAAACAGAGGGATGACCATGTGAAGACACAAGAAGGTGGCCATCTGCAAGCCAAGGACAAAGGCCCCAGGAGAAACCAGCTCTACTGACAACCTTGATCTTGGACTTCCAGCCTCTAGAAGTTTGTGAAAGTAAATTTCTGTAGTTTAACCCACACAGCAGTTTTTTATGGCAGCCCTAGCAGATTAAGATAGTCCCCCTGCTCTGCCATGATTTCCATTCTGGTGGATGAGACAAAGAAGGCAGCAAGCAACAGAGGGGGCCCAGAGAAACACGGGCCCCCAGCAGAGTCCTGGAGGACGAGTAGGAAGTAACTAGGAGTCAACATGAGCAGAAGCAGAGAGACATAAGCATGGAGACAAGAAAGAACAGACACCTGCAGGGAGCAGCAAGTCGCTTGAAATGCAGAGATGGGAGAAAATCTAAGTGCTCTCATGTGGTTCTGACACAAGCACATTAGGAGTTCAGGAAGGGGAGACATTTTAAATGAAAACAGCGATATTATCTTATGTTTTATGGCACTTTACAGTCTGACAAAACACATTTTCCTCGCTTATCTCTCAGTATCAACAGTAGACCTGAACCAATTATACACAAGGCAAATGAGGGTCGAAGGCTAAATGGCTCGGCCACAGCCTGACGGGAAGTTAGTGGCAGAGTAGTCTAAAGCTCAGGGCCTTTTATTTCCAAGTCCAAGTGGATGGAGTGTCAGAGGGCCCTTCCCCAAGTGCAGCTGTTTCCTTGCCCCTGACTGTGCTCGTGAAGCTCTAAGGGGCAGCGGGGGTGGCAGGGGTGGGGGGACGGGGACAGGAGTGGTTCAGGTGTGGCCTGTCCTACCAGACAGGAAGGAGCCAGAGGAGTAGAGAAAAGAGCAGTAAATAGACCACAAGATCCTAAACACACCACCTCCTGGAGCGGGGGAAGAACTCTGGCCTGGCAGGAGTGTTTATCTTCTCATTCATTCTGTTCCTGATTAAAGGTCTCTTTATCTGTCAGATGGAGGCAGAGTAATAACACCACCGCCACCACCAAGGCCTGCTCTCCCGCCAGGCAGGCAGGACATTTTGCAACTCTAACATCCCCATCCAGGGATGAACATTGGGCCCCTCCCTGGAGTTGTGCAACATCAATGGGGTATCACTTCAGGGTTGATGTCGTAGAAAGATGAAAGAACAATAAAAAAATGTGAGATGTTTTACAAATGCAAAAACAGCCCTTTTATCTGTTTGGGATGGGCTGTGTTTAGGACCTGGGGAAGGCACGACTGAGAGCTTGCAGCAGTCCTTTCTCCCTAACTCCTCACCTATATCCCTGTCGCAGGTGCCATAGATGTCTCTTCATCTTCCTGCTCCCCTAGTTTCTGACCTGAATATCAGCGGCCATCGCCCAGGTCTCTTTGCCAGAGGGCACTCTCTAGATGCCCGTGACCACTATGCCCTCGCCTGCTGCAAGCTGGAAGTAGCATGGAGCAAATGCCCGCTGGGAACAGCCATTATCTAACAGGATTTCGTAGATAAGTATTCCAGCTCCTTCCTCTCTTGTGGGGTGGGTAGCTACATTGGCTCATAGAGTTCTCCAGTTGGATTAAGCTCTGGTTGTCCATAGTGGTGTACTTCCTTAATATCATAACTTGTATTGGTATGCTACTTCTGTGACTCACTTCTCCACTCCTCTACCAATGTTTTCTGGAGTCGTCTCCCAAATGGACAACTTGCACTCCAATCTGTGTCTCATATTTACTTCTGGAGAAACCCATTGCTTCTCGGCCTTTTGGCTAATATTAAGTGTACTTCTGGGGAACTCCAAATTAGGACAAGTCTCCATGTCCAGTGATTTTTGTTACTGCTTTGGACATTGTGAAAGAGGATGGGGAAGAGAAAGGAAAGAGATATACAAATATCATTCATTCGTTTGTTCATTCATTCATTATATGTTCTTCGCTCAGCAAATACTTATTGTCTATGCCAAGGAATGTGCTGGGGACAGCTAGAAGTCTCATCAACTAGGGCTCTGGGAACCATCCACACTCACATCCTAGCTCACACGCCTTAACCTGGATTAGAGGTGGGAGGGAGAGAGTGTCATGACAGAAGGCTTTGTTGGAAGGAGGCGGGGGCCTCAGAAAGGGGAAGAGAAGACAGAAGTTCTGGGAGTGTGTGGGAGGGAAATTACAAGAATAAATAAAGGCCCATGGGTCGGAATGAAATTCACTTATGAAAGGGCAAAGCTCTGGGCGGACACATATGTGTCATCCTGGTGAACTATCAATCTTTGGAGGCATCAACTGTCAGAGCTGAAAAGGGCCCCAGAGGTCACCTTCATTTTACTCCTGAGGAAACTGATGACCAAAGAAAAGACAAAATGATTTCTGTGACCCTTCGTGCTATGAGTTTTGATAGTTAATGATATCTTTTTCTCTTGAGGAAAATAGCCTAAATCTATGTTTCTTAAATTTTTTCATTAGTGGCAGGAACTTTTTAGATATTTTTACTAATTACCCACCTCCAATGAAATCTTAATACCACAGATATATTGTATATTTGTTATATACTGTAGATATGTTTATGTATCTATACACATAAAAAGCATAAGATATTTCTGACCCCAAGAACCAGTATTTGCCCCCTTGGGGGCGATATTGCCCTTGTTGAGAATACATGGGACAGAGAGACCAAATATGGCCAGGTTACTGAGGCTTTGAAATTCAGGCAGAGAAAATGAATTTGGTGCATTAAGTATGAGGGAGCCATAGCAGGTTGTTGAGCAGGGAGATGCAGTGAGGAAAGAGGTGAAGCCTATCTCATATAATAGTATCCATCAAACACTTTGTGCCAGCTACTCTGCCAGCACTGTCAGTATCATTAAGTAAAAGGCCATACATAGTCTTCCCATGCCATTACAGGCTAGGGAGAGACAGACGATGTTTAATATATGTACAAATAATTATTTGTTAGAGTTGTAATAAATGCTGCAACAAGCTTTCTTGTTTTGTTTTGTTTAACCAAATTTATAGAGTGTTTGTTGTGTTCCAGATGCTATGCTAGCACTGTACAAATATTAGCTCATTTAATCCGAAAGCAGAGATATAGTTGATTACGCTCATTTTACAGATGGAAAATTGAGGCATAGCAAGTGCCTTGCCTCAAGGCACAAGGCTGGTAGTGGTGGAGCTGAGGTTCAAATCCGGGCAGTCTGCCTCCAGAGTCAGTGTTTGAAACCACTGCACTATATGACTGGAAAAAGAGAACCTATTTGTTTAAGGCGTAACCATAATTCAGTCTGCACCCAGTGCGGGGTGCCAATATGGATTCATGGACCTCTTGCAACATCTCAAATGGAACCAAGGGCTGCCTGTTGGAAACTGGTGGACTAGATTAAGATTTTTAATGTCGCTTTGACTCTAAAGATTGTAATTTCGAGAGAATTTTAAAGGGCCATGGGACTTAAACTTCAGCTCATGTAACCAGAACAAGCCAGCTGACCCCAGACTCCCTTCTCAGAAGAGGCACCCACCTCGTTGCCAGATGCAGAAGAAATGGGACACCGCTGAGTTATAGCTAAGTCACATAGATGAGCCTCTAGCGAAGGACATATGCGCCCCTGGACTTGAAACTGAAGAGGCAGTAAAACCAAAAACATATGCTCATATTTTACTATTTGACCACCTCTGAACTTTTCCCTCCCTCCCTTTTGCCCGTTAACCAATGAATGAGATAGACTTTTTTTAAACAATAATTTTTGCTTATACAGGACTCATATACCTGCCATAATCTGAAATTTTTTTCTTTAATTAAAAAAAACAAACAAACCCTGTTTTCCCTTAGAGAGGTCTTATCCTATTGCTCTAGAAAGGAGCTCAAGATACCAATTTGAAGGACAATGAACTAAATCCAGAAACAATCCCTTTCCAAACCTATCTTCTTGTTGCTGTCCTGGTGCTAGGAGCCGGAAATGTGGAGATCAACAAGTCATAGTCCTGCCTTTTAGGAACTGACAGATAAATAGGGAAACAGGTACAGAAATCATTGTAGTGCAGAGGATATATTAATATATATACACCACATGCTCCATGATATTTTTAGACTGTAGACTTTTGCACACACTGTTCCCAAGCCTGGGAATGTGGGGTTTTTTTGTTTGTTTGTTTTGGGGTTTTTGTTTTTTGGCATTTTGGCAGGCTGATTCCTCTGGGATGATGCATAGAGCAGGAGCCCCTAACCTAGTATAGAAATACCAGAGAAGGCTCCCTGGAGGAGGAGGTGTGTAGGCTGAGACTATTAGCATTCAGCTTCAATGTCAATATCTCTGGTTCAACTTCCCAAGCCCATCAGCTGAGTGGTGTGTGCCTCCTTTGTGCTCCCTAACCTCCTAAAAAAAGTAAAAATTTGTGACTGCTGAATAAATAGCACTCATAAGTATTCTTGTAATTGTCTAAAAACTGGTTACCTTCTCCACAAAACTGTTAGCTTCTGAAGGAAAGGAGTGTGTAGGCTTTCTTTTTTCTTTTTTTATCTTCATCAATAAGGAGACGATCTTGCCAAGATAAGCCCTTACTAAGTATTTGCAGATTTGAGGATGGATGGAGGCTTGGATAGATGAAGGCATGGATGGATGGGTGAGTGCCTGGGTAGCTGTGAACACAAAAAGAAACTAACAGTGCCCAAATGCAGGTAAGTGGACAAGCTAAATAGGAGAATCAGTGACGTTTTCATAGAGGTGATAACTTTGAGTTGAGCTCTAAAGAACAATCTAGTGCAGTGCTTTTCAAATTGTAGTGCACGTGCGAATCACCTGGGGATCTTGTTAAAATGAAATAAGTAATTCAGTAGATCTGGCGTAACAGCATTCTGCTGTTCTAACAAGCTCCAGGTGATACTGCTGCTGCCGCCCCTCATACTGAACTTTGAGTACCAATGATGTTTGAGAAGTATGGATTTGGGGCTAGGAAAGGGAAGATGATCTAAACAGATGGAACTGTTGGGAGCTATGCTAGCTCAGTCATGGTGCAAGCAGGGACCACAGTGGCACGGGTATGGAGGAAGATGAAGGGAGAGGGGTGGCAAGGGTTGGTAGACACACAGGATTGTCTCTGAGAGTTCGGGAAACTTGGGCTTTCATTGAGCATACAGGAGTCCTGAAGCAATGAACATTGCACCTGAAGCTATGATGATGCGTGAAAGGCGGCAGAGAAGAGAAGTAATGTCTCTTGAATATCTATGTATATCTATATTCTAATCTATACTCGTACCTGTATCACACTAATTTTCTCCTCATAAACAGTTCTGAGAAGATTCATAAAATGGAGATCCTTTCTTCTTTCCTTTCTTCATTCCCTTCCTTTCTTCCTTCTTTTTCCCTCTCTCTTTCTCCCTCTCCATCCCCACCCCTCCCTTCCTCTCTCTCCACCTCCTTCCCCCTCCTTCTCTCCCTCTTTCCGTCTCTCTCCTTTCCTCTCTTTTTTTTTTTTTACTGCTCTTCTTTGCTTGTTGTTAAGTTGATTACTTCACTACGGCATCATTTTCTGAATGTTCTATAGGTCACGGATTCAATTCCTGTTGAAAGTTATATAGAAAAATATTCCTTTGTTGTCTTAATTTATGCCATTAAATACAGAGAAATTGAAGCAGACATCTTTGTACTGTACTTGAAAATAAATAAAATATTTTAACTAAAAATTTTTTAAAAAGAAAAGAAAATGATGATGCTGAAAGCATAGTTATTTGTCCTGGGTCCCAAAACCAGTGACAGAGTTGGGACTCCAGCAAGGGCTAAGTATGTGGGAGAACCTAAGTAAGTAGACAGAGGGTCAGAGAAGAGCTCTTGGCCCAGTGGGGAATTCAAGTATAAATGAGACGTTCAGAACCCTGTAGTGGCACAGCCTCAATCAGTAGATCAGCATTCTGCAGGCTGGAATCTGAGGGTGGGTTAGAGCAGGGATGGACTTAGGGCTTTTAGCAGATTCAGGGAGCAGTTTAATCCCAGATTCCCGGACTCCAGAAAAGGAAAGTCTGAAGTTGGGGTTGCTGCTTCTGTTCAGATGATGAGAGGACTTCATGGCAAAACCCACAAAAGCAGCAGCCCGTGATGGAGTGTGAAGAGGCTTGGTGAAGATGAGGGAAAGGGAGGGGAGGGTATTTCATTAACTTGGTAAAACACAAGGATGGAGGAATCTAGAAGTGAAAAAAGAGACATACTTACATCTTAAGATTTCCTGTCTCTTGCTGTAATAAAATCACAGCCTTCTTGGCATGCATAGAATCTTTCTGAGCCACTCAACAAAGGCTTTCCCACCCCCATCCATTCCTTTAATGTTAAATAGAGACTCCCTGTGTGATCTCCAAAAACTGCAACCTTCAACTATGGAACATCTAAAATCAAATATATTTGTTTAGAAATTGATTTGCTTAATTTGTAAGTAGCTTGTTATCCCAACCCACTACCTTGTGACCCATTTAGCCCCTTATCAGAAAAACTGAAGACATATTCAAAAGTCTATATTTTATGCAAAGCTCTGTACAAACTAGGAATAAGTGGGGACTTCCTAAGTAAACATAAAAATGAATTGCATTTTGTCAAACGTCAAAATGACAGTGTATACAGTTTGCCCCGTGCACATGTGCTCCCCAGGTAGGAGAGTGCACATGGAAAGTCAAGGGATGCAGAGGCCAGGGCACCAGAAGAATTATCTGTGTGGGTAAAAAAATCACAGGATTATGAGGGAATCGTGTTGGGAAGAGTCCGAGTGAACCAGGAGCTAAAGCAGGTACCCAGTGTTGGTAGATGACTACAACAAGCTGGTGGTGGGCAGCATGGTCCGAGTATGCTGCGATTCACCACTGGGGCTTCTTGGATCCTTGAAAAGTCCTTTGATTTCTTCCACTAAGAGGTTTAATATAGGACCTGGTGACAAACAATTAGGATGGTTATACTGATTTTATTTAACAATGTATAGTGCTTATTGTGAATTAGGCATTGTTCTGAGTACTTTTATAAAATTGAATTATCTGAAGTAGATTATCATTGCTATCCCCATTTTACAGACACGGGAACTAAGACCCACAGAGAGCTTAGGTCACTGCCTGAACCTTAAGAAACATATAGTTCAATTGGGACACTAAGGCCCAAAGAGGAGAACATATTTGTGCAGAGCCAAAGAGAAGCCGAAAGGGGTGAGAACTCCTGTCTCCTGAGTCTTGGCTCACTAACTTTTAAGCGTAACATCATCTTATTCCTTGCCAAATGTAAGATTTGATAAACAAGAGGATCATTTCATTGACATCTTCTCTAGTCCTGTCGTGCTGCCACTAGACTTCTCACATATCATTTGTGTACTTACCCCACTGTCCTTCGAATATTTGTGTTCTTGTCTTCCAGGCTCGACTTTGAGCTGCTGGTAGGCAACAACGAGGACTTTCTCCTTTCCGTATGGGCAGCAATGAGGAAAGCACCTGGCACATGCTAGGAGCTCTATGATGTTTACTGAATATGTGAATGAGTTAAATCCCAAAAAACTCACCTTGATTCTTTCCTGATTACAGGTGCTTTGTTGCCTTGGATTTATCTTTCTGATATCATGGAAGCCTGTTGTGAGGCATCATGATGCACCTGTCCTGCCAATGGCTCTCTGTGTTATCAGTGTTTCAAAATTGCAGGCCATTTGTTGCTTGTTCTGGGCCTGGCACTACACTAGGGAGGTATCTGACTGAGTGGTCTTCTGCAGAGTAGTCTTGAACTTCTGTTTTTCCGTTGTTTTAGTCCTAAATCTTGTTTTTCTCATATAAGTACCAGGGGATTCATATATTGTTCTTCATCTCAGCTTTTCAGACTAAATGCAGTCTTTAAACTGCGCCTATAGTGTAAGAACTTAAGATAGAAGTTTATTTTGTGTGAATTACCAATATGTCAAGCATTTATTATGTGTTAGTTTCCTTGCATTCATCATCTCATTTAATCCTCAAAACATTTCTGTGAAAGAGGTATTATTAGTCTCATTTTACAGATGCTGAAAATGGAGGGTCAGAGGGGCTAGATGATTGATTCACGGTTATGCAGCCATGAACTGGTAAAGCCCAGATAGATATGTATGTGGTGAAAGATTATGCTCTTTCCACTACAACACACTGTCTCTAGAGGCAAAAGATTAAAATGAACCTATTTTACAAAAATAGTTGGGGAAGACCTACCCAGCTACGTGCCACTAATTTTTAGAAAGTCTTAGAGATTCGAGTGACAGTGAACTCGGGTGGGTTGTCACTGTTGAGGTGTGGGGACTGCCAATAAAGCTAGCAATGAGCTAGACTGCATTAGCCAACTTTGAAAGCATCCAGGATGAAGCAAGAGTCTGGCTCTATTTGGGGAATAAGTCAGATACATTCTTTTCTATCATGGAGTTTACAATTGGGTATTGTTTTCAGTTCTGGCTGTGACAATTAACTTGAGAAGCTGACAGACAGAAGAGTGTATAGAGAAGTAGGACCAGGATGGTGAGAAACAGGAAGGAACAGTTGAAAGAACTAAGAACAGAATACAGAGAAGATTTAGAGATTAGATATATTCTGAGTGGCACTCGAAGGTGTAAACATGGCTGAACAGAAGACAGCCAGCATTAAAAAAAAAAAAAGGATTTCCTTGTAATTAGCAATGGACTGACTACCTCTAAAAATAATGAGCCTTCCATTACTGGAGGTGTCTAAGCAGAGATTGTAATCACTTTTCAGTGTCATCAAAAATAGTGTACCTAGGCAAAGAGGATAGAATCTGCAGGTTGATTGCTTGCTCATAATAATTTGCAGCCTGTTTGACTTTGAAAAGTTACTTAGCCTGTTTCTTTACCTCAGCTGGGAAAATGGAGCTTCTTCCTCCTAGAGATGTTATGGAGATTATGTGACGGTAGGAAGCACATAGCTGATAGTAAGCTCTCAGAAAATGATGTCAACTATTATTAGTATAGCCATAGAGGTGGGAGTAGATGGCAATTAAGTCTTTTCCAATACACAATTCTATGGTTCCACGCTTATTAGTAGAATTTGCTCCCAAGTAAAATTTTACAAAAATGGTTTCTGAATACCCATGATTCCTGTCCAAGTACCCTGGCTAGAGAGAGCAAAAGAGGAGGGAAAGGAGAGGAGCTCCTCCTTGTGGGCTCTCAAGTCCCCCAAAAGCTGCTGATGCTGCTTGTTGTGTGAGGTAAACGTCGGATTCTTTTGGAGGATGCGACTTTCCTTACTGAACCAATAAATAGCTCTTTACATTTGTTTGTCCTGACTTCCTGTGCACTTAATCTAACAGTGAGTGGTCGCACATGACACTTCCATAAGACGTTTGCATTTTAGGGAGAAACACCTTCAAACTTGAAGGCAAGAGAAAGAAAAGAAGAAACAGAAGGAGAGAAGGAGAGGGAAGGAGAGAGGAAAAAAGGAAAATAAAAAGGAAGAAAAGAAGAAAAAAATTTCCAATGGTGAAAATCAAGGCATGACCGAATGAGAACGCTCCTGTTATGAACAGCAAGGGCCCCCAAGATCTTCCTGAATAAATAGGGCTCTGCCTGTAGGAAATGTGAACTGATTTTTCCTCTTCCTTTGCCATGGAAAAATTCCACTCCCACCACTAGCAACTCCTTTGGCTAAGAGCCAAGAGGCAATCAGGCTGCCTTTTTCTCCTTCTCTCCTTCCCTAGAACACAGAGTTCTGATGGACCACTTCAGAGCTTGGGCTTCCACAGCCCTCAGTGCTGTCAATCAGCAGGCTGCTCAATTTTAAGAAAAGATTTATGCAGTCCAGCCAGAGTGTTTTAGCCTCACTTTTCCCCCTTTTTTCTGCAGCTGGATTATTATAACAAACTCACCAGGGGAGCCTTTAGGAAGAGTCAAAGGGATTCTATTCGTTAGATTGGTGTTTAGGCTTAAAGCACCAATTGAGGACTTTTATCTTTCAAGTGTGTGTGTGTGCACTTTTAAAATGTGGGTTTTCATTTTGAAGTACAAAAGTAACACTAGCTTAAGGCAACAAACTAAATAATACTGTTGTGTAAATGTAAACTGGTCAACAATATCCCCTTCAGCTTAATCTCCTCCTCCCATTGCAATTTGAACATTTTAGTATGTATCTTTTCACATCCTTATCTGTATGTGTATATATAACTAGATACACATATATGTATGTATGTATGTATTCACTACTTAGAGATTTTTGTCGTACTTTTAAAAATCAAGACTTACGAACTCACGAAAATAACTTGCTTTTTTTTTATCTATATTTCATTTAAACCCCTCAGGTAAACACATATAGATTTAAGTTTTTTACCCATAATATCCATAGTTTATATATACCCAATTTTTTTATATATTCCCCTATAGTAAATATCCAAGTAGTTTCTAGTGTTTTCGTCTTTTACCACTTCAAATAATATTGCATAAGAGTCCTATATCCATGTTTCCATTTATTCAAAATTTAGTTCGGTAAGACATTTCCAAAAGTTGAATTTCTGAGTTCCAATGAGGATTTTAGATATTACCAACAAGAGTCAGTGCCTAACAAAACACATAGCCCTTTGGTGATAGCTTTTTTCTCTTTGTTGGGAAAAAAGCCTGGAAAAATAAAGTCCCCTTCTCTTCCTTCCCCACACCATTATTCTCCTGCAGTAGAATGGGCAAGGATAATATATCCTGTATCATTCAACAAAGACTAAAAATCACCAGTTTGCTGGGTTATTAGAGGATACAAGAGAGGCCCAAATTAAACAACCACATATTCTTCCAACAAGTCTTTTGTTCCTTTTTATTTATTTATTTTTTCTTCATGAAAAGGCAGATAATAAAAAAGAGGAAGCAAAGAAAGCAGACTGTTGTTGCTGGCTTTAATAGGCAAATAGTTTTGTAATGGCACCTAACAAAACCATTGGCTTATTTCTCATTCAGGGTCGAAATATATCTTTCTTTTTGTAGACGGAGGGAATGAGAAAATGAGGTGAAGCACAACAAAAGCTTTCCCATCTGAAAGATGCATCACAGCTCAAGGTTGGAAAGGGCCTTAGAACATCTGTTCTGTGTTCTCCATTGTGTCTGGCCTCATTCTGTCCCTCCTTAACACAATTGTGTTGGTTCTTTCTTTCTTCCCTCCATGCCTTCAAACGAACATTTATTAAATGCTTTCTGTGTATTAATCCCAAGGTAGGTTCTGGGGATAAAGAGGAAAGACATGGCCTCAAAGGAGCTTACAAAAAAGGGGAAGAAAAATCAGTAGACTTAAAATTATAAGGTAAAGACAGAGATGTGTGCAAGTACTCGGGCAACACAGAACAAAGAGAAGCACCTAACAGCTGGGAGAATGGGCAGTGAGAAAAGGATAATGAGATTAAGCTGTGGCTTTCAGATTGAATAGAATGTTGCCAGCACTGACTATACAGAAGGTACAGCTTATAAAAAGTCCTGGAGATGAGTGAGAACACGATATATTAAAGTCGTGATTATACTTGATTTAGAGTAGCAGAAATAAAGGGTGCCTACATGCAGTAATGGAATATGACCTTGGAGAGAGAGGTAAGGGCTGGATCTTGAAAAACCATATATTCTTCACTAAGAAGTTTGCTTTTTATCCTAATGGAAAAGGCAGAATTTTAAAGTGTATAGGTGACAAGATTGGATATACATTTCATAAGTTATTTCTAGAGTCAGTGCAGAAAATAAGGTCAGGGAACATGAAAGAAGGATTTGCCAGCTTAAGGGAAGTTGAGTAAGAGAGAAATGAGCAGACTTGGAAGCAAGGTGGACATATGATTGTGTGCAGGCTGTAACAAAGAATTATATATCAAGAATGAGCTTCATAGTTCTGGTTCATACAAGCACGCTAAATTTCAGTCTTGGATAAACATTGAACATACAAACCTGAGGTTCACACGTAGGAGTTGATATAGAATTTGGGAATTTTGGGCATAGAAATTAATACCCTAGGAAAGAATGAAAAAAAAAAGGGTCAAGAGTAAGAGACTGGATACAAGGAGACCAGTTGAGAAGCTGGTAAGTCAGTAAAAAATGGCAGGAAATGGTGGGGGAGGATCTGCATTAGGCAGTGGCTTTGGGTATAGAGAACTAGACAGTGGATAGAATAGAATGGCCCTGTGACATTTCACACATGGAGGGAAAGGAAGTGGAGGAATCTAAGACATTTAGGTTTCTGGCTTAGGCAATTAGGTAGATGGTATTTCCCCCAATTTAGATAGGGAATACTATGTAAGAAGTTACTTTAAGATAGAAGATGAAGAGCTCATCTTTAGACAGAATGAGTTTAAAGTTCCTAGGATATACTCAAATAGAGGTGTACATAAACGTTAGATATATGAATCCAGGGTTTAGAAGAAACGTATGGGTTAAAAATATAACCTTGGTTTCATCAACATGTGAATAATAGTTGAAGCCAAAATCAAGACTGAGATCACTCAGCAAGCGAATACAGAATAATGGAAAAGCAGGTTAGAGACAAAGCCATAGGAAAATATTGCCCTTGTTTAAGAATTAGGTGCCATTTGTGACAATATGAATAAAACTGGAGGTCATTATGCTAAGTGAAATAAGCTAAACAGAAACAAAGAATGTATGGTATCACTTATACTTGTGGAATCTTAAAGAAAGAAGCCAATTTCATGGAAACAAATAATAGAATGGTGGATGCCAGAGGCTGGGGGGAGAGGAAAATCAGATAATGTAGGTAAAGGATACACATTTTCAGTTATAAGAATAAGTTCTGAGGATCTAATGTACAGCATGGTGGCTATAGTTAATACTACAGTATTGTGTATTTGAAGGGTGCTGAGAGTAGATCGTAAGCATTCTCGCCACACACACAAAGAAAGTGTTCACTATGTGAGGTGATGGATGTATAAATTATCTTGATCTTAGTTATCATTTCACAGTGTATATCAAATTATCACATTGTATACTTCCTTATTTGTTCAAAAGACACGGACAGTTTAACCTTTCTATAATTAGATTAGATAAAATGAACTAGTGGCAGGAAGAAGCAAGAATCTTCCAGGGTCAGGCGTTCGGTGAGATAGATATTCAGTTACTGCGCATTTTCGTTATTTTTCCATGGGAGAACCCATGGCAGAGACTTGGGAACACACTTGCCCGAAGCCAGGTTACTGTTATGTTCTATAACGATGATGCTTGCAGGACCATTTTTTGCCACAGTAGTTGGCTGTGCCCAGACAAATGAGGTGCTGGTCTGTTCCCACAAATCCGTATCCCAGTCTTCATCGCAAGGGGGACACTGCCATGTGCCCTCAGCCTGAATCTCTTGTCCAAGGTTCCTGGTTGACAACGACTTACTCTATACAACTTTTGTTGGCGTAGCTTGAGATATGATGACTGGTTTCAGCCCAAGGAACTTGGTGGTGAGCACTGTTGCAACATCAGGATGTTTGCACTCAATAAGATGATGAAGAAACCCACATGCTCTGATCTGGTGGTTTTTATCACAGGAGCATTGTAGTAGCTTTTCAAGGTCCAGGGAATCGATGTAAGTGTCTTCCATGTTGGAAACGAAGGAGCTGAATCCAGATGCTCAGTCAAGAGATGCTCTCCCCGGCTTTGTATACTTTAAATACATACAATCGTACTTCCCAATAAAGTTAAAAAAATAGGTAGAGGATGAAGTGCTCAAGAACAAAAGTGAAGTGGGATGGACAGAGAAAAAACAGGAAAACTAGAGGAAGATGGTATAGTAGAAGCCAATAGAGAAAGAGTTTTCAGGGTGGAGGGAGAAGTGAATAGTGGTGAATGTTGCTGAGAGTCAAAAATGTTACTACTGAGAAACATCCTTCGATTGGATTTAAGAAGTAGGAGTCCATTCTCCCTTCTCATTAGTCTCTTTGTTTCAGAATCTTTGCACTTGCTGCAACCCACCCCCTTCTTAAATTCTTCTTGCCACCAGACATTTTCATGTCTTACACCCTCACTTTGGTCAGATCTCTGCCTCAGATGCCACCTTTTTGAAGAGGCCTTCTTTGGTCACTTTATCTTGTATAGCACCCCTGTCTCACTCCAGCCCTTATCCAGACAAATCTTATCATGACACCTATCTTTACTTGACATTAGAATATTTATTAGTTAATTATCTGTTACCCCCCACTAGAATGGGAAGTCCATAAGTATAGGGATTTTGTATTGTTTCTGGCTGTATCCCCAGTGCCTGGCATAGAGTTGGCCTATAATAAATATGGTTGAGAGAGTGAGTAACTGAATGGTCATCATGACAAAAGGAATTTTAGTGAGGTGGTTGGGGCAGAAGTCGTATTGCAAATGTCAAGGTATGAATGGCAGATAAGGAAGAGGAGATGTGTGGGGACAATAATTCTTTTCTAGAAGGGAAGGAGAAGGAGCTAGGGAAGGAGAGAGAGCTCAAGATATGAGAGACTTGAGCTGGCATGTATAATCAGAATGGGAAAAGATGAGAGAGGGAGAGGTGGAAAATACAAAAGTAGAGAGAATTGAGAGGATGGGATTCCAGATGAGAACCTCAATCAAAATATTCCGGGGGCGTTGATTTTGCAACTTACTCTAATGTTGAAGTGGCAGATGCAGCAATGTGTCTAGACCAGGTCGATGGGAATATAATGGAACCAAAGAGGCTGTTTCTAGAAAGGTTCCCAAAAGCTGCTGCCCATCTAACAGTGAAGGAAAAGTTTTGTTGGTGGTGTTAAAAAAGATACAGAAGACTGTAATTTGAGAGTCTACTTGGGAAAGTATGGTAAGATTGAAACCATAGAAGTTATGGAAGACAGGTGGAATGGAAAAAAGAGAAGATTGGCTTTTGTAATTTTGGGTGACCATGCTAGAGTTGCTAAATTGTTGTTCAAAAGCACTGCACTTAATGGACATAATTTCAAAGTAAAAAAAGTCTGTTTTGAAACAAGAAATACTGGCTCGCAAAGTTGTGAAGGGGATCTGGCAATTTTATGGGTCACGGAGGGAACTTCAGTGGAGTCAACTATGGCTATGGAGTGGTGGCAGCGCAGGTAGTTGTGAAGGACGCAATGGTAGTTATAGTAGATTTCCAGGTGACAGTGGCAACTACAGCAGGTACGGTTCTGGTTAGAGTGGTAGAGGGGGTGATGGACCAAGATGTGGAAACCAAGGTAGAGGATACAATGGTTGCAGTGAAGGAGAAAACTTGGCAGTGGTAACCAAGATGGAGGTGGAACCTCAAAGGTTTTGACAGTTATGGTGGTCAATAACAATCAAATTACAGCCCGATAAAAGTGGTCCTTGTGGTGGGGATATGAACCTGGTGGTAGAAGTGGTGGATATGATAGTAGAAGGTTCTAAAAACTCAGCAGAAAAGGGGAGGAGAGAGAATACGGAGTTGTCAGGAAAGTTGCAGGTTACTTCGAGACGGTCATCCCAAATGCACTAGAGGAACTGAAATCGGCCACGAAACAAATGATCATCCATAGCTAGAAGAGATACTGCAGCTTAAACAGGAAACCATTCTTATACAGTCACAGTCATCTTGCAAAAAGTGCACTTAATGGTTAATGCAATGTAGTGTCAACTAGATGTGCGTTTGTGAGGTCTTTTATTGATTGCAGCTTTTTCTTTTTCTTTTTTGGCATCAGGCGTATTGACCTGATTTGTAACTTGTGGTAGTGTTATCAGGAATAAAAATTAGGGACTTTTAACAACTCCCTTCCCCCACCCCCTAAAGATGATGCAATGGTTTTAAAATGTCAATATTTATAATACTTAGGCAACCGTAGCCCTTGCAATTGCTTAAACTAATGACAAAAAAATTGTAGATGTCAACATAACAAGTTACAAGGTGAGCAGAAATGTTTAAGGATCACAGGTTCAGAAGAAAGAGTACAAGCTTTGGAGTAAAGAGATTAGAGGTTATGTGTCAATTGTGTGTCATTGGGCAAGTTACTTTACCTCTCTCAGTTTCCTCCTCTGTGAGTGCTATTATTAAAATAGATTTAATAATAGCATGTACTTCAAAGGTAGGATAAAGCCAGATAAAACACATAAAAGAGTCTGAAACATGATAAATAATAAATAGTACTTCCTTTCTACTTTTAACAATGCTGCAAGAAGATATTGATTGATTCATTCAACAGCAATTTTTAGCACCTATGTTTTGATGCTATTCCAGGACCTGGAAATACAGGCTGAATAAAGCAAACAAGGTTGCTAGGACATGGATAAGAGTGAACTCTTGGAGCCAGATTGTCTGGATTTGAATCCACTCTTTACAAGCTGTATAATCATTGACATCTCACTTACTGTGCCTCGGTTTCATGACCCGTAAAACAGGGATAATAATATTACCTTGAAGGGTCTGTGTATTGAATTGTAAAGGAGTTAGCAATGTGCCTGGCACATGGTAAGCACTCAGTAAATGTTAGCTGTTAACATAATTTGTAAAGCTTTCAGTCTAATGTGGAGAGGAAGAGGTGAAAAAACTGAGGTTCAGAGAGGTTAAGTAAACTGCCTAAGTCAAGTAGATAGCAGGGGCGAAGGTGAGACTTCAAAGCCTACACTATCTCTGTCAAGCCCAGCAGACTCTTTCATGGCATGTCTTCTCTAGGACCTTCCCCACTATGGATTCTATTGGTTTTGTTTGCAATAAAGAGTTTTCCGTAGAAATATTTTCTTAGAAAAATCCAAGAAAATAATTTGTAAGCCTCCAGAACTCTTTATTATCTGGGCCTGTCCACTGCAAAGTCTAGCTTCTGTCACTTAGATAAGACAGCATCTCTCAAACCATCAAACAAATCTTCTGGCAGAAACTCAGAATGACTCTCAGGAAATGTGCTGTGCAAGGGGGTGATTACATTAGATTCAATCTAACATCAACTACCCTTTGGTTTGTTTGAAATTTTGAAACTATGCCGTATTCTAGGCACTTTCCTATATGATGAAGTTATCAGGTCAAGTGCAACAGTCTCTGCTTCTTTGTAGTTAGCGTATCCCACACATGAAACCAGAACCCCTAGCACAATGTGCTATATCCTACATTAACTTTGATATGAAAAACCGGTAATAGGATGCCTGAGAAGAACGTGATGAACTGAGCTATAGTGGCCAAGTGAGACTCCAGAGGAGGCAACATGTAAACTAAACCTTGAGGCATGAGTAGACACTCTAGTCGGAGAAAGAAAGAATATTCTGGGTCCTGAACAAAAATCTGGAAGTTGAGAGGGAAGGAGCGTTAGCTGGAAGGGTCTGGAACACACTGTTCACGGAAAAAATCCTATGGTGAGGGAAGAGGATGGAGCTCCATGAGGGAAGGAACTTTCCTTATTCACCCTGATGCCTAACATGGTGCCTGACACGTAAGTGACACTCATTCGTTACTTGTTGGCTAATCAAATACTAAAATCCTTATCTACTCCAGAGATTCTGATTAGGTTGATCTGGAATATGGCTGGGGCACTGGTATGTTTTAAAATTCCCTAGGTGATTCTAATGTACTTCCAGGATTGGTGCCACTGGACTAAATGAGTGACCTAAATCAGTGGGATGAGAAAATTTATATTTATAGTTTTCTGTGGGTCAGAAGCCAAACTCTGTAAACATCTTGAATGAGGTACAGTGGGATTTTCCTGTTTTATGGCAGGAGGAAACATAAGCTACCAAAGATTTATTTAAAAATAAGCCTGGCAGGTATAGTAAAATATAAATGGTAGAATCTAGGTGATGAGTATACAGGTGGGTATATACAACTTTTTTCAATATAAATGTATTTAATTTTATTCTTAATAAAATATTGGGGAAAAAAATTACCTTGAGCCAGAGTTAAAACACTAATTGAGTTTCAGTGAGATACTGATAGAAACCTAAATGTCATTTTAGTCTAGCATTCTATGAGGAGGCAGAGAGGAGAAGCAGATGCCTTCCAGCTAGAAAGGCAAATGGTGCTGGGATGGTGTGTTATTCTGCTTGTGCAGAGCAGAAGCAGGGGTCTTGCTGAAAGGACCCAGCATGTCCATTCAACTGGATTCAAGTGACTGTGGATGATTGGTATAATGTCTGCACATCTTAGTTTTTTTTTTTATCTGTTAAATGAGAGTCATTTTAATAGCTGTTCCAAGTACAGAACTCACAGAGCTGTTGTGAGGATCAATGGTGTAAATGCTATGAATCAAATGGTTTTCAAAGACAGATACAAAGACTTTCCAAGAGACATGATGGCAGACATCATTTTAAGGGAATCAGTTCCAGGATCCTGATTTCCATATGTAATTTTCTAGAAAGGATTTCTTTAAGAAATGCTGTGTGTTGAAGTGCTATGCCAGTTTTCCTTTCTCAACTCCTCTTTCATAATCAGTCATATCCCATTGATAGAGTAAAAAGGTTTTCTTGTCCCTGTACCTTGCACAGGTGTAAAAACCTCCAGAGCTCTAAAGAGACCATTCGAAACACTGGGGTAAGCTAACCCTTTTCTGATCCAGGCACCATGCACCCAAAGCAGAGCTTGTGCTTGTTCCTGACTTATACACATCCTGCGAAGAATGGAAGGTGACATCTAGAATGGACGATTTTGGCTCCTGTTGGGATGTTTTGAATCCAGTTCTACAGTATAATATGGGCATGAAGACAATTTTTAACTACTTTAGCTTTTCCATACCCTGAATGTTGTCAAAGAATCTATCATTTCTGACATAGAATCTTCTGACAGAAAACACACACACACACAAACCAAAGGGAGTATTGATAAAAAATATTAAATGGAATGACATTTTATATATTTCATTTCATTCAGGAACAAATTCTCAGCAAGGTTCTCTTCTTTCTCTCTCTTTGAATTCAGAAGTGAGATGGTTGTCATGGGGATGTGTCTTAGCATGTTTATTTGAATAGAAGAAATGTAGTCAAATCTTTCCTGACACAGAAAAAATCTAATTTGGCTGGTTGGTTTGACAGTGAGGGCTGAATTTGCCACGTAGATGTTAGCTCATTAAATCAAATGAGCTAAAAAATAAATAAATAAATAAAATAAAGCACCAAGATTTTTGAATAAAATGTATTTAAATCACATGATTTAAGAGAAAAATTCCTTGCCAAAATTTTATTACTCAAGGTATTTTGAAATTAATAATGTTTTCATTTGCTAATCCTTTCTGAAAATATCGGCTTAATCAAAATGCCTGTAAAGTGGAAAAGTAACAGGTGTGATTTAATAATCATTTAAAATTCATTTGAGAGAAAGCCTTTTTGATAAACTCAGAAATCCAAAAAGTGAATGACTCTCATGACTGGATAACAAACCCTTTTGCGAGTCAGGTGCTTGTAATTCTTTGCTTGCAAAAGAATTGAGGGAAGTATCAAGTTTCAGCTAACAGATGACTAAAAAAAATGCATTTTAATGATAGATCACTCCATGGTTTTTGGACTATAACTTGGAAGGAATTCAAAGAATCGAATGGTTATTGCTGCAACAGAACTCCTATTCCAAACCTGTGACTTCTGTGAACAAGTTTTCTCAACACTTATATCTATAAAAAAAGAAAATAGAGTGGAATTAATGCTGAACCCTATCTCAGTCTAGCAATAATATCCACATAAACCAATTTTAAAATATAATTTATTTTGGTAAGAGAGGCCTTTATAATAAAATATTATTTTTATTTAAAAATTGTGATTAAAAATAGTAATGCATTATTCATTTTGATCAGTAGTGTATGACTAATAATTATAATGATAACTTAATTCCTAGATTTGAGTTCTTTTTGAACTAGTCTAATAGGCATGAGGTGATATCTCATTGTGGTTCTGATATGCATTTCCCTGATGATTAGTGATGTTAAGCCCCGTTTCATGTACCTGTTGGCCATCTGTATATTTTCTTTGAAAAGTGTCCATTCAGATCTTTTGCCCATTTTTCAATAAAATTTTTGCTGTTGTAGAATTGAGTTATTAAAAAAAAGGAGTTTAAGATCACAGGAAATTATTATATATATATTTTATATAAACAAACAAACAAATAAATGTTGTCAATTATATTAGGGTAATCAAGAAAAGACTTCCAAGAATAAAAATATATTACATCTCAATAAAAACAGAAAGTAAAGGAAGTGAAATGGAGATGTTGGTTCAAGTTAAAAACAGACTGATATAAAAATTTATTATAGAAGAGCTTGTTCATGTACATTTCAAGAGGATGATAGTGGCTATTCATTTGCTAAGGTATTTAGATTCCAATACATTTAAAAGAGTGATGTAAGTTTTATTTTTAAATGTCAATCTTATAGCATGGCTGGAAATTATACCTGTTGCCACCTGTTACTTTATGATATACAGAGTTAACATTCAATGTTAAAATGTGTTAGGGTTACATGTTCAAATTATTTTAGGAAGTAATGACACACAAAAGTTCAAAGGTCCCTACAATATATATGAAAGGAATTTCTCACTCCCTCACTTATTTCTCTTCCTACTGTGTTTCCTGGCTCATTGGTGTGTGTGTGTGTGTGTGGTGTGTGTGTGTGTGTGTGTGGTGTGTGTCCGCCATTCTCCCTTAGGCATAAGAGCCAGAAACCTGAGCATCATCCTGACTTCTCTCTCTTCCTCTACAACTAACCAATTTACACTATTTCTTAGGTAATTCTTATATTCATCTCTTCTTTTATCTACCCTGCCACTGTCTCTCCAATTGCTAACATCTTCTTACTTTACCTGACATTGAACTCAATCCATTTTACTGAGGTGTCTGCAAAGAGGACAAATTTACCTTTCTGAAATTCAGAATCAATCACATCGCTTTTGTACTTGTATAGCTCAATGATTCTCCATTCCTTTAAAATAAAATCTAAATGGTTAAGACTATACAGAAATCTTTCTGTGATCTGGCTCCTGCCCTCTCTCCTGCCTTTTCTATCCTTACTCTTTTACTTTTTAAGTCTAGTGATTCTGGGTCTTTTTTCCCCCTCATATCCCACATTCTTGATTCTATTCCCCTTGCTTGGTATGTACTATGAGCTTCTGTCCCCACATCTTCAAAATCTAACTTTAGACATTAGGAGTTTCCTCAGACAGACTTTAGTGATTTCCCCTTTTCTTTTTCTTTTATGTATTTATCCAATGTCTACCACTTGCCTGACACTCTGCTAGTAAAGCTGAGCTGTTAGTTCCTCACCCATATCCCCTTAAACCTCCTGCAAGATTACCTGCAGACAGTTCCTGTCATGAGGATGGCTTCCTGAGTCCTTCTGCTTGAGGAATGCCTCAGGAGCAACCTTCTACCAATGAAGAACAAGTTGGTGAACTAGTTAGTATCCCAGGGCAATACTGAAGTGTGCTCTACACAGTCATTCAGGGGGACCCTATGAGAATGAGCCCAGTTTCTCACAGAGGAGACCATCTAATTCATGTGTAGTGTATGGGCTTCCCTCCCTGTCCTTTGTTTACTTTTCTGCTTCCTCATCATGCTTTCTAGGATCACCTCTCAAAGAAATGACTTGCGCCCTATTCTTTTTCTCAGAGTCCAGGAGAATCCCAAGCTAAGAAAGTCAGATTCTGGGGATATAATAATGAGTCTCATATACACCTTCACTATATTTATTATATTGAATAAAAATAGTAATGTAAGTTGCACAAGGACAGAGATTTTGTCCGTTTTATTCACTGATTATCACAATCATCTAGAACAATGCTCGAATGACTGTTAAATGAATAGTAGTAGTAGCTAATATTTATTGAGTGCTTACTATGATTTTTTTTTTCAAAAAACCCTTATGAAATAGGTATTATTATAATTATTATCCTTGTAGCTATGAGGAATTCAGGTTAACCAATGGATTCCAATCACCCAGTTTGTAAGTGACTTCTGATTAAGGTCCCTTTGACTCTAGAGCCCATTTTTTCAAATTTTTTTTTTGTTTTTTTTTGTTGTATGTCTGACTCCCCATTAGACTTAAAGTTTATTAAAGGCAAGGACCCTATTTGACTCTGTATCCCCAATACCTAGCCTAGAACCTGAAATACAGTAGAAATTCAGTATTTTTTGTTGAATGAATAAGAAAGATTGATTGGCTCCCAATGGTTACTATGAATCTTCCCAGGAATGTTCATAAATTGCTTTTACTCATAATTCCTCAGAATTGGGTCACTGATCCACTCCTGAATTAATTAATAGCAAGTGGTAACTAAAATACCCTAAGACCAATTAAGTCTATCATTTGAGTCAAGGTCAGCTCCCCCAGATTCATTGCTGGTACTTAATGAGAGAGAGAAGGAATAGGTTCAGAGGAGACAACCACCATGGCTAATCCAAAATATTTATTTTACTAAATGGTAAAAACTTACTCTCAGTCAATTCAGTGTCTTTATGCTTTACCCCAGGTTTGGTGGAGGGTAACATTTTGGAAGTGCCATAACATTGAGGAAGCATTCCAGTCTGGTGTCACCCATCGACACTAGCATTCACTGAGACATCTGGTTTTTAGTCACGTGACTTGTCCCTGTACCTGACTATTGGTCTGATTCATTCTCTCTCTCTCTCTCTCTCTCTCTCTCTCTCTCTCTCTCTCTATATATATATATATATATATATATATATATGTATGTATGTATGTATGTATGTATGTATGTATCTTTCTTGAGTAAATGGAATTACTCTGCTGAAGCATATGGGGAACCATGGGAAGTTTTATCATGTCTACCTATGTAGTCAGGGATTTTTTAAACGCAAATGCCTTTAGGGGCAAGTCAATATAGTAGACCAGGTATAAGACAATAGGGTGTGAAGACTGAAGAACCTAGAGAAGGCACAATCTACTCAAAGTCATTAGAAATCAAATTATTTAAAAATACTGTGGTTGCTAAATAAGACGTGCTTGTGGACCAAGTTCAGTCTGTAATACTGTCACTCTGGGGTTTGGCCACTTCTCTAGGTGTTACTTGGGAAAGAGGACACAAGCTTTTTTGGATTTGGCTCTTTCCAAGGTCTTTGCTGTGTTTTTCATCCTCCCTGCTGGTTGTCAGTTCTGGGAAGTAAACAGATGTGCATGTTCCCTTTGTTCAACTCTCCATTGCCTCTCCTTTTTCCCTAGCTCAGGGGATTTTCCTATTCCAGAATATGGGGAGTAAAACACCTTCAACAATTTGTAGGCTCCCAAATCAACTCTATTGTCCAAGCACAAGCTCTTATTCCACTTCTTCTTGGAGCTCAGCCCAAAACTCGAAGCCAAGAAAAGTCTCTTGGTTTCTCTCTCCTGGTACATTATTTCTTCATAAGGCAACAGGCATAGAATTCCTTAGGTGTTACAAGAAGGAGAAGAATCATAGGTTGAAATATGGGAAAATACTATCCTGCTATAGTATAAATACAGTCAAGGAACTGTTTATCAGAATGTCTTATGTGTTGCTGTGTATCTCACCTTAGAAGGAAAATATTCATCCAAAGGAGACCCAGAGGGTGAAGGGATTCTTAATCAATAAGACTTCTGTATAACATTCAGCGTCTAGGACCGAAGATAGGCTAGCTTATGCTGTAATAATAAATGACCTTAAAAAAATTTGATGGCTTACAACAAAAAAAATATATTTCTTGTTTATGTTACATATTCCATCATGGTTCAGTTTTTTCTATGGTGGTAGAATCATCTTTACTTTGGGAGTCAAGCCATTTGCTGACCATGGTGGTAAAAAGGAATCGGACAAGGGCAACTCTAGCTCTTAAAGCTTCTGCTTTCATTTACCAAAGAAGTCCATGGCTACTCCTGAGTAATAGGATGAAGAGGGTTGTTTCATGAAGGGAAATCAAACTGTTTCATGGGCAGAAATATCTACTCTGTAGAAAGTCCTATGTCATCCTCTTAGGCATCCTCTGTGGCTCACCTAAGAACTCCCAGGGATTTGCATAGGTCAAAATAATGTCTAGTAGGTGGCATAGTAATATTTGATACATATTAGCTATTATTGTTCTTATTGTTATATTTCATTAAAAATGAAAGAATTCTTTCTGTATGTTACCTACCTGTAAATCTTTTGAGGATAAATGGAACTTTCTGGTATTTCTTACTTAAGCAGCAAAAGACACACTGCTGTCCTAGTCTCCAGTAGGATACCATAATACGCAAGGAATGGCTAATTCAGAATCTTTAACACAAGGAAGAGAAGATTCAGGTGGGACAAGATGGTTGTTTTAAAATGTATGGAAATCTATATGTGAAAACAAATTACACAAACAAGTAAGGTGAGCATCCTCAGAAGACAGTTCTACTAGTGGAATACATTTGTCTGGCACGGCTTAATTCTTCCAAGAATCTGCCTTTAGTGCTATGAAGTACAGTGACCTTTGTGGTCAAAGAATCAATAATAATGAAATTTACAATTATGTAGCGCTTACTACATGCAGGTGTTGTTCCAAACCTTTTTGTATACTAACTCAAGTTCTCAACAACTCTATGAGACAGGAACTACTACTATTCCCATTTTTTAGGTGGAAAGGAGGCATAGATTAAGGAACTGCTAAAGTCACATATCTGGTAAGTGGCAGAGCTGAGAGTTAAATTTGCCCACCTGTCTCTAGAGTCCGTCCTATTAACCCTTGTGCTAAATTACCTTTCTATATTTGGATTCACTTGGAAACCCTTATTCAATTTGTCTGTCTTACAACTGGTCATTGCATTTCTGATCTTTGTTCAACTCTAGGTCTTCTGTGCACTTTCCAAAAAAATGCATCTTTTAAATTATACTCCCTTTCCGCCATTTTGGTTTGTCTCTCAGAATGACTTGTTCATAGTGAATCCTCAGGCAAGTGAGGTCTATGCCTTGGGCTGGGGATCTGCAGCCAAGTTTTGGACTGGTGTGGTAGAGGTGTGGTGCTGGCGGTGGGGAGGACAGCTGGAACTTGTTCCTGGAGCTGGTAGGCTGGCCTGTGGTCATGGGGTCAAGAACAAAGTGGGAACGCCATTTGAGAGCCAGATCAACAGTGAGCCAAACATCACATCAGAGGGGTCTGGCAGCAAGATCAAAACCTGGGAGGCAGCAACAACTTGGCAGCAGGGGGCTGACAGATGAACTGGCAGGTTCAGGAGGGAAGACATAAGTTAAAACCTATGGAGATTCCTGAGAGGTAGGGCCTAGTTGGAAGGACCTTTTATAGGACCCCGGTTGCCTCACCTGGCTGTTGAGGTAGGCAAGCCAGTCTGGATGAGTGACTTTCTCTTTCCTGTTAGTATTTCTCCATACACCAGCAATCTGTTGCCACACTCTTTCGACAGTCTTAGAACACTCTTCACTCAAGTGCTGGGGAGACTGGGTAAGGTGTAGTGTTATGTGCTTTGACCCTGATGCCGGAGATCAAATTGCAGCTCTGCTAC
The DNA here is from genome assembly GCA_003508835.1 of Eonycteris spelaea. Lineage (NCBI taxonomy): Eukaryota > Metazoa > Chordata > Mammalia > Chiroptera > Pteropodidae > Eonycteris > Eonycteris spelaea. The sequence continues at coordinate 12,628,031 of PUFA01000016.1, forward strand.
CTACTGGCTGAATGACACTGAGTGATAAATTACCTAACCTTTTAATGTCTTAGTTTGTTCATCAATAAAATTAAAAGATAACAACAGTGCTGCTCCAGAGGATTCTGAATCAGCATAACACAGGGATTAAAGATCTGGGGTTCTGAAGTCAGGGTGCTTAATTTATGTCTTTAATCTTCCTTTTATGTCCATGGGACCTCAGGCAAGTTACCAGATGTCTTCCTTCAGTTTTAAGGTCTATAAAGTGAACACATAATAATAGGCCACCTATGACATAAGGCTGTTGTAAGAATTAACATTATGTATAGTTTAAATATTTGTTATAATATAAATGTATTGAGAGAGAGAGAAGAGAGAGAGAGAGGGAGAGCAAGAAAGGAAAGACAAAGAGGAAGGGAGAGAGAGAAAGAGCGAGCAAGTATGCTAGTCTGGCTCATAGTAGACACTTGATAAATGTTAATAATAATCTTTACTGATTATTAGTAATTAGTAATTAGTAATTAGTAGTAAAGGGATTCCCACTTGTGGAGGCCCTTTACTCACTCGGACTTGATGAGCTAGACTTGAGCAGAATAAACTCAATATTCAATTTTAGTCCCTTCATCCAGTTGGAGCAGGAAGAAAGTTGCACTCCCACTGGCAGGTAACTTTGCACAAAGACACTCCCAAAAGCATCTGAAGCATCAAAGGTAACTTCTAAAAGGAATTCTGTTATTGATTGTGGTTAGAAAGGTGAGATGAAGAGTGGGAATGACACAGTCTGGTCCATCCCCACTACCAGATGTATAGATCAGAGCAAAGTTCAGAACAAGATATCATTATTCTATCGTTATATTTGAAGGTAAAGCATAACACATTGTTATTTTATTTTCTAGAGTTTTCCAGTGAAAAGACGAAGAGTAGGAGTTCGATATCTTCATCTCCCAGAGAGCACCTCTATCATAGACTGTTATTCCAGGACTGATTTGTAAACAGTCTGTTGCTCATGGAGAATAATGGGTCTTGCCAGGTAAATACAAAGAATGTTGATTTCATTCCTCCCAGTTCTTTAACTGTTTGGGGACTTCTTTCTCTTCTTTTCTGTCTGAGAAAGTAGGTTTGTAAAATAAATGCTGCTGCCTCTGTGCAATAACTGTTAAGATGTTTTAGTTAATAGTCATGTGGGCTAGTAAATTTGGGGATAAGATGTTTCATTCACTTGTAAGAATACCCTATTTTCTCAAATAATGTCATTTGTTTTCTCTCAATGAAACTTTTGGCTTCTTGAGTATTTAATGAATGGCTACAGGAAGAAAAGAGCCAGGCACATGGGACCAATATCTTGTTTCTTCTTCCCATTATTTTCCAGCTTTCTTTCTGAATCTTGGCACGTCCCAGTCACTAGCTTTCTTCTGTCTATTGAGAGAAGCTTCACAGAAAACAAAGAGAAAATAACTTTTCCACTCACTCATTCAGCAGTGAGCCAGTTATTCAGTAATATTTGCTCTCCATGTCTAGACTCTATAACTAGATGTGGAGGGGCCATGATCAAAAAGATGAAGCCACTGTGTTCAAAGGTCCTACAGTTTCCATCAAATACAGCAGAAGTAATTCTAAAATTACAATAGAATGACAATGACCAAGAGGAAATAGCTAGAAGAATGGGGGTTTAACTTGAGGTTGGCTCAGTATCATATCTATGACCTATGGTTGGGGTGATCACAACATTAAAAAAGGCTGCTGAGCTAAATTACATTTCAAAGGTACATTACATTCAAGGTATTAGAGCATGTGACTTGTATCACTGATGATGCAAGAGATAATTTGATGTGGTAATGGAGATGATTTTAATAATATTAAACTGAATATTAAAAAGTATTTCCTTTTTAATTTAATTTTGAGCTGTGCAATTACAGATGAATAGAAAGCCTTACCTAGATGCCACATGTCTTAAATACATACCTCTCCAACACTTGGTAAACAACCCCCTTACTTTTTGTTTTAAACAAAGATTAAACTCAGAAACTCAACGTGTAGACAATAGATTCCAGCTGGAATATGGTTGCCTTATTTTTCTTGTACTTATTTTAGTGTATCCTTTTATTTATGGTTAGTGAGTTACATATAGTTCTTTTTCAAGTAAATTATTTAAACAAATTGAATCAATATGAAGAAACATGATAAACAGATAACAGCTGAAAGGAGACAAGGTTATGACAAATTGTGAAAGTAGTATGGAAATGCTGGGAATGAGAAAATCTGGGTTTGAGTCCATGCTGCACTATCGACTGACTCTGTGACCTTGGGCAGTCATCTAACCTCTCAGAACCTTCGTTTTCTCATCTGTAAAATAGGAACGAGAACATTACTTTCTTTGCAAGCTTGTGAGAATCTGATGAAAGAACGTGTGAAGTGTGATCAAATGTAGACTTCGTATTACCATCTAGTGAAGTTGCAGAGATGCAAAATGGCTTGATGTTAAGTGTGTTAGGAAAAGGAAGGAGACTTGCCAACCATTACACAGTACTTATTACAGGCAAAGTGCCATATATTTTTGAGAATAGAAAAATGAATAAAATTTGGCCTTTGCCCTTAAAGTTTACAGTTTGTCTACAGGGGAGATAAACACAAAGATGTATATTCTTTTGTAGACTGTGAGAAATATTATAAATGGATTTAAAAACCTAGGCTGAGAAAATAGGAAAAGTTGATTACACATGTGTATGTGATAAGATAGCTACCATTTATGGAGTATGAACCAAGGGCCAGGGAGCCTGCTAGTTTCTTTGTCACATTAGCTCATTTATTCCTCACAATTTGGGAACTGAGATCAGAGAGATGAAATAATTGTCCCATGTTTAATAATGATGACGATGTTCATGAGGAAATACTTATCATATGTCTAGTACTGTGGTAAATCCTTTGTATGCATTTTCTCATTTCAGCCTCACCACAAGCCTGTGAGATAAGTATTATCTCCCTTTTATAGATAATCAAACTAAGGGTAGCAGAGGTCAAGAGGCTTGCAGACTTGGTGAAGGGTATTGTTGCCATTTGATTCCAGTCGTTTGACTCCAAAACACATTTCTTCCAGTCCTACAGCAGTGGGACCCTAATGTGGCCCTGCACAGGGAACATCCCTTGAATGCTGTTTTGTGAAATTCTAGGTTCCATTCTTGGGTGAATTTCTCTAATGAGTTTATGTATGTCACAACTCCTTTTTCTGTTTTGTAATATAAGCTCCTAAGTTCCTAAAGCACAAAGGACCATGTGAGTGGCCAATTCTCCTTCATGATACTATAAGATATGATAAGCTGCTATTGGTAAAGATATTTCAAAAGTAGGCTAAAGAACTGGGTAATATAGTTCATTTAGGTTTTGTGGAAGTTAGAAGCTGTATTTCTTCTGGGAACTTAGGGAATCACTTCTTGATAGATACAAAGGGACTTTGGGGATGTACTAAATCCAATCTCATTTTAAAAGGGAAGAGGTTAGGGCCTAAGATCCCACAGCAGGCAGAGGAAACAGGAGACCACACATCTCCTGTGTCTCAATGCTTATTTCACGGGAGCAGTGGTTTTCAAAGTGTGGTCTCCAGATCAGCAGCCTCAGCATTGCCTGGGACCTTGTTAGAAATGTTTACCTCAGACCCATAGAAACAGAAATTATGGGGTTGGGGGGGGGGTGGCACTCAACACGTTTTAATAAACTCTTGGAGTGATTCTGAAGAATACTCAGGTTTGAGAACCAGCACAAGGTTTCTGCTATATATTACAAGGCATGTAGCAGGAAGAAGGAGAGATTTAAGCCACCTTCTAGCCAAAGCTCTCTCTTTGTTCCCAGGTGAAGGGCTGAAGGGGCTCAGTGTAACAACCTCCTGAGGTCTACAGCGCAGGAATTTTGACAGGGGGACGAGCCTATGGAACAAATGCTGCCTGGCATTGGTGGCCCAGCCGCAGCCGTGTTCCCAGATAGCCAGGGACTAGACACTGTCTGTGTGTGGAGGCAGTAAAGGGCAAGGGCTATGTGCCAGGTTCTCCCCCCCCCACCCCTGCCCTCAGACCCCCAATTCAGAGCAGCCAGAAATCCAGAGGAGGCACTTCTCCACACTGTCCCTCCCATCTGTGAGCCCTGGGTGGCGGCACTCAGAACCCTGCAATGGATTTTCCACAGGCAGGGGGCCTGTGGAAAGAAGGCAGAGAAGGGGCGCTAGTGGAATGCGAAGTATATGGAAGGCACCTGTGTGCCTCTGCTTAAGATTTTTTATTTTATTCTGAAGTGACAATAATATCTGAGGTGGGGAAATAGTAGGAAATGATTTGCATTTTAACAATATCTCTGGCCTGGCAGAAGCGGGGGCGTTATGGGCAGACAGTTACCACTTTAGTATCAGTGGGAAACGAAGGCTACATGTGGGGTGTGAACAGATTTAAGATGATATGAATTGGGATATGCAGGGAAAAGGAGGATGGAGATAGCACCATTCGGACTGGGTGAGTTTGAAGTGCAGTGCCAACAACTGAGCCCTGAAGTCCTGAAATCAGTCGGCTATAAGATCCCGAGCACGGGTGATTAATCGTCCGCTCCTTCCCTCTTTCCTAAGAAGCCTGGGCATTGGAGTCCGGGTAGCGGAGAGTTCAAAACTCTCGCTGCAGTGTGACTTCCACGAGGGCCGAATTCCGTCTCCGGTTCACAGCTATATGCCAAGAACCAAAACCAGCGCCTGGCGCATAGCAGGCGCTCAATAAACGTTTGTTGAATGAACGAACCAATGAATGAACTGCCTTATTCCAAGCTTCCTTTCCTCATCTGTGAATACCAGGAACGGTCGTTGCATAAGGAAATCAAGCACAGTAGGCGCTCAACAAGTTTTTTTTCCCCCTTAACAGTAGATAGGGTCCCTAAGCGACCCCCCATAAAGGATTTCTGTCCCTTGCGTCCTCTCCATCTCCCTTTGCCTCTCACAGGCCCCACTGAGTCTTACGGGAGCACAGGAAGACGCAGTGGGAGCAGAGCAGCGGGCAGGGGAGCGGGCACAGGTCCGCGCATCGCGCGAAGCCTGTCTACCCGGCTTACGTAAGGCGCGAGTCCCCCGCCGCCGGCCGCGGCCCGGAGTGGGGGCGGGTGGAGCGGGCACCGCCCAGCGGGATCTGGGCTGGAAGCCTGTCTGAGCGCCGCGACCCAGCCGAGGTGTGTGTTTACGCGACTGCTTTGGGTGGAGAGGCGCGGGACTCAGGCTCGTCGCCGCGGGGGAGCGCATCCGTCAACCCTCCGCGGAGGTGGGCGCTGGGCGGTTCACGCGGGCAGCAGCGGCCGCTGTGACTCCGAGGGATGTGACAGCCGCTGGGGAGGGGCCGATGCGCCGACTAAACGTTGCCCACGTGCGAGGATCCCGGCAGGGGCTCGGCTCCCAGGTCGCCCGCTGCGTGGTGCACCGCGAGGTGCGCTTTAAGTCACTGCGGATCTGGCTTCCCCTCTTGATGGATACTGGAGTGGGGATGCCGGGCCGCCGGACCCCAGGAGGACGCGGCGTGGGGAGCGAGATAGAGTGAGGGATCGAGGTGGGACTGGCCCGCCGACCTCTGAGCCGCGAAGGCTGACCACGCCAGGCGCGGGGGCGCAGGACTTCTCCAGGCTCGCGGCGTGGGGACGAGGAGGGCGGGGAGGTGCAGCGTGGCGCCTTACTCCGCCTTCGAGCCGCCCCGCGGCGGGGCTGAGGGGAGGGGCTGTCTCAAAAGTCTCTCCTTCCCCTGCAGGGGCGGCCGCCGAGTCCCCGCGGGAGCGAAGGGTGTCAAGAGGCAGGCGCAGAAGAAATAAAGTTCCCGGGGCTTCTCCGAGCCCGCTGTCCGGGTTGCGCCTTTAGCCGCCCCACTCCTCGCGAAGGCAATGGCTTCCAAACTCCTGCGCGCGGTCATCCTTGGGCCGCCAGGTTCGGGGAAGGGCACCGTGTGCCAAAGGATCGCCCAGAACTTTGGCCTCCAGCATCTCTCCAGCGGCCACTTCTTGCGGGAGAACATCAAGGCCAACACGGGTGAGGGGGCTACAGGGGCGAGGGGTGGGGGTGAACCGAAGCAGGATCCAGTTAGGCCAGGGGCACGAACGGCCAGAGAAGGGCCGGGTCTGCTCGGCCCCCGGGCGCGCCCTCCCCCCTCCCGCCTGTGGTCGTGCAGGCTCCTACGTGCCGGGGCGCATGCAGCCAGTGGCCCGAGGCCGTGCGGCTTAACCGCGCCCGGGGAGCAGGCCGAGACTCACGGGAGGAGGGTGGGAGGTGCACGGGGCTCCTCTCTCCGCCCGGCTCCTCCTGCTTTGGGGAAACGCCGGTAACCACCCAGCCGAGGGAGCAAGAACCAAGCAGCTGACAACGCCAAGCTCCCCTCTCGCCCTGCTTCCTTAAGGCAAGGCCGCCCCTTCCCCCGCGTCTCGGGTCAACCCCAGCACCGCGTCCTCGCTGCTGCCCTCAGGCCGAGCGCCGCCCACCTGTGGGAGTCCGGCCCAGCTGCGCGCTGGGGAACCTGTGGCGCCACGGGGCTCGCAGCCGCGCGCGGTTCCAGCCCCCCCTCCCCCCCGTGCCGCCTAGGGCCTCCCCGCAGAGCCCTGGGTGGCTCTGAAAGGCCTGTCTGTTCACTGCCGCCTTCTAAGGTAAACTCTCACCACGAACTCCCCCTCCTCCCCAAGCCGGGGCTTGGCCGTTACGAGACTCATAGGAGACTTGATCTGATAAATTACATTTTCAATCCAGCTTCCCTGGAAATGTCTTCTTAAGAATGCTTCCCTTGGCTTGCGCGGTGAATCTGGGGATATGGATCGCCTGATCTCATAGTCTTTCAGGACGGCCCTTCCCCCTTTGCTTCCACCCCACTTTCCCACCAGTTCCTAATGAATGGGCATTAAAAGGCGAAAAGTAACTTGTGCTGATGTGAGGTACATAACCCTTCTGGGATGCGGATGCTCATAATTAGCAACTCCTTTATGAAAACTTGGTATTGCAAACGGGGGTGTTTTACTATCGTTACTGTTCTTGGTGTCCAAGGGGGTTATTAGCCGTTAGGGGTTAATTACCCAGAAATCTTCATTACTGAAGCACAGATTAGTTTGAAGAGGTGGGTGGACTGCTGGAAAACGGAAGGCTCAAAAGCTAGGAATTAAGTATTTCAAAGGCCGAGTTTTATTCATGGTCTCATAAGCAGGGTGTTGAGAGCAAGCTTTTACTTTGATTTTCAAGAATACTCCCCCCACCCTTCCCCCACGCCCATTTCTGAAGCAAGAGTTCTGTGTACTAGGTTGCCGCTAGAATTTTCTCTGGCAGGTATTGTTGCCTCAGTTAGGTCTGTTTTAATTTTAATAGCGTATTCAAATGTATTTTATTCTTTTAGTGTTTGGGGTGCAGTTTGCAGTGAGAGCAGTGTGAGAAGCGGGGCTGGCTCTCAACTTCAGGGTGTAGGGACGAGGTCGGCCTTGTCCATGGTAGGGAGATGGTGGCGCAGCGAGGGGAGGAAACGTTAGAGTGGGATTGAGTCCGTTTCTTAGCATTCTCTATACCTGACTTGTTTAGTGACTTGTTACCTTCTGGCCTGAAAGGCTTCACACCGTCCATCCTGGGACTAGATTAGTGGTCTTTTCCAGTTTTAAATAGAATATGATGGGAAGCGGCCAGTTTATGCTTTTTCTTAGAGGTTTCAAAATTTTCCCCCTTGCTCTTTTTACCTTAGTCTCATTTTATTTTTTATTTTAGCTTTCTTTTGTTCTGAATTTTAGTTTCTGTTCTCTTTAAATTCCTTTAGTCCTCCCCTCCCCAGTATTTCTCCCTTGAATAAGAAATAACTGAAATGTTTAGATTTTCTTTTTTCTTTTGGGAAACAAGTAGTTTTTGCGTTAACTCATTTAAAAATTGTTTATCAGGGAAACAAGAAGAAAAATAAAGAATAACGATTTATTTTTAAGCTGGGTTGTTTCTAGTGGATTTTTGGAGGGTGTACTCGGATTATTTTTCTCTAAGAATGTCTAAGAGTCTTAAAGGCTCACTGCTTGGTAAATAAGAAAACATTCCACAGTATTTATTTTTCTGTTACCCGCTGTTTGCTTTTAGCTACTTTTCTGGTAGAGAAGCACAACAACCCTTGTGTACGTACCCCTTTGTAAAAGTCGAAGGTTTGAAGGAGATGATGAAGCACAACAAAACCCCAAGAAATAAAACCTTGGTAGGAATTTGAATTGGAAAGTATCTCAGGCCATCAGCTCCAACCTCTGTTAGGACATACTTCTGTCCACATGGCTTTTCTTCAGCCTCTGCCTGGTGAAAAGCTGGTTCTCCCAGCAAGGGATACTCTTTGCTTCTGGTAAATGTTTCCTCACTTCTCCAGCATAATTCATCTCTTTCCTCTGCATATAGCCTTTTGATTCTGTTGCTGCTGTCACATAACAGTTATAACAGTGCAGCAAATGTCTGATTCATTGAATAGATATTTAATGAGTACCCGCTATATGTCAGTGTTTTAGGTGCTGGGGGCTATAGCAGTATTTAAGATATCTTGTGCCCCTTGTCCCTTCTGCCTTCGTCATGTTCCATTTTCCACTGAGAGACTTAAAGAGACAGGGATCTGGCAAGTAACTATGCATAAGAGTTTGGCTAGTCTGTGTTGAAGGCATGGGTCAGGAATTCTATTTACACCTTCCCCTGAAAAAGTCAGACATTCTCCAGTGATCAAATCCGTTCTGTTTAATTAGTTCTGATTCTTGCCAAAAGCACTTAACTATTTTTGGGGAAAGAATAATTTTCTCTTATTCCTTGCTGAAAAACGAAATTCAGCTGAGTAAATTTGAACATCCAATTGGCTTCATTAAGCAGTTCATCAATTGGGCAGCATCCTGTCTAAGCAACTAAAGAGCGTTCAGAGGGGTTGTACAAAATAGAAGATTTTATAGGAAGAAGAGTGGGCAAGCCAAGAGATTATTAACAACAACAAGAAAGATTATTTTGGGCCCAGACATCTTTTTTGAGGGAAAGTGGGGAGAACGGGAAAGGTTTTATCTTGTAAAGTGTCTCTTTTTTTATTTATTTTTTATTTCTATATTGGTCTTTATTACAAAGAGAATGATTTTTAAAAAAAATTAATTTATTTTCCAGTTATAGTTGACATACAATATATTAGTTTCATGTGTACAAAATAGTGATTAGATATTTATATACCCTACAAACTGATCACCCTGCTACGTCTCGTACCCATGCGTAGTTATTACAATATTATTGACTGTATTCCCTATGCTATAGTTTACACCCCTGTGATTATTTTTATAACCGAGATTGCTTTTTCTATGAGGGATGGAGAGGGCCCACATGACGGATTACTTCGTTAGTGCTGACCAGAAAAGTCCAGACTTTTTAAGATTATCTTATCGAGAGAGGTTGAAATTGCAGTTAGGTCAGGCATTCAATCTAGGTTTGGCATCATGAGCCTTTAGCACCATTGATGCCATTCTGGGCATGTGGTTTTCTCTTTAACACCTTCTAGGGACTTTTGGCTGGTCTAACAATCAAATTGACATGATATAGATTAACAGGTAAAAAAAAAAATTAAAAGTTTAATACACGTATGTATACCTCTTGTATACATGGGAGAGACCCAGGAAAACCAAGTAACTTGCCAAAATGGTAGAAGCCATCTCCTTAAATTTGACCTGAGCTAAAGACAATAGATATTGGGAGTGGGGCGACAGTTATGAGAAATTTCAAGGAACAGCCCAATAAACAAGGATAAAATTGTTATGCAGATTTAAATCCTGCCCTTCTTTGATAGTGAAGGCTGGCCTGGTATAGTGAGGGAAACACCCTTACAAATGGAGATATCCCTTACAAATGTAAATGTTCTTTTACAAAGGGTAACTTCTTGGTTTTCAGAGCTTCTTCCAGGTCTGCTGTTTTCTTAAAATTAACTAGCCTAAAATAATTGATATCTGATATCCCAAAGAGGCATATTTTTGGGTGGCAAACTCTGCTGCCCTTCAGCACTGCTTTTGAAAGTTCAGGTTAGAAGCTTCACATTCTAGAAGTAATACTGACAAGACTTTTCCATATCTTATTAAACCAGAACAAGTCAGTTCAGTTAAATAGTTATGTCTCATTTCAGGAGGTGGTCTTGCAGGTAAGCTCCCAAGGTTAGGTCTATATTGTGCAAGCAATCAGATAAGTAGTAAGAGGCATCTCTGGAAACAAAAGGAAAACAAAGGTTAATGATTGGAACAAATTATAAATCAGTTTCTGAGCCAAGGGGACAGTCAGTCAAGATTTCTAGATGTCAGGCTCAAAGCTGCTTTTGCAGTTTGAACTGTATCTGATGATGTCATCAGGTGTTCAGGCAAACTTTTAGAGGCTTACATCAGGCATGGAGATTTTCTAAGCATGAGCTGTTGTGGCAATTTCTCTTAAGTTTATATTAAGTTAAGTTGCCGTTTGCAGAGCTTCAAGAAAAAGGACAGTTTTAGTTCTCAATGGTTCCAAGTGAGAGGATAGGAGAAAATTGGAAATGTTAGTTTGGAGAGATCAGTGAAATATTTGAGGAAACTAGAATTCAGGATAGGAACAAAACCTCAAAAGACAGTGAACAGTACTAGAATCTAATATCCACAAAGGTGTATTACTGAAACATATTTTTTCCTTCTAAAATCACCCTCATTTTTACCAAAGATAACCAAATTAAAACTAATTTATTTGCAAAATAAGTCTAGTTTCAATAAATTTGGCCTAATTATTTGTGTAAGTTGAACAAGAATAGTAATTAACCATATATGCTCTTTTAAATCTGCTTTGCTGAAAGTTTTTATGAAGAGTCTCCAGATTGAACTTTTAAGCCTCTCGAAGCCAGAAAAGTCAAACCAAGGACCTGCCTTTAGACTTTGCCTATAGTGCCTATAGATTTGGGTGACTTCTTCTCTTCTTGAGGTCCCCAAAATATCTTCAAGATCTTTCACCTGCGAGAAAGTGATCTTCTTTACCCACCCGGTAGGCTGTTGGGAACCCTGTAAGCCAAGGTATTGGGCCATTATTTTCAAGATGCTTTTTATTGACTCCCAAAGTCAGTCTTAGTTCCATAAAGCTGTCTGGTCATTGCTGGGTCTATGCATGCCTCTCTCAAATATGACATTCCAAATGCAAAGCCTTGGTAATGCAACCAATGTCTCCAATTGTGTCTCGTTACATGAAGAATAGAGTCTTATTAAACTTACACAAATAACTATTATTGCCGTGAAAATAAGAATAGTCACTAAGAGTTTCCAAAGTCTGGGGGAATCAGGTAGGGATAAAAAGATAAATGTTTCAATTCTGCTCACAAAGGTATAATTTACCCAATTTCTCTAAGTCATAGCTAGCTTAAGAGAAACAAGTTTCCTTATATCTGGAAAACAAAAGATTTTAAAAATAAGTAATATTTCAAACAAAAAGTCATAAAAATTATAATCATTCTTATCAGTTCATTCAGTCCCATGTAATTAAGACTTTTTCTGAGTCCAGTTTTTCCATTAGTTCTTCTGACCTCGCCTGATGATTGAAGGTGATAATGGTAATTTCAAGAAGTTTTTAAGGCCTGCATCAAAGCTCATGTATTTGGCCAGTGGAGTGGGTGCCTCAGTCACTGGAGAGTGTGGAAGGTGTACCCTAAATGGGAAACACATTTTATAATAGTTTATTTGCCATTGTGAGGGCATCAGCCTTGCAACAGGTGGCAATGGCGGGTGGGGGAAACTTCAACCCATCTGGAAAACATACAAGACCATGTTGATATCCCATACTAAATGGCAGTGGAGTGAAGTCTAGCTTAATTGGACTATGGTGGATGAAGGAATGCAAAAACTGAAAAGGGGGTTTACCCTGGAGCCTTGAAATTAAGCAGCTGTCTTGGGTTTCCACAGCCCTGAGTATTCATTTAATTTACAGATATTGTTTGCTAGGAGTTTATAATTTATTTGATAGTGAGTCCCATGCAATTCAACATGCCAAATAAGCCTAATTAGTTTAATATACTCTTTTAATAGGAGAAGGATATCCTTTGAAGTATTTCAAGGGCCATGTTAGAAAACTCTCACAGTTATTTTTAGGTTAGGAAAAAGACTCGGTTTGAAATTTAAATTTTGGGAAATCTGTCAAGAAATATCAAAAGATTTTAAAACATTGACTAAATAGGACCATAGGTCATAATAGAACAATAATTATTCATTTAACAAAAATGACAATATAAATTTCAAAGAGAAATAACAGAAGATTACATAATTGTTGGCAAAACCTGGCTCTTACCATTGAGAAGATTCAGTTTTCTTAAGTATTCAAGAATAATTGAGACAACAAAAAACAAAATTAATTTGATAAAGCAGAATATTTGCTTTCTCAACAGATTATTTGAAAAGAAAAACCTTTTACAATCTCTAATAAGGAAGAGACTAACAGTCCAAGAAAACTTTTTTCTTTTAGCAGATGAAAGAAAACTAAATTTCAGCTTTACAAAGGTATACTGTTGATATTAAAGCTTAATTTTTAAGACCCTTATTATAACAGTTCAACTGTAGTCAGTTTAATTACATAAGGTAAAGTTTTCTTTCTCCAACTTTTTGTAAACCTTTAGTTTTGCCCATTATAACCACAAGTTCTAGTGTAGACCAAATTACTCTCATTTCCCTTACCAAGAATGCATCCCTATAGTTCATAGCTCAACCTCCCCTCCTCTTTTTTTTTTTTTTTTTTTTTTACTGAAAATGTATATCTTACTTTCCTTGCATTCAAAGGTGTTTCCCTTATTATTCTTAGTAGTTTCAGTTACTTATATTGGGATTTTTAACCCTTAAAGATCTTAATTTCTAATGAAAACTAAGGAAGTGAGCAAACAGCATTCTTTAGATTGACAAATTTATGAATACATTTCATAACTTCTCTAAATAGCCTCTTTAACTGGCAAATATATTTCACAATTTCAAGAAACGTGCCCCTTTTAACAGTACAGTCTTTCAATGTGACATAAGGCATTTAGTAGCAAACCCCAAATTATCTTTTAGTTTCTCTGTAAAAAAGAGCCTCTGTAAAAAGTAGATGGAGTTAATTAATATTTCAGTGTTTTATTTGGAAATGATCTAGATATTCAATAATTTTCATCATTTAATTTAACTTAGTAAAACTGAGGTTTCAAATTACCAAAAGATTTCAGGAAACTATTTAAGTAGACATATAAAACATAAATATTGCTGAAAAGTTCACCTACAAACTTTTTATCCCACCTGTATCTATTTTACTTGTTCTCAATCATTATGTTTAGGTTACCCACAAAAACTTCACGAAATGTTTGGCATCATTTGACTTTATCAAAAAGCCTTTATCATAAACCTTTATCGTTCTAAGTTATTTTTTGCTGATAAGTTTATAAGCCTAGTTTGAATATTTAATGCTGATAACTATTTAAAGTACATATGTTTTAATTAAACCAACAGACTTTAATTAGCTTTAATTCTGAATATTTTCCCAAATCACGCGAACCTGAAAAGGATTTGGGTTAGTTTCTGTATATCTGAGAATTTTAGAATACCTGATCCTTAGTGTGTGTGTGTGTGTGTGTGTGTGTGTGTGTGTGTGTGTGTGTGTGTGTGTGTGTGTGTGTGTGTGTGTGTGTGTGTGTGTGTGTGTGTGTGTGTGTGTGTGTGCGCATGCGCGCGTGCGCGCTTATTTGTTTTTAAGGCAATTAGAGTTCTTTTACAAATGAGCGATACCATCTGGATGTAGAAAGTACCATACATATATGAATACATATGTATCTGGACACATGAACGTACAAACTGATGTAGAGACCTCATGGCTTCCATAAAAGAAGTGGGATCTATTTAAATGACCTCCCCTCCTTTTTTCTTTTGATAAGAATCCCCTTCCTGAAATGTGCATTTAAAGAAGGATGGGCTAGGTAAGAGTTCCTGGAGAAGATCGGGTATTTACATCTCAAAGGCCACAGGGAAGGAAATGGAAGTTCCTCTTAGAAGGACTTTGGTTTCCTAAGGCCATTATTTACAAGCCCTTTGAGATGAATAGGGTAGGTGAGCTTTCCTATTCCCACCTAAATAACATCATAGATCCATCCACTTACACAAAAGGATTATTAGAATAAGTACTCAAATCAAGGAGGCTAGCCATTATATTTCTTTATATTCACTTTGTAATTTGGTCTTCCATAAGTACCAATGAAACAGCTGTTTATGATGAGAGCTCTCTAAAAATTTTCGAACGTAGAAGTTTTTCCAATTCAATGATTTATTGTCTGGCCCTTGATGGTAGGATCTAATAATCTCAACAGTGACTCAAACCATAAGCCTTTTAAGCCTTCATTGGCTTAACCAATGAAGCGAGAGGTGACCACAAAGAGTGTAAAGGGTGCAGCCCACACAAGATCCCAAAGGTCACTCCCAGCGTTAGAAACAGCGATTCCAAAACAGGGAACCATATGTTTTCTCTGCTTTGAACAGAGTAGTATAACTTCATCATTAAGTAAAAATTTAGAGCCATAGGACTAGATGTGGAGCACAGTTTCCTCCCACAACTGAGGTGTCGTTGTTTTGGAGCTCTTGGTTGATTTCAATAACCTACCATTTGGCTTGGTTTTCTTTTCTGGAGCTTTAAATTTTTGCTCTTATGTTTTCAATTAACCATTAAAGAGTGAGGCCTGGAATCCCATAGGCTCATACTCTCAACCCCAATAAAAGCAGAATCCAGGCCCATAAGCACAGTGTCTCTCAGTCACTCACTATCTAGGACTTCACTGTGTGATCCCAAGTGTGGTGTGTAATCATTATGTTAAGTAATACACCTGTAAAAAAATTTTTTTTATTCCTTATCCCAAGTTCCACAGCCTACTCCTCTGTCCACCAGATGAATGTGCATCCTCTAGCCCAAGTCCATTACCTGTTAGGAACCAGGCCACAAAGCAGGAGGTGAATGGTGGGTGAGCCAGTGAAGCTTCATCTGTATTTGAAGCCACTCCCCAGGGCTAGCATCACGGCCTCAGTCCACCTCATATCATCAGGCATTAGATTCTCATAGCACCGATCTCTGGTGCCAAAAAGGTTGGGGACCGCTGCTAGCTGGTGGAAAAATAAAACTGTTAGGTCGTTAGATAGTTATGAACAATAGGAGCAAAGGCCTAGCTCTGTAACCATAGAAACCTCCCTTAAGGACTTCCTTAAAACACGCCTTTTACAGTTATGAACTATCCCAAATCCTAAGGCACAAAGGCCATGAAAACTGCTAACTTAAACCAGCCACAAATACCTGTGCAGAAAGTAGTACCCAATCTGCCCATAACCTCAGCCTCATTGTACCATCATTATAATATCATACATATACCTGGAAGTTCATGACTCTAATTATAATAAATTCTAGGTGAACACATGCACACTAGGCAAAATGTTATACTGCAGCCAACTGTCAGTCAAGGTGACCTCACATGTCCAACATCTAGCACTGCCCTTGTACTCTCCCATCATAGCCCAAATATATATAAATATGTGTGTGTGTGTATTTTTTTCCCCCAGATATAGATTTTTTTCCTGGTTTAGTAGCTTTCTGATCTTTTTTTTTTTTTTTAAGTTTGTTGGGGTATCATTGGTCAATACAATTACATAATTTTCAGGTCTACATTATAATTTGACATCTATATATTGTATGATTGCCACCCAAAGTCCATTTCCTTCAGCTACCATATATTTGATCCCCTTTACACACTTTGCTCTTCCCCTCACCCCACTATATTTGACCCCCTTTACCTCGTCTACCTCTCCCCTCCTCTTCCACTCCCTATACTCTGGTAACCACTGGTCCATTGTCCATGTCCTGAGTCTCTGTTTGTCCTGTTCATTTGTTGCTTTTAGGTTTATATCCCACATATAAATGATATCATGTAATTTTCTACTTTTTCAGTCTGGCTTATTTCCCTTAGCATTATTATCTCAAGGTCCATCCGTGTTGTCGCAAATGGCAGTATTTCATCTATTCTTATGGCTGAGTAATATTCCATTGTATATATGTGCCACAGTTTCTTTAGCCAGTCATCTATCGTAGGACACTTCAGTTGCTTCCATGTCCTGGCCACTGTGAATAGTGCTGCTATGAACATTGGTGTGCAAATATCTTTTTGGATATGGGTTTTCAAGTCTTTGGGGTAAATACCCAGTAGTGGGATTGCACAGCCCAAATATAAACAGAACTTCCCACTTCTGCATTGTTACATCTCTTCATTGGTAACCTGCTCCTGCCTTGGAGCATACTCTGTTTTTCATCTTCTCCCCTCCCAATTCCACGGGGCTGCAGCCTTTCTTAGCATGGCCTTTCTCCTAAAACATACTTTCAATAATCCTACTTTTTCTAAATCTCACTGACCTATAATTCTTTACTGTGTTGGCAGGGAAGAACTGGGGCGATGCCAGATTTTACATCACTCCAATGGTAAAAACCATGGGGGCCCTGTTTTTACCATCTCTTGGAGGAACAGGATCAACAGAAAACAAGAGTATTCAAACCAAATCTTTACCAGGAAACTAATTTCACCAATATTTTTTCCTGCCAATCTAAAGTTAGCTTGCCACATCTAACCCATAGATAGAGTTCAGGGAGACTGATACAGTGAGAATGCCTGCCTCCTGCCTGGCTTGCTATCTTTGGGGGAGGAAAATTTTCCTTCACCCTTCAGAGTTCTTTTGGCTGGTCTAATAATAGTATTGACATGAGATATATTCACAGGAGAAAAACAAAAGTTCAATAACATGGAAACCTCCCATATACATGGGGGAGACCCAGGAAGACTGAATAACTGGCCAAAATGGCAGAATATCATCTTAAGTACCACCTTCAGCTACAGATGAAAGAAAATACTGGGAGTGGAGAGTCAGTTATGGAAGGTTACCAGGAAAAACACAGTAAACTGGGTAAGGTTGCTCTGCAGATTTAAGTCCATACCTCTCCATTGCAGACCTGGTACAGTGAGGGAAACACCCTTCTAAATGTAAATGTTCTTTACAAAGGTAACTTCTACATGGTTTTCAGAACTTCTTTCAGGTCTGCTCTTTCTCAAAATTAACCAGCCTAAAGTAATCACTATCCCAGAGAGGCATATTTGCTGTGGCAAGTTCTTTTCCCCCAAGGATTTGATATTAGCCTTATGATCGTTGTCACCCATTGGCTCTGCCTACTATGCTTGGAGCAGTGCAGGCTGAGACTTATCGAATTCCTTATTTGAAGTCCCAGCCCCAAACCTTTGGCTCACATTTTCTTGAGCACATTGCATGAGTAAAGAGAAGGGAGTGTCTCTTGGATTGACAGGAGCTGAATCCTACAGTCTGTCATAAGGAATATTAGCTTGTATGTGTGTGCGTGCGCATGTGTGTGCACTTGTGCCCACTTACACACACAGACTCAGTATGTCCCACAAAACTTTTTATATTTAGTGATAGCTTCTTTTGTTGAGTCATGAGTGACTGAAACCTCCCTTTGAAGGATGTGAGAGCATCCTGTGTTAAGGGTTGGACAAATAGTGTTATTTTTAAAAACCACAAATTTTCTGTACTGGATTTATTTCAAGTGCAGGAAATTTGGCATATTTCCATTTGGAAGCATCCTGGACTTGACAGAGAAGAGATATTCAAGAACAAACCTGTTTTTGCTCTTAATTAATAGTAACTGCAGCTTTTGCTGGGGTTTGCAGATGGGACTAGCATTTTGAATTAGACTATGGGCTGATCCTCTCTGAAAGGATGACCTAGTTCAGAGGGCTCAGGTTTTTTTTTTTTTTTCTTTTTGGATACTCATTAAGTGTAAATGTGTGTCTTCTATAAGAGTGAAAACTTCTGAGAATTGGAGGATAAAGAAGTTGTATTAGAGAGATTTGAGAGAGAGTTCAACAGTGTATCTAAAACAACTTTACATAGTTAACCTTGTGTATATCATACAGGGTATTGGTTTATTACAGGATTTCTAGAATAAACTGTATTCCACTTTTTTTCTAGTTTGACGGGACTCAGGATTTAGGCCAGATAAGGGGTCTGACCAATTTTGAGGCATCTCTTCTGTCCACAGGTCCACTCCACACCTCCTTATTTTTTTTTCTAGTTTCTTTGAGGATTTTCACACATATTTGTGACTGGAATAAGGTGTCCCATGACATAAGTCTGCCTTAGCCACATGCACTGTTGAATCTCAACATTCTTTCAGTGTGGTCATTTTTTTTTTTTAAGTAGCTTTTTCTGATCAAAGTCATGCCTTGTAGAAAATTTGGAAAATGTGAAATTCTGGAAGAAACTGTAAATCCAATAAAAATGACCCATAGTACCACTCTGACACTTGAAAATACCAATATTATTTTTTTCTTTACTATGTCTTTGCCCCACAACAAACTAACTTGGGATTATATTAGTTGATAACTTTTGATAACTTATGATAACTTTTTTGATAACTTTTCTCCTTCCACATTTACATATATTTAAAATGAGTGTTTTTCTGTTTTCTTGAAATTACTTAAAACCATTTTTAATTTCTATATAATCTTCCATTCAGCAGGTATTTCTTGACTACCTACTCAAATATCTCTTTGTTCTCAGAGGTGCGTGAGTCCACAGGGAGGTGAGGGGATGAGGAGGTCGAGAGGACAGAAGATAACCACATATCAAATAACAGGACGGTATTAGATAGTCATGAAGGAAATGAAATGGTGTAGTGAGTTAGTGAAGAGGGCTAAGGTGGCTTTTCTAGGTGATGTGATTAGGGAAGTCCTCTCTGGGAGGTGAATAGCCACAGGAATGACCATGTAATGATCTAGGAGCAGTGTTCACGGAGAAGCAAGTGAGGGACCCTAAGTTGAGAACAAGCACAGCTTGTTTGAGGAACAGAAAGAATGGCAGTATTTTTGGAGCCTAGTGGAGGATATGGAAGGAAGTCAGGTGAGAGAGATGAGCAAGTAGAGAGCCTTGAGCGTCTTGAGAAGAATTGGATATTATTTAAGGGTACTAGAAAGCTATCTGAGGGTTTTGAATGGGATGATGACATTTGGGTTTACCTTCTAAAAGATGACCCTTGGGATGCTGTATGAAGTGACTCCAGGTGAAAAAAAAAAGTAGTACCAGGGAGACCAGTGTGGATGAGGGAAGTGGATCATGGTTTGGACTGGCTGGTAGTGACAAAGGAGAGAAATGAAAGGCTTTAGGATGTATATGAAAGCAGAGCTGACCTGACATAATGAGCTGGTTGCCAGGAGTAGAGAGAATGCAGTCCATAGTGAGTCCTAAGATACTGGCCAGAGTACCTGGGTGAATGTGCCTTAGGGTTGAACTAGAGTGTATCTGATGATTCTGGTTTGGAACATTTGGGTTATTTGCTGTTTAATAATGCTGTTATGAATGTCATTGTATGCAAGTTATTGGGTAAATATACTATCCTTGGGATAGGTTACCAGCAACAAAACGACAGAACCAGAATAGTTTTTCAACCATAGGGGGAGAAAGGAGCGTTAAACTTAGTTTACAAATATCCAGTCAATGTCTTGGTGTGAAAGTAGCTAACAGGTGCTACAGTTACTTGTATACTTTTTGACTTACTAAGTATTTTAAGTATCAACAGTATACATATATTTGTACATGTGTATTTAAACCCTTACCTTGTTTTTTTGATCATAGAAATAGTATGTGTAAATTATCAAAAGTTTAGAAAGCTGAGAAGATAATCACTTGTAATCCCACTAACTGCAAGGAAAAAATACTATTGATACTTTCATATGCAGTATATCCTTCCAGACTGTTTTTCAGTAATATATATTACTATTTTGAAAATTGTTAGCTTTATTTCACACTGTATCATTAAATATTTTTTTAATTAAGTTTTTCGGAGTAACATTGGTTCATACAATTATATAATTATCAGGTGTACATTATAATTTGATTATTAAATATTTTTCAATGCTATTACATTTTGTTCTTTAATGTGAGTTTAATGCCCTTGTACTATTTCAATGTTTTATTCCATTTTAAAAAGTTTTTTGAGATGGTAATACATATAGATATACATTGTTTAGTACTTTTTAAATCTTAGACATTGGTTTCTATTAGCACAACAGTCTATCTCAATCTTTTTAAAACATAATCATATACTCTATTATACAGCTATACTATAATTTCTTTAACCAGCCATTTTCTGATGTTATGTTAAATTTAAAAATTATCAAGAACCCCAAAGACTCTTTGTTTATGCAGGCAATACCTATATATATTTATCGTATTTAGAATTAAAACCGAGAAATTTTTAAAAATTTATTTAAAATAACAATAATAAACCTATTACATTTTAACATAACATTAACATGAAAAAAAAATACTATTTGCCAAAACAAAATCTAATGGTAAGAGTAATGTTGTTTTCATGTATTTGCAAATAACTTTAATGTTTGACTTAATGGAAGAAAGCTAGATTCTCATATCTGATTATTGATTCAGTCTGCTGTGTTGTTTTGATTAAAGTTTTGGAAGAATACCTAGTTTCACATAGGTTGTAGTTATAGAAAGGGGGAACTCTTAGTTTTCTGAAAAGGTCTCAGGGACCCTCAGAAATCTTATAACTACACTTTGTGAACTGCCAATACAATCTGGCCCTGTTGGTGGGAATTTAGGTTATTAATTTGGTTAACAAAGCATGCTACACTGAATGTCCTGGTACATATATCTTTCAACAAATATTTGAGTGCCAGGCAATGTTGGCTTATGGGATACAAAGATGCGAGAGAGACAAGGTCTATTCCCTGAAGGAGCTAAGTTTATTGGTAGAGGCAGGCAGACCAAGTGTATGGTAATGGATGCTGCAAGACATGCATATGCAGGTCCTATGAGACACAGGGAAGCCTGGTGTACTTAGCATTTAGGAGGAGGTAGGATTAGGGAAGGCTTTTTAGAGGAGATGATTCCTAAGCTGAGCTTTGACAAATGAGTCCAGCTACCAGGTGAGAAGATGGGGGTGGTCATTGCCACAATATACCTAGAACTCTTCTTCTGGAGCTTGTTTGTGGTCCACAAGAAATTGTTGCTTTTGTGGCTTGATCATACCTTGTATATTATTTTAGTCTTCATTCATCTCTATGAAAGGAAAGGGTTATAATACCGCTGTATGTCATTTTTTCCAGCTTCCATTACTTGTGCTTATCTTTAAGGTATACAACAAATAATGTGCTATCATAGTTTCTGAAACATAAACTTTTGCTTCAAACTTCCTGGAACCCAAGTAATAGCAACTGATCATGAAACTAGTAAATTGGATATCAGACTATTAGCTATAAACACACCCATTATTAAGGACATATTGAATTGCCTATTTCCTTTAAAATCTACCAAGAAAATTGTTAAAAGTTATATTATGCTAGTTTACTCTGTAGCATTCTGTATAGTCCATGTTGTAAGAAGGTTTAAGGACTTGGAAATTATGTTTTTCTTATAAGATTTCAGACAGTATGCTTTTACCATGGGTCGGCTATATCAGCCATGAATTGTCTTTAGCAAACTAGATTTTTTTTTTTTTTGAAAGTCTGAGCAGATAGTAGAGGCGTTGGATTACTCTGCCTCCTTCCATCCCCCACTTGATATCTAGTTCTCAGGTTTACCTTTAAGACATGATACAGAAGGTCTCCTTTGTACAGCTTCACAAAGTCCAAGTAGATGACTGATGTTACAGTTTAACAGTATCACTTTTGAATTCCAAGAATTCTTATTCTAGTTAAATGGTAGGTCAGGCATCCCATACTTAGCCAGAGAGAATGATAGTACTGAAATAATTTAGTCATTCCTGTTCATTGAATTGCCTGGAAGCTAGAAATCAAGCATTTTCTCTTTCAGCACTTTGGTCTTGGCCAGCAATCTGTGATTCTGGCACTTTATAATTTTTGTGACTTGGTCATCATAGTTACCATTTGCAGTGGTTCGAGCATGAACTAGGCTCTGCTCTAGCGAATATATGCATATTATCGTTTAGTCCACACACAGATCGACAGAGCAGTTGTATCATTTTACAAATAAAAAAGTGGTCTCAGAGAGGTTGAGTTACTTGCCTTAGGTGAA
The DNA here is from genome assembly GCA_003508835.1 of Eonycteris spelaea. Classification (NCBI taxonomy): domain Eukaryota; kingdom Metazoa; phylum Chordata; class Mammalia; order Chiroptera; family Pteropodidae; genus Eonycteris; species Eonycteris spelaea. Next base: position 12,650,111 of record PUFA01000016.1, read on the forward strand.
ACAGCTAGTTAAATAGAGAAGCTAGCATTCAAACTTGAGACTCCATAGCTAGCATTAAACTTCCCATTATGTCATGCTGCTGTAATTAGTGAAATATCCACTTAATGTCTTATAAACGCCACACTGGGACAGTGGATGGCAGGTAATTATTGTAGCTTAGTTCTCCATGAGTACACTCAGATTCAACAGGTTTTTTAATGGTAGGCAGAGGTAAGTGATCTGTTTTCCTCACCCTAAAAACATTTTTAAAAATTTAAAAAAAGGAAACAATGATTTCTTGATTCCTTCCCCCTCCCCCCCAAAGGACCAAAAAGGGTCTAAAATATAAACTATATGTAATTGTAAGGAGGTAGAACTTGCTTTCCATCATAATGGTAAGAGTTCTGGAATGATACCTAAACTTGATATTTCATTAGTCATGTGACAGATGTTTCTGTGCCTACATTAGATGTAGGGAGGCATACATACCAGTTTTACTGAGATATAACTTGCACACTATAAAATTTATCCTTTTAAAGTGTATAAATCAGTGGTTTTTGGTGTAGTTTATAGAGTTATGCAACCATCACCATTGTCTTCTATTTATGAGGCACTTACAATCTGGGGTTCAAGTTCTAGATTCTGCATTGTGTTCTCATGAGTCATGGTGACTTGTATGTGTGTGGGTGAAGTGCTGAGGTCATGGACAAGGAGGGGGGAGAGCATTTTCAGATGTACCTTCTCCTGTAATGCCTTTCACATTTCTGTTAATCTCTCAGTCCGTTTTCAGTTGCTTTACTTCCATGAAGCTTTTCCACAGCTGTTGGAGCTACACATCATTTTCTTGTCTGAAGTTTCTCATTTCTAATCTGTACTTATAATATGGTATTCATTATTACCTCCCCATAAGATGATATATTTCATAACTTCAGTTATAGTCTTTTGCCATTTGAATGGTAAATTCTTTCATGTCAGTCAGTTTAACAAATGTTTTAATAGCGTATTATGGCAGGAGGGAAGACATGCTATAGGCAAAGGAAAAATAATCAAGATAACCTTGTATACCTTGATAATCTTTTATACCTTATGTCTTGTATAAGTACTCTGAAGACAATTTGATATTGCAAAAATGAAGAGTGACTGGGAAGGCTACTTTAGATTGTGAAGGCTGAGAGGACTTCTCTGAGATGATGTTTAAGCTGAGCTCTAAATGAAGGTAGGAGCCAGATGTGTGAAGATGGCGGGGACAGAGGGAGCATCATGTGGAAAACCTGGAGTGAGCTTTCCATAAATGGAGAGAGGAAGCAGGTGTAGCTAGAGTACTGTGAGTGAGGAAGAGAAGGTGGTAGATGAGGAGGCTGGAAAGGTAGGCAGAGGCCTTGAGGTGTGACTAGGAGTTTGAGCTTCAATATAACTAGATGGGAAGCAATTGGTTTTTTGTTGTTGTTGTTGTTATTTTTGTTTTTGTTTTTAATGTATATTTTACTGAGACATAATTTGCATACTATAAAACTTATCCTTAAAAAGTGTATAAATCAGTGTTTTTTAGTATATGTTATAGAGTTATGCAACCATCATCATTGTCTAATTTCAGAACATTTTTATTATCCCCAAAGAAACCCCGTATCCATTAGCAGTCCCATTCCCCTCTCCTTCCAGCTCCTGGCAATCACTAGTCTACTTTCGTTTGTATGATTCTTCCTATTCTGGATATTAAAATAAATAGACCATTATATGTGACTTTTTGTATCTGGCTTCTTTCTCTTAGTGTTTTCAAAGTTCAGCTATGGTGTAGTATGTATCAATCAAACTTAATTCCTTTTTATTACCAGGTAATATTCTACTGTATGGATATACCACATTTTGTTTATTCATTCATTAGCTGATGGACACCTGGGTTATTTCCTGCTATGAACATGACTATGCAAGTTTTCGTGTAGATGCATATTTGCATCTCTCTCGGGCGTATAGCTAGCATGGAACTGCTGTGTCATGTGGTAATGCTATGCTTGACATTCTGAGGAGACTGCCAACTGTTTCCCAAAGCAGCTGGATGATTTTACATCTCACCAGCAATGATGAGGTTCCAGTCCTCTTCACATCCTTGTCAACAGTTATTATTGTCTTTTAGCCACCTTAGTGGTTGTGAAGTGGTATCATTGTGATTTTGATTTGCATTTCCCTAAGGACTGATGACATTTAAGGTCTTTTTATGTGCTATCTTTGGAGAGAAATATCTGTTCAAATCCTTTGCCCATTTTTAAACGGGCTCGTTTTGTCCTTTTGTTGAGTTCTCTATATATTCTGAATTAAATTCCCTTATTAGATATGATTTGTATGTATTTTCTCCCATTCAGTGGGTCATCTTTTTACTTTTCTTGATGAAGTGCTTGGAAGCACAAAAGTTTTTAATTTTGATGAAGTTCAGTGTATATATTTTTTCTTTTGTTGCTTGTGCTTTCGGTGTCATAGATAATAAACCACTGCCTAATTCAAAGTGAAGTCATTGTTTTTAAGTATGGGACTAACAATCTGATTTTATTAGATCACTCATTCATTTGGAGACCGAATTGGAAGGTTCTAGAGTGAAACTAGGGAGAACAGTTAAGAGGTTATTACAGAGAGTATCCACAGATAAATGGGTAGACGTTAAATGTCTGTAAGTACATATTAAATCAATGTATTCCAGTAGCATCCTATTAATGGAAATAAAAAATGATCTCCACCTTTAAGGAGTTGATAGGGTAAAATATAAGCCTAATTAATTGGGCTTATACTGAATGCTGTAAAAAAGGGAATGAAAAAAATTTAATAAGAACAGTGAAGAGAGAGTTTACTTATATAAACCCTTCTTGAGTTCATTTTTGTATCTTCAATGTCTAACCTTCCGTCAGTGCTTAATATTTGTTACTTCTGCATGAAAGAGTAAATGAAAGCTATAGGAGCGATGGCATTACAACTGAGCCTTGAAGGATAGGTAAGGTATTGGCAGATGGGAACAGAGTGTTTTTGATGGAGGGATCATGTGTGTCTGGCAGTAGGTGATTAAAATTAAGGATATTTTCATTGAAACCTAGAGGTGAAGGAATTGTAGGCAAGGAAAGCTGACAATGTCCCTTGGGGTTTACATGTAATTCCAGATTGAGTTTCTGACAAGGAGGGCTGTGAGGAGTCACTGCCTTGGTCAAACTTCTTTAGTGGCATGACTGTTGTTTTTAGTAGCAAAGTATGTAGCGGAGAGAAAGTGGAGCACAGCTAAGGCAGTGCCAACAAGTTTAGATCAGGTATAGGGTAAAAGTAATGGGAAAAGAGAGGTTTGGGAGAAGTTGAGGTAGTGATGGCAGTTTAATATGACTATGTGGGAATGATGGAAAGAGCAGAGCCAACTGCAGCCCTTTCAAGGGCTGAACTTCAATGATTATGGGGAAGATCAGTTTCATTTCATTGAAGGAGTGTGGTTCAGGGTTGGAGAGGATAACAAGTTTAACATACTTGCATACCTGCAGGAAGTTCCAGGCGGAAGTATCCTGTGGGTTTTGGCATAGCAGGTGGTAGGTGCAGGAGATGGTTATATGGCATAGAGGAAATATAGCTGAACTTCCGAAGTCAGGCATACCTTCAGCTCAAACTCTTACTGGCTTTGTAAATTTAAGGGAAAGTTAATTATTAACTGGATTTCTTTCTTTTAAGAATCCCTATCATAGATCTGTTGGGAGGGTCAGATGGGTCATCTCTATAAAACGGCTGGCAAGTAGGAAACTTTTTTCTGTGGTTTAGTCTCCTCTGGAGTCATAATGCTTTGATTTCATTTAAAATCTTCCCCAGTGAACATGGTGCATTGAATGGAATCCCTGGCACAATCCAGTAGGGTTTAGGTATTGTGTGCGTGTGTGTGTGTGTGTGTGTGTGTGTGTGTCGCGCGCGTGCACGCGCATGCACCACTCAACCACTCAGCAAAAGGCTACAGACACTCACTATATTTAAACTTTCTTGTGTTGTTCTCTTATTTTCCTTTGAACATGTCTTGTTTCTATTTTTGTCCAAACAAAAATACTTAAAGTTATGTGTGAACCTCTTTTGGAAGACTCCCTGAACACAAAATTGTTTTTTAAAAATTGTGTCATCATTAAGATGAACAATTTTTGACATTTGTGTATTTGTCTGATTGGATACAATTTTCTAAGGTCTTTTAATATAATTGAGTTGCAGATATATCTGATTATACTTTTGCTTTGTTTTGTATTCCTAAATTCGAACTCAGCTGCTTCCCCTTTTTTCTTCTACACGATATATACATCTTGGTAATAATAGCCAATGTAGTTTGCAGGAGAGCTATAAAATATCGATTGCATATTTGAGTAGTTTCCCAATTTTCTTAAATGGTAACTATAAATACCATCTCAGGACATAATTTAGTTTTTCTGAAAGGGAAATTGATTTTTAATTTGCATTACTTCAGTGGCTTAGTATTAAAAACAAGAATGTAGCTTGAAATAAAATGGAAGTGTAAGACCTCCTTTTCATTAAGCTCCTGGTTTTGTTTTAGTTTTCTACGGTTTTTAGTAACTAAACACTATGCATAACAATGAATGTGTTAAGTTTAATTATTTGTTCCATTCTTAATGCCTTAGAATTGGAAGGGATTTTAAGTCCTCTGTCCAAGAGGCCATTCTGTGCTGGATCCCTTCTATAGTAGCTTGACAGCCAACTCGCCTCCTCTGGAGGCAGGGTCTTTTATTGCTAGACAGGTCTAATTGTTGGAAGATTTTTTCCTTATACTGAGATGAAAGCCAGCTCCTTGAAACTGTTACCTATGAACTGTCATCTACTTGTCCAACTTCAATCTTCTGCTGTCACATAAATTAAATCCACTAGCTTTTCAGATAACTGAAAATAGTTGCTAGGCGCCACTTCCCCAACTCTGAAGTCATCTTTTCTCCCCCCAAGACAAAAAGCTCTAGTTCCCTCAACCATTCTTCCCAGGATATCATTTCTAGGTTCTTTTTCAGCCTGTTTTGCTATGGTCCTTTTGAACTGCAGTGTCCACCACCACTCATAACTAGCTAACTGTGGTGGGACTATTGTAGCTGTAGTGGATTTAGTTCCAAATTGTCGTCTCTTTGTAAATGAACACATTATTTGGGAGTATTTATGAACAGTGTCCTGCAAGGCACAGAGTAGCTCAGTTAGCCTTGTAAAACTGACCATATTTGAGGGCAGATGCCAGAGGCATCTCAGAATTTATGTACTGCGATAGCTATGTCAGGCCACTCAAATCTATAGTCATGTCCTTTGAGTGAAGAGCCAGATATCTCCTCTCTCTGGTGGCTCATTCTGAGGGTTAGATTGGCGAAAGAATTTGGGCCAAATTAGAAAATTTCCAGGAGTTTGGTGGAATCAACTTAGCCTAATCATTGCAGAACATGGATAAACCACGAACAAGTCATAACTAAATTTGTCCAGATTGTCGTTAATTATAGTTTATTTGGAATGTATTCCACATAGATTTTTTTTTTTCCCTAAAACCCAGGACTAATATAGCTTTATGTTGATTGCCTTAGTGATGCCAATCCCTGAGAGGTAGTATGGTGTCTGTAAATAAGAGGGTGGGCTCTAGGCCACATAGCTGGGTTTTGGAATCTGACTTGGCCACTCTGGCTCTATGGTCTTAGGCAAAGTAGCTAACCTTTTTGACTTTGACTCGCTTGCAAATTAGAGTAATTGTAGAGCTACCTCAAGGATTTGAGTTAATATGTGTTTGGCAGGGGCTGACACTAGGGTGAGAGGAGTGTCCCTTTAGTGAAAAATTTAAGGGGAAACCAAAAAAACTCCACAATCAAAGAAATAGTAGTTTAATGCAATAAAAAGGACAAACTACCAAAATTTAAGATAAAGACTAAATCCAACAGGATTAAGATTAGGGTGAGGTGAGTAAGAGTTATATAAGGGCAGGGTCGGATCCTGTCTATATTTTAAAATTTCATAGCTTTTCATCACATATTGTTTGTATTAATTTTGATATTTTAACATGTTATTTCTCATAATTACTACAGGTATTGTTGTTATTCTACCCTTTTCTTTTTTTCTTTCTTTTTTTTTTTTTTTGCCCAAGGTGGGTGCCTCAGCTCATCTTCCCCTAGTTTCAGACCAGTGTGTTGGTGTTTGTTGTTTAAAGTGTGGAGAAGGAAAAATAAGTTTCCTCCTATCCTTCTAGTTTCTGGACAGACTAAATCAAGTTAACGTGTGACAGATTAACAGGAGAAATGACCACATTTATTACATATATATGGGGTCCCCTAAGAATATGGGACCCAATGATAGTTGGGACAGTTAAGGCATACATGCTATCTGAAGCTAAGGAGAAGGCAGTTCACCTGAAGATTGGAAAGTAAATGTTTGGTAAAGAAATGTTTGTGGGGCCATCTTTACAATGGGACACAGGGAGGACTAGCTGGGTTCTTCCCGGACTATCACGCTTAGTTCCTATCACAGTTACCTATGAGCTCGTTTCGTGGAAGCAGGTCCTTTGTTTAAATTCCCTTTAGGCAGTTAGAGGGAAGGCCAAAGGTTTTTTCTGAGGTGTTCATTTCTTATAAGTAACCAGCTTAAAACAATATCCAAAAAGGCATATTTTGGGGTGACAGCTTACATCACCTCAATTGCAATGATGTATTTGTAGAGGAAATGAATTCTAAGAGCTTCGTGGAAGGATTTTTTCTTTTTCCAGCGTGGATATTTGTCGTAGATTGTCTCAGAGTGCCAGTCGTAATCTCATAATCAAAGTTAGTTTTAGGATTTGAACGTCATGTTTCAAACACTGCTGGAGCTCAAACTCCAGAGGATAAAAAATGCGCTCACTTAGCTTATGTCTGGAGGAACCTAGCCAAGCCAAACAGCACTGAAACATTGCTTGTTCTCGATGGCCAGGATTGTGAAAGACAGCCACAGATGGTGGTTGAGCCATAGCTGGAACTTCTGTTAGTGGGCTTGAGATGTTCTAAGTGACAGAAGCCAGGAACCCACTGAGGGGTGGGAACTGGTGTTTCTAGAAGTTAAATTGCGATGATTGAATCTTTCTGTAATTCTGGTTCTGCTTGGGTTTGCTCTCAGTTATATAGATCTGATTATAAACATGTCTTGGAAATCTGTTTCAGTTAGTGGCCCATGAAAGGCAGAAAAAAAGTTGCAGAATCAATTTTTCAAAGCTTTATTCTTGGCAGTCCAAGTGTTATACAAGGCAAGGCAGCTGCTCTCTGTTCTACCATTATCCCTATTGTTGTGACTCTCTCCCTCCCTTCTTTTTTCTTTTTGATACATATTTACTCAATGTTGCTTTCTGCACAAACTAGTAGAAATAGTTGCTCTTAAAAGGTTATATAAACTCTATGCTGTTGATGCTTTGCATTAAAAAGGTAGAGCTGACTAGACTAATAATCACCATAGACCTTATCATTGGCTTTGATTAGGTTTAAGTTTATCTAAAGTAGCATTTTGTTTTTAGGTTGCAAAGTGGAATTCAATTGTGTACTTGACTAGTGGAATGAGTTTAAAACATGATTTTGTTGATGCTGCCAGCCATTACTGCCTTGCCGTGGTGAGGTAGCTCAACTGCATGAGTTGGACCATTTTTAGAGACTCTAGGTAACTTACATTAAAAAACAAAAACAAAAACAAAAACAAAAAACCAACAAGGATGGGAAATTTGTGTCTCAGAAAGAATATATGTCACCTTCTTTGTACCAGCTTTTAGAGAACTGCTTTGGTAGCTGAACTATACATGCCTACTTTGTTTATCATTTGGCTGGTGGAGAAAAAGGTAAAGGTTTTAAAGTGAGTCTGAATTAGTATATCTGGTGGAGCATTCAGTTTCATATATATACTATTTGGAATAGCAAGATGTAGCAGAAAACATGTAGAGACTTGAGTACAGAATAAGCTCAGAGGGGCCAGCCAGTACACTAGCTGCAGTTTGATTTATGAGGAAATACCCCTCAGTTATCTAGGAACTCATATTGAATAGAGATAACTGTGAGTATAGATTGTCTTACCTTGAAAGTGATCCCTGGTTTAATGGGCAGGGTTTAATGTTTCCTAGTGGGTAATTTAGCAACTTGTCTTTAGATTAGTTAGTGAGGTAAGAGTTCCTGAGCTGCTAGATGAAATCTAAAGCTTTCTTCTCTTCCTTCTTGCCACTTCTGCTTCAGGGCCAGCTTGGACTGAGATTTGCAAACCACAAATTCTGGTTGTTAGCTTTAGTCATTATGATTTGAGGCATGGGAATGACTGCACTGGGCAGAAACAGGCTTTCTCCCACAGTGGGGGTGATGGGAGATGCTGGGTAATAAATGGTCCGTGGCACTTGGCTGTTCACCAGCATTATCTACTGGATTAGAAAGACTTGGGGCCTCATTATCTACTCGGTTGGTAAGTATGTAGCATTCTACTTCACTGTCTACAGTACTGGTCACTCTCCTTAATTACCTTTCTCAGATTTCATGCTTCTCTGCAACTCTTATGCTTTCTAGTCTTTTCCTGTCAGGCCTGCCCTTTCCTGCATTCCTTTGCCCTATGTTGAACACTACCTTTATTTTTCTCTCCCAGAGGACCCCTAATACAAGGTGATTGTTTTAAGGGTTTGTATTGAGGGAGCGATGAGGATTAGAGTCTGGCACAGGCAACATCTTAGGGTGGCGTATTAGACAGCACTACACACGAATGCCTGTCAGTCATTCCCTGCACAGCTCTCTCAAATTCCTGGCTCCTCCTCTAGCTTAGAGCGCAGTTTGCGACCTTTCTGTTCTTTTCCCTTCTGGAGAGTTTGCTGTTTTTCTGTCTCCCCGATTTCCGTACCTGTTAACTTTATCTAGACAGTTTACCACTTCACTATCAACACCCCCCCCCCGCCCCAAATAAATCTTAGCCTTACCTTTGCTAAGCCAAACACTCATTAAATTGCTTTCCCCGAACTAAGGGACTGGAACAAAGCACAGACATGCTTTAAAAATTTTTTTGTATTTTTTAACTTAAATAAATTTTTAGGTTAAAATGTCTTATTTCTCCTCAAATATCTCAGAGAGAGGAGCATTATTAAGACTGAGTTTTCCTTTACTTAGGATGGACCCCGAAGTGTCAGGGTTTTTTCTTTTTTCCTGCTACATTTAAACATGTTTTTTCTTTGCTTTCTTTTTTTTCTTTCCTTTTCCTTTTTTTACATCCCATCTGCATTTATGCATTTATTCAACTTAAAAAGCATTGAAGGAACCCTTTGCTCCCTGAGGCTTCGTTTAAATCACTCAGCTGAACCGAGACCTGCTCCTGAGGTGTTGGGGAAGGGGAGAGAGCAGATGGTTGAACAAAGGATTCCAGTGTGGGAGGAATTTGGAGGAAAGGAAGGCTTTGGAGGCAGGATTTCGGAAGCCACCCCCTAGGGCGTGTGTTGGGACTGCAGCCTCTGGTATAGCACTGCCTGGGAAGCTGGCCAGCATCTTGCTCCAAGCACTTCGCATCTCCATTTCGTCCATCCAAACCAAGAATAATAATGGTAGTAACTCTTAGTGCCGTAAGAATTAAATGAGCTAATACCTGTAAGGGATTAGAGAAGGCTTGGCTTAGTAATAAAAGGTTTAATTTTTTAAAATGTGACCCAGAATAGTGCTGCAATAAATTTCTAGACCCAAGAAGGAATGGCTCCTGCCTGGGGTGCCACGTCAACATGCTGAAACTTAAAAACTCTATACCCCTGTAAATGCTCTGTTTGACCAGAAAAGCAGTCCGGCCAGTCAGCCAGTCCTCAAACACTAGACCCTCCCTGGGCCTTCTCACCCTAAACAGGTTTGGCTGTGCAGCTCCAGCCAATCAGTTATTTTATATTTTTCTCTTTTTTGTGTTTTATTTTATAACAGCTTCTTGCCATCTACCCCATTTTTGTAGTTCTCCTAAAGTACACTGTCCACTTCATGAGTGTTAGACAAACTTTGTATCATCTAAACTGTCTTCTTTAATTTTTTTAACAGTAGCAAGCAATTTAACCTGCAATTAAGTATATACATGCAATTGTGTAAAAGTGACACACATTTTAAAATTGACAATATTCTCCCTTTTTGTGTACAAAACACTGTTTAGTTTTTTAAATAAAACCTCCAGAGTATGCAGTGAATTTGACAGCAGTTGGACGGCCACTGGTCTAGCACTTAAAGCACAAACAATTATGTACAGTATATAACACTTGCTAATGATAATAACGTTACTGGTTTATATACTATACTATACTTTTTAATTATTTTAGAGCGTACTTTTTCTACTTATTTAAAAGTTTGCTGTAAAGCAGTGAGCCGTTGTGCCTGCAGCAGCCTCATACATCAGATACTTACTGCATCTCTTAAGTGCATCATTTTCTCTTGCTTTAATTTGTACAGTAACATGCTTACAGGCATGTAGCCTAGAAGCAATAGACCACATAGCCTAGGTGTGTAGTAGGCTATACCATCTGACATGTGTAAGTGTCCTCTATGACAGGGGTCCCCTGGACTGTGGACCTGTACCTGTCCCTGGCCTGTTATGAACCAGGCCGTCCAGCAGGAGGTGAGCAGAGAGCGAGTAAGATCCATTTGTATTTGCAGCTGCTCACCAACGCTAGCATCACCAGCTCCACCTCAGCTCCACCTCAGATCATCAGGCATTAGATTCTCATAGGAGCGCGAGCCTTATTGTGAACTGTGCATACAAGGATCTAGGTTGCATGCTCCTTATGAGAATCTTACTGCCTGATGATCTGAGGTGGTGCTGAGGCAGTGATGCTTGTGGGGAGCGGCTGCAAATACAAATTAACATTAGCAAAGAGTTTGACTGCAAAGAAACCATAATAAATCAATTGCTTGTAGACTCATCAAAACCCTATCAGTGAGTGGCAATGACAAGTTTCATCTGGTGGTAGGCTTTATAGTGGCAATTGAATTGATGTACTTCAGTTGTACAGCTGTATCTGGTGGCATCTGATTCTGCATTATGGGGAGTTGTATAATTATTCCATTATATATTACAATGTAATAATAGAAATAAAGTGCACAATAAATGTAATGTGCTTAATCGTCCCGAACCCCACCCCCCACCCTGGCTGTGGAAAAATTGTCTTCCACAAAACTGGCCCCTGATGCCAAAAAGGTCGGGGACCACTGCTCTACGATGTTTGCACAATGATGAAATGGTGGCCAGATGACATATTTCTCTGAAAGGATCCCTGTTCTTAAGAGGTATGTGACCATAATTGACATTACGACATTTTATTAGTTGCAGATGTACAACATAATGATTTGATATTTGTGTACATTGCAAAATGATTACCACAATAAGTCTCGTTAACATCTATCACCATACATAGTTACAGAATTTTTTTGTGTGATGAGAACTTTAAAAATCTATTCTCCTAGCAGCTTTCAAATATGCAGTACAGTATTAACTATAGGCACCGTTTTGTATCTATGAGCTTGGTGGTATCTTTTTTTTTTTTTTTCTTTTTACATTCACATATAAGTGAGATCATATGATGGTATTTGTCTGGCTTATTTTACTTAGCACAATGCCCTCAAGGTTCATCATTGTTGTCATAAAATGGCAATATTTCATTCTTTTTTTTATGACTGAAGAATATTCCATTGTATATGTACTGCATTTTCTTTATCCATTCATCCATTGATGGACATTTAGGTTGTTTCCATATATTGATTGGCTATTGTAAATAATGTTGCAATAAACATAGGAATACATATATTTTTTTAAGTTAGTGTTTTTGTTTTTTTGGCTAAATACCCAGAAGTGGAATTGATGGATCATATATGGTAGTTTATTTTTAATTTTTTTGAGGGAAGTCCATGCTGGCTGCCTTCTGGTATTATATTGCTGTTCTTTCTGGGTGTTAAAGGATGATCGCATGTTGGCCTACTCAGTAGACTTTATGACCCCACTGGGAGCCCTATCAGAAAAGAGCGCGAGCATCAGCTGTTTCTCTCCTTCTCTTTCTCCTTGCTTGCAGGATTGTCTGCTGCTAGCTCTGGAAGGCTGGTGAGTGTGGCATGGCACATCTTTGGTGCCCTTGCTGTAGTTCTCCACCAGAGCATTGCCAGAGAGCTGGGAGGGAGGGAGAAGGGAGGGGAGAATCTCCCTGGGCAGCAGTTGCAATCCATCCTGTTTGAGCAGATGGCACTGGAGGAAACAGCAGCTTCCCTTATGCTAATCTACAGCCAAGATCCTGCACAGAGAGGCAGTTGAAAAGGTGCCTAGCACAGCCAGATCCATACCCCGGGCCTTCTGCAATGAAATGGAATTCCTTTTTATGATGCTTTAAAAGTGAAATTCCTCCCTTTCCTCTTAATGGAGCTAGTAATTGGGTTCTGATAAAGTTACAGGAGAGGCAGAGGAAATCTAGAGAGCTTACGAGATTTGAAGTATGATCCTAGTCCTCAGGGCTGAAAGTGCCTGGTAGCTTGGATACCAAGGCAGATTTACAGAACGTGAGCTCGAGGAGATGGTTAAACACTCTGGGTCTAAAACTCATCTACGATTTTGGCAAACCTTTCGGATTACTTGTCTTTTTCCCATTTGTTCCCTTGCCCAACTTCTGTTGCCTCCATCCTTATCTGTTTTTTCTCCTCTGCTGCTTATATAAGGCAGCACATGGTACTACGCCAGATGTTCATGGTGTGTTTACAAGTGCATGTGTTCCTATTTCTGGGCCAAGAAAATACTCCTGACATAGGACAGCCAAGATTTTTTGGCTTCTGAAACTCCAACATCCTTTTATTTCATGATTTATTTAAAGTCTTAAAATGAGGTTACTGCACTATTTTATTCTTTGAATCAGTATGAAGGGTCAAATCATCATTGATCTGCTAGTGGGGTGAGAAAGCTCATGGACAAAGAATCTGCTGGATATCCTTTGTGCTTAGATAGCCTTTGTGCTTCGATATTGGATCACCTTCTTTCTCAGAAATGCTAGCCCCTCCTCTACCCAAAGTCATGGCTTTTGTCCATGCATATTTTTACTTTGGCTATTACTGAAACACACCCACTGCCAACACATTTCTGGACCCAGAGTTACAAAATTAGACTGAATGAATGTAAATATCCAGTCTGGCTAGAGAAAAAAAGAGCAAAGAGACCTAACAAAGCATTCCCAGGAAGTTTTCCTGGCAAGGTATATAGAACACTAACACAGTACAGGCCTGAGTTCTGCTCTGGACTCCTCTCCTTACATCTAGAATGGGTATAATGATCTGTGCCTTGATTGCCTGTGGAAGCAGGGAGACTTTCCTTAATCTCTGTGGTCCCTCACTTTACCACAGAGGTAGAATCTTGGTGTTTGAAATGCTGGCGTGGAGTGAGGCAACTGGGGAAGCCAGTCCTCTAATCTTCATAGTGGTCACAAAGTCAGGTATAGGGAATTGAAATTCCGCCTCTGAAAGACAGAGGTAGAAAGGTCCAACTCTCTCCTGCAGCTGCAGAAACTTGAAACCATGATAAATGACGCACACTGATGTGTTCAATCCTGCAGGCAGTCACACTCGGAGGCAGAACTAAGAGCCAAGTCTCGATTCCCAGCCTGGTGATAATTCCTTGTATCATATAAACTCTGCCTTATTATAATGCCATTCCAGTGTTTTTAAAAGGGTATTTCCCCTGAATAAAAGGTAGATATTAAGAATAAATCATTGTATGATCTACTTATATGTGGAATCTAAAAAGAACGACGATAGCAAAAAGCATGGATACAGAGAACAGATTGGTGGTTGTCAGAGGTAGGGGGTGGGAGGGTGGGCAAAACAGGTGAGGGGCTTAGAAGGTGCAAACTTCCAATAATAAAATAAATAAGTCATGGGATCTACGTACAGCATGGTGACTGTAGTTAAAGAATACTGTATTGCGTATTTGAAAGTCGCTAAGAGTGTGGATCTTAGAAGTTCGCATCATAAGAAAAAAACTTGTAACTATGTATGAAGACTGATGGTAACTAGACTTATTGTGGTGATCATTTCACGATATATACAGATATCTAATCATTATGTTGTGTGCCTGAAACTAATGTCGTCTGTCAATTAGACCACATAAAAAAAAGAAATCTCACTACAAATTCTTTCATTTTTAATCTTACTATTAGTGGCTAAGAGATGCAGATTTGTTTTTGCACAAACGGGGTTCAAATCTAGGTTAAAAGAAATTTTTTTTTCTATTGACTTCTCTTTTGAACTAGGGAATGCTTAATTATATAGTTAACAGATTCAAATAATTTTAGTTACAATTTTCTTTGGTTAAAACACCAATAATAATTGTCCCTATGTGAGCTCAATATTGCACCTGAAACGTAATAGCAAAGAAAGAAGCGTTTTGAAGACAGGTGTACTCTGTGTGAAGTCACTATTGCTGAGGAGTGATGTTGTCAGTGACTTGATCTCACGGGGATCTTAGTCTGATGAAGTCTAAAGGAGCAAAGAATAAATAGGATTAAATCGTACTTTAGAATTTCAAAGTTTTGTGTTATTTTATATTTAATGAGTTATAAAGCTATCTTTCTTACCTTCTTTAGACATAGTTTACTACGTCTTATGATTTGTCAGGAAAGCTTTAGGGTAGGATTATACAGACACCCAGAAGAAGAGACAGGTCATAGAGATGCAGCCGATTTTTGGTGGTCTAATCTAGTACAACTTCTCACTTGGGTGACTTATAAGTGCCAACATGTTAGTTTGAAAATAAGTCGTTTCCTTCATGCTAAACTTTCTGCTTCTTCTGTTAGTATTCTGGAGTCTTAATCTCAGAAATCTTTGAGTTGACTCATGCACATTTTGTGGGTGTTTAAGAATGTGAGATAGCTTCAGGAGAAGCAGACATTCACTTGTAGGAACAGATCCTTTCTTGTTCAAGGGTCAGGCTAGGGATCCAAACGCAACCTATGGTAATGATCTTTCTGCACCAGCTTGAATCGGCTGAAGCAATAGTTGTGAGAACCATTGACAAAAAAGTATGAAATGTCCGTTTACGTAAGACTAGTGAGATAACAGAATGTTGCTTAATTCAATAATTTATTTTACTCAGTTCAAGGCTTGCCAAAGAATTAGACCATAAGATCACGTTTAAAGGAAACACTGCTGCACATCATCATTACTATGTGATTGAGAAGGTTTTTCTGAGTTTTAATTGCCTTAAAATCATAACTGTTGTTAATGGACTGTTGAACAATACAATAGGTACAAAGTGTGATGGTGGCGTAGTGAGAAGAAGGTTCATCTGATAATTTGTAGGGTCTTGGGGACAGGAAGATGGGGAGTCTAAAGATATAATAGTATCTGTACTAGAGTGTATCTCAAGTATCTTTAGTAGGTGGTATCTCAAGTAGAGCAGCTCCTATTGGTCGTTAAATAAGATAGTCTCTGGCGTCCAGGGGATTATAATTTGGTATGGCGGCTGTGTAAACAACTTCCGTTCAACAGCAAAGACTGAGATGTAGGTAGAGGTACAACCACATATGGTCGTGCAGACTGACCTGCATGGAGTGTGTGTGTGTTGCAGGGGAGGACAGCTGGCTGAGGTTGTGCGTGAGGCCTGCAGTCCAGCCTGGGTTCTGTCTACCAAGCTGGGTTCCTCGGTATACAGCTGAGTCAGCCTGGAGGAATGGGCATCTTCCAAAAGGGATGACTTTTTTTCTAACCTGTACAGAGACACCATGTGGACTAGCTTCAGCCCAGGTGCTGCTGGAGTATAGAAGAGGGGATTACTGCTCTGAAGGAAGTAGAAAATGCATGGCTGTGAGGTGGCTGCTACACATAGTACTTGAAGGGTGGCCAACTTTTGCTGGCCCTTCAAAGCCCAGCTCCAGGGCGGGAATCTTTCCTTGGGTTTAGGGTCACCTTAAGGCATCTGCCTCTGTCCCTGTGAGAGCAGTCTCTATCCTCACCTGCCTTTCCTCCATGAGTCCGTACACTGCATAAGGGAAGGACCACAGTCCTTTTTGACTTGTGCCTGGCACAACAAAGGGGTCAGAGGTTGGGCAATAGAGGAATTGTGGTGGGAGGTAAGGTTCGAGGAGTAGTTCTGAGCTAGATCAGAGTGACCTTGAATGCCGTGTTATCCCGTAAGCTGGGGTTTGCTTTGTTGCTGTTAGAGGAGGAAGAGGAAGCGACTTGCGCCAACTTGTGTTTTGGGAAAGTCCCTCTGGGAGTTGAGCAGAGGATGGATTAGGGCCTTTGGCACAAGAAGAGGTACAGGATTGCAGGTCATTTAGCGTTTGGTAGGAAGCAACTGTTCAGAAACACCTGCTATAAGTTTTTTTATTTAGTTAGTTGAAGGTTACACAGAACAGGACCAGGTATTTCCCCAGAGGGCCTACTGTCACCAAGTAGGCAGGTCTTGCCAGAGTTCACAAGGAAGCTCAATTCTCACTATGCTCTTGTCCCTTTACACCATTCCAGAAGAATGTTAAAAGGTTCTGCACCCAATTTCCAGCGTTGGTGTGTGTGTGTATGTGAGGAGTTTGCACACCACCAACAAGCAATTCTTTAATTCTGGCAGAGTGTCCTACAATTGAACTCAATTCTACACTGTCTACTGGAGACAGGGTCGGATCTCACAGGTTAAGGGCTCAGTCCTCCACTTCAGATGCCAGTCATCAGCCCAAGTTGTCACCTGTGCTTCTGACCTACTGACTATATATCAGAGGTTTCCATGTCTCCCTCTTTGAGTTCAATTAATTTGCTAGAGCAGTTCACAGAACTCAGGAAACCCACTTATATACTCACTAGATTACTAGTTTATTACAAATGATATTAAAGGATATGAAAAGATATAGAGAGTGAGCTCCTAGAAAAAGGTCCCGTCCTTATGGAGTTTGAGGTCTAGTACATTGATGTGTTCTGATGTCCTAGCCTTGAAGCTCTCCAAACCAGAAACCTTTTGGGTTTTTATGGAGGCTTCATTACATAGGCATGGCTGATTAAACCATTGGCCATTGGTTATTGAGTCAACTTCTAGCCCTTCCTTCCAGGAAATTGGGATGGGAGTGAAAGTGCAGCCCTCTATTGATGGTTAGTTTCCCTGGCAACCAGTGATTTCCAAAAAAAACCCCAAAAAACCCCAGGGTGATTTTCAAAAGTCACCTCATTAACATCAACCCAGTTATGGAAAGGAATTTATTATGAAGAACAAGACACCCATTTTACCTTTAGGGCTCTGGAACATTTTTCAGGAACTGAAGACAGAAGACCAAGTAGTAACAGAAAAGATACTGTCATTGCTCTTATCACTCAGGAAGTTCCTAGGGTTTTGGGAGCTGTGAGCCCCGCTTTGGACCAATTATGTATTTCTTATAAGTCACAATGTTGCACATGTGCGCTAACGTTCAAAGTGCTTCTGTTCAAGTATATGTTCACAACCATCGTGAGACAGTAATGTACAATAAGTGGTTAAGAAAATGGATTCTGGTGCCATCCTGCTTGAGTTTGTGTCCCAGGTCCACCACTTATTAGCTTAGTTACTTTGGGCAAGTTACCTAACCTCTCTGTGTTTCCATTGACTTACGTGTGAAATGGAGACAATCATAGCACTGACTTTGTGGATATTTATGAGGATTAAATGGCTTCATGTGTATAAACTGCTTAGGACAACACCTGGCATATAGGAACAAATACTTATTCTCTCCACGTTCTTGAATGGAATTTGCAAAGATGCATTATTCCAAGTCCTTTACACGTAGCAATCGCATACAACTTAAAAAAAAATCAGGTGATATGATTCCCACTGTAGAGATGGAGAAACTGATGCAAAGGCATACAATGTGGTCAAAGTCTTAGAAGTCTTTAAGTGACCGTGTCAGGATTTGGACCCAAGAGGCATGGCTCTAAAGTATATGTCTCGGCCGTTATGCTAGATTCAGAATTTTCTTTGTAAGTATCAATAATAAGTGTCATGGAGTGCATGAAAACCATATTTTTTTGGTGTAGAGGAAAAGAACACCTAGCTTTGAGGAAGGCCAATTGAAGGATGGATACTGGACATCTGAAATGAGTCACTTAAGTGCCAAAGTGCCTTAAATTTAGGAGTTTCTTCTGTAATTTCACCTGTAAAGGTCTATTTTTTAACCAGCTTTTTTTCCCCCCAAAGCTTATTTTCTTAATAGAAGAGATTCATGAAAGTGATATCAAGGATAAACAGTGTATAGAATGAAGTTTTTCTTCATTTTATTAATTTTTCCAAGAAACACTTCAGTGCCAAAATATTCTTACGAGTGGGGGGTAAAGAAGTTGTAGTTTTATAGAATCACAACGCTACAGTTCCTGTTGACCATGCCTCACATGGGGCGCGTGTGCGCCTGCGTGCGCGCTCGAGTGCGTGTGTGTGTACGTGTACGCTATGTGTGTTTTGGCATTTTCAATGACTTTTGGAGCAGAGATGATACTGGGAGTGTCTCCTAGTTCTAGGCAGCCAGCCTTATGAGGGAATCAAGCTCTTTTACAGGGGTTTTTCACTCAGTATTTTCTGGCATGAAAGGACAATGAAAAAGACATTGAATTGTTGTCTGTTTCTGGTATCTAGCCAGGCATCTTGGGGAATTTGCTTGCTATGTGGACACTTGTCCAGCTCGGTTTTCCATATTCGGTTTGTTGTCACTTACAGGTAATCAAAAAAAAAAAAAAAGACTGTGTGTCTACAGCCTTTCTTTGGAATTCCATGTGAGAAATTGGAGCAGGTATGTATATGTTTTAGCTAAACATGCTAGTGTTAGCGTTTAATGATGCTCCTTTATCTTTCCAGTAGACGAACAAAGGCAGATGAAGGTTGTTTTCTGGAATGGGCCTCTGTCTTCTGACTAGTGTTTTCTTTCTGGGTTTGTTGTTGTTGTTGTTGTTGTTGTCCTGATGTCTTCATTCAGATGCAGGTACTTTGTTAAATCCATTTTGCTATGGCCGCTGACCTGTCTAGGTTTTCATGGTACGGACCGAGAGGCATGTTGGGAGTTTGATTTTGTATCAGATGGAGGATGTGTTGTCTGTCCTGCTCCAAAGAAGAACCAAGGCTGCCACAAATAGTTGGAAAAGTATGTTGTGTTTAGATCTTTCTCTTAACCAGTAAATTGGACTAAGATGGTTCTGGATGTCTTCCACAGAGTTTTTTAAGTTTGGAGTTGCTCAGTCTGTGCTGGGTTAGCTCAAGGTACCCTTTCAAGGGCAGAAGGCCTTCTGACGTTGCTTCTGCTTTAGTGCAGGCCTTCTGCTTGTGTTTCGATTATTATCACAGCCTCCTTGACTTCCACCACTCCAACGCCATTCAAATTGCACATTGCGGTGGGCATGTGACCTGTGTAGTCACGCAAAGCCTTGCACTTAATTTGTTGCTTTGCTGTTGCCATCTTGAAATTTTAAAATTTTGAATAATGGGGTTCCATATTTTCATTTTGCACTGGGCCCTGCAAATTAAGTAGCTGGTCTTGGCTGTGGGAATGGCATTTCTAAACGACCTATTTTTAAAACAAATTTTTCAAAGTCTATACTTCTCATCCTACTCGTCTAGCTCTCTCTCTCTCTCTCATGGCGTGCTCTGCTTCAGCTGTCACGACTTGAAGTTCTTCCAGGTATGCCAAGCAGCCTCATGCCTCTGCAACATTGGCTCATGGTATTTTCTTCTCCTCACTTCTCCTTCCACGACCTGGTTCATCTCTATTCATGGTTTGAAATGCCAAAAAAATGACTCAGTTATGAAACCTAACATGGCCGACTCAGCTAGTACTAATCAATCGTGTCTCATATTTCCTTGGAAAAAGTCGATATCTGGCAAGGTTGGGCCGTGTTTGATCTTGGGATCATGGTTCTGCAATACCTGTACAGGATGATCAGATTAATTTTACCGAGTGAAAATGTTTTTCTCTCATCTTCAAGGTGTTCATTTGTTCATTCATTCATTCACCAAATTTTTATGGAGCATCTAATACATTCCAGACTGTATTCTAAGTACTGAGGACATGGCATTGAACAAAACGCTTCACTTTTTGTCACTGAGTTAATTAGTTGGGTGAGGCAGAAAATTAAGTAAACAAATACATCAATATATGACATGTAAGGTCTGGAGTTCTAGAAAACATGCAAAGTAGGAAGAGGGTAATGGAGGTGTGTGTTTCTCCTGTGCTATTTCTATAGGGTGGAAGATCTATCTGAGGTGATATTTAATCAGAGACCCGAGTGAAGTGAAGGCTTGATCCATGTGAAACTGTGGCAGAAAGAATGTTGTGGGACAACAAGTAAAAAGTCCCTTAAGTGGGCAAGTATTGGTGACCTTCAGGAAACTACAAGGAAGCCAGTATGGCTAGAACAAGTGGGCAATGAGAGATGGGGTTAAAGAATGGGGGCCTGATCACACAGGGCCTTGTAGACCAAGGTGAGGACTTTGGCTTATACTGAGGGAGATGGAAAGCCATTGGAGGGCTATGATTAGCTTGCATTTTAAAAGGCTCACTCTATGTGTTGTACTTATTCAAAAGAGCCATCTCAAATGCTGCTGAGAAGTGAAGCAAGCTAAGCACTGTGAATCGAATGTTTAGGTATTGTGATTATGTTGGTTGACTGATGTGTAGAAAACCCCAAAAGCAGTCTTTTGATTTTGTGGCAGGTCAGAGATTGGTATGGGTAAAGGACCCACTGTGATCTAAGCCGTGGGGTTCTTTATCAGTCTGCTGATTCTTTGGCCAGTTACCTCCTCTTCACTATGTAAAGATCTGTAAATTAGGTTTTGGAGCATAAGTCTCTGCTCCCTTCCTTACTGTGTGCTGTCTGAGAAGCCATGCACTCCTGTTAACTACCTAGGCCGTCGAAGACCATCATCGTACTTTTCTCTCCTCGTGATGACATAGCTTCTTCAGCAGCCGTCCTCACAGTTTGCTCTTGTGTGTTCTCAACAGTTCCTGCTGCACTATTATGTGTGGATCAGTTGTCTTGATCTGAGGGACACTGTGGAAATAGAATTTCAAGAGCTTGATATTCAATTAGATATAAAGAATGAGAAGTAAAAAAAAAAATCAAGACAACTGGTATTTAATCTTAGGTGACATCTGAAGAGAGTAATGCCATTGTCTGAGACAAGAAACACTAGGGCAAGAAGAGTGGGAGGGGATGTGTGTTTTTGGACATACTAGTTTGAGATATCAGTGAGAGGTACATAAGGAGCCATTTAGCAGACATTTAGAGGTCTCAGGGGCATCATTTTGAATACTGTTCTTCATTAAATTACTGAATCCATATGTACCCCTATATCATAAATCCCCCTTCTGAAGGGACCCAAAACATCCTTGGTCCATTTCTCAGAATCCCTCTACAATATCCCTTCCGAGGCAGTCTTTGAGTTTCCATTCAAATATTTCCTTAGGCATTTTTTTCTATCCACTTGTAATTCCCACTACTCGTCCTAATTCTGTGTCCTGGGGAGTGAATAAAATAATGCCTTCTTCGTGTGTGAAGTATCAGTTCCTGGATAAATTGTTATTATGTCCTTCTCTGGATCTTCTCTTTTCCAGATAAGACACTCCTTATGCTTTCACTGTTTCCTCGTGGGATATTTGGAGCAAGTTCACATGTTGGTCTCTCACCCTGAAAGATGTATATTTGTTGTGTAAATAAGTACCTTAAAGTTTGGTGGATGGGACTAAGAACAGGGCCCTGGGGCAGGCTGGCCTGACTATGGCAGAATAAAACAGCACCAAACTTGTCAGTTATGCCCAGCATACTATCTGACAGTGATTTTTCAGCTATAAGACGTACATATTATACAGCTATTGCCCAAGAGAACTCGTACAGGAGTGTTCATTGCAGCATTGTTCATAATAGCTAAAATGCCTGTTAATCGATGTATGGCTAGGCAAAATACAGTGGAATAGTAATATTCAGCCATGAAAATGATTGAAGTACTTGTATATGGTACAACATGAATGAACCTTGAAATCATTCTGCAAAATGAAAGAAACCAGACACAAAATACCATGTATTGTGTGTGATTTCGTTTATTATGAGATGTGCAGAACAGGCAAATCTATAAAGACAGAAAGTAGGAGGAGGAGGAAATAGTGAGTGACTGCTAATGGGTATAAGATTTCTTCCTGGAGAGATAAAAATGTTCAGAAATTAGGGAATGGTGATCATTACACAACACCAAGAATGTATAAAAAACCACTGAGTTGTGCATTTTAAAATGGTGAATGTTACGGCATATGTCATATCTCAGTAAAGCCGGCATTCAAAAAAATGGGTATGACCTCCTATTTGGAGTGAGGATTTGATGAACTAACACAAAGTGCTTAAAACACAGCGCCTGGAACATAGCATGTACTCAGTTAATGATTGTTATTGTTGCTCTTAAGGAAAGTAATACTGCTTAAATATCAGTAAGCTGCAACTTTTCTTTGCCACTACCTCGGTAGAATATTACCTGTTATAGAGTATGCCGCCAATGAATACTTGCTGAAATGAATGTGCTGTCTTCACATTCCTGTTCAGCCACATTCAGGAAGGTGGTTATCATTTGTCTTCTGCTTCTTGCAGCATGTTACTGAATCCGGGTCATTGGGCCTAACATTGAGCTACTTTCTCGTTCAGTTGTAGTCATCAAGTGATGTAGAGCTCCTCGCAGCTCATTTTTCACTGTTGGAGCTAGGAGTGTAGACTCCGTCTGGGGATAAAAAGGCCCTACCTTGAATTCAAGGTGAAGGTAGGGGCAAAATGATTCTTGAGCTTCCCTTCCCCCACCCCCCCAGTAATGTAATTCTGCTTTATGTTTTTATAAGAATTTAATTGGCCTGTCAAGAATGTGGTTCCTAATGGTTCATTATAAATTCCCTGGAGAGCAGAAGACTTCATCTTGATTTAAAAAAAAAAAAAATTAGTTCCTAGAAATTTAACTGATTTAAATTGATAATTTATTCTGCTGAACTCAACTTACAATTTCTACAAATAAGAATTCATTTTAAATTAAGATAGAAGCACTTTTTCTTCTGAAAAAAAATTCTCATCCTTTTGTGAACTTGGCATTCTACTAATAACACTGAATTGCTTTTACAACTATGTTGTAAGGTGCCACTTGTTTACACTGAGGCTCATGAAGAGAAAGAAACCTGTTGTTTGTATTATCTAACATTCTTTCTAAACATTCTTTCGAAATTTTTCCCCTGTGGTCTCTAAGGGCTGATTATGCTTCTTAGCTTCCTTTACTTTTCTGCATATCATCATGAACCATGTGGTTGATCACATTTCCTTATTTTTACAAACTCGGGAGGCTCAGTATCCAGTGTGTAGCTCACCTCTAAGAGGTCGCTAGGACTTCTTTCCCTGCATTTTGTGTACCACACTCCCTCTAGACTCAAACTTTGTTTCTTATTCTATTTTCTTTTTGCTTAATTTATTTTCTTTTATTTTTATTTCTGTCTGTGTCTTTCTTCAAGATCTGCTTTTATAATTCTTTGGGAGACAAATGAGAGACAGGGGCCATTATTTTTGAAGACAATATTTAAAACCTTGCTGTAAAAACATCTACCTATAACTTTACCCCCATACTAACAGGGCAGGATGGGAGAGAAGGCAAAATGATCAGAAAAGAATTTGTAAGCTTTTTATTTTTTTTGAAGCTTTTTTGAGTGTCTCTTTTTCCTGTCTTTTTAATAGAAATTGGTGATATGGCAAAGCAGTACATAGGGAAAGGTCTTTTGGTTCCAGATCATGTGATCACACGCTTAATGATGTCGGAGCTGGAGAATAGGCGTGATCAGCACTGGCTACTAGATGGTGAGTTGAACCTGTGGGTAAGCTGGATTTCTGTGCATAGTTGGGTTCTCTACTGAATTCCGTTATTGTTCCAGTTTTGATGATGCCTTTGTTTCCATGACTAAGTCTTCATAAATATAACGCCTTCGAAATCAGAGGTTCTTTCATCCATAATAGGCCACATGAATTAAAGCCATGAGTTATCATTTTTCACCTGTCAGATTAACAAAAACAACAGAGAATCTGAAAATCTTTTATTGAGTGTGTTGGAATTAAGTATAACATGGGCAACATTTGGAGGGCAGTTTAGCACTCTATACTTTTTGATTCAGCAATTTTTATGCTAAATTTCTTGTCTAAGATATCTTTAAGGATGTTTATTTTCAGCATTATTTGTAAATAGTAAGACATTGGTAGCAACCTAAGGATCGATCATAGGGATGCCTTAAATTTTTGTATGTTCATTTCCCAAATAATTTACCTATGTGTTGACATAGATAGATCTCTAAGTTAAACTGCCAAGTGAAAAAAGCTAGTTGCAATATAGTATCATATATTATTATTATTTATGTAAAAATGGAGGGTTGACATATTATTACTAGCAAACACATGCATAAACTAGCTATATCTTTGGAAGGATGTTAAAAATATATAACAGTGGTTGGCTCTGGGTAGGGATTAGGGTTGAGGAGAGACTTACCTTTCACTGTATATACCCTTGATACTGCTTGATATTTAATATGTATTTAAACAACATATGGAACTGGTTTGTAAACTCAGTGGTTCCTAAACTTTTTAGGCATTATGGATTTCTTGATGACAACTATGATATTTCACCCAAGAAAATGCATACAGATGCTCACATACAAAATATTGCATAAGTTTTTATTCCAACAAACTTGAATTCAGGATTTTCTACTTTAAGTTTGCCCAGTATAAATCTTTTGATTTATTAAAGGAAAAAGATGGACTGAGTGGATTATTTGTCTTATTAAATAGCTAATTCCTTGGTGCAAAGAAAATAAAAACTTGATGAACACACTTTTCTGTATGAACACAAAATGTGGAGTGTGATTTAGCCGTAACAAACTTCTTTCCATCACGGATCAGTTTTTCTTTGGTTCACACAATGTACTCATTTCTATCTTAATTTGGCGAAACTGAAGCCTTGGAAGGCTGTGATAGTTGAAATCTCGATGTTTGCCCACCACAGAGAAACCAAAGGAATTGTCCTATATTTAAGCTATCAGAATTGCCTTTGTTTTTCCTAAAGTCTGGAGCCATGGACTCCAAAACGAGTACTATAGTGGAATATTTATTCTATATCAGTGTTTTCTCAAAGAGTGTAGCATGCAGTGTTTGTAATTGCTAGACAATAAAATATCGTTTGTGACCAAATATGTTTAGAAAATGGCAGTTTAAATATTAAAACTTGCTAGCATTTATTGAGCAGTCACTGTGTGCCAAGCATTGTCCTGAACACTTGATAATATCTCATTCAATGCCTACAATAACTGTAGAGTAGATACTGTTATCCACATTTAATAGTTGAGAAAACCGAGGCAAAGTAGTATTGAGTTACTTGCCCACAGTGCTGAAATTAACCAGTTTCCTTTACTACAGCATTTTACCGAAAGTTTAATATGACAATGCCATTTAATTCTTCACAGAAGGAGATTTGCTGACGCTGATTATAGAATCTCTTGCCTTATTCCCTTCACCCACTAGGAACTTCCAGGATTTGTTCTGTGGGTTTGTGAGCACATATTTCTCAACTCTGTAGGTGTTCTGAAAATTTAACTACAAAGTAGATCATATCTTTCTATAACACCTTCCTTAAAAAAAGTTTGGAGCTCTGTCCTTGTGGAGCTGGAAGGAACCTAGACTGAAAATTTGTGTTAAGCGAAAGGCTATAATAGTTTATGGAAGGCACGTTTTTTTATTCGTTAGGCAATACAGACTAAAACTCCTCCTGTGTCAGAAACTGTTATGCGCTGTTGATAAAATTGGTAAGACATAGTCCCTACTTTTTAAGGGGCTTTATGTTCACAGTAGCGAGGAGTCAAGTGTAAAAAACTAATTACTGACAGTGTAATGGAAGCATATATATCTAGTGCTCTGAGAACACAAAGGAGAAAATTATGTTCTGTTGGTGGGACAAGAGATTGTAACAATGTTATGGAAAAAGAGATAAATAGAGAGATGTTCTACAGATTGATGAATGGGGGTTGGGGAAGGTGGATTTTTTGAGTGGAGGGGCAATGTGAACTGGGTAAGAGAAGAATGACTTAGCCTTCTATTCTCCTGGGCCTACAAGCAGGAGGCAGCAAGGGAAATCCTGGAGTAGATGGTGTTTGATCCCAGACTGGAAATTGTTGGCGATAGGAAGCATCGAAGAGTTATTAAGTAGGGACATAACGTGACTGGATTTGTGTCTCAGAAAGACCATTAGCTTAGCAGCAGTGGAGAGATTAGGTGCTGGGGCAGGGAGGCCGTGGTGACTGGAAGCCAGAAAAGAGTTTGGTAGAATAGTTGGACCAAGGAATGTTGAAGGCCTGAATTTAAGCAATAGCAGTGGGCCCAAAAGGAGGCACCATTTGGGAGAGAGTAGAATGAGGAGGAAGAATGGATGGGAATTGTGACTGATATCAGGGACTGCAGCCCTGGATTTTCTTTGATCGCCTTCCAAGCTTTTTGAGTATTTTAGCTATCATCACCTTCCCTACACTTCTCCAGCCAGATTAATTTCTCCAGACTCTACACACTTAACTCACAATTTTAGCCCTCCAGTACTTCTTACGTAGGTATTTGTCATGAGTGATACACTTTGGCTTTACCACCACCTAATAGTAATTTCTCGAGTTTAAATTATTTAATTGTAGGCTTTTCACCTCGTAAAGGGAACTTTTAAAGAAAATTTAAAAATCGGTTTTAAAAGGGGATCATCTATCTATGTTGCACACTTTTGCGAAGGTGATTAGCATAATAACGGTTAATCCTAGTTAGTGTCAGGCTGCTCTTTAAAAAAAATTTTTTTCAACATAACATTTTTATTAGATATAATTTACATACCATAAAATTCACCCATTTAAAGTGTACAATTCATTGCGTTTTAATATGTTCACAAGGTTATGCAACCCTTACCACTATCTAACGTTAGAACGCTTCTACCACTCCCAAAAGAAACCTGTATCCATTAGCACAGACTGCCCATTTTCCATCCCAGCTCTGCCACTTACTGGCGGTGTGGGTGACCTTGGGCAGGATGCCTTACGTCTCTGTATGTCTTATTCTTCATGGAAAACAGGGATTGGAAAAGGGTTTGTACAGATGAAGTGAGTTTATATATGCAAAGTGCTTAGAAGAATGCTTGTCAGATAGTAAGTGCTATATAAGATGAGATTTTGTTAATATTATTTATAATGCTGTGCAGGTCTGAAGTTTTTTCTGTGTGTGACGGCATAAAATGTTAAGTTCAAAAGTAGTTTTAAAAATATTTAGCTATGTGGAGTTGAAAAGTCAGGTTCAGTTATGGAATGTTTTATTTATCTTTTCAATGCTTTGCTTTTGCCATAACTTTTCTTCTCAGGATGAGTAACTGCAGTTCTTTTCCATCATAGGCCTGTTTTTAGTAAAGTACGTCAGTCTCCTCACCGATTTAGTTTGTATCTTTCTCCTTGAACATCCATCTGGTCACTTTTTCAGTTGTGATTTTTCTTTAAAGCTCTGGCATAAATCCATCTGGCAAAGTGAGGAGTGTCAAGACTGCTGAGTTTTGTGTTTGCCTTAAACTCCTTAGGGTGCAGGGCACATGCTCTGTGGAGAACGTGCCTATTGAGTGTGCTAAAGGCGATTCAGTGTGGAAAGGACAAGAGAAGAACTCTTGATGACAGATGACTCACCATCCAGGTCCATATGGCTGTGGAGAGGCATTTTGCAAATGGTGGGTGGAAATGAGTTGAGTGGATGCAAGCCAAGGGAACACCCAGCGGAGGTGGTGGATGGGCTGGTGAATGCCGTGTGGTTTGGTCAGCTATATCCTTGCCCCAAAAAGTTCAGTACCACCTTGCTTTCACTGTGGGGTAAGAAATACTCTTTTATGTGTTTATATGTGTGGGTTCCCTCCCCATTTTTTCTTTAATTTCCTTGAAAGTTTAATGTGTGAGAGCAGTGTTTTAAAAATCGTTTTCTTTAATTTTAAGACAAATATCCTGCCAGAGGGATGTAGTGGATAAGCCTTCTAATTTTGTTATAAAACTATATTTTTTTAGTTTCATAGAAAAGGTATTTATTACTTACTAGGTGATCTTAAGGTGAAATAGTAACCAGTGAATGACCACCTCTTTCAAACATTCAAAATCTTCACTGTTTAAAAGAGAGCTGGCAATGAGCTAGGGCCAGTAGGAAGGTATGTCAGTACTAGATTTTTATTTTTTTTTCATCTGGAATTATAAGTGGAATATAATTTAAGCCCTTTCATGGGAGATAAAGATACCTTTAGAATGAGAGTCATTTAGTGTGTGGTTACATATTCTATTTTTTTCATTCTGAGCAGTGTTGAATGCTAACTGGTACTTGCTGTAGGTAATTCTGGGATTTCATCTTATTTTTAAAGCAGAAGTCTGAGCTGCTTGAATGTGTCCAATGTTTTGTGTGTTTGTTTGTGAAAGGTAAATGATCTCAGACTTGAGATATTCTAGGATACATGCTCATTCAGAGTCCTTGGTATCCAAATAAAAGTGGACTCTGGGAAACTAAACTGTAGATACTGGAACCAGAGTATTTTGTCCTGGTTTTGCAAATGTGTTTTACCATACTGGATGGGTACATAACTGCTCTGGCCTTATCTCCTCCATATTTTTCTTTCTGACTCAGACTTTGAAGAGTGTTAGATTCTACCGGGTAACATATGCCTACAAAAAAAAAAAAAGCTGATAGTCATGTATCTTCTGAATCACATTTTTAAAGAAATAGCAAGGACATTTTTTTTTTCCCCTGTTGCCCTTGTGCATGTAGGGTATGTTTCAAAAATCAAATGTATAATAATTTGTTTGGAAGATCATTGAAGATATCCTTTTCGAAAAAAAAAGGTCAAGCTTTCTCTCTAACTCTGTGTGTGTTTGTATGCATGCTCGTAGATGTGTAAGAGGGTAATAGATTATCTTACTCATTCACCTTCAGGTCCGTAGTCTTGAAAAATATTGTCGATATTTGTATCTTAGATCATTGTTAAGGCAATGATGAATACTCTGGTACCTTGAATGGAAGATTTGAAGCAATTGGAATGGTTCTTCTAGAATGGAGAGTGGTCAGAACTGATACGACTCTGTTAGAGAACTGTGGCATTTATCATGCCTGCCAGGCGTGGACTGCACAATCAGAATTTTCGATGCCTTGCCAGGCTGGTCCTTTCTGACACACTCATGACTTGCTCCTCATTTGTAGCTCTGTTTGTTCAACAAACATTTATTATACACACTTAAATGAGTGAGTATAATATCTTGGGTATTTCTAAAGTGAATAAAGTATAGATATGACTGACTTTGCACTGGAATAGTGGCAGTGAAGAAAAAGAAAGGAAAAATACCAGAGAGAGAGAATAGAGGTAGAGTGACTTTGAGGAGGTCTGATGAAGACATGCACTCAGCTAACCATAATACAGGTGAGATGGCGTCTGTGTTCTAGGAAGTAGGGGGAAAGAGTGTTACAAGTAAGGAATGATATTCTTGGTGAAGATGACAGTGTAAACAAAGATGGGTTTGTGTACAATTAGTTTTAGTGCCACATTCCTGGAGACTCATCAGAACCCCCGAACAGTGATTCAATATGTCTGACATGTTTATTTTCTGCATCCAGAATTCTCATTTGAGAGACAATTTGGGCAGGAGCCTGTAAATGAATGTTGTGTGCTCATTTTATTAATATGGGCACATTATTATTGTTGTTATTGTTGTTATTGTCATTATTATTATATTAGTGCTTTGAAGGTAGAGTTTGGTCAAGGTATCTTTTTATTGTATGTTTGGGTTCATGAAGCATCAACATTTGTTTGTTGGGTTTGGTTGATTTAAAAATTGTTATTATAGCCATAAAGCCATAACAGTCTTTCCAAAATGGTGTTTTAAAATAGACTTGTCATTTTTAAATGGTATTTTAAAATAGACTTGTCATTTTTTAGTTATACTCTTGGAAGAAGGAATTATAAAACCTGAGATATGTATTTCCTAACATGATTAAGTATTTGTGTATTAAATAAAAGAATTTGTAGACATATAATTAATTTCAGGTTGAATAGTATTACTGAGGAAGAAGAACATATTACTTTATAGTGGGAAGGTAGGCAGAAAGAAAAAAATAGTGTCAGTATCTACTTTAAATAAGACTAGAGGATGTGGTTCCATACTGTAGTGGTTAGCACGTCTGCTTTACATTCAGAAGATCCTGGGTTTGTGCCCCAGGGGAGCCACGGTCCATGGTCCATGGTCTATGGGCATGCCACATGCCACCCTGAACAAGCCTGATGTCTGACCTTGGAAGCTAAGCAGGGTCAGGCATGGTTAGTACTTGGATGGGAGACCTCCTAGGAAGACCAGGTTCTGTAGGTATAAATGATAAAGCAAACAAACAAATAAGACTAGGTAACAGTTTTCTAAACAGCAGTATTGATTGAGAAAGACAATTAGTAGGTTTAGGTTAGGAGTCATTTTGATGACACCTGACTTGAAATTTGGGACACTTTCATCTTATGATATACCTTATCTAAACTGCATAGTCCATTCACTCTATATCTAGCTATTGATTCCATTAGAGGTATTGCAATCCCTTTGTTCATGGTCACAGGTGATTGTGTAAATTTCTTTTGATTCTAACTATTCAAAAATTTCCCTACAACTGATTGTTGAGCACCAATTCTGTGCCAGGCATTTCCCAGACATTATAGTAGAGCAACAGAGCGGGCAGGACTTGGCCCTCTTAGAATTTGAATCTAGTGGTGATTCAACCTTTGTGCAATCCTAGGCAGTGAGGGTCATCTTTGATTTCTTAGATTTAAGTCCAAACTATAATAAGAACTTTTGTTTTACACCAATTTTGTCAATATGAGCTCAAGAGTATCTAAGTGAAAAACATGGTAGAACCTTGAGTCTCATCTTCATTTGGTTAGATTCTCCCATGAGACCCTGTCTCCGTGTCTATTTCTTGGAAATTTCTTCTGATCAGACTGGTGCTTTGGAGTGAGAAACAATCTTAATATGATAGACCATCTTGAATTTGTTTATTCATTTGTGTTTTCAGAAAATGACTAGATTTTAACATGTAAGCATTAAGGGCCATATGGAAAACTTGGATACAGATATTTGAACACACTGTAGAAAAACTTGGTTCAGAGATCAGAAAAATGAATTGAGTATACATTTTTTATGTGTCTTAATATGCTTGGCATTGGTCCATCTGAGGATGGAATAGAACATTTTCTGATGTCATAGTCCAAGAGGAGAAATTCTGCATAAACAATTGCAATATAGGATCTTGGGAGCACCAGTGAAGGGGGTGAAAGGTGAGAGGTAGCGCAGAGAAGAAAGTGGTTGTGACTTCTTTTGGGTGAAGAGTTAACTATTAGGAAAGCTTCCTGGAGAAGGTGGCACTAAGAGCTAACTTTGAAAGTGGGAATAAAGCACGTTCTAGATAGAATATCATGTGTGAAAGCTATAGAGGCATGAAACAACATGGTGTGTTGTTGTTTCGTGGAAATCATGGAAATTATGCACTTAGTATGCACAAAGCACCTTCCTAAGAAAACAGTAATGTGGTGGGAAAGCATGGACTTGTGAATCAGGCCTGAATAACTTATTAGCTATATATTCTTGACCAAGCATAGTTACCTTTCTTGGATTCCTTTTTCTCATCCATAAAATAGGAGTATGTATGGCATAGGTTTACAAGGATTGGCTAAAAAATGTAAAATTCTAGTGGAGTTCTGGAGCATAGTAGATGGCTTATGAGGTGCTATAGTAGATGTGTTTTATTATCAATGTTAAGCTTCTCTCTAGGTGTGTGTGGAGTGTGTGTGTGTAGGTACTAATATAAATGTTAGAACTTAACATTTTCAATAATAAACTGCTGAGAACTTAAAAATGTCATTCTAATAAATAAGGATCACCTCTCATTAAATACACTTGAAGAAAGCATAACTAAATAAAACTACTCATCTTCCATTAAACCTTACCTAGTAATATAAACAAAAACAATATAAAATGTTGTTGACTGTCCCATCACTAATAAGAAAACCCAGATTTTGGAAAGATGGACAAGTTGATTAGGGTTAAAAGTAGAATGTGATGGTGAAAAATGCAGAGAGTTTAATTTCAACTTTTTACACTGCTTTTATAAAAATGATACACGATCACTATAAAACATTCAAACCATTAAGGAAAAGCAACAAATCTCCTAAAATCCCAAAATAACAGGGTTAACAGTTAAAAACTGCCATCTAGACGCCTCTCCATGTACATGTGCAGATAGAAATGTGTAAGAATGGCATCATACTTTATATACTTTTAAGAAGTATTTAATTTTACTCAAATTTAACAATAGCAAAAGCTGAAGTGAATCTGAAGGAATTATTACTGTTTCAAATAAACGTTTCTTCATCACCAGGAATTTTAATTCCTATGGAAGCTCTTTCAAATTATGAAAGCTAGCAGGAGATTGACATATTTGTTTTTTAAAAAACCTTCACATGTTAAATTTAGACAGATAATTTCTCTACAGTGAACAGTAACCTCTTACTTATATATTTACTTAATATATTTCCTCCTACCTTTCTTCCCCTTCCCAATTTTTGTTGTTTTTTGTTGTTGTTGTTAACATCTTTATAAATTTATATCTATATCTTTAGTTTCCTGGGTTTTTTTGTCTTACATTTAAAAAATTTCAATGAATTCTATGCACTGGTTCTCTTACCCACTACTACTTCTCTGTTCATTTTATTTTGATAATTCTTTGGTTATATTTTGGTGAATATACTAAAAATCTTTGAAATATACTAAAAACTTGAAATGTGTGAATTGCATGGTATATGAATTATATCTGAATAAAAACTATGCTGCTTTTTTTTTTTTTTTTTTTTTTGGTGTCAGATTAACAACCTGGTTCTAGGTTTTATTTGATAGCAAAAGTAAAGTATTCATAAATGCTCATTCTTGATAATTTGTTGCTTATATGGCATGGCCATCTGCTTGTAACTTTTTCAAATTTTTATGAGAAAAGACATTGTTATGTAGGTAGGCAAAAGCAGCCAAATGATCTGCAATGAAGTTTTTCTCATTGATTAATATTTCTGGCATTTTGTGAAGAAGGTGCAATTTTTGAGGTTTTTCAAACATTTCAGTATACATTTCAGTGCATATCACAAACAAAATGATCATAATGCATTGTAGCCTGCTTTTAATAAGATATTCTTTTCTTTTTTTTTGCAAGTAACATTTTAAAAATGTTATTTTTAAATTACATTTGATGTAATACAATATTATATTACTTTCAGGTACACAACATAGTAATTAGATGCACTGCTTTTTAACACAGCTTTTTCGTTCATCATTTGGTTGACTGGATTTTGTTAGTTTTTTCTCCTTTCCTCTCTCCCTTCTTTCCCTCCTCTCCCTCCTTCCCTCCCTCCTTGCAGAACGGCTTGTGAGGTGCTCTAGTCCCCAAGGCTGCATGTTTGAGAATGTCCCATTGTTCAGCAGTTCTGCTGATTGTGATATCCTTGAGTGGTCCTGTGTCTTTCTGAACTTTGCTGCCATTGTCTCATCTTCTGGCTTGAATATTTGCTCTGCAGAAGCCTCAGGCCAGACTGATTTTTTCCTCTCTTTTGAATATATATTTTTTTCTTTTTAGACGTCTTGAAGAATTGTTGTATCATACTCAAAGCAAATAGAATATCTTAATGCTTGGTCCCTTCCACCCCACCTCTTTCATGTAGTGTCTTTTTGATTCGCAATTCAGTTCTTTCTCTTTAGGGAAACTCTCCTGTATTATATATATTTTTGACTATTTGTTCAGTTTTTCATTTCAAGAATGTTAGTTATATTGGACATTATATTGACTATTCTCTGTATCATATTTTGTTTGTTTTTCTTCTTTGTTTCTTTTTCCTACAAGCATGTTCAGGTCTTTTACTTGATGGCAGGGGAGAGCAAAGTTTTCTTAATATTCTATAACTACTTTGTAATTTCTCTTTTCCTGTGTGTGCCATATATACTCATGCTGAGGAGCCTTTGCACGTACTATGCTCTCTACCAGTAATGTTCTGCCATCAGATATCCATGTGGATTGCTGCGTTCAGATCATTACTCAAATATGCTCTCCTCCGAGAGTCCTTCCTATAACATCCTATGTACCCACGTCACTCTTTCATCTGACCTTATAATCACATAACATATACTTATCTGCATATTTAATGTTTTGCATCAAATATGACCTCACCCCCAATATAGCCCTCAGAAAGCTGATGGCGTCTCTTTTGTTCATGGTCATATTTCCAATACTCCAACCGTGTTGGATACATAGGAAAGACTGATAAATATATGTTTGATGGTAGAGAGATCTCACCTGCAGCCAGTTACTGAACCTGTGTAGGATATACTCAGTCTTTATATTTTCCTTGGGATGAAAATATGGGCCTATGAAATTATTTATAAATTCTTTTTCTCTTAATTGAGATACAGTGGGACCAGTATTCCCCTAATTTTTTTTATTGAGACTTATGTTCAAAAACAAGCAAGAAGAATTCTTAAACAAGAGACCCTTTAAGCAAGGATTTGCAGGCATCAGATCCTTCCTTACTACAGTATGCCTCCTTCCTTACTGGGAAAAGGGCTCAATGATTTTAGTATTTAACAATGACTTGTTAAAAAAACAAAGGTTATACACTAGTATTTATCTATGTCCTTAATTAGGAAAAGTTATCATGCCGATGCCAAACAACCTCACTGCCTTTTGGGAATGTCCTCAAGAATTTCTATGTAATAGGAATTCATCCTTTATTTCACTAGACCACTTAGAAGAGGCAGACTTAAAGTTTAAAACCAAATTTCCTAGAATATCTTTTTATCAGTGGATCAGTAAGTAGTAATTATAGAATGTCTGGGTTTTCAAATCATTTATTAGTAAGCTACAAGCTTCTTGAGTAGGACCTATTTGTTATAAATCTCTTAAACTCTAGTATACAATAGAGGAGTTCCAAGTGTCCTAGGAAGGTTTCAGTGAGAAGAAAGTGGATCCCAGGGCTCTCAGCACAGTGGGAAATGTGGAACTCACAAGGTGATATGATGTAGCCTAAGCTCCGTTTGCCAATATCTGGAGCATAGCTGCTTCTTATTTTTTTTCACAATCTGTTAATAAAAAAACAAATGAAGTTGAATATGGAAGTCTTAGGTTAGATATGAGTACAAATAAATATTGTGTAAACAGGTAAGGTAATTATAAGCTGAGAGGGAAAAGGCCTTCATAAAACAGGTTTTGATGGTGATTAATTTTAACTTGCTATTAAGCCTTCTGGTTGGTGGCCTGCGTGGCTTGAATGACTCTGGGTTAGGCACGACTGTGGAAGAATAACTGCCTGCTTTCAACGTTAGTCATTCAGTGATTAATTGTGATGAACAGTGGCTTGCATTCGTAATTTGGTTCTTGCTTTCCCGACAAACTGGGAAGAGATGGGTAGTCTCTTCCATGTTGGCCCCAGATCTTAATGAAAGTAGGAAGGGAGCTTGATATAGTGGGGCCTTTTCACAAGCTGCCAATCATAGGCGGATGCGGCCCTTCAGAACTGCCTTTATATTTCCGTCAAGTGGAGTGCTTGCTCTTCTGTTGGGGATGTGATGGTGGACTCTGGCTCTGCGCCTTTCCTCTGGAGTGAATGCACTCCAAATTAGAAAAACAGAAGCGTCCTATTTCCTTATTCTCCTCCGCTGCCACAGCTTGTTGCTGTGGCACCTCCAGCTTCAAATGCCCTCTCTTAGGCTCTTGGCATGGCCGACAGGAGCAGGTGCCAAGGCCCAGTGGCCAGCACTGCTGGAAACACAGCACCAGTCAGGAATTAAGTGACATCTCCCTGCACCTAGTGAATCTTTTTTTGGGGTGGGGATGTCTAAAAAAACAACCTTAGACACCATAATTAGTGATCTAGCATGACAGATTCGGGGATACATTTAACTACAGAAAATGTTAGTTTTCCGTGTGGGCTGGCTGTTTGATTCGACGGGAGCAGCTTTTCTAGGCTAGGTCAGGAGACAAGGGATAGAATAGCCTAGGGTGGAAGCATGAGGTAGGTTTTCCGTACTCCTGGTGAGAAATCTTGTGATGGAACAGTCTCATAATTGTAGTTGAAGGGAGGAAAGCAAGCTTTCTGTGTTTAAAAAGTGGTCTTTATTTTACTTTGTCGATCGGGTTTTCTGGTTTCCTCAACAATTAATGGAATATATTTACTTGGAATAAGAAGTTGGAATAGGCTAGTCATTTAGAAAGCATATCTTTGAGGGTTACTTTTAGTAAAAATAAAAGCATACCACAATTTTGTTGCAGTTCTTCCTAAAAGGAAAAATTGGTAATGCTGCCACCTGTTGACAGAGTTTGAGTGTACGGCAGTCCACTTGGTCAGTAATCCCTGTCCACCAGAATACCATATCCACATGGAATCCGACTGTATCCTGAGCACTCTGGGAATAAACATAGCCCCAGCCCTCAAGGAGCTCCTAATTTCAACAGAGATTGTGAGCAAGCGTATTTAAAGAAAAATACACACGCAACCTAGAGTGGAAAATTCTCCTTGGGCCCACAAATGTAATAAAAGCCCACCTAGTCTAAATCACTTATTTAAGAGAAGATAATCTCTTAGAATACATTTAAATACTTTATGCACGCGTTGAAATACTTCCATGTTCAGAATGGCCATTCTTATTAAGACATAAATTTTTCTGTTACAAGATTTCTGCAGACCACGTTTTAACATTCTATACTTCTGCTAATTAGTTTTCTGTCAATTCCCAATATCCTACCAATTCAAAGTATCAAGACATTCAGCCTCATGCCAGGAGTAGCTCCCTAGAAGACAACATGGATCAGTGGATAGCAAATGTTAACTAAATGTATTCGAGAGCAAAATACTCATATCCCCGCCCCCAGATTAATATGAACATCTCATGATGAACATCTCATGTCCTGATGCAGGGATATTCTTGCTCCATAGGTTTCTACTAGTCTTCATACTGTGTGCTCTTCTGATGATATGTTCTTTTTTTTTTTTTTTTTTTTTTTTTTTTTTTTTTTTTATAATATGTATGGCCGGATAATGACACTCTGCTTAAAATGGTTTAAAATGTTCTGGTCAGGTTGCACTTTCACTGAGTCTGTTCTTGGTAGCTGATTGAGTGAAAATTATACCTGAATTACTTTCATGACTTGCTCAGCCCACCTTGAGACACTGATATAAATCAATTCAAGGAGTGCCACAGCTACCGTTCCTTCCTTTTAGGACACCATTTCATATTGCCCTGAAGCCTTTGCGTTAGGACCTATAGGCTAAAGAATATTCATACTTTAGAAGATTCGTAGACAAATAAATGCTGCTATTTGCTTCATGGAGCCTTTGCCCTTATGCAAGACAGAGAGCTTGTCTCCAGACATGTGACACTGCACCCCAAACTTCAGTGGGAGCCCCAGCCCATCCCCAGGGCCTTTGCGACCACTGCAGAGATTAAGACACCACATCTACCCTAAACATTTTAGTGTATGTGGCTAATCACTTTCAACTGTCTTTCATGTCTGTGCTGCTTGGTTATCAATGGGAAGGTAAGTCATCTCTCAAAGTCCTTTTTCATCCTCTTTCTCTATTACTGGTTCCCCTCCGCATTCCCCCTGATTCTTGACTCACTGTCCTCTCTGGAATCATCTTTCCTTATACTTTCTCCACCCGTCTTTGCACATGCTCTAGCTCTCTGCAGAATACTCTCTCTACCTTCTGCCTTAAAGGAAACCTGGTTTCCCCATAGGATGCTACTTTCTTGTCTCTTCTGTTATGAAAGAGACTCATTCTCCACCATGAAAACATCATGAAGGAGGTGGTGGCGGTATTATTTTGTCTTCTGCACTGCCTCTTTCATACTTCTAAAGAAGCCCAAACTTTATCCTTCGTGTCTTTTTTGATCAAACTTGCTATTTGTTGTTTTACCTCTAGGCCCATATTGCCTTCATTTTCCCCCAGTATTATCTTTTTGCTCTATCTTCCAACCCTCCTCGCTACAGTTTACCCTGTGCCAGCCACCATTCTGGGATTCACATGTTAGTAATTTGCTTATTCCTCACAATAACATTTTGGATTAGGTATTATTGTCCCCATTTTATAGTCACAGTGGGTAGATAACCACCAGGGTTGCAAAGTGAATCAGTGGCAGAGCTGGACCTCAAATCCAGGCAGTTTGCTTCATAGTCTATTTCCTATCTGCTAAGCTGTTTTTTCCTTAGTCATGTGTTTCAAGTCATTTTTGTATGATTGCTAACAACTTAGATATCCGTCAGTAGGAGATTGGTTAAATTATGGTATAACCAAACCATGGAGTACCCTGCAGTTATTAAAAGAGTGAGCAGGAAGTATGTACTACATGGAAAGAAAATCTCCAAGATATATTGAAAGAAGAAAGCAACATGCAGAGCATTTATCATGTGTCCGTGGGGGCAGAATCCAGCATGTCTGTGCCTGCAGCACTAGACCAGGCAGTATCCCTGAAGCCACCAGGATGTGGATTTCCCAGTCATTCTGTAAGCTGACTGCTGCATGTAATTCTCCCCATCCAGGAGCTTCTTTTTCATTCTGCAGTTTTCTGTTCAGGAGGAAGACAGGTGTGTACATGGTGGTGATTCCGGAGTCATATGGCACTGGGCTCAAATCTAGATTCCTCAGTTATTAAACGTGTGGTCTTGGGCAAGTCACTTAAATTTTCTGAGCCTCAGTTTTTACAACTTTAAAATGGGAGTGATGCCAACCTTGCGGATTATTGTGACTTTTGAGATAATATTCATTCAACAAATATTTATTCACCTACTCTGTGCAGTCTCTGTTCTAGGCACTAAGGATATAGTAATAAACAACTTTAAAAGTTCTGCCTTCATTCAGCTTACATTCTGGTGGCAACGGAAACACTCAAAAATAAAGTGAATAAAGGTGCCAGGAGGAAGGTGGGGGCTCAGTTTAACAGGGTGGTTGGAAAAGTCCTCACTGACAAGACACAATTTGAGCCATGCGTTGTGGGAGCCGAGGGTACACATGGACATCTGGAGCAAGAGTGTTCCAGGCAGAAGGAACGTGAACTGTAAATGTCTTAGGTGGGAGTGGGCCTGCCTGTTTCAGAACAGCAAGGATGTCAGTGGGCCTGGCGCAGAGTGACGGACACGGAGACGAGGTGAGGGAGTAGCAGGATCAAGAGTAGGCCCTTGTAGGTGACTGCAAAGTTTTGGCTTTTCTTCTGCACATATCTGGCACATTGGGGATGCTCAAATAGTAACTGAGATGATGGGGATGCTACCGTGATGCTCTGCTCTTTTTATAGAAGAAAGGTGGAGTGATATTTAGGATTCTGTAATAATTTTTTTTTTATACCCCTGGAACAACAGCATGGTAGAATAGGAAAAGCATTTAAATGACCAGAGACCTGATACCTGATATTAAATCCAACTTCTGCTGTTGACTCTCACCAAATCCAAACTTACTCATCTGGTAAACTGAGGGTGATAATTCCTGCCCTGCCCACTTCATAAAGATAAAGTGAAGAATAAGAGATAAGTCCATTTATATAAATGATTTGTGAATAGTAGACTGCAATATATGTGAAGCATAAGGCTATTTGCTAAATTATTGTTGAACGGTGGACTTGGAAGCAAGTTAGTTCAGCTTCTCCCAAGCAAAGCTGCCTTCTCTGCGTGAATGCTTCTAAGAAAAGTGGCGTCACTAGTAGAAAAGACTGCACAGCGATACCTCTCCGGACTTGGATTCTGTGTTACAGTTAATGCTGCCTGCATGTGGATTAGTTCCTTGCAAGTTGTGTCTCATTGCTGCCTCAAAGTACTTGTTTGTACTATCAGCAGCTTAAGTCTGTGCTAATTTATTAGTCTATTTAACTTTAACTCAAATTAAAGCTTATCATGGTAAGATAGTGAACTGGATCAGAAAAGCAGATTTAAGGAGCTTTACTGTTTAAAAATGAAACGGTAGTAGAAACTACCATTTGCTGTCCCTGGGTTCTAAGCTGTGTTGAGCTCTCTTTGAGGACCAGAATATGGAGTCTGTGCGACTGGAAGCACTGAGCTGTGATTGTGGCAGAGAGCACAGCACACAGCACCACAACCCCCAAAATTCTTAGAAAATCTCAGAAAAGGAATTAAATATGGGTGAGTTGGTAGATTGGGGACCTTTCCTTCCAATTCTCTTTTGATTGAATTGGACCCCAGCTTAGCCCCAGGGCAGCCACAGCCATTTGTTGAGCACTCACTGTGTGCCTAACTTAAAACGTTGTAGGACCTGCCTCTTAATCACTTGCCCTCTGCAGTGAGCATTACCCTTTGGTGTGAGCTGAGTTGAATTTCCCTCAAATTCATGTGTTGGAATTCTAACTCCCAGGACCTCAGAATGTGACTCTATTTGGATAGATGTAATTAAGTTAATCAAAGAGGTAGTAAAGAGGTAATTGAGTTAAAAAGAGCTCATTAGAGTAAGTCTGTATTTAATGTATTTAATATGACTGGT
Source organism: Eonycteris spelaea (assembly GCA_003508835.1). NCBI lineage: Eukaryota > Metazoa > Chordata > Mammalia > Chiroptera > Pteropodidae > Eonycteris > Eonycteris spelaea. The sequence goes on from PUFA01000016.1 coordinate 12,690,665, forward strand.
GTCCTTATATATTTCCACAAGAGGAAATTTGGATACAAACAGAGGAAAGACACAGAGAGAAGATGGCTATCTGCAAGGCAAAGAGGAGAAAAGCCTCAGAAGAGGCTAACCCTGCCGACACTTTGATCTCAGACTTCTTGCCTCCAGGGCTATGAGAAAGTAAATGTCTGTTGTTTAAGCCACCTGTACTGTGGATTTTTGCTATGGCAGTGCTAGCAAATGAATACACCCTTGTTTTATATCTGATAAAACTAAGGACAAACATTTGTATGACAAAATTTATAGAAGTTCTCACAGCGATGGCCAAACTGAGCTGGATTGAAATCCAGGTGTGTCTGACTCTAAAGCTTGTGCCCATAATTCACAGGTTATACTGAGTCCTGAGTGTCTGGCTTCTGGGTGCTTCCCTTCACTTTTGAAACCACATCTAGTCCCTGGGTCTTTGACTTCTGTTCCACTATTCTCGCTAATACACCCTACTTTCTTCCCTGCCACACTTTTTTAGAAGTGAGATCCTGGTATATAGACAAGTGACTTGAATTAGGGGCTTAGTGAATCTGGAAGATTGGCCTCTCTGTTTGGAACCTCCCTTCTCAGTTCTCCTCCTATGAACAGAGATAATGAGATTCGTTCTTCAAAGTGGTTGGTACCTGCTTAGAAGTGTTTTAAAACTTACCCCCAAATGGGCACATAACAAGTATTTAATATTACATATCCACTCTTGCTGTCACTAAGTTCGGTGGTTCTTAATCAATCAGGAAATATTAGAATGACCTGGATAATTTTTTCTAAAATATCCAAGTCCTGATCCTGTGCCTAAATGTTCTTTCTAGGAAGCCTGGGATGGAATCTTGGCACCTATAACCTTCCCCCCCGCCCCTTTATCTCTTCCCTGGTAATTTTGATGTGCCCCATCAGATGGGGAGCCCTTGAAGTTGTGGAATGACTGATTTCTTTTGTTGGTACTTCTAAACTATTGAAATGGTTGCACTCCAACAATATAAATATCTTAAAATTAAATTCCATTTTAACTTTATTCATAGACTTCTGTATTTTCTATGGTTCTTTCAACTTTAACCTATTTAGAGTGCGGGAGAATATGATAAGACCTTTAAGCCATCAGAATTAATTGTTCTCTGTGGTTATTAGGTCTGAATGTGGGAGCCTAGTAGATGGGCACTACCCAATATGTTTTTGAAATCCGTTCTGAGTTCAGTTTATTTTGTATACAGTTGCATTTCCACCCATTCCTCCAGAGGGCCCCAGAATTCAGAAACTGTTGGGAAGCTGAGCAGACTGGCTTGTAGCTTCATCAAATAAGGAAACATTAGCCAATAAGATTCGAGCTTTTATTTGTTGGAGAAACTGTTATATTCTCTTTTAGAACTGTCTATTCTTTCCTGCTTTTTTCAGCTCTCAACCTCTATCCAAAGGATAAAGAACAATGTTTTCTTGTCAGAATAGTGACTAGTGATGCTAGGAAACAAGGCCAGAGACTATAACCGAGAACTCAGGTCTTTAGTAATGTGATCTCTAAAACTCTTTGTGCATGCTTACCAGTAAAAATGTATAGTTTACATCTTTGTTCTATAGATATTTATGTATAAATTATGTGTGTATACAATTTTCTTAATATATATTTTAAAATGCGCTTTCAAATAGAAGCTTAACAGGAATGAGCAAAAAATAAATAGAAATTCTATTATCTTCTTTCTGTGCTCCAGTGAGGGTCATTTTGGAAGCTATTGCTTCAGAAAATGGCTGTTTTTGAAAGGGGATTTGGGGATTGTGCATAGAGATTGATCTTGGGCTTATTTTGTTTGCAGCCTTCTCTCTAATTCCAGTTGTCCTCTTGAAGCTTTAGTGAAGAGCAGGTTTTACAGGGAAAGGCAGGACCTGGCAATTAGCGGGAGAGTACCTTTTTGTGGGAAGTTCACCTCTTCTTTTTGCTAGGATTTCAGTGTGGAATGTGCCAGGCACAGTACCTGAGGATAGCAAGGGGAGTGAGACATGTCTCAGATCTCCATCTCAGGAAGCTCATCTAGGCCAAACTCTGGTGCACAGCATGGGGGAGGTTAGGCTAATAATGTTAGCTAATGGACTTAGCATGGTGCCCAGGCTTGTTCCCAAGGTTCTCTCTCTAGCATCCCCAGTTTGGTCTATTGTGCTATTGGGAGAAGGAAGGCAGAGGAACAAATCTCGTCGAGGTTGTGTGTAGTATTCAAAAGGTATTTGATTAGAAAGATAAAGGAGGCATGGCTTTGTCTGGACTCTTCTGAGACTTTTTCCTGCCCCACAATCTATGAAGGCATAGACCGAATTGAGCCTTGAGGGATCACACACAGGTCCAACTCTTGCTCCTTGGTCACCTTGTTATCTACCTGGTAGCTATCATATATTTGGGGCACAAGAATACACCCAGGTGCTATAAAGCTCCAATTCTAATTTTCAGTTTGGGTTTGAACTTAATAATCAAAAAGAAGTTGCTTAATAAATTGTTATTAAAGCAATCAAGCCATTCCATAACAGAACGTTACATATTGAGTTTACAGAGCTTGAAAGAGTCATATAATTTCGTGGAATTAAATTGGGATTTTAAAATAAGGCAAGCTGGTCAAATAAGTATGGTCGCTGAATGGAAAACTAGAAGACAACTATCCTAGTGTTACACTTCAATGTTTGCCCTCTATGTGCAGGGAATTGCCAGCTTCCAAGGCTAAGGCCAAGGTTTCCATGGAGCGCTTGATCTCAGGCAAATACAATTTGACCTTTTACTCCCCCCTAAATGTCAAGTAGTCATAACCTGATCTAATAGAAATTCTGTTGAGATCTGAAAAAAATCTAATAGTCGGTGATTATTTAAGGCATTTTTTTTGCCATTCTGAAAATATTATATGTTCAATTAGAAAAAATTAGAAACTGTAGAAGAGTAAGAAGGGATCACCCAACTTTTTATTGCGAAAGAAAATCACCATGAGCATACTTTCCAGCATAATTTTCCAGCATTTCGGTGCCTTTATGTGAAGAGGATGCTTAGCCAGAGTCAGTGTGGGAGGAAAGATGGCTGAGTGCTTGTTGGCACAAGAGCCTGGACTGCAAGATCAGAAATACCAATTTCTACATTGAGTTTTTCTGTTGAAACCAGCCTGAGTGCAAATGGATCATAAGAAGACAGCTACGAGAATGTGAAGCAGTTTCTTCCGATTTTATCTGTAACACTGGGATAACCCTTTTGCCTATTGGGAAAGTGTATACCTTGGGTTAGGCACATGATAGCCAGGGAAATGAGGTGTAACCTGCAAGATAAGCCTTTTCACACCTCTGTTTGAACTTGTTCTGTCTTTCCTGTGAGTCGAGTCGTGCCCTAGGTTTGGTTCTCTCTTTTTGTGTCCTTTTGAAAACAGATGTAACTTAATTGATGTCCCTTCTATAATACACATCAAAAGTTAGATACTGGGGCCATTGGATAGTTTCTCTTATTGGAGAAATTAGAAAGTAAGCTCCAAGGGAAGCCTAGAACAAACTATCTGTAGTGAAAGTCTAGTCTTATTTTTTTCCTAATCTATTGTAGAACGAGCCTCTTGTCAAATACAATAAAATACAGATTACTAGAAAAATTAAAAGGGGAAAAACAAGTTCAAATCCAAATTTTATATTCAACAGACTTAAAATTACTCTGTGGGATTGCTATAAAATTCCTAAATGCTTTTTCTTGTTTCTGTACTTAATATGGCTCAGGCTTGTTCTGGACCGCAGACCACGTGTTGAATTTTGTAAGATATAGAGAATGGATCATTTCCAATGGACTTGCAACCTTAGATGCAAAGTATAAGCAAGTTCATTGGGGCATAAACTTTGGAAATAAGGCCATATTCTAAATTGTTTATCTCTGTCAGTTTTTAGAAGTTAAAAAGTAAATAGCAGTGGTCAAGACAGAGTCTCTTTTCTCGGGGAGTAAGGTAGAGATAGAAAATAAATATTAAGAATTTTTTATAGTAATAAATAGAAAATAAAAAGAATAATAAGATAGAAAATGAAAGGGGAATAGGGCTATTTTAAATATACTAGTCCAAGAAGTTTCCCTGAGAAGTTACATTTATGCACATACCTCACAAAATAGTCAGATATTCAGAGATGCTGGAAGAATATTCTGGGCAGAGGACAGCAAGTGCAAAGGCCCTGAGGCAGATGTATCCAGGACAAATTCAAAGGTAGAAAGGAGCTAGTGAAGTCTGTAGAGAGCAAACTGAAAGCAAACTGATGTGGCCAATGTCATCTTTGGGCTTTATGTTATTTGGTAGTAAACAAAAGAAGAATAAATTAGGGAAATGTAGATAGGAAAATGGTATCATGGGTAGCTTAAGAGTGAAATTGTAGGAACGAGTGAGTTGGGTTGCCACTGGGAAACATTCATGACCCAGGAAAAACAGGAATCTCATCCATGACTTAGCCCAGAGTCCTGGGCAAGAGGGGCCTGTTGCTTTATGGAAAAGGTGATAGATGAGGAGCCCGGGAGGAATGGGCTTTGGAGAGAGGGTCCTGGCCTCAGGCAATAATAAGAAAGCTTTGAAGGACGTATTAGAGAAGAATTTTCAGCAGTGGTTAGTACCTGAAGCAGGGGCATAGAGATGACTTTTAGGTGAACTTTGTCACATGTAATTCAATAGGCACTCTGAAATCAACTTGCCATTTATACCACTTTGGGATTTCAACAGCGTGCAGTACATTCATGTTCATTTATGGTTGAGCAATTGACTTCCTGCGATAGGAAAATGTTGAGTGTTTTAGGTCTATGAAGACCTGTCTTTCCATTGTCATCTTGATACTTCAATGACGAAAGGATGGAGATAGGCTAGTGTCCTTATCTACAGTGATTTAAAAGTTTTTTTCTGAACGTTGCATTTCCTATTATACTTTCCATCTAGGTCTCCATTCAACAAGTCTTTTACCTAAGATTTAAAAGATATTTTTTAAAGGTGATATTAGATACAGTAAGGTTTTCAACAGAGCAGACAACCTGAAGTGATCTAGTGAGGAAAAATATACTGCCGTGTAGTCCTACCTCAGCCAATCCCTGGGGGCAAAATTTAATTTGGAGTCACCCTAACTCCTGAAGTCACCTAGAGTTTATACTTAAACAAAGGAAGAAGAGATGCCCATGAATAAAACTTTCAATTTCGCTGTTTATTTTCTCTCATTTAGAAAACCAGGCTGAATTTATGACTTTTGCAGTATCCAGTGCTCTCTTTGAAATTGGACTTTTGCCCAGTTCAGGGTACAGGCTCAGATGAAGCCTGAGTGAAGGGTTCTACTTTAATTGATTTTAACTCTCATATACATATATAATTTTTTTATCTCATAATCTAAGAATAATAAATTTTTAGAGTAAAAAGGACACAAATATAATTTGGACTCTTTGCTTCTTTAACAGAAGAGGAAATGGAGGTGCCATGACTTTCCCAAGATCACACAGGTAGTTAAGAGCAGAGCCAAGACTGGAGCTAGGACCAGTCTACTAACATTTTGTTTCCTGCACTTTCTTCTTTTATCATGCAATTTCTTAACCTTTGGATATTCCAAATGCTGGAACCATGTTATAAAGTAGCAAGTTTCCTTCAAATATTAAATTCTGGAGGTAGAGAATATTTCAGCAACTAATTGGAATTGGAAAATGTCTTGTGTTTTGTTTTTGGCATTTAGGTTTCCCTAGGACGTTAGTTCAGGCTGAAGCCCTGGACAGAATCTGTGAGCTGGATCTAGTGATCACTTTGAACATTCCGTTTGAAACACTCAAAGATCGTCTCAGCCGGCGTTGGATCCACTCTCCTAGTGGGAGGGTGTATAACCTGGACTTCAATCCACCTCATGTACATGTAAGAATATACAAAGTACCCTCACAAACTGACAAGAAAGAGGCAAAACATTTCAGCTGAAAAGTAGGAAAAAGATGTGAAGATACTGTTCACAAAGAACAAATATGCATAGCCAACAAATATTTAAAATTTTCATTCACAAGGAATGCAAAGTTATAAACATTGATTGCTAGTTGGGATTTGAGGAAGACGGTACTCTCATCTTTATTATTTATATGGAATATTAATATTCTTTTAAAAAAGCAACCTAGCAATGAATATGAGGGATGCCTTCCCAGCTCCTGGGTGCTATAGGTTCAATAAAGTTTCAGTGTCTTGTTCATTTTGGCTGAGCATTAGTCTCCTTTCGAAGCCTTCTTTTAAAAATGTAAGTAGTCCCAAATTCCTTTGTTAGGTCTCTTTCTCCTTTCCATTCTAAGAAGCTACTATAAGAAAAAAATGACTGAGAGGAAAGGAGGGCTCTAATATGCACTGAAGTCCAGCACAAATGCCTCGTTCACATGCTGGCTCTGCCTAGACCTGCTTTTGCAAAGATTCTCATAAAATTTGAGAAGCTTTAACACTGACCTGCCTACTTGCCTTCCAAAGACTGGGTTCTCTTAAAGGAACACCTGCAATTATACTGCTGCTTCCAGAGACAGCAGTAAAAGGGCCAACTCAACCAGCTACTATGGCCCAGCTCCCCCAGAAGGATGATGCTGCTGCCCTACCCTCATCTGCTCTTTCTGAAAGCAGTTGTACTTGCTGGTACACTGACGTCCTTGAAAACGCTTCTGAGCTTTGCAGCCACAAGTGAAATAAAGGAGGGGGATGGATGATGTCCAGCCTCTCCCATCCTCATCTCTCTTGTGTCAGGGTAATAGCCATGGACATGGCAGGCAGAATTCTGATGTGTCCAATTTGCTCTTTGTAAGTATGATTCCTAAAGAGGTTAAGTAAAATACATCTAAAATCAGATTTTTTTTTAAATGAATCTTTTCAGTGCTCAGAATGTTTGTTCCTGATTATCCAGTGTATATGGTTCATGCTTATTTTAATCCACCTTTAGATAAGTCATCATTTGATTTAGTAAAACAACCTGAGTAAGATCAATTTCAGAAAAGCTACATGATATAATTTGGAAGTAGGGAGAGAGAGGATTGAAATATTTTCTTCTAGATTAGTGTTTTTCCTAAGTAAACCAGTTGATTTTTTGAGACTTTTATTTTCTGTATTAAAAACTCAGGCTTTAGAAAGCAGTTCAGTTTTAGGAATGTTTAGAGAACCAGTGTGACATTGTCTAAAGGTTGCTTTTCCTGAGGGGGAGGTTGCATGGAAATTTAAACTGAATTGAAGATACCATTTATCAACAGCCCTGCAACAAATTTGGAAAACCTGAGAGGTTAATAAAGGTTAATGTCTGCTCTCATGAAATAAGATTGACATGCTATTAAGAGTGCTATTTCTTGAAGTACTTTCACCATTACCATTGTCACCAGGCCTAACTCATCATGTAGTAGGAATCAAAACGGATACATAGTTTTGCACTGGAAAGCTTTTACCTATGGAATGGCACAGCTGTCGCCCATATGGTTTCTCTGGTATTCGCAGGGGGTTGATGACATCACTGGTGAACCGTTAGTCCAGCAGGAGGATGATAAACCTGAAGCAGTTGCTGCCAGGCTAAGACAGTACAAGGATGTGGCAAAGCCAGTCATCGAACTGTACAAGTGAGTGTGTGTCAGCATTTCATGGCAGATGGCCAGCAAGAAAGGTGTGGAACCTAGTGGGAAGGGCCTTGGGATGAGGTGGGGTAGTGTTTCTTTCAGCTAAGATAAGCCTTACAGGCCCAAGGCCTCCCTAGAAGTAGGATGAAATTCTTGAGTTGTTTGTGGGAGATAACTTTACTCTAAAACTCTCTTAAGCTCTAAAACTTTATCGTCTCTGTCTGTTTGGTTGTAAATTGTGCCTAGACTTATTTCCATTTTGCTTTTCAAGTGGCTGAAATAATAATTTACATTTTGACACTCCCACCTATCTTATTTAGATAGATTAGAAGGGACTTTTTGGCCTAAATATGTCAAGAGGGAGTTTAACAGAAGAAAAGCTAAAACTATAAGCTGCAGATTGCAAATTCAAATGGCTGCAAGAGCCAGGAAGATATTGCAAATGAGTGTTAAACCTGACGTGGGGTGTGTCAAGCTGGGCACTTGAGTGACTGCTGAATTGGACAGCTCCTATGCTGCTCCTGCCAATTATCACCACAGGGGCACTGAGGCTCAATGTGACCTGTGATCTGTTTTTCAAGAGAAGCAGAAATCTGGCTCTCTGTGTGGAAAAAAATCTCAGTTTTTATATTGGCAAAAAATTACAAAATTTTTAGCAGCATGCAAGCCAAACAAAACCTGCACTCAGAACAGCAATTTGCAACCTCTGCTATATCCTTGTAGCCCCCAAATAATTCAGTAAGCCTTTAGGTCAGAGGTTCCTGTAACATAATTGTGATTCATCTCGTATATCTGATCATCGTAAGTAATAAGAGTTTTAGTGTTCCAAATTTTGTCAATGATTTGCTTTTCAAAAGCATGTAGTGGCAGGTTTGGAATTGTCCCTAAAGAATAATGTTCTCAGATACACTGTAAAGTCAAGAAGACAAAGTGTCATCATGACAAGCACGCCAGAATTGCAAAAACCATGACTTTATTTAGATATACCCAGTGGGGAGTGTTGATACATTTGAAGGGGCTGTTTGGCACTTAGTGTTGTGTGATATAGACCATGAGATCATGCTTGCCTTATACCCAGGATCTTCATCTGCCCTAACATTATGTCAAAAGGAAACGTAAAATGCTTTTTTGCGTTGGACTTTTTTTTTTTTTCCAGGAGCCGAGGAGTCCTCCACCAATTTTCTGGAACGGAAACTAACAAAATCTGGCCCTATGTTTACACGCTTTTCTCGAACAAGATCACACCTATTCAATCCAAAGAAGCATACTGAGCCCGCCCAGTGGAAGAACTAAGAAGATGTGATTCTTTCAATTGTATGTTTAGTATTGGTGCCATGTCCCAATTAGAAGCTAGCCGAGGTAGCTTGCAGCATCTTTTCTAGTTTAAATGGTAAACTGATGAAAACTAATGATAGAAAGTGTTAATGAAGAGGTTCTTCCCTGCCTCAAAAGAAGGGCTGCCTGCACGCATCGAAGATGTCTCTGCCTGTGTCTCAAGCAAGCCCTTCACGGGAAAGCAAGTACGGGCTGGATTTCAAACGGTGTGTAGCCCAAGCTCTCGAATTTTGACGGTCGTGTTGTTGCCATAGTAGCTTTTTACACTTGATGGTGGTGGCCTCTGATTCTCTCCATGCCCTGAAGACTGTTGAACCATAGCACTGGTAGGCCTGAGAATGCCAAGGGCTGTAGTTTGTTCTCTGGTATGCATCCCCCTGGTGACAAGAGAATTGAAGCCAGTTGTTCTCAGTGGTCGCTTCTCTGATTTCAAGTGACTGTATCCACAATTTTTTTTTTCTGTGAGGGGTGACACAACTTCTTTTCTGTATCCCTGCTCCATAGAATTTCTCCTTTTCCAACATCCTAGAATGAATGGATTCAGCTTCTGCTATTTTTATTAGACTGTATTTTTTTTAACATCTGTTTTCTCCCTCTCTAGGCTATTAGGTAATTGCTTTTGTCCCTCTGAAATTCCCTTCTAAGAGCTGGGAGCTAGGAGAAGATGTCAGATCACTTCATGTACCAGGAACCAATGTGGAGGGTCTACTTAAACTAGTCTGACCCTCATGGGTGGGCACTGCTCCTTTCTTTAATTGTAGAAAAAGAAAATCCTCAGAGCCTTTTTGGAAATTCTCAAAAAAAACCCCAAAATTCACCTACCTAAGTCTTAAAAGGTAATATCTTATATATAGATGTAATAAGACCATATGGAATTCCTGGACTGAAAGAACAGTTTAGTTTTTTGATATTCAAGACAAAAATGCATTTTGAAAATGCTGCTAAATGTTGATGCTGATAGTACTTTTCTCCTGTGAGTGACCCAGACATATTATAAGTAGTTGGTAAAAGGAACGGGGCCTGTGGGGCTGAGGATGCACGTTGCGCTAGCTGTGCCTAGACTAAGGATGACAGCTTTACAATGACGAGAAAACAAAAATCTTCATTTTTTTTTTTCTATTCCAAAGATTCTTTCTATAGGGTGGCCCTTAAGTCTAGAAATATAGGTAGTCTTATTTTGTGATTCATTGTAATGTAATATCAATAAACCCTTTATTAAGGATTTGCTTGGTTTCCAGACTTGGTGGCCACCTTCTATAATTCCTGCTCTCCTCTGGGAACAACAATGAAATTTATTCCTGTTGCCTTAAAAATAAATCCCTCTTCATGCATCATGATTATCCCCAGGGAGGATGCTTTCCTGTTCCTGGGAGTGACTTCCGTGTAATCATTGCCTTTGTGGTTTGGCGGAGAAGTATAAGAAATGAGAAATAGCTTGACCCCTGATTCCATACTCAACTCTCCATCCTTCCCTTCCTTCTCCCTTCCAGCGAAAAAGACTATTTCAGCCAATGTCGGGGTCACTCAGTATGTCTCAACAATGTTTGCTGTTTCTGAGATTGCCCAGAAACTGAGGGGCCTTTGCTCAGTGACACTGATAAAGGATCAACACCTCCTCTCTGGTCTTTGAAAGATGTTGCTTGTTTCATGTTTAAAGAATCTACTTCTGATTTTCTTCAACAAACTCTAATTTTTCCTTTAATAATTTTTGTAAGAAATTAAAGTTTTCCCAAAAGTATTTTGACAAAAGGAAAATTCAAGTGATGGCTTTTCTTGGTTTTTCTTCTATTGCCGCCACACATGCAGTTTCTTCACTGTTGCACAGAAAGTGTAGTTGGATGGTCTCTAAGATGCCTGCCTGCCTGTCCTTATCATCTTTGATTCTACCAGCTCTGAATTTATTTTGCTTTCTATTATCCCGACAGACTTCCCACTTACTTAGAATTTGAAAATGTTCCTGTGTCTAGTACCATTTAACACTAAGGCAAACATAAAAATAGGTCCCATTTATTGAAGGCCTACAGAGTGATATGTATGGTTTTAGGACCGCTACAAACATCTCATTTCATCTTTCAGGCATCCTATGATCCCATAAAGAAAGAAGGAAAGGTCAGAGATGTGAAGCATCTTGCCGAGGCTCCTGCTACCAATAAACAGTGTAGCCAAGACTCACACCCAGGTTTTCCTGACTCTGCAGCCTGAGTTTGCTCCTGGATGTTAACTAGCTGTGTCCTGCCCCAGGCAACCCAGGCCTTGAGCCTGCTTGGCTTGCTTATTTTTGCAAGTGGCCTCACATCAAAAATAGCAGAATTTCCTATGGTGACATTCAGCTTTGTGTGAGACTGTTCTTTTTTTCCTCTTTGCTTAAGCAAAAGACGCTGCTAGAGGAAAGTCTGAGCCCTTGATCCTCCTCCGTAACTACTCGTTTATAAATAAAGTGAAAGGCTATCACAGTAGGATGGCTTGGGTCCAGGCTAATCTCTGGAGGAGGCCAGCTCATGTTTCTTACCAACCCTTTGGTGTCCTTGTTTTTGTGCCCTTGAAGGGACCTTTTACCCTTGAGCCACCCTCAGCCATGGTGCTCACACTTATATCTGGGCTTCTGGGAGCTATCCAGATAGTACTTACTTTTCTTTCCTGAGATCAGAACAAATCACCCCCTTGCTCTCACCTGACAATAAACTGATCCTTCCTAAAGTACTGGCAGATGAACCAATGGTGACTGAGCACCTAAGGCAGGGTAGCTATCTCCCTGCATGACATTACACATTGACATGATTCTTAGTGCCAAATGCATGCCTTTGCCCACCATCTGATGTGGTGGCTCCACTTGTCATGCACAATTCTGGCAGAACTGGGGAGGACTGGCTTCCTGTCTTCCCTTCCCTTCCCTTCCCTTCTCTTCCCCTCCTTTCTTAGGGTCACTCCCATCACCCTCCAGCAGCCATGCTCAGATGAGCTCTAGCTTCACCCAGCTTTGCCCTACTCTTTGGTAGAAAAGGGAAAAGGTAAGAATAGCCATGGGTGAGAGAGGTACTGTTGTGGCTTTTCCTGCCACTTAAAATGTTGTTGAGATGTGATAATGTTAGATAGAAAAGATGTCTATGCAAACTTATGAATAGGGCTTTTATCAAATGTTCTCTGGAACCTGAGTTCAATATTTGAGTTTAGCTGTTTGTGTCATCAGTTTGCCAGCCTGCTGGAGGATCGTTGCTCAAATCATACAAATCACAAATTCCAAATGTGTTACAGTAAATATATTCTTAGTAACTGTTTAGTGATACTTCGTGCTAAGTGCATTGTATGCATTGCCTAATTGAATCTGCAACAGTTACTGTAGATAATAGATATTTCATTCTCTTGCTTCCTTGTGTTTAAAAATGGAAATAATTCTGTTCATGTAAACTTGTGTACCCATAGGGATTAATCAGGAAATTCAAAAAGACATTTTTGGTAACTTCCTTTAGTTCGAGCTCTCCATTCTCGTGAATGGATAGAACGATGTATTTGCTCCCACTGGAATCTTTGCTTTTGCCACTCTGATACTGAGACAGGAAACGCTCAGTGGGTCCTGGTGGTAGTTGCACACTGTATATACAGAGGGCTATGTCTCATCTGTACTCTGCTGGGTTACAGGATTTGGGGAGGCAGCCATATCTACCTGATGAATTTCTTTTAATACCTTTCATTTAACAGACAGGATATTTTCCTTGCTGCAGTTACTTTTGCCAGAGAGACAATTCATAAGGAAAAGTCATATTCACAATATGAATTGCTTTCTCTGTCTTCCCCTCCAGTTTTAGAAATTCCCTTATCTGTTTGTCTCGAAAGAAGACCCAGTAGTGGAGACTTCTTTTAATGTGGAAATGTGATCTGGTCATGTGGTCAGTTATCATCCTTTTTGTATATAACTGACCCAGTCTGGTTTCCAGATGAGAAGTGTGCAAGACCCAGATGTCAGGAAACCACGAAGCCATATTTCAGCTATGAAGAAAAATCTGCTTCCTGCATCTGTTGAGACATATTATAATTACAATTGTTTATAAATGCCATACCTTATCTTTCTTTTAACAAATTGCACAGTTCTTGCCAAAATAAATGCCATTACCCGTATGCTTCAGGGAATTCCCCAATTTGACTAGTGTGCGTGTAAAAAAGAGAAAAAGAGATAGAGAAAGATGATAAAACTTTTCCAAAAGGGAGAGAGCTCTTGTATGGATGGCATGGATATGCCTTCTTTCCTTGGTGATAATTAGGCTATTCCAAGAATGGCACTGTTGTCATTCGTGAAATAACAGGTTTCCTGTCTTAAAACTTTTCAGAGGAGCAGTGCACATAGAAGATTTTCCTTGGGTTAGTGTGTGTCTAACTCCATTTCATTAAACCTTTCTTCACTTTAAGGCTTTGGCTATAAAGTCAAAATACTAAGCAACAACAACAACAAAACTGATTTGCATTTAATTTAGAGAAGAGTAAAGGAAAGAAAAACAAAAAAAAAAAATAGTCTTTATATAAGCTCCAAGATGCCAGGGCGTAGAGGGCTTTTCTAGTTTTATGAGAATTTGTACTACTGATTTTTATATATTCTTGTTTTTTGAGATGAACAGATCTCTGGGGAAATTGTTGAGTTATAATGGCATTTCACTGTGATTTCTCTCAAGCTCAAATCAGTTCTCTAACCTAATGATAACGTGTCCAGTTTACTGTCCTGTGAAATGTCAGCTCTGCCTTCCCGGAAGTCATGTGTTTACGATGAGTCAGTGGTTTCCCTCAGTGTGAAAGTTGTCGCCCTCTTGATTTGGGTGTATGTGCTTATTAATACAAAGTATCTAAGCCTAAACTGTAAATGCTCTCCTAACTGTTAATTGTGTTATTGATTATTTTGATTATCTTGCTTGAAAATTATTCGTACTTTTTAATTTGATAGAAATAAAGATTTTTTTCTGCTTATAACTAGTGAATTCATTTAACATTTGTAGAGCGTTTTACACTTGATGATATACATCTTCACAGATATTCTCATTCGTGCCACTTTGCAACCACTGTTGACAATATTATCTCCAATATACAGATGGGGGAAAGAGAGAACATGGTGTTGCCTGGCTAGGATGATGGTTGGTGGCAGAGCAAGATCCTGAACCCAAGAGTTCTGGTCCCAGTCTCCTTTTCTACTATATCATGTTGTCTCACTTTGTATACCCTCAAGCACCTTGTTTGTCCAGCACTTTATTCTTCACATGTTTTCATCAACATTCTTCAGTTTTATTTGTGAAACAACTGGATGATGTGAGCATATCACAGCATCACACCCTAGCAGATCACATCCTACAGATTAGGAGGCTGCATCAGAGTATGTGACTCTAAAGTTATAGCATCCAGGACTACTTGCAGAAGTAGAAACTCCAGCAGGCCTGTGTGGTGAGAGTTGTTGGAGCCATGAAAAAGCTACAGCCTGTGTAGAAGTCCTCTACAACATGGGAGCAAATGCCCCGCTTTTCCCAACTTCGGGCTCTCCTGTCTCCTGTGCAGGCTTCCCATTAGCTGAATCCAGCCAGAAACCAGCGGACAGAGGAGCCTGAGACACATGTTCTTTAGGTTTCCATGCCCCTAGAAAGGTGAACTGGATATGATGACAGTGTGGTAAATTGTATTACTTCAGACCATGGTTTTAAAGTTTAAGCCTTTTAGGAGGATTTTACATCTCTGCCCCATTGGCTTCATGTTGAGGTGTGTGATTTGCTCTAGCTAATGGAATGTGAGAATAAATGAAGTCTGCCACTTCTGAGCAGACAACTTAGGAGCCAGCGCGTGTGCACGAATCTTTCCCTTTGCAATGAGCCGGGCGGTCTCATGGATCTTTTCTTTCAAACTTGGATCCTAAAGTGAAGACGTGGAGCAGGGATTCGGCATGATAGTGTGCATAAAAAATAAACCTTTGCTTTATAAGCCACTGAGATTTGGGTAGTTTGGTACCACAGCATAATTTAGCCTAACTAAGCTCACTGATAGAAATGGGCCAATACATCCTGTCATCCAGGTATGACTTTGATTCTTTTATCAAGCACTTTTAGCCTCTGGGAATGGAAAAATGAGTAAGACCTGGTTTTGGCCCTTAAATTCCTCACAGTCTCCTGGAGGTGGACACAGGGTTACATAACTACATAAACGCTAGAATTAATCACTGGGTTGTACTTGAGAGAATACAGAGGGAGTGACTCGTCTGACTAAGTAAAGATGAAGGAAGAGCTAACTGAGCCTGTCTGATGCAAGAAAGAGGGAGCCCACGCAGAGAGAATGGTATGTGCATGCCAGTTGGTGGCCGGAGTGGTGTGAGGCAGGACTGGAGAGGGAAGATTGTGTTGGGGAATTTTATAGACCTGGTCTTAACTGGTCACAGTAGGCAGTACAGACTCTGCCAGAAAGCGATTCATCAGATTCGCACAGGTCTGGACTAAGACGGTCATAGAGTTCAACAAAAAGGGATGGTTGGAACAGTACTAAGGAGTTAAATACTTCTGGGGAAGAAGTCAGGAATAAAAATGATTGAAATGCGGGTGAGTGTGAGGCAGTAGGGAGGAGCAGGGGCCATGAGGAACTGGACTGCACTGCTCTCCCTGAGCTCTGGACCATTTATTACCACCTTGAATGTTGCCCAATGCTGTCCGGTCCTTCAGTTTGTTAAGAGAAACCAGACACCTGTTCTTATTTGAAATCTTACATTTAAAGGTTTACAATTTAAATTTTTGCACAAGCCAAACAGCATATTCGTTCAAGCCAATTTCGGACTTCTGGATTAGAGACACAGGAGATAGGAATGAGGGTCTTCATGGCTAGATATCTATGAAGTAAGGAGATAGGATGTGTAAGGGTAAACGAGTATGAAGGGGAGGATTTTAAACTTCGACAATAAAAATGCATAGTTACGTAGAATTCTGCTTTATCAGAGAATACCTTCTATTCATATAAATCACTTGAGTTTTTTCCCCAGAGTTCAACTGAGGGAGAGTTTTTGCATATTCATTTCAGCCAGTTAATATGTAAGCATCTAGTAATTAAATAAAAACCATACCCATACTTGGATAAACCTACCTAAACTGCATGTGTGTTTTATATACGTGTGTGTGCGTACATATATGTGTGTGTATTAATAAATGATGAGTTAAAATTTATTGAGGATTTACTCTGTGGCACCAGGCCATAAGCCAGCATTGTATACCAGTTACAGATGATGACTTCAGGCTCAGAGAAATTAAGTTATTATACAAGATCACCCACCTGATAAGTGGTAGAATGAAGACTTCAATTCCAGTGCTCACTTCCGTGATTAGTCATCTGTTCTTCATTCTGACTTTCACTACCCAAAGACCTAGAGGGACCCAATCAAGAGCCCTGCTATCAAGGCACCTTTGGCCTTGGGCAGAACTGCTAGGAGTTGGGGGAAAGCTCTGCCACTTGGAGGCAGCTCGGGCCTGAGCTGTACTGAGTCCTGTGGCCAACTTTCCACCCGGATCCTAGGGCGAGTCCCTTTAACAAGCCTCGAAGGCCTTCTATGGAGAAATTATATCTCCTGTCTCATCAGTACTTGACAGCCTTGCACTCCTGCATTCTAGAACCATACACGCTGAGCAGAGAATAAGGTTTCCTAACAAGGAATAATCAGGGATATCAAAATGAAAGGTCCATATCTAGATCAGTCAGGATGGACCAGCCACTGCCTCCTCAGTAATGGCCCCCATCTAATGACCACTCTGGGTCCACTGACTATGTCATATACATCAACCATCTTGGGTGCACTGACCATGTCAGACTACTTTGGACATGCGGACCACTAGGGTATATCAACTACCCTGGGCACATTGATTATATCTGTTACCTACCACAATGTGGATGGCTTCTGTCAGTCCAACAGGATCAGGGAGAAGGGGGTATCGGCTAAAATTGCTCAGAGGCCTGAATGAACCATCTTCTATATTTATCTATAAAAAACTGTGCTGTTTCCCCTAGATGAAACCAATAAAACAGCCTGATTATCTAGTGCTCATATAAAAAAGTCTTATCTAAAAATTTATAATTTATCAATTGAAGCTAGATAGTGAGGATCCATTGAAGATAATGCCTAAACTGAGTCTTTCTACACATCTTCCAAAAACCATACAGATGAAGGACAGCACATGAAGTCATAATTAACTTACCACACAATACGATCATATCACATGGAATACCGCAAAATCCTATTTTATTTATTTTTATACATCTATAGCACCCGGTCTTCCTAGGTGGTCTTTCTAAGTGGTCTCCCACCCAAGTCCTAACCAGGCCCAACCTGCTTAGTTTTCGAGATCAGACTAGATTGGGTGTGTTAAGGGTGGCATGGCATAGGCTTCTATTTTATTTTAATGGGGAGATAAGTATCTGAGATCAGTGTACCAGCCATGGAGCCCATGAGGAAGTGCAGAATCAGGCAGAGATTATTTGGAAAGAGGAAAACGTGATGGTGTCCCAGAAAGTCCCACATGTAAGTGGAGAAATACTGAGAACAGCCATGCTGGATTACAACACTCGCAAATGGGGAATTGAAAGGAAGGGGCTTGAAAGTACATGGGTCTAAAGGGGTAATAATTGAGAGGGTAAAACTTTTGGGAGAGATTTACGGAACTTGAAAGAAGGAGACATCTCTTGGAGATTTGATGATGAAGAGTGAAAAATAAAGAAGCTGGTGGGAATTGAGATTCCCACAGAAATCGGAGTTTTGTGAAATTGAAGACACTAAACTCTCCCTAAACTTCCACCTCCACCCTCCTAAGACATTATTAAAGAAGTTGCATTTCACTGTGCCAACTGAAGAGGGCACTCTTGAACTAGAAACTAGTAAGCCACTTAAATCCTTCACCCCCATCTGTAGAAATACCTGGTTCAAGAAAATCCAGACTTGAAAATAAACAGAAGGGAAACCAATATCCACACAAAGTTATTTTGAAAAGGAAATGTGAATCAAAGTTCTTCAGCTAATGAAAACACTCAAGCCCAACCTGAAGCAGAAGAAACTGTAGTACAATACTCTAGCACGCATCAAATATTGTTAGACAAGCAATAACAATATATTTTTAAAAGCACAAATTAAATTCACAAATACAAAAGAGAAGCGAGCACAAAACAATAACGTGAAATAAGAATTGACTGAACACAAAAGAAAGTGTAGGAGAAAACAAAGATCTCAAAAATTAGAACTAAATTACAAATGCGCAAAGGAGAAGAGATTTTAAAAGTATACAAAGGAGCAATGGAAAGTGAAATGAAAATGTCCAAGAAATTAAAATAAGAAAAAACAAAAGCTTCAGAAAGAAAATAAAAATAAATAGCTGTAGAAGACAAAGAAGATCTAACATACTTATAACTGAATTCTCTAAAGAAAAAACAATAAATCAAAACCAATATTAAAAGCTATAATGTAATAAAAACTTACTAAATAGAATAAATCTTAAATCTACATATTGAAAGAAAAACTGTGGAGCTGTGAAAATTGACTCAGAAAAGTCACCTTTAAGACATTTTACCCAGGTGGAGCCACGGACCATACCCTGGGTATACCAGGCCCCCCAGTTGAGCTGGGGGTGCCAGGCCTTGGGGACACCAGGCCCTGGGTGCACGCCATGAGCGTGTGGGAGAAATGCGTCTTCAGCGATCCAATTCTTAAGGGGAAATGGCAACATCCATAGGTCGGGGCGAAATTGGGGTGGAGGGATTAAAGGGGGGAGAAAAAAAAAAAGACATTCTACTATATCCAAGAAAACTCCTCTGGCCTGTAGGCAAAAAGACCAAGTGATTCGAAATACAAATGAAAACAACAAAGGAGCAACATTTCATGAAAAGGAAGTTTGAACCAAAGATTTTATATTCAGCCAAGCTGACCTTCAATGATCAAGCAATATGACAAAAATGTTTATAGTCGCTGACCCTGGGTGAAGGGCACCAGGGGTAGTAGTATTTTAGCTTTTCTGTAGATGGGAAAGTTTCTAAATACTACATTGGAGAAAATTTTTGTTAAGTCTAAATAAGTATTGACTATTTTTTGATCTCTTAATTCTTCCCTCTCCCCAGCGCTGGCAACCAGTAATCTACTTTGTGTCTATAGATTTGCCTATTCTGGGCATTTTGAGAATAATATATATATATATTTTTGTATAAAGGGAAATAAGTGGTCTTTTGTGACTGGCTTTTACACTCAGCATAACGTTTTTAAGGTTCATCCATGTTGTAGCGTGGGTTAGTACTTCATTCCTTTTCATGGCCAAATAATTTCTATTGTATGGATGTACCACATATTTATTCAGTCATCAATTGATGTACACTTGGCGTGCGTCCACTTTTTAGCTATTATGAATACTGCTGCTCATGGACATTTGTACAGGTTTTATGTGACATATGTTTTTAATTCTCTTGGACATATACCTAAGAGTCAAATTACTGGGTCATACAGTAACCCTATGTTTATTAACTTTTGAGGAGCAGCCAAAAGTGGTGCAAAGTGGCTGCACCATTTTACATTCTCACCAGCAATGAATGTGGGTTCCAATTTCTTCACACCCTTGCTGACACAATAGCAAGGTTAAGTAATGTGCCCGAGTGCCCACCCAACCCACAAAAGTGGGGATAAACCAGTAAATCCATATTTCAAACACTTTTCTCTCTAGTCGTCTAAGATTTTTTTAGCAAAATGATTGTTCAGCCTATTTCAATATCCAGCATAGAGTCTGACAATAGATGTTTAGTGTATATTAATTGAATAAGAAAGAATAATCTATGAATGGAATAAAGCATAATGTAACAGAATAGGATTTGGAATAAAATGCACCCAGCACTCTGCTTGGTTACAGATCTAGAGATGAGCCCTAGAGGCATAAAGCATATTTCTAGAGCAGCCCTGTTCAATATAAATTTCTGCAACAACAGAAACATTTTTTAGCTATCCTGTTCAATACAGTGGTCACTAGCCACATGTGGCTACTGCTCACGTGAAATTCATTAGTTCAACTGAGGAAATGATTTTTAATTATTTAATTTAATTTTATTAATTAAAATGAACTTAACCACATGCGACTAGTGGATATTGTATTGAACAATGCCACTCTAGAAGCTTTGATCTTCCTTGTATTTTCTGCACTTGACCTTAAGAAGGATGAATTGCGTGAGGTGTGTACACAAGGATTATGATCGTGCTGACAAAGTTAGATTTAGTTAGCTTACCCTGAGCTCATCTAGGAGGTATATCAGGCTTGCTGAGGGTCACCGGCAACATCAACAAAACTCGCTTTTCAGGGCAGCAGAAACCTTGAACCCAGGGCCCTCCAGGCAGATCAGACAGAGGGCAAATTGCTAAACTCCTTAGGGAAGAACTCATGACTGAGAGACTGTGACAGCTGTTAAGGGCAGGACCACCTCCCTATCACCCAGTGGTCATGACTTCCAAAGTTCATGAGTCACCAAGTTCACGTGGAGAAAAAGCTTGTAGAATTTTAGGAAACTTTATTGGCCTCTTAGTGTATGCCAACCCAACCCCTTCCACGAAAACGAGTCCCAAATTCATATCTTTTCTACTTCACCTTGCACCACCTCTCCTTTGCTTACTGAGCTTCAACCACACAGGTCTTCTTTGTTCCTGCAGGACACACTGTGATTAAGAGTACAAATTCTGAAGTCAGATCATAGGAGTTCAAATTCTTCCTTTGCCATTTATTAGCAACTTATTAACATTTCTGTGCCTCAATTTTTTCATTTGTGAAATGAAAATAATAGTACTTAACAAATTAGTAGTTGAAAATGGTCATGGGGATGGGGAGCATGGCATAGAGAATGCAGTTAGCATTAATGTAATGGCTAGGTGGAGAGCCAGAGGAGAGAAAAGCAGTTAGGGGGATTGTTTTATAAACTATATAGATGTCTAACCAAACAACTGTATACTTAAAACTAATAAAATAAAACTAAAAAAAAGAGAGAGAGAAAAATAAGTACTTACAGGGTTCCTGGAAGTATTAAATACATAAATATATGTAAAATACTTAGGTCATGCCAAACACAGAGTAAGTATAATGGGCTATCATCATCAGTAATAACGGTTCTCTTTTGTGGGACATTTCCTATACTTTGAATATTTTTCTCTGGACAACTGGTCATCCTACAGGTCTCAAAGTCAATGTCATTTTCTCAGGGAGTCTTTCCCTCTCAGGAATGCAGTTGCTCCCGCCCCCCGTCCCCACCATTATATGCTCTAACGGTGCTAGTACCCGGGTATTTTCCTTCAGAACACTATTCTATATGCATGATTATCAGTTTGGTGATTGGGTGTTAATGTCTTTCTCCTCCATTAAATTTACAAGCTTCTTGAGTAAAGAACCACAGTTGTTCAGTTGTTCAGTTGTTCATAAACTGTATCCTAAGGGATTAGTGCATTATCTGTTCAAAAGCAGTTGTTTAATGAAGAAAGAATTCATGGTGGCATGACAGTTGTAGGAGAAAGCAACCTAATATTTTTAAGCCAAGCTCATAGAAGCACGTTCTCTTAAACATTTGTGTTGTCAAAACCCTTCTCCACATTGTAACACCTTTACCTATCTGCCCGGTTCGTTTCTCCATCATCATTAACAACCAGCAGTTATGTCATGGAAGAAACATAAACCAGAAAACGTAATTCAGAGAAATTTGTCCTCCGAGATTGCATCAAATGATCTAATTTGCTTTTGTGGCCCTTGGAGAGATGTTGATAGCAATCTAGCTAATCTTCCTTTGGAAGCGTCCCATGGTATCGTTGCTAAGGATACCACTCAGAATCAGATATTTCTTCCCCAGTATGTAGCTTATGTGTGTATTAGTAAGAGTATTCTAAACTGCTATAAAAAAATGCAGATCTCAATGCTAGGCATGGAAAGGATTTCTTGCTCACATTGCAAAGTCCAATGTGATTGATGGAGAAATGACCATTCCAATAGTCATTCAGGGACCCAGGCTCCCTCCCTCTGGTAGCTCCATGTTCCTTCCGGGCTTTAAAGTTGGCTGCTGCACCTTCAACCTCCAGCCAACTGATGTGTGTACAAAGAAGCTGAAGGGGTATATGAGAGGTTCAGATGTCAGGCATCTAAGTAGTGTACATCATTTTACTCCATTTCCTTAGCCAGACCCAATCACGTGGCCATGACCAACTGCAAGTTAGGCTGAGAAAATAGGCTAGCTGTGTGTCCACAAAGGAGAGAAAAGTGGATATTGGGGAGCAGCAGCCTCACTGTCACAAAAGCAAATTAACGCCGTGATAACAAAGATACACAGCAAATGAGAAATAAAATTCCAATTTTAACTATAATTATACTTCAGTCAAAAAAGGGAGTGTGTTCACATTGTAAGTTTTAAAAGCATGCAGGATTTGCCTGAAGGAACACACCCCCATCCTAACTACTGCAAAAGCACTCTCCAGTAGAACAAAAGATGTGAGGATCGCAGACCTGGCCAGAGGCTGATTTGAAATGGCCAAGGCTATCCCACATAGCTACAGCTCAGTTCCTACTATAGCCCACCTTATTTCCACTTACCTACCATCACCAATGGAGTCTTCTCTTTCAGTGGGCCTAAAAGTAGATTTATTTTTTTTATTACACAATTAAGATTCATTCACAGAAAGTTTGAAAAAAGAAAAGAAATAGACATGAAAAAAAAAATCACCTATCATCACTTAATCAGGTTGTTATTTTCAAAAAGGTCTCTGACAAGGAGATTGAAGAGGGAGCCCCAAATCATCCTCCTTCAGCCCATGCCAGCCATTCCTACAGCCTTGTCCTTCTCCACCTTGAAACTCTCTCGTCTAAGCATCTATAGATAATCACTCCATGTATTTCATTTCCCACTCACTGAGGTATACAGCTAAACTCTGAGCCATGGGGTAAAAATTTCAAAAAGGTCCCTTCCTTTTGATAGATTTTCTAGTCTCTGCATAAAAGTTCTTCTCTGATAGATAAGACTCGAACACAAAAACCTTTTGTCACAAACATGTTGTGCCATTTAAAAGAGGAGGGTGAGGGTAGCATAATTTGAACATTGCTTTATGCCAGATAAGCCTGGCATACAGAGGAGAAATTGCACAGAGAAGCTAGCAACTTGCTCAGGGTTGCCAAGAAGTGATCAATCCTGTGCTTTTAGCTGCTCTTCTCCTCTGCTCCTAAGCTCCGGATATTGTAAGGAAGATAGGGAGGGAGGATTTCTGGAAAAGCCCCTAGAAAGCGGGATGTTTGGATTATATTGGGGTATAAATTGTTATAGGTCAGAAAACATTTTTGAATATCTCTGGCAAAGACTGTTTGTTCCCCTAGGCATCACCTTGGTTCCAGCTTCTGCTTGGTGACCCAAACCTCCGGACTGCTGTAACACCTCTCCTTCTGCATCTTCCAGCCTAGAGTGGTAGTGACTTTCTACTGGGGCTATTTTCTGAACTAACTCACGATCACCACTTCTCTGCAGTAAAGTCCATCTGTTCTGATTTAAAATGAAAACAGAATACATATCTATTTATTGAGAGCCTCCTTTTGCCAAGTCTGGTGCTGAGTGCAGAGAATCCAGTGACTAATAAGCTGGGTGTCAGATGCAAAAATGGGGAGCTTTAGTCTATGGAGGAAAGACAGATTTTTAAGCATGTATTTTCCATACAATATGGAAAGAACTATGACAGAGCATGCGTAAGGTCTTGTGGGAACACAAGATCACGGTCAATTGGTCAAGGAAGAGCGATGGCCATCTCATCCATCTTTCATGACTTTTAGGCTATCTGCTCTCTGGAGACAAGTGAACAATAAACCATTGTGTCTAGAGCTTTGAGATCATTGATTCAATCCCTTCAGTTTACAAAGGAGGATATGCAGACTACATTTTTCCCAGTGTTTACTTTTCCTACCCTGGTTTACATCATTCCTCTCTGCCCCATAAAAAGGATAAGAATCTGTAGGATAAGAATTCCGACTATTCCCTTACTAGTTGTATAACTTTGTGCAGTTATTTAATATCTTTGCCCCCATTTATCCATTAGCAAATGGATCAGTATAATTTCTGTCATTGATCATTGGCTCCTATTTTACTAAGGGAGAAGTTACAGCCTAACAGAAGCCTATGAGGTCTACCAGATCTCTCCACCTCTTTTCCTACATCAGTCCTTTCTGTTCCCTCTATTTCATCCATCCCTGTCCCTCTGCTCTTCTTCAACCATACCAGACTCACTCCCACCATAGGGCCTTTATTCCAGCTGTTCTTTCTGCCTCTAATGCTTTTCCCTTGGGTACCTATATAGCTGACTTTCTCTTCCTTAAAGTCTTTGCTAAAATTTTCTCTCTCAACCAGGTATCCCATGACTACCCTATTTAAAACTGTAACCTGACCATGTCCTCCTTTCCCAACCAACGTTCCTAGTCCCCTCACCTTGCTCCACTTTTTCTTTTATCCATAGCACTTATAACTTCTGTCAAACTTCATTGCTTATTTATTTGTTTTACTGTTTACTGTCTGTCTCTCCCCAACTCCTCCCCCAATAGAATATGAGCCACACAGAACAGAAATCTCTGTCTGTTTCATTCCTCATGAATTCCAAGAGCTCTTATAGTATCTGACACAGTTAGGTGCTTAGTTGATGTTCATAGTTTGTTGTCAATAAATGTAATGTTTGTAAACTTCTTAGCATGGTGCACAGCGCAAAGTATTATCAAAAAATAGCTCACAGTTATTCATTGCCAAGTGATGTTCTGAGGGTTTACACATAACATATTCAACCTTCACAACAACCCTAGAAAGAGGGCACTTATTATCCCCATTTACAGATGAGAAACTGAGGCACAGAGATGTTAATGCAACTTTCTAATGCCATCATGCCAGTAAACTTGAGAGTCGGGAATAGTGAGTGTGGCATCAGGGTCTGTACTATGCCATCTGCCTCTCTCAATAAATACCTTTTATATTTTTAGGTCAATTTAAAAATAAGTCAGCATTTTTGAAGACCTGAATTAGTACTACAACGAGGCTCATTATAATAACATTATAATGCATGAAGCAGGCATGCAAACTCCACATGGTACTTTCTACTACTTCTCATTTTCCCATCTCACCCCATCTTTGCACCTGACATCTTCCATGGCAAATCTACATTGCCAACGAAGGATTCAATCCACCCCCATTATCCCCACCAGCTACCTTCAGGCACAGATTTAGCAGAAAGTGAGGTCCAGAGGTTTTGTTCCCTTTAAAGTACTGAGGTCTTAAAAGTAGGTGCATCATTGATTAATAAAGCATTTGAAAAGTAGATTATTGGATTATTGTTAAAAGAGTACTTCCACACATGCTTTCATTGGAATTGCCCTGTTGTGAACAAGGTAAGGCAGATATTATCCCTAATTTACAGATGAAGACAAATAATTAAGCGATGATGTTAAAATGGCGTGTAAATTGGACTCAGTCCAGCTCTCTGATGCCTAGCCTGGTGCTCTTTTCATGTCGTTCAGTGGGAGAAAGAGGCACAAGGTTTAGTTTGAGCTCTGTAGGTGCTCAAAGAAGATTTCTATGGTTTTAACTTGTGACATTAAGTTTTGTCTTTGAATGATCGTCCCCCTTTCTGTGCCTATTTTCCCACTTAATGGGGTTCTTGCAGAACCCCAATTTCTGTGAGGAATGTTCATTCAGCATAATGCTTCTGCTCTCTGATGATGAGACTCTGGGCGTAACCTCGCTATTACTGGTTGGGATTCTTCTTTGGCTGGTGGGGGCCTGTGCTAGCTAGTCCCTGAAGACAATTTTGAATGATTCTGCCCTAGTATGTGCATGTCACTCCTCCCATTCAAAGGTGAAGCTTATGAGCCCTCTCTTGAACAGTTGAGCCTATAACTGATTTGACTAATAGCATGTGCAGGAAGTATTTTCTGGGGACTTTGTAGCTAAGGCATCTAAGGGACTTTTGGGCCAGGGCTTTAAGAAGCCTGGCATTTCGAGTTTCTTCCCTTTTGGACCCCAGTTACCATGTGAAGAATAATCAAGGCTGTTGGCTGAGCTCCCAGCTGACAGCCAGCACCGTCTTGTGAGCTATGTACTCACCATCTTAGAAGTGGATCTTCAAGCCCTGAGCAACCCTAGCTGACATCATGTGGAGTAGAAATTGCTGTCCCCTCTGAGCCCTGCCTAAACTGCAAAATCATTTGCCCATAAATGATTGTTGTTGTTTCAAGCCATTAGATTTGGGAGTGATTTGTTATGCATGAATAAATAATTGAAATAGATCTCTTAGATGCCCTGAAAATATTTTACATGAGCGATTTTCTTTCCTCTCACACTAGTAACCACTGCTGGAAGATTCATAGTTGGGAGGCTTTCTGTAGATATTGCTCTTTAAACTTAGCTTTAGCTAAATCTTGTAAATTTGGAGAACTTCAGATTAGAAAGTGAAAAGTGGAGACTGCCCTTAATTGCTTTCCGCACTAGTAATAGTCCTACTGGCATCGCCGCTGGGGTAGCAAAGCAACACCGTTGGTTCCGAAAGCACTCCAGGTGCCTCTCGTTGGTGCAGTGCAGTTTGTATTCCGGAACTCTCTCTAAGGGAGGGTAGATAACAGGACCCCTCAGAGTTAAATTATGAAGTTCGAAGGGTATCGCCTTCACCAAAACTCAACACTTTCCCATTTCTCTCTCTTTAGACACACACACACACACACACACACACACACACACACACACCACACTCGTTGCAAAAGAAGGTGCCATTGTTTTTTTATCTGTAATTGTCTCTCTAAATGGACATAGTATTATAATAAGTTACCATTTATTGAACCTATTCCGTGCTTTACATAGAATAGTAAATCGTATCACAACCCAGTGAGGTAGGTGTTATTTACTATCTTCATTTTACAGATGGGGAAACTGAGACTGAGCGAAGTTAGGCAAGCTGAGTAAGATCACAGTTAGTAAATGGCAGAGCCAGGATTCCACTCAGCTCTGCATAGCTGAAAACTCTGCTAGCCCCCTCTTCTCTCTCTCTCTCTCTCTCTCTCTCTCTCTCCCTCCCTCCCTCCCTCCCTCCCTCCTCCCTCTCTCTCTCTCTCTCTCTCTCTCTCTCTCTCTCTCTCTCTCTCTCACACACACACACACACACACTCGCATGCACAGGATAATCTTGTATCATTCACTTTTGAAGACCGTCAGTTTCATATTTCTGGACCCAACTTCATAAGCACAATGACATGAATGAAATTCAAAGGACTTTTTATTTTTCTCCTATGTCCAGCGAGCCAGATGGACAAATAAGTGGGCTTATTTGTTTCCATTTTTGACATTTGAAAAGAAATTCCTCGTTGCTAGTGCTCATGGATGTGCCTGAGGGCACTTTGGTATTTCTGCTTGGGTGGAAGATCTCTCAGGCTTCATTCTTTTCCCATGGACACCAGGGACTGCTGGATCTGCCTGGAGCAAGCCATGACTGTGGGAGCCAGAGACTCTGGCCTTGTTATAGCTCCATGTTGGAGAAGTGCCCTGAAATCACATGATGTTTGGACTAAAAGGGCAAGCCAAAGAATGTTTTTCTCATCCTGCCCTGACTAGTGAAGTCTAAGTAGTGAGCAAGCGGGCCCCTCCAAGGAGGTATTCTGATTCACTGGATGGATCAGGACAATGAAAGAAAAGGTGAGTCTCTAAGCCAGGCCCACTTAGGGGGTTAGGGAGTCAGGACATACAGGGAAGGATGGTAGGAGACTCTGGAAAAAAACTTATATGTCATATTTTTAAAATCTCCTCCATTAATGTGAGTGGAGGTGGTGATGGTAATTAAAGTAGTAAGCCAGGAGAGGAAGGGACAGAACCAATATTTCACAGGTGGTTTGTGTAACCAGGACAAGATTCCAGGTATCCTAACCCCAAAGACAACTAAGAAATCCCAGGAACAGAGGGCAGCCCTTGTCCAGGGTATTAGTTGGTGGTATGTGACAGCTATTTCTAGGTAGCATTGTTGATTAGGTTATTTCTTCTAACGGCCTATTTTTCAGACTTTAGTCTGGATGCCTTGAAGAATAAAGTTGGTACAAAAGAAAATTCAGCTTGCTGCTGACAGAGAGAAAGACATACCTCTCAATTTCTACCCTCTTCCCAGTCTCTGTCACCTCCCTTCTTTATTTCATATTTACATCTTCATATTCCTCTGGATTAGAGAAAGAATAAAATAGGGCTGTCCCATACTTACTTTTAGAGAGTCACTTATCTAGACCAGGAAGAGACTCATTCCAAAACAGGAGAAGAATTTAGCCCTCCCTGATTGACCTGGGTCTCTGTGCTTCCAGTACCTTTTCGGTCCTCCATGCCTCCTCCCTGAGACCTGGCAGATGATCCTTGGCCTCCCACAGTGAGCCAGGGGCCATGAGAAAGGTAGTGTAGCCATGAAGTTATGGGTCTAGGTTAAATCTTGGCTCAACCATGTTTTAGATATTGGAGTGAACTATACAAAATTATAGATATGTAACTTTTAAAAGTTAACATTTTAATTTTTAAAATAATTATAAATTTACATGCCATTGCAAAAAAATAATACAGAGTGATTCCATGTACATTTTTGGTAATTTCCCCATAATGGCAACAATGTGCAAAACTATAGTCTAATATTACAATCAGTATGTTGACATTGATACAGTCAAGACACAGAACAGTTCCATCACCACAGGATCCTTCCTGTTGTCCTCTCATGGCCATATCTAGCTCCCTCCCACCTGACACTTTGATAATTTTATCCTCTATTTTTATAATTTTGCCATTTCAAGAATGCTATATACAATGTTTGGGATTGGCTTTTTTTTATTCACATAATTCCCTGGAGATGCATACAGTTTGTTGCCTGTGTCAAAGGTTTGTTACTTTTTTTTTTATAGCTGAGTAGTATTCCATTCATGAATGCATCACTGCTTGTTTAACCATTCACTCATTAAAGGACGTCTGGGTTGTTTCCAGTTTTGGACTCTTACAAACAAAGCTGCTATGAACATTTGTGTATATTTTTTTGTGTGTATATAAGTTTTCTTTTTGTTCTGGGATAAGTACCCAAGAATGCAATTGCTGGTCTTATAGTAGTTACATGGTTAGTTCTATAAGAAACTGCTAAACTCTTCCAGAGTGGCTGTACCTTTCTACCAGCAATGTATGAGTGATTCAATTTCTCTCTCTCTCTCTCTCTCTCTCTCTATATATATATCCTTGTCAGCATATTGGTGTTTTCACTATTTTTCATATTAGCTGTTCTGATAGGTATATGGTGATATTTCATTATGGTTTTAATTTGTATTTCCTTACTGGCTGATGATGCTGAATATCTTCTCATATGCTTATTTGCCATCTGTATATCCCCTTCAGTGGAATATCCATTCATGTCTTTTGTGTATTTTCTAATTGGATTGTTTGTTTTTTAATGTTGAGTTTTGAGTTCTTTGTATATTATAAATACTAGTCCTTTGTTGGATATATGGTTTGCAAGTATTTTTGGCCCAGTTTGTAGCTTGTATTTTCATCCATTCACAGGGTCTTTCACAGAGGAAAAGTATTTAATGTCGATAAGGTCTAATTTATCAGTTTTTTTTTTTCTCTTATAGATTGTGCTTTTGGGAAAAATTCTAAGAACTCTTTGCATAGCCCTAGATTCTAAATTTTCTGCTATCCCCTCCCCCCAAACCTTTTACATTTAAGTCTGCAATCATTTTGACTTGATTTTTGTATTAAAGTGTGAGGTTTAGGTTGAGGTTCATTTTTTTGCCAATGGATATCCAATAGGTCTAGCACCACTTGCTGAAAAAGATATCTCTCCTCTATTGGATTGCTTTTACATCTTTGTCAAAAACCAGTTGGGCATATTTATGTGGGTCTATTTCTGGGTCCTTTATTTTGTTTCATTGATTTTTGTGTTTATGCCTCTGACAACACCATACCGTTTTGATAACTATAGCTTAATAGTAGGCTTTAATAGCTAGTAGAGTGATTTTTATCACTTTCTTTTCTTTTTTTTTTAATAGAACTTAAATATTTTATCATTTTACTTGGGAATAAACTTCAAACTTACAGAAAAGTTGCGAGAATAAAAACAGTACAAAACATATTCTTTATCTAGATTCACCTATTATTTACATTTTACTGTATTTCTTTATCATTCGACCCTACACACACACACATCCTTTTTTACTAAACAACTTAAAGCTAAGTTAAATGCATCATGGGCCTTTATTCCTAAATTCCTTAATATATACTTCCTAAAAATAGGGATATTTTCTTCATAACCACAATATAGTTATCAACTCCAATAAATTTATCATTTATAAACACTCATATCTAATCTATTATCTATATTCATTTTTTTTTTTGAAAATTGACCCAGTAACGTCCTTTAAAGTCTTTAAAAAAATTCCAACACAGGATCCAGTCTAGGGTCAGGCATTACATTTAGTTGCCATGTCTCTTTACCCTCCTTTAGTCTAGAATATCTCCACAGCCTTTCTTTATCTTTTATGCCATTGACACTTTTGAACAATACAACATCCCCTCTAATAGCTCCGCCCTCATTTTGAGTTTATCTTGAATTTCCTTATGATTAGATTCAGCTGGTACATTCTTGACCAAAATATTACAAAGGTGATGTGTCTTTCGTGGTGTAACACATCCGAGGGTACTGGATTTTCATCTGCCTCCAGTGGTAATTTTTAATTTTGATCATCTGGTGAAGCTATTGTATAATATTTGTTTGGGCCTACAAAAATGGCAATTTCATGATTCAACCTAATATATAACCTTCACTGAGGTTTTTACATGTGTAATCTGACTTCTCTAATGATCGGTGTCCTCCATTTATTAAGTATGGATATGAACACTTTTTCTCCCATGAGTATTATTGGGAGAGTTAAATAAGGCAACGTGTGTAAAATCTGGCACATGAAAAGCACCCCACAAACATTAGCTGTTATTACTGCAGCTAGACAGCGTTAAGAAACCTTGGTTTTCATCTTTCTCTCAGACTCTCCCAATTGCAAGCAGGACAGAGACAAAATGATGGGAGTGGAGGCAACCTCAGCTCTGCCACTTGTTTCCTCATCTGGAAAATGGGAAAATGCCTCCAAGAGGTGCTGTGAGGTTTAATGGCATGTATGTAGGTTCCCCCCCCCCCAAAATCCTGAGTGCTCATAACCTGTTGTATGAGGAAAATAGAAATATCTGCCAGACTTAACAAACAAACAAACAAACAAACAAACAAAAACCTAACATAATGTGAGGTCATTCTGAGGCAGTAGTTAAGACATGAAAAAATATAGTCAGAGCCCATTTAGCAGCTCTGTGATCTCTGGGCAGATCACTTAACCTCTTGGAGCTTCCGTTTCATCCTTGTGATTTGGGAACAAAATCAAGTGCACACCCCTTGGGATTTTTCTGTTAATTAACGATGCCTAGGAGTACCTGGGCACTCCATCGACACCTCCTGAGCGAAGGACGAACGGCTAAAACATTTACCTGCAGAGCTGCCTGGCGCTAAGCGCTTCTCCGGCTAGCTCATCACACTGGCACCCACGCCTGGGCCGCGCCGCGCCCAAGCGGGCGCCGCCAGAGCAGCTGTCCCCACCTCCCCTCTTCCCTCCCCTGCTTTCCTCCCCTTCCCCCCTCCCCGGCCGCAAGCTCCTCCCCCGGCGGCCGCGTCTACCCCGGCGACTGCCTGGCACCTGGCAGACGCGCGGCGGCGGGGGAGGCAGGAGGCGACCCTCGGGCGGCGGCGGGGAGGGGCGCGGGCGCACAGATGGGAGCAACTGAGAAGGGCGGCAAGAAGAGGCCGGAGGCTGTTTTCTTCTCTGCGGCGTGGAAGGCCACCCGGCGGCTGTGGAGGACGCGCTCGGCTCCCAAGGCGGCTCAGGGTGAGTGTGGGCGCGGCCGGGGGACCTGTTACTGCGCGCGGCCGGCGCCGGGCTCCGACTGCGGCATCTCGGGCCGAGTTCTCCGGCCATGGGACCCACGGGCGGGGGTGGCTCAGCCTGGAGGTCCAGCCCGGCCTGGGCGACCCTGCACCTGACCCTTGGCCGCGGGAAGAAAAGCAGTCCCAGAGCTTGACTGGGGTCGCTCTTCCAAACGTAGGGGCCAGTCTCGGCACGATCCCCTCTTTTTCCACCCCTCGGGCCCCATAAGCAACTCCCATTGGCCCTGGTGGTCGCTGCTTTATTTCCTCGCAAAAGTCCCTGTCTGCTCGTTTGGCTCTGGATAGAAGGAGTCCAGGGTGCCTCAGGGACACAGACTTACTCAGATTTGCATTCCCCTCCCCAACACCTGGCAGGCACCTGCAATGCAGTACCCATTAGGGAAATGAATCGGCACCCATTGCTACCTCCCCATCGGACCCTCCCCCTTTCCAACCTGTTCGGGGTGGTTCCCTGTTATCTCCTAAACTTAGCCATAAACTATTTCCCAAACACGTTTCCACCCTGCGCTCACCAGGGCCTTAACTAACATTTATTCTGACACTGACTCCCTCCATTCATTCATTCTACAATTTTTATCCAGCCCTCCTGTGTGCCAGGGCTTGGTGTGAGCAAGATAGGCATGGAACTACTTCTAGAGGAAGAAAGAGACTTTACACATATAAAACAGGTAAAAATCCCCATTAGAAATTGCTGTGTGTACTTAGAAGGAATCAGTCTGCTGGGAGAGGACCCGACAGGGGGCCCTAGTTTACATGGCAGGTGAACAGGGAAGGGCTCTCTGAGGCCATGTAATGTAATGAGACCTGAGGTCTGGTTAGGAGTTACTCCAGCATGGAGCCGGGAGAGCGTTCCTGCCAGAGAGAGTAACAAGTGGACAGGTTTCCAGTGTGGCTGAGCTTAGTAGGGGGAAAGTGAGGGAAGCAGGGCCTGGGTGAAGGTCTGGGTAGGCCATGGTGAGGAATTGGATTTTATTCTCAGTGGCTGGGAAGCCATTAAAGTGTTCTAAGCAGGGATACGACATGATCTGCTGGCTCACTGCCTTCTCTCTATCTGCAATGGTCATGCCTTCATCTCTCAGCCGGGCCAGTTCCTACCCATCCACCAAGACTAGTACAAATGTCATCTCTGCCGTGAAGCCTTTCCTGGGATTCCTGCCACCTGTAACCTCTCTTTTAGTATCTCATCATTCAGAGGGTATTTGTTGCTGTTCACCTAGTATTACAGATTCCACATTGGCAGGTTCTCATCTGCGTCATTTTTGCATCTCCACTAGGCTAAGTCAGGGTTTGGAACTTTGTAGATACCGGTGTGTGTGTGTGTGTGTGTGTGTGTGTGTGTGTGTGTGTGTGTCCTATCTTGTCCTTTCATCTGTTTCCATCATCTGAGGAGTCTTCTGAGAATCTGACAGGCCTTGATTTCTAAAATGGCCGACCTGCTCCAGGACAGAAGCTAGATTCACTAGGGCCCTGCTGTTGATACCGTCGTTACCCTCCTACCCCAGTGATGTTTTAAAGATTAAATGAATTAACGAGTCAATAATTGTACAGTGCTGGCACATAGTAAGCATTCCAAAAATCAATTTGACAAAGAGCAACAATAATTATTTTTCAAATATTTGTCTATTGCTTTAGAAACAAGTTTTTCTATTGTTGGTAGTTACGGAGACTCTGTCTTGGCATTGTCCTCTTGTTGGCTTTCCAAGGATGTGGGATTACTTTTTGTCAATGCACTAATTAAATTCCTTCCCCACTGGCATCAAGAACTGTTGCTGAAACTTAGTAGGGCTGAAGGCTAACCATCTTGTTTCTTTAGCTTGCTTGAACTGTTGAATAGGGTGAGAAGGGCAACAAATATTCCTTGAGTGATAATTACATGTCTAGTGTAATTCCAGGTGTTGTGTGAATGTTTACAAAAGAAGAGTAAATGGATATTGCACTGCATTCAGTTGGGTTAGACTAAGTTTCCTAATTTTATAGTCTTTAAAACCAGTTCTGTATTGCACACATAGCCATCCTCTCCTCTGTTCTTCTTTGCTCCTTTCCTAGCGTTCATCCATTGTCATGCCACACCTCTCTTCTTAGGATCTTGGCTGCCATCTACATTTCTCTACTTCCCCTGCACAACCTGGGGATAAGGTCGTCATAATGTCTTACGTTACATGATACTTTACAGTTTACATAATAAGTCAACTACAGGATCATGTTTAGATCTTGACAGCACTCTTGGAAAAGAGGGAGGGAAGGTGGTATTTATTTTCCTCATTTACAGATAAGGAAGATGAAGCGTGAGACAGTGACTTGCAGGAGGTCGTATGACTGGTGAGTGGCAGACTCAGGCTTGAGTATCCATACAACACCCATTCTGCCATGTCTCCCTGCACAAAATAGACATGTTCCGGTATCTACTCATGGAGGGGAGAAGTAAAATTAATAAATGTCATGCAATAGAAGACATCCATATTCCAATTTTATTGCTTTTTAAAAAGAGGTAGCCTAAACTTCTCATGAGGATGTCAACATCACTTTGGTCATCTGGAAGCATATGCTTTGGTGTCAGACAGACTATAATTTGAATCCGCCACTAATAAGTGACACACTAATAAGCTGTGTGATCTTGAGCAGGGTGCTAAATCTTTCTAAAGCTTATTTATATAGTGTATGTAAAATAAAGATAATTCCTATGTCATAATGTTGCTGTGACGATTAAATGAATTAATATATATAAAATGCCTGGGATGTAGTGGCTCACAAGACGGTGGTTTTTACTTTTATTAATATTAGTCCAGATCTTCTACTATTTGATCATACCCTAAATATTATACCATGAGGGTGGAAGGTCAGTGACTTAGGGAAAACACCATTGCTGGAAGCTCCTGCAGAGCAGCCATCTCTTCTGGACCAACCAGAAGGCCTTCCACATCACCATCCTTCTTTCACCCACCTTTTTCATTAGAAGGCTGCATACCTTCTGGGGACTCCTGGCATCTTTTCAGCCTAACACTGTGTCCTGAATATAGCAGACATTCAATAAATATGTTTGTGATGAATGAATGCTTTAGGAGATACATGTATCTCCAAAGAGAACGAGTCTGAAATTTATAGTCTGACCACCTGTTACTATAAGATAAATACCTAAGAGGACAGTTATTGGGTTAAAAGGTATATGTATCTTTAATTTTGAAAGATGTTGCTAAGTTGACTTCAGTGTATTTGAGCTAATTTAGTTCCCTCTAGTAATGTATGAGATTCCTGATTCCTTACTACCTTGCTAATACTCAGTATTGTCAGGCTTTTTAATGCTTCCTAATTTGATGGGCATGAAACAGTACTGCAGGGTTGTTTTATATTGAATTTTCTTGATAAATAATGAAGCTGAAGATTTTTCACATGGATATCAGCCACGCGTGATCCTCCCTGAAATGCCTGTTGATGTCTTTTCCCATTTTTCAAATTTGGTGGTTTATCTTTTTCTGATCATCTGTAAGAGTTCTTTAAATATTCTGGATGCTAATCATTTCTTGGCTTATATGTTCAAACAACTTTAAAAAATATACGTAACCATGCAAGTGGTTCTAAGTGGGAATATGAACAAGTGGTGCCCAGTGGAAACGAACCCCCACATGCTTCCATCCTTTTTAAAGATTCATATTTTAGTTAGCTACCAAACAAAGCCTTTAGGTTATAGAAAAGGGAGCAAACAGCCGATGGACATGTTTTGTGAGCAGTAGACTTGCTTAGTAGCCCATGATACAACGGTGGAAAACAAGTCCTGATTTCCTCCCATTAGAAACGACCTCCTCCAAACCCTGTTGTGGTGCAGAGCCCTCCCTGAGCTGCGACGTTCCCTGAGAGGACACAGATTGGAATGACAGTCAGTCTCCAGCAGCAGATAATGCTTTCCAGGAAAAGGCAGAACACTTGCCAGGCGATCTGTGGTTTCATCCCTTACTACCATTTTCTAGCCATTTGCCCCTAAAAACAAATCCACACTAAATAGAACTAATGATCACTACCCAGGGATATTGAAAAGATCAAATGGGATTATAAATATGAAAGACTATGTAAAATACAAGGTATATTTTCTAAGCTCTTGAAGTAACTGGCATTGCCAGAGTGGGAAAACCTGGTTGACCTACAATCTTTAGGTGCTATTCCTTCTCCTATCACCGGCTCTGCCTACAGGTACATGATTGTAGAGCAGTAGTTCTCCCGGTGTGGTCTCTGGACCAGCTGACATCCTCACCCCCAGGAACTGGTTAGAAATGTAAAATTTTGGCCCCACCCGAGAGCTACTGAATCAGAAACTCTGGAGGTGGGGCCCAGCAATTTGTGTTTTAACAAGCCCTGCAGTAATTCTGACGTGTGCTCAAGTTTGAGACCTATTGGCCCAGTGGGATGTACAAGGCTTTAAAGTCATCAAATGTGGATTTTAAATCTTAACTCTCCCATTTGCCAGCTTCTGATATGAGCAAGTAACTAGGCTTCTCTTGGGCTTCCAAGCTCTCATCCTTAAAAGGAAGATGATATCCTCTTCTCCTGAGGTTGTTGTGAGAAGTAAATGACAGCAAGTACCCTAGCTTTGCAACTTTTTAGCTATGTGTCCTTTGGAAAGTCATCTCACTTCTTTCTACTTTATTTTTCTTATCTAAAAAGATGGAATGGCAAGAGTTAACATGTACGCACTGTTTACTGTGTGCCAGCCACTGTCCTAAACCTGTACATATTTTATTTAATTCTTACAATAATCATGTTTTACAGTCTCCATTTAACAAATGAGAAAACCAAGGTACAGAGAGGTTAAGTGACATTTCCAAATTTACACAGCTAGTAACTAGCTGGAATGCAAACCTAGGCAGTATGCCATGAAAGTCCTTGCTTTAAAGAATAAATAATAAGTTCTCAATGTATGATGACGAGAACAAGAAGATCGCATGGCACATAGTAGGTGTTTTATATGTTAATTCTCTTGCCCTTGCCTGTGGCCTGGCTTCATGAGAGCCTACCCAGCTTTTCTTAGAGTCGTGCTGCCTTCTTCTGCGGTGACCCTAATCACAAATCTCCACCCCCCAGTAGGCAGTGTTTTTCTCTCTATCTCACATCTTTTACAGCCACTTGGATGCTCTGAGCAAACCAGACAGAGGCTTGGCTGGATGGAGGAAGACCCAGTGTGGAGGTTTAGGTGACGTTATCCTCTGTCACCCCACCCTGACATGTTTTGGGAATGGAGAACTAAGCTAGAAGAGGTTCCAGGCAAGCGGTTGAAAGGTAATTAGTCTGCCTAATTCGAGACATAGCCTCCTAGTTTATTTTGCTCTCAAATTTCCAAGGGAATGTATACGCTTCCCCCCCCCCGCCCCCCACCCCCCTAGTTTTTCATCAGAGTAAAATTTACAGCTGGGAAGTTTAACCCACTATTACAGCAGTTTTTTTTCCCTTTCATTTTTGTTTTGCTGGACAATAAAAAAGCCTTATTGTTTTTCAGTTTAGGGTCCCACTCATTGTTCTTGAAAATTCTCTTTGGTTTTGCTCTCAAAATGGCCTCTCTTACTGGGCATGACTCACCAGTCTAGTGACTCAGAAGTGGCATCTAACAAGACAAGGACTGTGCAGAGCTGTGAAGGGACTTGGTTGTCAGAGGAGCCTGCCTGAAGCTTTCTGTAAGCCCAGTTACTAAGATGGAGCATCATTTCTGTTAGTGCATGTTTATAATGGTCGTTGGTACAAGTTTATTTGACGTGTGGGGTATGCCAGAGACACTGACTTGTTCTGGAAAGCTCCAGTGCTTCAGTCCATCCTTGTCCTTCAGGTAGGTGTGGTCTTAAGGTTTACTATGGGGCAAGACAAAGCTGTTGAAAATTTACCTGACCCTGCTTGAAGTGGCCACAGAATAAGGAGGTTTAAGGCTTCTATAAATATTATGTCAGGAGGAAAAGTAAAAGCTCTTTTTATTTGAAGAGGTCTTCAAACTTATTTCTACTCAATTTTAAAAATAAACTATCAAGTGAGGGTGGAGAGAGATGAACAGATATGCAATAAAGCAAATATAGCAGAATGTACTTGAAAATGGAGCTCATTGTTCAGTTCTTCCAACTTTCTTGTTTGTAATTTGCAATGTTAGGTAAAATGCAGATACTCATAGAAATGATCACGCTCTCAAAGAAAAATTACTTCCTTTTAAATGTAATTGACAACCCTTCTCCCATTTCCTCACTCCTCTCATTCTTATAGTCTTTTTCTTTGGGAACCTACTTGATTAAAAAGGGCCTGGAGCAAGGCTGGTAGGGAGCGAGTTACTTCTTTATATCAAGGAATTATATTATTCCTGATGTGTAATTCTCACAATAGCCCTACAGGCTAGTTATTATTTTCTGCATTTTATGAGGAAACTGAGGCACAGAGGGGTACACTTGACCTAGATCACATGGTACTAATATTAGTCTTATGGCATTTATGGAGCCCTTACTTTATGTATCAGGCTGTGTGCTGTGTACTTTACATGCGGTAACTTGTTTGCGCCTCACCCAACCCTAGGAGGTAGGTACGCTTCTTATTTTCATCTTACAGGTCAGGAAGTGGAGACTTAGTGAAGTGCAAGAACTTGTCTCAACTTATTCTAAGGGCCAGTAAATGGCAGAGCCTATGTTTGAACGCAGTCTGTCCTGCTTCAGAGTGCCTGCCCCACTCTGCAGGACCAGGCCTTGGCATTCCTCTGCCTAATTCAGCAAATCAGTGTACCTTGTGGAACCCGCTTGCCCTGAGACCATAGCTCTTCCAGGACAGAAAATGTTTTGTTCAGCTCTGTGCCATTCCCAGTGTTCAGAGCAGCGCGTGTCGATGACTGTTTATTGAATGAAAGAGTGCATCGATGGTGGAGTCTCACCACCACCTCTTCCCTCAGCCTCTCAGGGTGCTCCTACAAGCACATTGTGGCTCTCCTGGACTTGGTCCTTGGAAATAGAGATGCCTGTTTCTTTGATATGATTTATGGCCCAACATGGCTAATTTGGTAGCCAGCGAGGAGTTCTAATGAAGGCGGGTTCCTCTCATTGGTGTTGCATTGTCAAAGAGGAGCAGAGAGGTATTACCCACTGCCAAGGAAAGATGGGAGCAAAAACCAAATATTTAAAATTTCTTTAAATTGTGGCAGCTAGAAGTCAACTCCAGGACCCCTAGTGGCCATGACAGCTTTTACTCTATAGCTGTATTTGTCTCTTGGGCAGTTGAGCCAGTGAACACTAACTAGCAATTAGTTCTCTTAAATGTGCCTAAGCGTGTTGATAATTGTACTTTACATTTATATAGTGCTTTACAAAGCACTACATCTGTTCTCCTTTTGATCTTCTGAACAGCTCAGTACATATACAAGGCAGATATGAATAGCCCCACTTTACAGATGAAGAAACTGGTGCCAGAGAGGCTAAGTCACCAGTCAATACTGATAGTGATAGGTCTTTGATCCTCTTGTCTCAACTTCTACTCCAGCAAATTTTCCATGTCAGTATTATATTTAACCCAGCAATTTCTGGGAATGAGAGCAATAGGTAGATGTATTTATTTTTGTTGCTCCTTTCCTGGGTTGGGGCAGTTAATCTTTTTGGATATCAGTTTAGCAATCTGTATAATGGGTGAAAAACACCACTCATCAGTGAGTACGCTTGGAGCAGAGGCGTTTGTGAGGGTTCCAGACTTAAAAAGCAACTTCAGAGTGAAGATGTTTGGAAAGGACTGTAGTGATCCTGGCCATTTTCCATAAAATAAGTTAAAAATCACCTCCTTGGCCACACTATCCATAATGGCACCTCTGTTGTCTCATAAACGTGCTTTATTTTCCTTCACATCATTCATTGACATTTACTATGTGTTTATATTTGTTAGTTGATTGTCTGTCTGAATCCTCCTCCTGGAATGTAATAGCCACGAGGACAGGGACTTGGTCTGTTTTCTGCACTCCTGAATCCTTGACAAGTATGGCACAAATGTCCTATGAGGGAGGTAGGGAGGAATATGAGTCACGTCATGATTGAAAGTAAACTTGAATTGGATGATTGAAAGATTTACTCCAATCTTCCATGTCCTCTCAGAAAGGGGTCTCATGGTCTGGTTTCCTCATACCCATTTCTGACTCAGCCACTCAGTGGCTTAAAACTAATCACTAAAGCCTCCTTAAGTATCGACTTACCCCTAGATGAAATGGGTTCAGTAAACTGTGTGCATGCAGCAATCACAGGTCATTGTATTGTTGTGTATGCCTCTGTATTGTTTGGGGAAGTTTGAGGGCTGAGGCTGGTCCCCTTCACTGTTCTGTCCTCAGTTCTTAGCGTAGAACCTGGGCCACAGGGAGGTAAAAGAAATGTTGGAATGAATATGCAAGAGGAAACAAAGCACTGGGGTCGTAAATTCTCCTCCAAAGTTAAGGTCTCCATTTGAAAACAAGCCTGGGGCATGGGACAGACATTCCCTTTTCAACCTGAACCAAATCTCTCCAGAGACAAGGAGCTGCTAAACAGTTGGTTCCCTAACCTAAGGGAAGGAAAGGCATGCTTAAGCTCCAGATCCAGTTCCATGCCATGTTTTGGAATTTGTGTTTACGTCTGCCTTCATCCTATCCTTTCCGCTCCAGCATAAGCAAAATTATAACCCTGCACACTGACTTGCATGCAATTATCAGAGCCCCAGTGCACCTCTGTTGAGGGACTTCGCCCCCTGAGACCGCTGTCTGTGAATGACAAATCCAAAGTCAGGGTTGCAGAATCAGCCGGACTTTCCTGCTCATTTGCAGCAGAGGGAGGAAGGAGAGAATGAAAGATTCTGAAAATAAAGGTAAGGGGCCGACTGCAGAGGGGAGGCTGAAAGAGTCTAGGGATGAGATGGCACTCCGCGGACATATTTACTTTATGTTAATGACTGATTTAGGATTACTGTGCACATATTGTTTAAAAATTCTAGTTATGTAATGGACATGACTTTTAAAACGATTGGCATGGTTTCCAAATACTATATCATTCAACTTTCCATTTTTGTACTACTAAATATAACCGTTTTTTGTTTTCCTTTAATCTTGGCTGAGTAACACATATTTCCATTTCAGATTTCCTGATAGCTACCAGGATTTTGGTAATTTTATGTTTGGAGTGTTCCCAGTAGTTTAATATGTAGGTTTTCAGTGCATTATTGGAATTGGAATATCTGATATACTTCGGACTTACACAGTTTATGTTCTCAAGAACAGCGTTGATTAAATAAAAAAAAAGAAGAAAAGAAAAAGAAAAGCGCTGACTGAGAATCCCTTACTGAACATTAATCTTTTCAGGAAGACTCAGTGGGGAGCCGTCACTGACCTTCAGAACGGTTTATCTTGCAGAGATTCGGATGCAAAATCCCCCATTCCGTCAGCCTCCACCCCTAGATCTCTGATACATCAACACTCCCTCCCGCCCCATCACTCTGATTCCGTTGGAGGTATGTTGGAGGAGCGAAACAGATATAAATGAAAACTCAGGAAAGGAAAGGGCTCACTGAAGACGAGTCAATCAAATTTTAAGTTCAAACACAAGGATTCTGGAGGATTCTGAGGTTTTCAATTCGGAGGCTCCGTAACATTTTTCTGCCGCAGTTGTTGGGGAGGAGCGATAGACCCCAAGGTCTCGGGAGGCTCCACGTGTTCCCAGATCCTGTTTCCAGCAGGGAGCCCTTCATTCCTGCCGCGCTGGTCTAGCGCCTGGTCTGGGGCCGAAGGCAGGTTTGAGTCATGGGGGCAGAGGCTCCCCGGGAAAGCTCGGGGCGGCCGCCGGGGCAGAGGACGCCATCTGCGCGCCTCGGGGCCTCGCCGCTGCTTCCTGAGCGCTAATTTTAGTGTTTGCTTGACCCCTCCCCCCTTTCCCCGCGCGTTTCATGGTTCTCGCCCTGGAGCCGCTGCGCATCAGTTTGCACCCCAGCCGGTATTCCCTGGGCGCTCTGCGTTAGGGAGGGCCCAGCACTTTGCCCTTGGGCACCAGGGCTTGGGCGCGCAGGTGGAGGCCGGCACGCAGCGCGCGGCCAGGTTGCTCACGCCCGAGTTAAGTTGTGTGAATGATCGGTGCAACGACGCAGGCCCCAAGCCGCCTCTGATCTGTGCGCAGGGCCGCTTGCTGGGCCTTCTCCAGACCAGTCCCCAGCCGCTCTCTCTAGCTTCTTATAGGATTCCCACCTTGTGATGTGCAATAATGTTTATTCCACATTAAGGAAAAGAAAAGAAAACAACAAAACCAAATAAACCACCCATCCCGATGGCCGTGGGGAGACTGGTATATCCACCTACCAAGCTGTTTGTAATGAAGGCTCTGAAGCCGCCCCACTGTCTATAATTGAGGCCTTAAAAGGGGCCAGTGTAGCTGGGGGTTGGTAGTAGTAACATCTAATAGGTTCTGGATCATTCATATCCACATATTGATCTATGTGGTTTTGATGTGCAATTTTAATTAAGCAGCCTTAGCAGAAAACAGCTGTACATAGGCCTGGTAAGGGGAGAGAGGGCCTATCCTCGGCTGTTTTTAAGCCAGCTTCTCATGGATAAATCAAACCTGTGTGTGTAATCAAAGTATTTTAAATGAAGGTAAGGAGAACGTTGGCTTTTCCTGTGTTGTTTTCAGTGGCTGGAAGAAAAGGTTTTTGGAAAGAAAAAATTGCTCATATGCTATGTCATTCTAGACCCAGGGCATGATTTTCAAAAAGTTAAAAGTGCCTGAATTGTAGGCTCAGGTTAAGGTTAGTATTCCCTGTGGTTTGGAATTGAAACACTCTCAATTTCTCAGTGTATCAGTATGTTTTAAGCTTCAAATCCCCAGCTGCTTTTTTGAGATGAGTTGGTATTTAGAATTGTTTCACTTTGTTTTGAAAAAGCCTTTGGTTGGGAGTCAGAGTAGTTAGGTTCTGGCTTGTTCTGCCACAAACTTCTTAGTGACTTATGACTTGATATCTTTAGATCTGTTTCCTTATCTCAAATATGGAGAAATGTTAGACTAGATCACTGTTCTTCAGATTGGGGGTGGTAAGAAAACCATTTAGTGAGTCTCAAGAAATATTTAGAAAGATGAAATTGAATAGGAAATGTCAGAAACCATTGCATGTGGTAAGGGTAAATATTGCTTCCTGAAACATGTTTTAGATATTTGTTTTTGTATGTAGGTATGGGCTGTAGTGATGTCTAGTTCTATTTCTCACTGTGAATCCCAGTCAAAAGAGTTTGAGAAACACTGAAATAATTGCTTCATTAATTTGGTTTTCAATGAGTCTGTGAAATGCAGTTTTATATGCATGCCATTTTTGTTTTTATATGAGGAGAATATCAGTAGTTTTCCTCAAATTTTCAAAGGGGTCTAAGCCCCAAGACAAGTTACAAATTATTGTTTTCTCCCAAGCCCCTTCCAAGATAATTTTTTTAGAGATTAGAGAATCCTTTCAGGCTGGGAAGTGGGTAAGTGTTGACAGAGACGAGCTAAGTGTGCTACTACTGTGTGAGGTGAGGGTGCATGTGTGCATGTTGAGGATAAGGGTGACCATGGTAACCGAACCATGAGAGCTATTTGTAGGTTCCAAAAGACCAGTTGGTGACCTGAATATGAAACATAAATATACTAAAAATTAGAGTCTTTGTGCTGAAAAGTACTACAGAAAAATTATTAAAATGTTGTGATTTGTTCAGAAGTCAATTCTCCTTGCAAAGACTTAAAAAGAGAGTCAGTTGAAATATGGAGAGGTTTACAGGGGCAAATAAATACCCAGGATGTTGGTAGGAGAAACTGAATTTTTGTAAGCTACCAACACATGACTGGTGCTCAGTAAATGTTGAATTTATGTGGTTTAATACATGTCTTTCTTTATTTTCCCTGTTTTTGTTATATTTTGTCTTCATATAGTCTGATGAAGTTGTATAACATTTACCCAGGATAT
Source organism: Eonycteris spelaea (assembly GCA_003508835.1). NCBI lineage: Eukaryota > Metazoa > Chordata > Mammalia > Chiroptera > Pteropodidae > Eonycteris > Eonycteris spelaea. Next base: position 12,734,491 of record PUFA01000016.1, read on the forward strand.
CTCAAAATGCTTTGCAAGACAGAAAAGAAAAATTATGTATGAGACCACTAAGAAGAAAATAGTTGAATGAGTTATTAAGTAGGTGTTGGTAAATATGACAGCTAATTATAATACTAACAACCATAGCTCCTATTTAATGAACAACTAGTGTGTGAAAAGCTGTCTATAAGAGACTTTATATATTGTCACAACACTGTAAGATGGGTATTTTACATATTAAGAAATGGATTAAGAATTTTGTTCAGGGACACAAAGGTAATAGTGGCAGAGCCAAGATTCAAAACCAGGTCATTTTATCTCCCAAACCATTCACTCACATGGTAGGTGAGGGCTTGAGAACAACCATGGCAGAATTAAAGAGTTTTTAATAAAACGTTTAACATTTATTATTAGAATTAATTTACTTATTATAAAAGGGGAATGTGAACCTTAGAAAATGATAGCTTTTGACTAATTTTCTAGATTGTGTTTATTTGGAGAGCAGGCATTTTAACTCAAGTTCAGCTCCAGATTTCCCTTTTATTTATTAAATTCTCTGAGTATTTTATGCAACAAGGTTTAGAAGCAAAGCTATGAAAGGAGAGGAGCGGAGAATTTGAAAATTTAGGTGGATTTTTTTTCTGTAAGAGTTCAGGGCAAAATAGTTCTCTTCAGTTTTTTCTGTTATTTTTCTGTATCTCAAAATAGCAAACATGACATTTTGTGAGCAAATGAAGTTATGGATAACATATTTTAATATGGTAAAACTGGGATTGGAACATTGTTCTATGCTAGTGGTACCTGAAAGAATTTGATTTTTTTTAAATCGAAACTTATTGCAGAATCTGATTGGGAGTTTGAATATGGTCAGATTGAGACTTTTAGGCCTTAAATATTAAAAAAGACTCTGATGTTCATCTCCAGCCTGTAACTCAAAATAAAATAAGTGTAAGAAAATCCAAAAAAGTTGTGTTTTTTCTTAACCATTGTGAATACTTTGATACTTTTGGAGAACTCAGATTCTTTAGAGGATTTTTGTTATTGCTTCTTGCTACTGGGTGGATTGAGGCAACGATATTTTGGCTGGGGTGATCTGTAAATGGCTGAGTGATTTTTGGATTTCAGGCCTAGCATGTGATACAGCTGGGCTTACAGTTTGGTATGCTAGTGGTTCTTAAATGGGCATGGTATTACTTCCTGCTGGACACACTGGAAATGTGGTAGGGGCTCTAGAAGCACTCACTGGGCAGAGACCAGAAATGCTAGATGTACTGCAGTGTTCCAGACCGTTCCGTCCCATAATGAATTATCCCATGGCTTGTGCAGCTTTGAAATGTTTTGCTGAAGAGGTAAGTGAGAATTCTCTATACTGTTCTGAGCCTGTAACATAAATGGTTTTACATATACACTGAAATTTCCAGGATTAAAAACCCGGGTGTAAATTGAGGAAAGATTGTACTTAATTTTGTTCAGAACATCACCTACCCACAGTGACACCACTTGTATTTGAGACTCAATTCAGTACAACACACCTGTCTCATTCAGTCTACGTACAGGTACATGTGTCTGACTACTTTATTATGACCTCTGATATAGTTTTGCTTTATCATTTATTTATTGAAATCCATATTGTTTTATTTCAATTAATTTTTCTTTCATTTCTCTGTTACTTTTAGTTGGTACATTACATGTCTTTTGTTGTTTAATTTTGTGTTAGGTAGTTATTTTATCTTTAATTTCATTTTAAGATACTAAACAGGGAACTACAAAATATGTTTTATATTTGTGTATATTTGTGTTGCCCAGAGTTTATAAAATGACTTTAATTTGGCCTCCTTAATATTTTAAGAGAATTTAAGCCAACATGAAAACTTTTGGAATTTTTATATTCAACTCTATATTTCTGATTCCTTTAAAAAATTAGAACTATGAGATTGAGCTGAGCATAAATTGCCCTCATTAAGGGAAGAAATACTGAGATGTAGAACTATAAATAATTTTAAAAATGTCATCACTGGTAATTATTTTTTTTTATTGCTACTGTACCTGGCACTTAAAATTTTTATTTTCTAATTTTTTGATACTAGGATATAAAAATATGTTGATTTTTATTTGTTAACCTTATTTCAATGACTTTGATAAATTCACTTATCGATTTTAATAGTTTTTAGATTTTGGGTGGCGGTTTACTGTGGAGGCAGTTGGTTTCCTGTGAACACAGTGTTATTTCTTCCTTTCAAATCCCTTGTCCTATTGCACTAAGCCTTTCTCACAATGTTGAATAGAAGTGGTGACTGGGTATCCTCATCTTAGGGGAAAAGCTATTGATCTTTCATCATTGAGTACAATATTTGATGTAATACTTATATAACTTTTTTTTTTTTTTTTTTTAAATCGGAGTAAGAATGTTCTTATCAGGGTAAGAACGTTCTATCATGGACAGGCGCTGAGTTTTACCAACTATTTATCTGATTGCTTTATTTTACTCTGTCAATATGATGAATTACATTGGTTTTTGAGTGTTAAACCAACCTTGCATTTCTAGAATAAATTCAACTTAGTTATAATATGTTATCTTTTTTTATATGTTGCTACATTTGACTTGCTAATTTTTTTTTTTGAGGAATATCTTTGTTCACAAAAGAGGTTAACCTATAATTTTTTTATTGTTGTGGTGCCTTTTCCAGATTTTAACATCAAGGTTTTGCTGAACTTACAGAACAGGTTAGAAAATATTTCCTCTTTTTCTATTCTCTGAAAGAGTTTTATAAGATTGGAATTATTCTTTAAATGTCTGGAAGAGTTAATTTGCTGTAGAAAACATTTGAGCTTGGAAATTTTGTTGTGGGAAGTTTTGAAATATGGATTCATTTATTTTAATAGGAATGGATTTTTCCACTTTTCTATTTTTTGTGTGTTAGTAAGTTGAGTTTTTTTTGTTTTTAGGAATTTGTTTATTTCATCTTAATTTGCAAATTTATTGTTATAAGGTTTTCTTTATATTCACTTATGATCTTTATAATGTCTATAGCTTGTTTGGTTTGTTCTGTTTTTCACTCCTGATGTTGACATTTCTTTTTCATACTGGTAAATCTCAGTTTTTTGATGTATATTATCAAGGTTTTATGAATTTTAGTAATCTTTTAGTAATCTTTTTAAATAAGTAGCTTTTTTGATGTGGCTTTGTTTTGATTTTTTTTTATTATGTATTTGTTTTCTATCTCACATTTCTACTCTTATCTTTATTATTTACTTTTATACTCTTTGGTTCTAATTTTCTAAAATTTTTTCTAGTTTCTAGAAATGGAAGCTTATGTCTTTGATTTTTGGTTTTCTTTAACAAATACTTTCATTCAAGGGTATAAATTTTCCTCTAAGCATAGCTTTAGCTGCATTCCACAAGTTTTGTTTTGTCATATTCTTATTATCATTTAGTTTAAAATCCTCTATAATTTCAATTGTGATTATTTTTTGATCCATAGTGTTATACAGAAATGTACTTCTTAGTTTCTAAGCAGTTGGGAGGTTTCTACTTATCTTTTTGCTATTGATTTCTAGCTTATTAATTTTACTGTGGTTAAAGAACATATTTTTGATAATTTTAGTATTTTCCAAATATTATTTCTGTTCTGTTTCCGCCTTTCTGGGACTCTTACTTTTATGTTAGAATTTTTACCCTACCTCGCATATTTACTTTATTTTCTGCACTTTTAGTCCTTTTTTCTATTTCGGTTTGATTATTTTTTTGCTTTTTAGCGCTCATCAGCTGCCTTTGCTGTTCCTAATTTATTATTACACAATCTGTTAATTTCTTGATTTTGTTTTGTATTTTTCAGTTTTAGAATTTTCTTTTTTTTGCTGCCAAAAGTTTATTGTTTCAATTTGGTCCTTAGAATTTTTGTTAGATTATATAAAAAAATAGATATTCCATCTTGTCATTTATTTCCTCAAATATATTAAGCACAGTTATTTTAAAGGCCATGTTTAATGACGCCAATGTGCGGGTCACTTATCAGTTTATATTTTTGTTTTCTTCTTGGTCCCCTTTCTTCATGTGCCTGACAATCTTTCATTAAATGTCCAACACTGTGTATGAAGATGCTCTGGATGATGTCATCTCCCTTCTGAGAGTTTTTACCTCACTCTTTGCCTCCATAGAAAGTAGATCACTGAAATGCAATCAGGCACTGTAATTAAGGCCATTTTGCAGACTTTTAAAGTTTGGCTTGCTTCTGGGATTCCCTAATCCTACGCCCAGAGGAGTACTGAATGAGAGCCTGGCATGTTTTCCCTTGGCAGGTCCTAATGTCCAGTTTTTGTCTTCCTACAACTGTAAATTTGCTGAAAACTACACTTTGCAAAATGTTTATTTTTCTTCCTTATCTCCTTTCTCCTTGGCTTCTGTGCCCCTTGTTCTGTGCAGCTCAGTTAGCAATACTTCAAGGAGAAAGCACATGTCAGACTCACTTTTCTGAATCCCTCTAAGATGTACCTTTTCAGTTCTTTTTGTCTCTGCAACCCCTTAAGAATATTAAAAGTTCTGTCTCTTAGTGGCTGCCCTCTGCCTGGCTTCTCAACTTCTTGCCCCATGCCAAGAATTGTCAAATACCCTGTGGCGGGGAATGGGCTTTCAGGAAGATAGGTTTATATCCATGAGCCTCTCATCTCTCTAACATCTGGCTTCTCAACTCCTGATAAATCAGTAGGTCTCCTAGTACTTCAAACAGATATTTTTGGATTTTCTCTGTTTTTCTAATTGCCCGCAGCAGAACTGTTAGTTTGCTACAATCCACTCTCTCATAACTGACAGTTGGGTGAGACCGTGTGTGTGTGTGTGTGTGTGTGTGTGTTGTGTGTGTGTGTTTTCATGTGGACTGTGTTAAAAAATAAAAACAGCAGAACAAAAAAACCAAGATACTAATGACATTTTAAACAACTTATATAAATAATAAGGGGTGTATGTACAGTTGATTTCTAGTTATATTCTTTGCTTATTCAAAGCTTGCCAGTATCTTCTTTTCTCATATTTTCTCTGAAATGCTGACAAATTTATGTTGCTTTGTTCCAGAGAATATGTATACTAAAAGACTTTTTCATTTTCCTGAGTCTGGCCCTTCATCCAAATGTTTAATACTTTTGTGTTTTTTTTTTATAATTTGGAATTGTCAACTCTCACCTCTCAAGTTTATGATTCTAAAGTTTCCAAAATACTTTGAATGACTGAGTTACAAAATGTTCTAGAAAACTTGCTACCATAGCTTTTACCCAAACTTTTACTATACATGAGTAGGTATTTTTTTCAACATCCTTCCAAGGATGCAGGATTATGTATAGTGCTTGCACCCATGGTTACACCCATGAGCTTTATGTCACTGCCCATGTCTTCAATCTCTCAAATGCAAATTCAGTTCATTTACTCATACATCTCATAGTTTTTGAGCACTCATGCACTAGACTCTCTATCCTTATCAGATATACACTAGGATAGTTCTAGGAGTTAGGTCAGGGCAATAAATAGCTCTACTCAACTGTGACATAGGACTGACGGGTGACGAGGTGATTGGTGCATTATCCAATTGTGGAAATACTTTTCATGTTACCCCACATTTTCTATTAAAATCAAACAAACAAACTAGGACCTATTTTTCAGTCTTTTTGGGTGGATGTGTTTCCCTACTCCAGTGCTGGTAAGTAATGTTCTGTTACTTGATCAGGCTGCTGGTTTTTTAGGTACATTCGGTATGTGAAAATTCATTGAGCTGAGCACATAATTTGATCACTTTTAAGTATGTATATTTCATTGAAAAATTTAAAAAGAACTTAACAATTTATTGTTAAATACAGAAAGTTCCAAGGACAAAAAAGCTTGAGGACCACTGATCAAGTTCAGCCTCCAAACCCTAAAGTGATTAGGGATGAGGAAACTGAAGTTTGGAAAGGGGAGATTACTTGGGGGTTGGGAAAGTGTCTCATCTAATAGGGACTGGTGCTTCTGATTTAATCTGGTTTTGTCTAACTTTTCTAACTGGTTGATTCGGAAATGGGATGAAGAAAAATCCAGCGTGTACTAACTTTAGAGCTGGGTGACATTCTCAGAACCCCAAATGCATCTTGCATGAGTCATCACTTAACTCCCTACTCTTTTTCTGTCCTCTTCAACCTCTTCCGTGGTCATTTAAAAACAGACACTTTTTTCTCATGTGAGCTTGGAGGTGGTTATTTTATCACCTAAGAATCATTTGACTACATATGTTTAGAAAAAAAGGGGTGATTCGTGCCTGTGAAATCTAACAAGAGCCCAGCACAAGGTATGTTTATTTCTCCTTCTAAGCCATTTTTAGCTTGGTGCTACATAATTTAAATTTAGAAAACTTTTTCCAAACTGGGGTGGGGGTGTTGGTGTAGAGATTGAACCCAGCTGTGACTCCTGCTGTTTTGAGTTAAATGGGAAAATCTGGAAATCAGTATTAAAAGGAGTGGGCTCCAATAAGAGGGGGCTGCAGGGGAGCAGCTTGCTTTAATTGGGGTGGGGTGGTGATGTAAGGAGAAAGAGACAGTGGGAGATATCTCCTCCTTACCTCCTGCTCTACGGGGCTTGGCCTACTGAAAATGTGGTGAGGGTATTTTATATGTATTTGTATATAAATACATACACACACGCATACACAGATACACATGTACATGCATGGTCATGTACATGGATACATACGTATATAGCTTAGCTTGGAATTGGTAATGTGTCATTAAGTCATCCTGGATTCATTTTACTTTCTCAAAGGCTAGATTTTGAGTTCTCAACATTCTGTTCCTTCTGCCTGGAATAAATTTTCTCCTCCTCTGTGCCTGGCTCAGTTCTACCCTTTTCCAAATAGTAGCTTCCTCTGCAAGGCTTTCTCTGACTCCAGGTCCCCTCCCTATGTTCTGCTGAAGACACACCCCCAGAGCATCTTGTGTTTTCTCTTTCTTGTCACTTTCCATACTTTGAAGTACTAGGTTAAATTCTGGCACACCGTTGGTCTTCAATACATACTATAAAATGGAGGGAGGAAAGAGAAAAAAGGAAAAAAAAAGAAAAGGAGGGAGGGAGACAGGGAAAAAGGAAGGGAAGGGAAGGCAAGGGAGCCATATCTGTATTCCTCTTCTTAAATTTAACAAGGTGGACAAGTTTCCTAACTTCTCCGAACCCCAGTTTCCTCATTTTCAAAATTGGAATAATAATACCCAACTCATAGGGTTGTTGTGAGATTAGAAATAATACATAAAAAGTACCTAGCATAGTATCTGACACATAGTAGGTACTCAGTACAATGTCATTAAAAAATATGTATGTTCCCAAAACAGAATTATGGAAATTCAAAAAAGCACAGAGAAAACTAAAAATCATCTATTATTCCATTCATTAAAGATAATTGCTGTTAAAATTTGAGTGTATCACCTTTCTGTGATATCTTTATATATCTATGTATGTTCTTTGTTGAAATAATTTTTTTTCACTTAACCTGACTGCTGACTCTCCACATTTTTAATATCTGCAAAATATTACTAAATCCATAATATTTCATAAGAATAACTGCCCCTTCATTTATTAGAAGGAGATTTAGAAGCTGGCATTTTTAACCATTCGAACTCTACTTTTAACAGGAAAATATGTTTTTATTTAGGAGGAAAATTCACATTCTAGGATAAATAAATGAGATAGTGGAGAGGGTAAAAATAGACTACTTTTTCCTTTTTTTTCAAAAGCCTCCTGTTTATTTCAGTGGATTGGAAGATTGTTTTAGATTATAAAAAAATGAGGCAGCTATTGTTTTAGAAGTTAGGAAGTCTGAAATTTTTCTACTTACAGTCCAGCCACCGACTCATCTTGAGTCAGTCATTTCACGTTGTAACCATGCCCATCACAAAGTTGATGCACAGGGCACATTTATGGAAGAATTTAATAGATCCCTCATTCCCTGCAACTTAGGGGATCAGCAAACATGTGCCAAGTGAAACTGTATTCTTCTCTCATACAACCAGAACCTAATTTTCATTTTTTTAAGTTAATGTAGAACTCTGCATTAGCCATTCGAATAGCAAAATTCCAAGTCACATAGAACGGTGGTCATCTGTTTTTGTTTTTGTTTTTCTGATCATTTACAGATTACTGCTTAGAATTGAAAAGTCTATGGACCATCTCTTTCATCTTGTTTCATAAATGTAAAAAACTACAACAGAAATGATGGAAGGAATGTGTTGGTCTTGATGTAACTGTAATGAGGTGATGCATATAAATTTAAAATCTTAGATATGGAAAGTAGGGGTGGACCGAAAAAAATGGTGTAGATGCTAGAGGCTCTGTTCATCCCTCCGGTGACCAAATCAAAGTTGTGACAGGAACAAGGAGCAGCAGCAAGGAAAAATCACCTGCAATCTAGAGAAACAAGCCATACAACTAAGGAGAAATCCAAGAAAGCACCCTGCAACGGCAGAAGGTAGGACGGGGTGAGGATGCGGGGCTGCTGGGCTTGAGCGGCGGAGTGAGACGGGGCTGCGGCAGTGGCAGCAGCAAAAGCCTCTTGAAGGGGCTGCGTCTGCAAGTGGATTTTTGTGGTGACGGACCTGTTCGCTCTAAGCACCAGTGCCGATTTGGCTGTGCACAGGGGACACCAGGACTTACAGGGAGACGCTGTCGGAGTGAAGGCTGAGGCGAGACTCACTCTGTACAGAAGTGCTGGCAGTGTCCATTGTTCCCTGTTGAGCCCTCCTCGTTTCCAGTGCACCAGACACTGCACTGCCATAGCCGTGACATCATCAAACTGGATAACAGAGGTCTCTCTGCCCAGAGAATTCTCTGAAACCCTGCCTCTCCCAACACTCGGTCCCTTGCATGCCACATCCAGCACCTAGGTTCACACTGGAGGCAGCTAGCCTCAGTTTCTGGAGAGGCCTTTTGATGGAACTCTAAGCACAGCATCTGTGGATTGCTTGCTGAATCTTAACAGGTAGCCCCAGAGGGGCAGACACTTGGGCTAAGCTTGGCCTGCAGCTGAACCCTTCTCAGGACTGTGCCACTGGACAGATACCTACTTCACAAATCCACACTAATAAGACTGGGAGACGTAGGAGCTTTGCTTAGTACATAGAAACAGACATGGAAAGGCAGCCAAAATGGGAAGACAAAGGAGCAGAAGCCATATGAGAGAAGAGAACAGAGATCCAGATATAATGGAGTCAAATAACCTAACGGATGCAGAGTTAAAACACTGGTTATAAAGATGCTCAATGAACTTTTGGGAAGTGTAGAGAACTTCAACAAAGAGATAAAAAACATAAAAATTGAAATAGAAATTATAAAAGGAACCAGTCTGAAATGAAGAACACATTATCTGAGATGAGAGTACATTAAATGGAATAGACAAAGGAATAAACAAAGTGAATAAAGAAAAGGATCAATGCCCTATGTAGAGGATGGGAAAGCCAAGGACACAAGCAGAATGGCAAGAGATAAGTTGCCAAGACTAAAAAAATAATTAAGAGCATTGGGACACTATTAAGGGTCCAAATATCATCTGATCGATGTACCTGAAGAAAATAAGATGTTGAACAGCTGTTTGAAGAAATAATGATGGAAAACTTCCCTAACCTGTGAGAAGGAAATGGACATAAACCCAGGAAGCTCAGAGAATTACAAAAATCAGGGATCCAAAGAGGCCCACACATCATAATTAAAATGCAAAGGTTAAATACAAAGAAAGACTATTAAAAGCACAAGAGAAAAACATAGTTACTTATAAAGAAAACCTGTAAGACTGGCAGCTGATTTCTCAAAAGAAACTATGCAGGACAGAAGGGTTTGGCAAAAATATTTGACAGGATGAAGACCCAGGATCTACAACCAAGTATACTTTATCCAGCAAAACTATCATTTAGAGTTGAAGGACAGATAAAGAGCTTCCCAGCCAAAAATAAGCTAAAGGAATTTAGTACCACCAAGCCAGTATACAGGAAATGTTGGAGGGACTTCTTTAAGAAGAAAAAATACAAAAGACTCACTTCCGAGTAAAAGAAACACACAGACTAAAAAGAAGAGGATGGAAAAAGGTATTGCTTTGATGGACCTAGAAGGTATTTAAGTCAGATGGAGAAAGATAAACACTATATGATTTCACTTTTATGTGGAATCTAAGGAATAAAAAGAACAAACTAATCAAAAAGAGACTCAAATATAGTGGACAATTTGGTGATGGACGGAGTGGGAGGTTGGAGAGCTGGAAGAATGGGACGAAGGTTTAAAGGAGTACAAATTAGTAGCTAATGGATAGTCACGGGGATGGGAGCACGGCGTAGCGAATGCAGTTAGCATTGATACATTAGCTAGGTGAAGGGTCAGGGAAGGGAGGGAGCAATTGGGGCAATTAGATGTCTAACCAATGTACCATATACTTGAAACATTAAAATTTTAAAAATTTTATGAATTTTCATAAATTTTATATTTAATGAATTTATAATTTTAATACATGAAAAAGAAAGTAGGTTATTGATATATTTAAAAAACAAGTTACTGCTGACTTGCCTTTTACTGCATGCTAACATTATGCTAAGTGTTTTGCATATCTTATCTCATTTAAAACTAGCAATAACCCTGAGAGGTAGGTATTAATATTCCCATTTTATTGATGAAGGCATTTAAGATCAGATTCAGGAAATAATCTACTCAAAGTCAGAGAGCTAGTAGATGGTAGATCTATCATACGTTTCTTTGACCCCACAACTTATGTTCTCTATGCTGCTTTGTCTCTTTAGATAAAAGTAGAAACTGCCACATAGTGAGAATTAGTACCCAACTGAAATTATGTTTTGAAACATTATCTTTCAAGTTTTCCTGTCTAATGTGAAAATGCTTAAATCAATGAGTGAATGGATGAATTTTCGAGTGAATGAAAGGTTGGGATAGAGTGTAAGTATTACAATGCTAGATACACTAGTGCAGTTAAAATCAGATATTTATAATGGAGATTTGCTGGCAAATGACCTTAAAAGAAATTAAAAGCCCTTTCAAAAAAAAATTGCAGTTAAACGAGAGAGTGCAATGTAAAAACATGGAGGAGATGATGAGCTTACATGGAAAATATTTAAAAATTGATGTTATAGATTCATGAATCAGTGGACTAATGAGATACTGTTGTAGTTCATTTTGACCTCGCTATCTTACTTCCTTCTTTAAAGATCCTTCCTCAGTAACGGTTATTTATGCCTGATTACAGTGTATTTTGTTTTATCTTTTTAGTTCTTTGGGGAATAGGCTTATTTTATTAAACTTCAGAGTTTGGATGGAAAAATAAGTATTTCCCTATTTGCCTGCCTGCTTTCACTCTGCTATTTCATTTCTTTCAAGAGGTGAAGCACATCCCATGACTGTTGGGGTTCTAGCATTCAGAATGTCAACATTTATTTTGATACTTTAGCCTAAAACTGTGCCTGGTGTTCCCCTGTCCACTGAGCCTCTGGATGCTCTCTCCACAGAATAAACCTAGTCTTCTAGTCTTCTGCTGGAGTTGGGAAAAGGCGCTTGACCAGATGCATGAGGTGAGGAGGGGGACCCACTAGGGTGTCTCACTGCCTTTGCTTCTTACTACATCATGCAGAGATGGGCAGGCTGTCAAATCCTGAGTCCATAGGGGATTCTGTTTTGTAACTCAGTTTGCTAGCTTAGCTCTCAGTTTTCTTGCTTCTGTTTTTATCATCCAAAATTTGTTGCTGGGTTTCTCTGAGTTCAAAATAAAGAGTTAAAAAGTTTGAAGGAGGCCTTTTGAGTCATTCTTCTCTTGCTCAGGCCCACTTCCATGTCTAGAAGTGTACTCTCCTTTCTAATAAAGCTTTTCCAAAAGGAAACAAAAAAAGAGTTTGAAGGAAAAGTCTAACTCTAACATGAGAAATTTATTACTAATGACAGTACTGGGAAAAGGCCAAATTGGCACTGTACAAAAGTAAGAACATTACACAAATAGGCATATTTAGAGTCTTCTCAGGAGATGAACTGGTAAATGTTGGTTTCAGAATTCTTCATATAGATTTGTGAGTATGATTATGTCCTGAGAATATTAAATTTTAAGCAAACTTTTAAATTAAGTACATGGGAAAGTACACACAACTTCTAAATGTACAGGTTGATGAACTTTTATTAAGTTAGTGCACTTGTGAAACTAGCATCTAAATCAAGTAATAAGACATTACTAGCAAGGCAGAAGCCCTCCTCTTCTCCTTGCTGTAACACTAAACTAATCCAAGATTAATTTTGTTTGTTTTTGAATTTTGTGTAAATGGAATTATTCGGTATAGTACAAGCCTTCTAGTTTCTTTTGCCCAGTGCTATGTTTGTGTGGCAGTTGGAGTTTATTCATTCTCATTGCTATTAGTATTCCATCGAGTGAATAAATCACTTTTTTTTTTTCATTTTCATTTTCACAGACATTTGCGTAATTTCCAGTTTTGGTGTTTCACAAAAAACACTGCTGTGAACATTTTCTTATGTGTCTTTTGGTGCAAATGTGTACATATTTCTGCTGATTATATACTGAGTGAAATTACTAGATCGTAGCAGATGTGTACATTGTGCTTTAGCGGATACTGCCAGTTTTACAAACTGAGTATACTGAGTTTTACTTCTATCCGCTGTGTATTCTCAGATGTCTAGTTGCTCCACATCTTTATTGATGTTTGATACTGTCAGTCTTTTAAATTTCACATGTTTAGGTTGATGCGTAGTGATATATCACTATGGTTTTATTTTGCATTTCCATGATCAATCTGAGATTAAACACCTTTCCAGAAGGTTATTAGCCATTTGTAGGTAGTTTTTTAATAAAAGGCTGGATTCACTTTTGCCAGATTTTCTATTGAGTTGTCTGCTTTTTCTTATTGATTTGAAGATATTTAATTACATATTCTGAATAGGAATCCGGTGGATATATGTGTTCCAAAAATTTTTTCAATCTCTTAATGATGTCCTTTTATGATCAGAAATTCTTTCATATAGTACACTTTATTAATTTTTGATTATAGTTACTACCTTTTGGATACTGTTTAAGAAATCTTTGCTTGCCCCAATGTCAAATGACATTTTTTATGTTTTCTTATAAAAACTTAATTATTTGAGTGTATTGATTTTGAAAATATTAAATGCGTTTAAATATTCACATGTCAGCCTCATCTGTTGAAAAACAGTTAAACACTAAATAAGTTTAAATAATGACTTTCCCACAACTCTTCACCTGGCAAGGCAATTTAGCATTCTCAAGTTAATTTTTTCAACTATAAATGGGAATAATATCTACCTCAAAGTATTGTGAGCATCATGCCTACTTAAACGTAAACTATTATTAAAAAATGAGCTGTTATAAAAGACATTTTTGGAACAATTGGGGGTATTTGAATGTAAATTAGATATTAGATGAAATTAGGGAATTATTAATTTGCAGTTGTGTAGGTGAAGTTCATTTATTAGGACGTGCATGATGAAGAACTGAGAGGTAAATATGATGTTTCAATTCATTTTCAGTAAGTTTGCAAAATGGAAAAAACCCTCAACTATTTAGATGAAACAAACCAGTTAAATGTTCTCAGTTGTTGACTCTAGGTATTAGATATATGGGTATTTATTGTATGAAATCCTTTCAACTTTTTGGCATGTTTGAAACTTTCATAATAAAATGTTCAGGGAAAAGTTGGCTGTTAATGAAGTTAAAGTATTCATTTATTTAACATTTTCTCTGAAGCGAAAAGTACATGAAGACATCATTAAATGGATTTTGAGCAGCTTGGCTTATTCTCTCTGGGAAAGCAGATGAAAATAAATTAAGAATGCAAAGTGAACTATAGCATTGCATGCTTGAGTAGTAGAAAGCTAAACTATTTCCATAAAATACAGACATTATTAGGAATATAAGGGATGAGAAGGTAAGGAAGGGATCTGGAATATCCTGAGTGCCCATTAAGCTACTCTGCAGCATGCTGTAAATATCATCACCTTTGATTTCAGAAGCAACTCTACAAGGTAGGCAATATTAGAAAAGTTCAATATGTTTTGTGTAACTTGGCTAACACAGTTACTGGATGACAGAGCCGGAATTTGAACTCAGATCTGTGTTTTGTCTTTCTCCTTTCTCTCTCCTTTTCTTATTTACAAGTGAGGTTTGATTTTTGCTTTTTGTTTCTTTTTAAATTAATTTTCTGCTGTTCATCGAAGATCTCTGGAAAACATATGTACCATTAGGTTTGCTGCATAACAAACTACCCCAAAACTTAGTGACTTAAAATAATATACATTTATTCAGCTCAAAATTCTGCAGGTCAGTACATGGGCTCAGCTAGTCAGTTCTTCTGCTCTGGGCCAACCTCAGCTGTTGTCACTGAAGCTCAGTCGCATGTCTGGGATGACTGGGTCAGCTCCTCCATGTGGTCTCCCGTCCTATGGCAGACTGGCTTGGACTTGTTCTCCTAGAAAAGGAGAGGAGAAGCCAAGAGAGCAAGCGAGTCCAGCAAGCACAAGTCCAGAAGGTCTCTTGGGCCTAGGCTCAGAACTGATACAATGCTTTGTCTTAGTCCATACCATAAACTGGGTGGTTTAAACCACAGACATTTACCTCTTGCAGTCCTGGAGGCTGGAAAGTCCAAGATCAAGATGCTGGAAGATTCAGTTCCTGGTGACAGCTCTCTTGCTGGTGTGTAAAAGGCTACCTTCTCTCTCACGTGACAGGGAGAGAGAGAGCTCTGGTCACTCTTCCTCTTCTTATAAGGACATTAATCCCATCATGGTGAGTTCCACCTTTATGACCTCATTTAAACCTAATTATCTCCCAAAGTCCCCATCTACGAATACCATCATCACATTGAAATTTAGGGCTCTAACATGAATTTTTTGGGGTAGGCATTCAGTCCATAACACTCTCTATTCTTCAAAGCAAATTACAAGCTAGCCCAGATTCAAGGACTCTACCTCTTGGTGAGAGGTAATGTGAAGTAATATCGCAGAGTGTTGTGGGTACAAGGAGTGGGTTTAGAAGGTGGGTGTAAATGATGGCAGCCACTTTTGCAAAGTCTTCCAAAACATACAAAAATAAACATCCTTTAAATCATTCCTATTAGCACTGTCAACAGATAATCATTGTCAATATGTTGCTGTATTTCCTTTCATTATTTTATCTAGGTACCTATAGAGGTAGACTTTTTCTTTCTTTTTTTTTTATAAAAAATATGATTCAGATTTTGTTTCTTCTACTTATTTATTTTTTGATTCAGATTTTAGAATCAGATATGTGTTCTGTTAACATTATATTTTAGTTTTTCCTAGGCTTTACATATTTCCTGAAAGCGTGGTTTACTCTATGATGCGAAGGAAGCCAACATAATTGCTATGTTCTGGGCACTGTATTAACTAAGCATTTTCACACTGTTATCTTGACTAAAAAGCAGGTTTCTTGTTAATTTACAGGATTGATATCCTGCCACCAAACAAAGAATTCATTTGCTGTTGCAAAGAAAAAACAATGAATTTTGTATGAAATGATCCATCTAGGGAAAATTACATGATTAAGATACACCAGCAATGCCCATTTTTCTTTTCAAAGCCTGGCCTGTCAACTGTGACTACTTAGAAAGGGCAGTTTCCCTGCTGTAAATGGTGGGAGAACTGGGACATTGGCAGTGGATGAGGCTATGCGCCCTCCCTTTTTACCTTTTGCTTAACACATTTTTACTGGACTAGATTATATGTTGAAGTTACATCGAAGGCCATTGCCAACCATTTCAGCGAACGATTTTATTTGCAAGGATTTGGATTTGATTCCATGAACAAAGTAATAGCTTGTTAAAGAAGAAGGTGTGGTGGAGGGGACACTTCCATTTGTGACAGGAAGAGGTTAATTACATTCATGAATCAGTAGATACAGAGAAGGGTGGATTTTGGGGGATTTTGTTCCTATTTGAGCTACTTGGTCCTATTGGCAGGCCCTGTGTCTGGAGTGATCAATCAGAAAAGACAGCCCTTGTACCTAGAGACCACCAGTCCAACACTCTCATTTTATAGGTGAGGTCACATCAGCATTAATTTATTTGATTGATCTGGATGTAGTTCAGGGTCACATGAACTACAGTTCTTATTGTACAGGCAGCATCATAAGGAGCATAAAATTTGGAGGCCAAAGACCAAGGTTTGAGCCTGGGTTTGCACCAAATAGCCGTTGACTGTGAACAAATCTCTTAATTTCTTTGTTTTAATTTCTCATCTAGAATTACAAAAACTTCTGTTTCTTAAAGTTATTGTGAAGGTTAACACACTTCATATCTGTGCTGTCTAATATAGTAGCCCCTAGGCTATTAAGTGGCTGTTTAGCACTTGAAATATGGTTGTCCAAATTGAGATGTGCTGTAAGTTTAAAATAAACCCTGGATTTTGAAGACTTAGTATGAAAAAAATATATAAAGTATCTCAAAGATTACTTGTTTCTGTTGACTACATGTTGAAATGACAATGTTTTGTACTCACTGAATTAAATAAAATATATTATTTAAATTAATTCACTTGTTTGTTATTTTTTTAAAAATATGGCTACTAGAAATTTTAAAATTACATAAATGACTCAAATATTTGGCTTGCATTGTATTTCTATTGGACAGTGATGTGCTACATAGAAGTTCTCTGTAGAATATAGCATACAGCATAAATGTTAGAGCCAGAGAAAATATAGAAGGTTCAGTTGAATGGATAGGGATTCTAAGTGATATCAAGAAGCTTATTTTTACTAAATTTCTGATGCAGGTTTTTATTTAGGCATCTTATCTTTTCTTTATGTGAGTAGGGAAGCAGAGGGTAGAGTGATAATTTAATTATCTGAGCAAATAATAATAACTTCAGTGCTTTGAGCCACAGTGATTCAGGCGTTATGCTCAGTGCTGTATTAGGTAGGATTCTGTTGGTTAAAAGTGGCAGACCCACTTTGAAATTGGAAAAGGGGGGCCTCTTGTAACCATGGAGGGGTAGGAGTACATCTCTGCCTCCTGAATATCTAGGATATAAATGTTTTTTTCCTCACAAATTTACTTCTCTCTCATTGACGGCATTGTTCTCTTAGATCACTTATCTCCCCATGTTAGAAAGCATGGTTCCTGCAAATCCTGCCTGTCATCCGTGCTCTAAGGAGGAAGGACTCAGGCTTGATCTCTCTGGTTTTAAATCGAACAGGCCTGTGAAAATGACATGGTTTCCAGTACCCACCCCTGGGCCATGGCAGCTCTAATTCCAACCACAGAGAAGGAGGATTTCCCATGAGAGGGTGTGCTGCTTTTAACTAATAAGAGAATAAATGTACACAATACCTACTCTAGCTAATTTAAAAGTACAGCTATTCTGTGGGGGTAATACTCCAGTTTACAAATGAGGAAAGCCAGGCTCGAATAAGTTACATATTTTGCCAAAGTTCAAACATTCAGGCTGGAAGCTCAGGTCTATCTATCTCCAAAGTCCCATGTTCTTAATCACTGGACTGAGAGAGTTCTAGTAAATTGGGTTTGTGTTGACTTGGGTTTTACTGAATTAGCAATTTGCAATATTTCTCCCCACCTGATTGCTTCCCATTGAAACTTATGACAAGAATGAAGGTAAAGAAACTGGCCCAACAGTAACACCTGGTAAATCTTTCTTGAATAGAAAACCAACACTACTATGTTCTCAAGTCTTGCAGCCAAAGATTTAAATATAATATCTCTACATAATCATCTTCATAGCAATGAGCTTAAAACCTGCTTAGCACTACTTGGGCATTCTGTTTTTGTAATTTGTGATCTGATACCTTCTTTTGAACACCTTCCCATCTCATTTTTCACCAACACATGGTTTTCTATACAGCACATGAGCATAGTGATTTCTGAGGCAAAGATGAAAATGTCATCTTCTGTTATTCATAAATGATATCTGGCCCAAAGGAAATATTCTTTAACATTGATGATCTGTAAGTCTTTATATTCTTTATATTCTTTAACATTGATGACCTGTAAGTCTTTCAGAAAAATGATCTGGAGTGTGTGAACTTCCTATTCAGGTCAAAAAGTGAAAAATTTCAAACTCATGATTTCAAAAGGCTACAAGTCTGTGTGTTTTCCTTAACTCAGTAGAAGTGGTTTTATTTGCATAGGAAAATGGCAGTAAGTGACAACTTTATTGGCTGAATTTATATCAAGCAGTGTAATAGAATGCTGAGAGCTCTGATATGGACTGGTCAGAAAACCAGTCCCCTGTACAGTAGCTCTTTGGCCTTATGCAGTTGTAAATGAAATGGCTAACTTTTGTTGGGTTCTAAGTAGTATAAAGAATAGTTTTATAGGCTCTTCCCAGTGGCAGTAGTCATTCATTTGTTTAACAAGTATTTATCAGGTATCTGCAGTGTGTCAGATATGGAGTTAGGTACCGAGCGTGGCCCTCATTCTGGTGTGGAAAGTCATTCATATAACAGGAAATTTCAATGTAGTGTGTTGTAAGTGCCATGTTAAAAGATGTACAGTGTTCTAGGGACCATATAAAATTATATTGGATTTGGTTTTGAGCACTTTGGTGGTTTCCTAGGGAAGTGCTGTCTATGCAGGGATCTGAAGGGCAAGCAGGAATTGGCCAGGGGAACATAAAGAAGCTCTGTGTCTGGACTTAGAGACAGGATGGGGAAAGGGGAAGTGGTGAGGGCTGAGTTTCTAAAGGGTTATATCTGGTCTTAGAATGTGAAGGGTGATGGGAAACCCCTGAATGATTTTAAAGCAGCTGAGTCATAATTGGAATGGCATTTTAGAAAGCTCAAATGTGAATCAATTTGCTCACTTTTCTGTCTCAATTTTCTTATTTCTATATTGAAAGGGATAGTCTCTTTACAACTCCTTCTGACTTTAATATTCCATAAATTCCTACTATTCTGGAAATACTTAATTTCAGACTGATTTCCATATCTCTTGGGGAACAAGGCCTAGGATCACAACTGGTGCTTAAAGAGGGGATGGCGGTGGGTGAGAGTGGGGCAGAAAGTTGAATGGGCTGACATGTCATTTCCACTGGGAAATAAGGAAACTGAAAAGTTATGCAGGTTTTTCTGACAGTCTCCTGAAAGGGAATTGGTTGATAGCTTCAGCTTCTCAGCAGACAGGTTAATGTCACCTCGTCCTGCTTTTAGACAGATGAAATCTGGTAGTTATTTTACAAAAATTGAAGTGCTATATACTGAGATACTTAATGATGAAATGATATGAAATCTAGAATTTGCTTAAAAGTAATTAGTTGTCTATGGTCATGACTTGATAATCGTCAATGCTGAGAGATGGGTACAACGGGGTCCATTAAATAATTTTCTCTATTTGATATATGTTTCGAAAGTTTCTATAACAGAAAGTAAAAAGATAAAATAATAAAATAAGAAGCCACAACTTATTACTCAAGTTCCTTATTTACTTTTAGCACAAATGAAGCAAGAGTCATTCTGTCTCCTTTGGCCATACTGAAGTAGACTCAGAAACACTATGTCATAAATGCTGAAACTTTGCTTTAAGTTCTGGGTCAATTTTGATGGCTTAAAATGTTCCAGACTGGGAACATTTGGGCACATCAAAGAAAGAATTACACCCCAAAGAAGAGGCAGCTCTTCTGGGGAGTTCACTGATGACACAGGGTTCTGCAGCTCTGGGCTGGGTCTGCCCAGGAAGGCAGTCTCTGGGTGGCAGGGTGAGGTGGAGAGAGCACTGGCTTTGGAGTTATGCACAGTGGACTCAAGTGTGTATCAGTTGAAGGACAATAACAAGAAATAACAAAATAGATAACATTCACTGAACTCCACATGCCAGGTACTGGGAATATCCAGGATTTAGGGAAACTTTCACTTAGTGTTTGTTATGTGCTTTCATGAACCTTATTTAATTTTTCTGTGAGGGAGGAAGAGTAGTCTCCTCAACTTTATAGAGAGGGAATGTGGCTATGAGTGGTAAACAGAAAATAGAAAACTTGCTTGTGGCAGTTCAAGAACTCAACCAATTGTATTTTTTTTCCTCCAAAGCTAGTGGTTTTCCACCATGCCTTGATATCTTTTTAAAATTTGTTTACACACATATTGATACACATACACATGTGTGAACATAGTAAAAATCAAGCTTTTTTTAAAGCTAGAAACTTGCTTTTAATGCAAATAAATATTTTTTTTCCTTCTAGTGATTAGAACTAGGCCAAAGGGTAGCTAAGTATCACTTTTCAGGAGCACAGCATACAAATTTCTCTAAGCTAGGTAGTTATAAGAACAAGACTGCCTATTGGGAAGCCACAGTAATGGCAAACTTTCAGGTTTCACAGAGCAGAACATGCCATGTAGGTAGGAAAGCAAGAGCAATTCTCATGAGATACCCAAACCGTTTAACGCTGGCCATTCTTTAGTCATTGAAGGAAGGACCCAAACATCCTTCAGCTTTCACTTTGACCACTGGAATCAGCTCTTTAGCCTGGTGCAGTGATTAACACATGATCAGAAAGATGGGAGTTTGTAGCTAACTGCTTGCTAATGGTGTGAGCTTGGGCAGGTTACTTAACCTCTCCAAGTCTGCCTCAAAGTAAGGATAATAACTTCGCAGGGTTGTGGAAAAGTGAGAGTTAAGGCAGTTAAGGTACCTGGCAAATGGTATGTAGGCAATGGCAGTTATTTTATTACCACTAGAGCTTCAAGGAGACACAGGTTTCAGGGTATTGAACTATCTTAAAAAATATATTCTTCTTGGAATATTTGTCCTATCTTCTGGGAAACCTAGCCCTCCATCAGACACCAGGAACAGACAACTTCATTTCTCAGGAATATTGTAGGAATAGTTGATTTAGTTGAATAGTTGAATAGTATATTTGATTTATAGTTGAGATTGTCTTCTGTTAAATATTATTAGCTCAGTCAGTTTTTTCCAGCATACTTCTCTTCTCTCTTGTGTATTGCTCTATGTGTAGCTCTTGACAGCTGCCACTATTTATGCGTGCATTCCATAGGAAAACCTTGATTAATTGGGACTTAGCTACTGGAATACCTAATGGTCATGGTTTTTCCCTCTGGGCTTCATTTGGAGGAGAAAGAGGAAAAATGACAACTAAGTTTTGAGAAGGATGGGAAGATCCTGTAATTTAACACTTTCAAATTTGTTAGAAAGAGAATAATTATCAAGGCCACTCAGCTGATTAATAATAGAATGAGGAGAGGATTCCCAGCCTATTGCTCATTCTTCTGGACCGTGACCTAAAGATGTGGCTTTTGGCCTTTGTCTTGCTTTTGTTACTCCTCTGGCTTTGCCACTACACACAAGTCTCAAATTCAAATGCCTGCAAGGCTGACAGATAGTGGGAATGAATGAGACAGGCTGGGTGTCATACTGGGAAGTGATGATCTGTGGCACTTAAACTGGAGCCTGTTTACCTTCTGTGAAGGCATCTAAACTAAAATAAAAAAGCACAGAATGAACAAAACATGACTGGGGGCCAGATATGGCCTGTTGGTCTCATTTTGGGGGCCTAGTACCAACTGTAAGCACAGGCCTTATTCAGGAAGGAAATACAGTCTGAATTATGTACCTGAGGCATGTTGCCAAAGAAAGTTTCAATACTGTTCATTGATTTATATTAGCTAAAGCAGAAAATTGAAGAAGTGCATTTTAGAAACCCGATCATAATACATTTTTCAACAGGGAGAATAGAGCAGAAGCTCTGCCCCTACTTACGGTCTGGTTAGCCAGAATTCTTTGTTGTCCAATTATCCGAGTGAATTCAGATGTCACAGTGTATAGGACATTCACAATTGGAAACAGTAGGACCTCTCAGTACCGTAGGTTCTGCCGGACGTGTAGACATCCAAACATTTCATACTGGGACCCATAATGAGAAATACATTTATATCATTATTGAGGAGAAACATACACATTCACTACACAAATCCAAAACAGTATTTCAAGAAACAGTATCTTGGTATATGCTCCAAACTGATGCTTTCTGACATATTTCATTTTTATTAAAATAGTGGTCATGAATTGCTAAGTTTATTTTACAGTCCACCAGTAGACCACAACATGCAGTTTCAAAAAAACTACTAGACCAGGTGATGCAAATACATTTTTATTTATTTACTTAAAGATACTTACTAAATCTCTAATGAGTATGAAGTGCTCTTTTGAGTATCATGGGGGATACAGACGCGAACATAAAACACGGATTTTTGTCCTTAAGGAGTCTAAAATCTAATGGGAAAGATATGCATGACAATATCTAAAGACTCAAGGCAGAACAATGACTTCGCATTTTACATAATGCTTTTATATTACCATACAATCATAATGATAAAAATCTCTTAAGTGGGCAGGGAAGATTTTAGCCTGATTTTATTGATAGGAAATTACATTAAAAAAAAGTGACATCCATATAAAAATAGCAGAACAGTAATAGTGAATATAGGTAGCATTTGTTAAGCACTTACTATATTTAGGTGTTGATTTAATTCTTACTGCAATCTTATTCTGATAGTAGAATTATGCTCATTCTACAGAGGAGAAAAGTGAAGCAAAGAAGTTAAGTAACTTACCCAAGGTCATAGAGGTAAAAGTCCAAGGAGCTGGGATTCAGTCCTAGGGAATATGGTGCCAGGACCTTGGACTTAACCAATGTGTTTATAGTTCCTGGAAATAAAAAAGCACAGATCATAATCCCAGGTAGGTTGTGGCAGATTTTTTTCCTACCCTACCACAGAAGTAGTGTGACATCTGTTGTGCCTGGAGATTATTTTGGGGATGGAAGAGATGGGGAGAAGTAGAGCCTGGCTCCTGAACATTCCTCATTGTGGATAATCTTCACCAAGTAGTGACTGAAATCAGTATAAAGAGGCCATTGAATCCTTTGGCTCTGCCTCATATGTGACGTGGTATTCTTGAGATAAGACAAATTATTGAGCAATCTTGACCTTGGACGAAACAGAAGAGTTTGGCTCTAAACGTTCACCTTGGATTTTACCAGTGCTGCCTCCCTTCGTGAGTGCAAGCTCTCGTTCAGATTCACACAGATAAGTTTCCATTAGTATAGTCCTGGAAAATAAATAATGCTCAACCTTTGCTGAGCTCCTCCCATGCAAGGAACTAGGATTGCCAAGCACTGAGAATAGTGCTGGATTGTCAAGCACTGAGAACAGTGCTGTGCCCAAGCCAGATTAATAATAGTAATAATAAAGAACATTTGTTAAGTACTAATTTAAATCTTCAACTAAGTAATGGTGGTATTTATTTTGCTCTATTTTATAGAGTAGAAGAGTGAGACCTTCACAGATAAGCAAAAACTGTGAATTTAATCTTTAGGATAGTAAAGAAAACTTTGGTGATGAAATTGGTGTATATTCCAATTTAAGCCTCCAGCTAGTTTTTAGACTGTTGAAAATTAATCTAGTTATTGTAGTCTCCTGCCCTAATGTTCTTTATATCCCTAATTTTGTAAAGTTATTAATAGCTACTCTGATTGATATTATTTGTTAAATTAAGAGCAAAGATAAAAAAAATGGTCCTTCTAGCCCATTCATGTTTTTCTTTAAATTTGCAAACTGAGGAAATAGATATCCAGAAATACAAAGGCATATGTTTCATCTAAATTTCTTCCAGCAATATGTCTGAAACTCTGAAAACAGTTGAGCAAAAATAGCTGAGAGTGCTCTTTTGAAAATAATTTTTACTTTTCAAAAGTGTCTTCTCTAAATTCTCTTAATCCAGCGATTTTAAATCCAAAATTTGTCAAATCACATGGTGGGCACTAGGTATTTACTCTGTGGGTTAGTAATGAATTAAAAGATTTATTTACTAGACTTTGCAGACAGAGTATTACTCTTGTCAAGTAAGTAAAATAGCTCAACCTGACAGATTTGGAAAGTTGAAAGTAAAATTTTGTTTAAAATTTTATTACAATTTTAAACAACCCTGCTCAAGTTTGATGTTATAAATGAACATTAACTGTGATTTGTGGTTCAGGTGCAGTTAGGAAGGCAAGTGGCCAGGGAATTTAGGTCTTCCCAGAGGGCCTGGTGTGATCTAGAAGATAGCACAGTTGGCCTCTACTGATTCACCCTCTTCCTACAAGAATTTGTGTTTGAGTGATCCTGAACAGGAAAAGTCATTGTCTCAATCCAATTAATTTATATGTAGACCTATGTAGAGCTGGAGCTTCTAGGAAACTCTTTGGATCCCAAATAATTTGGACTGAAGTCTCTTTGATGGTATAGTTTGATTTTGTGTCCTTAGATAATCAGAAACAACTGCAAGAGGAAGCTATGAAAAGTGAGAAGCAGCAGCAAAGCTGGCTTTGTGTATTGTCGTAAGCAAATTTTACACATGTGCTTTTTCTTGGGTGATGAAACTCTGTCAGATGATTTTGATTCAAGCTTTCTCAGTCATTCCAAGTCTTGTAGGGAAAAGTATCATTTTAAACCAAGATTTTTACCTGGCCTCTACTTAAAATGATGAGAATGAGGGATACTTCTATTAGTCTTATTTCAAATGAAAATGAACATTTGGTAATTGCGTTTTGGGACTTAGAGTTATATCCAAGTTTTATAAGGCTTGAAACTTATATAATGTTGGGATCCTCTTTAAGAATATGAAATCACAAGTGTAAAATTGTGTACGCAGACTTGAAAGGGGCTTCTGTAAGAAGGGGGACCTGACCATTAAACTTCATTACCTTCATGATAAATTCTCCTCTGATAATGAGTGACTGCTTTCTTTGCCCAAAATTTTGAAAGAAAAAAGGGCGAGGGAAAGAAAATCCTTGCTTTACTTGCTTCTCAACCATCTCCTCAAGCCAACTGAGTGGTTTGGTCCTTTTGCCAGGGCCAAGGTAAAGGATGTCAGATATGAAATTACACCTGATTTCACCTTGCTCTTCATCTCTGTCCCCAATTTATTTTTCAACAAATAGCTACTAAA
This sequence comes from Eonycteris spelaea, assembly GCA_003508835.1. Taxonomy (NCBI): domain Eukaryota; kingdom Metazoa; phylum Chordata; class Mammalia; order Chiroptera; family Pteropodidae; genus Eonycteris; species Eonycteris spelaea. The sequence continues at coordinate 12,759,451 of PUFA01000016.1, forward strand.
CGGTTACATATGCTCAGTAGGTGGAATGGACCCTAGTTGCCTCCTAGCGTTAGAATAGCCAGCTTTTTAATATCTCACTTAGGGATCATCCCCATTATGGGAAATGTGCAAAGTACTGCTGTTTCTTTCTATCCTACGTACATATACCCCGGCGTTAACATGCGTTTCCCCCTGCCTCCCCCCCTCCTGTTCCGTTGAGTTACAAGTCAGTCCTCTACGATAGTAACCGTCGGGGTGGCTTTGATTTGCTGAATCTTCCAGTAAATATAGGCCAAGTTATACGAAATGGCGCGTGTCTGGATCTTACCAAGAAAGCCCCTCATCCCGAAGCTTACTAGTCGTAGCCACCCAGCCCCTTTCTTCTTTACCTCACACGCAAAAACACCTTCTAACAGGGTCGTAGTAGTCCCCTCCCCCTCCCACCCCGCCCCCTTTTCGCCTTCAGCCCACCTCCCCGAGAATCTCCTTTCCCTACTCCGTCTCTTTTTTTCCCTCCCTGTAGGCTAGCCACGCTTGGAGCTGCCCTGCGCGGCAGGGCGACGCGGCGACACCTATAGGATTGCTTCCGGGCACTCCCCAGCCAGAGGGTGGCTGGCCCGAAGCCTGGAGCTCGGCAGGGCAGGCGGCTCCGGGGCGGCGGCACCAGGACGCGCGCACCCGCCCGCTCGCCCCCTCCCACCTTCTCACCCTCCCTCTTTCCTTCCCTCCCTCCCGTGCGCTGGGTGCCCAGAGTCGCGCTCTGCCCAGGGCGGTGGCTTTGCCGCGCCCCGTAAAGCTCCTCTACGGTGCCCGCTCCCTCCTTCCCTTCTCTTTGCGTCATGTCGGGCACCTGATTTTTTTTTTTTTTTTCTTTTAAATTTCTCCTTTAGCCCTTTCCACCCTCCATCTCCCCGATTCGTCTCTCAGGTTGATTTTTTTTCCTCTTCTCTGGGCTTGCCCATGAGCCTCCTCGGGAGCTACCGGAAAAAGACCAGCAACGATGGTTATGAATCCTTGCAGCTGGTGGACAGTAATGGGGACTTAAGTGCGGGGAGTGGCGCGGGTGGCGTGAAACAGAGAGTGAATGTCGGGGCGGCGGCGCGGAGTCCCGCCCGGCAGCCTCTGGACCGCGCCAGCACCATGGACAGCTCAGGTAGCGCTGCTGGCGGGGAGCGCGGGGCTGAACTGCGCGCGGCCCTACAGATGCGGCCCAGTTTACAAATCCGAGGCTCCCACCCCAGCCGAGGCGCTCCCACCCTAGCCCTAGCCAGGAGAGGCCGGAATAGAGGCAAAGGCATCTAATACTACCAGGGTGTCGCGTCTCTAATTTCTCTAGTCCAGGGAGCTAGGAACGTTAGATCAGTCTGGAGGCCCAGTGACCGTAGCGAGCACCTCTTAATCTCGTTAGGCTGGTGAATACACCAGCTGGGGGCGGGGAGGGGGGGTGGACAGAAGGGGGGAGGGGATGGCACGAGGAGCGGCTGGGAAGGAGGGCGGGGAGAGGCAGCTGTTTTTCACTACCCAGCTTCGGAAGAGGTGAAGGAGCAAGTGCGTTGATTGTTTTTGAAGCCTGCAAGACAGTATTTATTTCAATTATTCTCGTAATGCTGATGTTACTTGGAATTGTGTCAAGCTCTGCCTCTTCTCAACTTTGCTGTCTGCTAGGGTTAATGTTGTTTCTTGAGCAGTTTTTGCCTGGGATCTAGAGCCCTTTTACCCAGCTTTTATGATTTGCACAATGAAAGTTATTTCATCTGTTGTTGGCTTTGATCTTATTTGTCTTTATCTTTCTTTTTGCATTGAATGTATTAATATTTCATAAAACTTTGCATGCAAGAAAGATGGAAATGCCTCTCAACTTTTGTATCTGGGCTTGGAACTGTTTTAGCAAGTTGGATTTCTTTCTCGAAAATGCTTTTTTAAAAAGCGATTTCCATAGCAAAACAGTATTTAACATATTCATGTTAGACCAGAAGTATTATAGCTGTTTGCTTACCTTTTCAAGGAACCAGGATCTGAGGATTGTTTACACAGAGATAATTCACAATTAGAGTGCTCACTGGTTTGTTCTACATTGGTAACTTCAATATTGGACATCTGAGGACTCCAGAGGAAAGATTCATGTTGAGCTGTTTGGGAAGTAATGAAAGTAAACTGAATTTAATTCCTGCACTTTGCAAGCAAATGCTTGCTTCTGCTAATTGTGTAATGGCTCTCCCTGGGCTACCATTTTGTATTTTCTTCATCCATATGTGGAATGAAATATCGTCCACAGATGTTCAAGTGTCCTGGCCTGAAAATGAATTTTACCCATGCGAGCTCTTAGTGAAGTTAAATAAGGTATTGGTAGGATGTTCTCTCAGTACCATTTTAGATTAAAGCTAAAATAGGACTGATGACTTCAGGGGCATTGGTTTTGATGTTGTACGTGGTTATTTGATTTATGGTTTTTGGAATCTGTGATTTATCAAAGTCCAAACGATTTTTGACTAGATGTGATCTTTAAATCCTAAGTAAAGATTCATATACTTCAAATGATGCCACTGTAATCGTTTTTGGAACATAGTGGGCATGTAAGCAAATAACTGAAATGAAAAACGAACAGTTTCCAAATGAATGTGGTAGAGTCCACTTCAGGGAAATGAAAGAAATATTAAATTTTGTGTATTTTCATCTTTCCTAGGGATTTTAAGAATTAGCATTTTTAAGAGCATGTCACATTCTAGAATAAATTTAGCATATAGTTCCTGACCGTGTTATAAGCCAGGCACTGTGCCCTCTAGGGTGGCGGCCATTTAATACAGGGGCAGTAACTCAAACACAGAGCAGCCGATGGTAAATCCTGGGTTTTTGAGGATTCTCCTTTTCACTGTCAGAGTTTTTCAATGGGTTTAAAGAAGAAGAATGAATTGCTTTGATAAACTATTGTAGTGGGAAAGCATTTTTATTAAAAATACTGTTATCTCTAAAGTGCTATTGCTAGGAGTTAAATCTTCAACTTGATTAAACTAGCACTATATGAAGAGGTTGTAGGAGTCCCCCCCTTCCCTTTCCAGTTAGAGGAATGTTATGGCTTTGTTGTGGCAGTACTGTGTATCTTATGACTATTTTGGTGGATATTTGCACTTGAGAATGCAGTTGGGGAGGATGTATGTTGTTTGTTTGGGTTGGATGAGGGATTGGGCCCTGAGAGTGGCATTTCTTTTATAGGGTAGCAAGTTTCATTGACTAGTGCAACTATATTTGTCTTGTCTAATTATAGTTCTTCTAAGATTCTCAAAGAGTGGCCTTGTGTAGCGTAAATGTATCCATTTGTTTAAGATTTTTAATTAAACTCATGGATCATTTCTAAAGCATGCCTATTCATTCAACTGATTGTACTGTGACATGCTGGATAGGATAGGAGGTTCATGGGACTTTTGCTCTAACAGAAATGTTTATGAATTGAAAAATGCATTACGGTCCCTTTAGAGAATTTAAAGCTTAGTCTTAAAAATACCTTACGTGTTTATAGCTATTTATAATAGATAGAACACTTGAACACTAATTTTATTTCATTTCCTCAGAATTCTATTAGTTAGAGTAAGCAGCAAATGTCTATGCCTAGGGATTTAGGTTCAAACCTCTGCATTATTGTTACTAGCTGTAAAACCTAGAAAATGTTTAAGCCTTTCCCCATTATAAAAGGAGAATCATAATAGGGCTTTATTATTTTGAGGCTTAAAACAATAGGAGAAGATATTTGCAATTTTTCTTCACGTCTCTGTCTGTGCCCTTCCAATCAGATGAAGACACTTATTCTTAGAGATGGTAAGAGACTTATTCAAGGTAAAAAAGAGTTACTTAGTGACGGCCAGGTTCAGGTCTCTGACTTTAAGGTCTAAATTTTTTCCCATTGAACTAAACTGCCTTTGTTTGAAGGCATAATATCAACTGATTGTTGAAATGGAAGCTGTATTATCTACCTTTATTTCCCCCTCTGTTTTTAGATGAAAGAGTGACAGATGTTTCGAGAAGTATAATGACTTGCTAAGTCACCAGACTCTCAAATGGTAGAATCAGCCCCTAGCTGGCTATATCTTGCAGAGCTCTCTGCTTGTTCTGGCTCACTTTCTCTTCGTTTGAATTATTTGCTAGAAAAGACTGTCATTCAGAAGCGCTTCTCTCATATCTCAGATGACACTGCAGCCAACCCAATTCTCTTGTGTGCATTTTATCTTCCATGGAAAGTAGAATCCACAAAAGCAGAACTCCCAGTCTTGAGTCACTAAGGTATTCCAACATTAGGCTTTACTTGTTAAGTTCATAATGACACGCCATAAAAAGTAGTCCAATCAAAAGTAGAAAGATAATGAAGAATGCTAAAATACTTTCCTGTTTAGTATAAATCTGATTTGAAACAAAAATTATCTTTAACAAATACTATTCTAGGTCTATTCTTGGTAGTGTGTAAGCACAGCATCTACATTATGAATCTGGGTTTCGCATTATGAAATCTTTATTTGGGTAACTTCATACATCACTGAAATATAAGCATATGTATACTAATACTACTTACTTAGGAATACTTGCCCACATAAGGGTCTTGTAGTTTAAAGGCAAAGTTGATTTGTCTAACTTATCTAATGTGTGGCTAAAGTATGAATGTTTCTGGGTAACCATTTAAAGAGGCCCCTCTGCCAAATTTCAAATGCTTGGTGACTGCGAGGTTTTATCGACTTAGAAGGGGAATCCTTTGAACCAAGCTGCTGAAAGATGGCCATGTAACCTGTGATGTACACCATCTGTGATGGAGCTGTCTCCACCTTTGAGGCAGTACCTTTGGACCATTCTCGTTGGTGCACAGTTCTTTCTTTTATCTAAGCAAAATCAGCCTTTCAGTCCTCTATATACAAAATTAATCCAATCCTTTGTCCACATGGCAACCCTTCGTAAATTGGAGAACAAATCCTGTTTTTCCTCTTAGCCCAGTTCCTTTCTCTTAGCCCAGTTTTCTTCTCTTCTAGGCGAATCACACCCAGGCTCTTCACCTTTTTTTTTCCTACATAAATTGATTTTCATATAATTGTCCTAAGCTTTCAGAATATTTTTTTTACTTTACATAACAAGGTTTTTAAAAATTAGTTTTATTATACAAGTTTTCCATGCTTATTGTAAAAAAAAGAATTAAAGATTGCAGAAAGGAATACAATGAAAAATGTACCCTCTTCCCTTCCTGATTCTTAGGCTCTTGCCTCAGATATAACCCTTATTGAAGTGTGTGTAGTTATATATATGTGTGTGTGTATAAGATTAAAATTACAATAAAGTGCAAATTCAAAATTTAACCATGTACATTTATATACATACATTGTTTAATAACACTTAGTAATAAAAATAGATACATTTTAATGATTACAATCTGGCATTGTGCTAAACATTGTACATATAGTATCTTATTTAATCTGCATAGAGTTCTTTAAGGGAGGTGATAGTTACTTTCCTCTTTTATTTGAATAAACCATGTACAGAGAGATTAAGCAGGTTGCCTGAGTTTATCACAGGCTCTACTCATTGAATAAAATGTCATAAAGAAAAGCCCATAAGATTGCAAGCAAAGAATTTAGTAGTGAATATTTCTATTTGCTTCTTTTCCTGAGGTAAAGAGAAAGAGAAGTATCTGAGATAACTGAAATGAGTACAGTTGTTTTTCACTTTGAATCTTACCCAATGAGATAAATATCTCTCTGGAATTAAATATAACATAAAGCATTTAAAAATGCTGGAAATGAGGGAGATAAAGAAAAATCAGTATTGAATAAGACTGATTAAATTCTAATGCAACACTAAGAGAACAATATAATTGGCACAGCTTTATAAATTTATGAAACAATGGCTTAAATAAAAATGAATCCACACTGCTCTCAGGATTAAAGTCCAGACTATTCTTAACTAGACATCAGAAGTCCGTTCTGGTTCTTCTATAAGCCAGCCCAATAAAAATTCTTGTCCTTTCTTCATTGGTAGGTCCCCTCCCCGACTCCATCTCTATGATGCTTTTGCAAACACTGTTCCCTTTATCTTAGACCAGCAATTCCCATAGCCATTTAGATGTCCACTTTTCCAGGTTATCTCCTACTCATTCTTTAGGACTCAGCTTCGTTATTCTTAAAAGCTATAGGTTGCATGAGATGGCCATTCTCCATGCCCGTCCGGCAGCCTGTATGTCCCTGTCAGCCGTCATCACATTGAGTTGTGATATGTAGTCTGGCCTGTCTCTCCCTCTAGACTGTAAGTAAAGTTCAGAGCAAAGCTGTGTCTTATTCACCTTTGTATTCTTGTCACTGCTTGGCATTTATTAGGAGCTTGATAAATACTCACCGAATAAATGAAACTGTGAGCAGATTTTGAATTTTTAAAAAGGGCATTTATAATGAAATATGTCCATCCAAACCTAAAAATAATCATCGGGCTGGATTTTAACAGAAGTGAGGCTGGAAAGAGACTTGAAAGAGAGAAAACTGTTTGCAAAGAGCTAGACCAATTCAATAACGAGCATATTTCATATGCGAGGACACTGGAGGGGAGAAAAAGATTCTGAATACATAGTCCCAGGCCCCCGAGAGCGTTCTACTATGGAAATGTTAAGAAATAATTAGCTTACCAAAAGACTGCTTTCTTGACCCAAAAAAATGCAATCTATTGTATGATTCATCATCCAGGTTACTTTTTTCAGCAGAAAAAAAAAAAAAAACCAACCCACTAAATGTATACAAGTTTTTCATAGACTAACACGAGAGGACTTTTATCTGGAGATCTGTGTGTTTCTTCATCATTATCACAGAATTTGACTCTTAGCTATTTTCAGGTTTAATATTAAAAATTCTTTGTATCACCTTTGGCTATTGTAGTTGTATATTAGCTTCCTGCTTTTTATAACCTATACTCACAACCTGAATTCCTTTTGGAAAGAACCTATAATTTTGAGGTGGATTGAAGAATCCAGCAGTTTAGGCGTGCATTTCCTTATGGGCGAAACTTGTAAAAACTAAATTGTAGTTGTTGTATTGTATATTAAACAACATCACTTGAAATTTACTTGGAAGCTTTTGACAGAATAGCTCAATATCTGAGGAGCGAGTCCTTCACGGTCCAAAGAATTAAAAAGTATTATGACATGTGCCACTAGATCAAGCAGTTTCTACTACCCTTTAATTGCTTTACCTGCCATAGTCTAGATTCGAAATATCTTTTTATTTCAATAATGCACAAAGCATAATCTTTAAAGGTAGTAGGATCAAAATTAAAATTCAACTGTGTGGTGTTAGCAATGTGAATAATCTCACCAAGGGAGCAATCAGATGACCCAATGCCTTCTGTGCCGTGCTGGGTTTGCATGTGCAGAAAATTACTGTTGGTGTGTTTCAGAGTAGCGCTGTACTTGGTAGTTGGTGAGTATTCTGCCGTATGTTGTAAGCCACTTCTTGATTCTAGAAATGTAATGCTATGAAAGAAGTGCACGTTAGAATTGGGTATATTTGGGAACTGACAGGGTGAATAAGTGTGACAATAATAGATATGTAAAGTGGTATGGGGGTGCAGAAGAAGGAGCCATAATTTCAAGGACTAAGGAAGGCCACAGTGGAAAGTGATGTTTGAGCTCGAAGTTGGTAGTGGAGGAGGAAAGGAAAATTGTTTGGGGCTGAGGGCTGAGGGCTAAGGCATGGTAGCGTCATCTTGTATGGTGTTTTGACAGAACTGTCCTTAGGCCTAGAGGCTGGAGCCCATACAGATGGGAAGTGCTATAGTGGATGGCACCGGGCAGAGAGATTGAACCCAGGTCAGGGTGAGCCTGCTGCAGAGGTTGGACTGTATTCTGTAGGCAGTGGGAGGTGCTGAAGACGTTGGGTGGAGGGAGACAAGGTTGGGCTGACTTATCCAATAGGCATAGTGCCTAGGGACCACAATAATTTTAAGGCCCATGAAAATGTTTTAATTTTAACTTCTTTTAATAAACAGAATTTTAAAAAAGTGAGTCTAATAGGAATTTGTTTCATACAAATGTAAATCAAAACATAATTTTTTTTTTTTAATAGGGGAATGGGCACTTGAAAACAGGAGAGGAGGGAGTATTTCCAGTGTTGGGCAGAAGTGGAAAATGTGACCAATTGGTTTTCTGTACTGCAAATGCACCATGAGCACACTGTGGATGGGATGAATATACTATCAGCTTGGCACAAGGTTTCACTGGGCTTTCAGATTTTTGATAGGCTGCCCATTAGGCTGTACAGACCTTGAGAGGAGGCTGTGGAGAGGGTGGAAGGCAGGAGCGGTGTCTGTGTTTGCCTGGCGGAGGGGTAAGGTAATCAGTGGAAATGCTAGAACCGAAGCTCTGTGGCCCTGGGCTGAGTCCAGGCCTGAGGCCGGAGGCGAGGACGGTATAGGGTAGCCAGCCTGCCCTGTGCCCGTTCTCACTGGGCAAGCCTCTGGTTCTTTGCCTGGTGATGGAGGCACAGGAAGAAAGCTCAAACACTGGAGAAATTTGGAAGATGATTATTGACGCAGGAATTCTTGGTTTCTATGGAAACAGACAAGTGCCTGAAAAAATACCCTGACCCCGGGACTGCCTTACACCAGCATTTGGCCACTTGAGCGTTACGGCAAAATCTTAGCAGGATAACAGTTCTCGTTTCCCCTTGCCCTTTATTTTCTTTTCATCTTCTCCCTCTTCTGCAGTCCTCCTTCCCTCTCTTTCCCTTCCATCTTCAACTTCCTCTTTCTCCTCCTCTGTCTCTGCTACTCTTCTGCTCCTTTGTTCCCTTTCCTTTTTGCCCTTTCCTGTGTGGGTCATCTCTCCTCCCCTGCCAGTGAGTCAGCATATTTGGGAGACTTGCAGCTCCACGCCATAGGAAGGTGTATGGAGGACTGTCGTTCTGGGGGTTGTGTGTGGGTGTGTGTATGACTTAGATCCCAGCCTGCTGCATGTGGTTCAATAGGCGTCAACACTGTTGTTACTTTCCAGTTTGAGTAACTGTATCTGACCTACCTAAAATTTCACTTAACTGTTTCAATTAGCAAAGTGTTCCAGGCTGAGAGACTTTGTGATGAGAGGTTTCATGAGCCTCCCTCCAGAGGTAGCTGCATTTCATTCAGATGAAGGAAAGAATTTTACCTACTAATTCACAACGAGGGTGTGCAAGACTATAGCTCACCATTTCCCCCTTGTCGCCTCCCCTATCTCACCCCTGTGGGAAAGCAGATCTTTCCCTTCCCCTCCCTTTTGCTGAAGCCTTGATAAATGGCTCTATTTCCAACTGTTCCAAGTCCAATTTTCAGATAATATTGAGCATTGGGGGTATTAGAGAATCATGAATAAGAAACCCCAGATATAAGTTCTGGCTTTGTCATTTACAAATTGTGACCTTGGGCCAGTAATTCAAATGAGAAAAATCATACTGTCACCACATATTTGACCCCTTTATCCCATTTGCTCCTCCCCTCCCCCACTACTCTCTGGTAACCACTAGTCTATTGTCCATGTCCATGAGTCTCTGTTTGTTTGTTGCCTTTAGGTTTATATCACACATATAAGTGATATCATGTGATTTTCAACTTTTTCTGTCTGGTTTATTTTGCATATTATCTCAAGGTCCATCCATGTTGTCGCAAATGGCAATATTTCATCTCTTCTTATGGCTGAGTAGTATTCTATTGTATATATGTACCATAGCTTTTATATCCAATCATCAGTTGCTTCCATGTCCTGGCCACTGTGAATAATGCTGCTATGAACATTGGTGTGTAAATATCTTTTCGGATATTTGTTTTCAAGTCTTTTCGGGTAAATACTCAGTAGAGGGATTGCTGGATCATATGGTACATCAATTCTTAGTTTTTTGAGGAACCTCCATACTGTTTTCCATAGTGGCTGTACCAATTTGCAGTCCCACCAGCAGTGTATGAGGGTTCCTTTTTCTCCACATCCTCTCCAACATTTGTTATTGTCCTGTAGATTATAGCGATTTTAACAGATGCAAGATGATATTTCATTGTGGTTTTGATTTGTATTTCCCTAATAGCTAGTGATGTTGAGCATCTTTTCATATGTTTGTTGGACATTTGTATGTCTTCTTGGGAGAAGTGTCTGTTCAGGTCTTCTGCCCATTTTTATTGGATTGTTTTTGTTGTTGTTATTGTTATCGCGTTGTGTGAGTTCTTGGTGTATTTTGGATATTAGGCCCTTACCAGAGGCTTGAAAATATATTTTCCCATTCAGATAGTTGTCTTTTACCTTGTTGATGGTTTCTTTTGCTGTGCAGAGCTTTTTAGTTTGATTTAGTCCCATTAATTTATTTTTGCTTTTACTTCCCTTGCCTTTGAAATCAAATTCATAAATCCTCTTTAAGTCCAAGGCACATAATTTTAGTTCCTATGTTTTCTTCTATGCAATTTATTGTTTCAGGTTTTATATTCAGGTCCTTAATCCATTTTAAACTAATTTTAGTGGGTGGTGCTAGACATCAGTCTAGTTTCATTCTTTTGCAGGTGGCTTTTCAGTTTTTTCCAATGCCGTTTATTAAAGAGGCTTTCCTTTTCCATTGTATGTTTTTGGCTCTTTTGTCAAAAATTATTTGCCCATATAAGCATGGGTTTACTTCTGGACCCCCGATTCTGTTCCACTGGTCTGTGTATCTGTTTTTCTGCCAATACCATGCTGTTTTGATTATTGTTGCTTTGTAGTATAATTTGAAGTTGGGAGTTGTATTTTAAAGGGAACATTTTGGCTGCTTGCATTGAGAAAAAAATTTGAGGCAGGATAGTAGGCAGGATTTATATAGCATGGATGAGGTCAGAAACTGTACTGTTCAACATTCATAGTCAGCCTTCCCCCCCCCAGTTCAAGTGAACTAACATTTTCATGGCATCTTAGTTCTGGCAACATGCTTTTTTATATCCTATCATATTTAGCTCTTACAGTTGTCCAGTGAAGTAGGTCACATCAACAAAATGTTTTAGAGATAAGAAGCTCTTCTAAGTTCAATGAGCTGATACACAGCTAAGCCAGCAGCATGGCCCAGGTCCTGTGACATATTGAAGAGTGACAAGAGATTGCAAAGGAGAAGGGTTGAGATCTTGAGCACCCTATAGCTAAAATGTATCAGCCACTTTAGGAAGAGACAAGCCGTAGGGATAGAATGGGGAAAATTAGGTTTTAACTGCCAGGGAAATTAGCTTAGTTTACCTTGAAAAGTGTAGCAGGAGTTTACTTTAATTACTGGTCTTAAAATCCAGCCATTAATTCCCCCTAACAGGGTGGGAGCTGGCTTTGTCTCTCAGTGTGCCAGGAAATAACTGTCTCCATTATGCCTCTTACTGGTACACACAGCCTGTGAGCCTTTCACACACTGTTCTGTTTTGCAGTTTAACAGAAGACAGTTCTGTTTCATATGTTGCTTTGTTTTCAAGCCATTGCATGAGCGCTGGGCTCCTTCTATCTTAAAAACCCCAAACAAAACAAAACCCTGTTTTTGCTTATGGCAGTGATGCATATTCATGAAAAAAAATTAAACAGAACAAAATTCAGAGAGTTGTATGAAAATGAAAATAAAAGTCCACTTTCTTTCTCTCCAGCTTTTAGTCCTACTCTCTACATATAATTAATATAAATGGTTTTTTTTTGTATATACAGAATTTTCTATGCATATGCAAGCTTATATGCAACCACATAAACATCACCACTCATGCATATGCACACATACATATATAATGTATACCTGTATGTCCTGGATTCCTTCTATATATGCTGTGATAAAATTTGGTTTTTACTTAACTATGTCTTGGATAACTTTCCACATTAGTACCTAGAGATATACTTCATTTTCTCTAATGACTAATCCCACTGTTCCAGTTCCTCTATTGATAGGTAGTAAATATCTTTGAACATATGTTTTTGTAAATTGCACATGTGGTGCACCCGTAGGATAAATTCTTAGAAGTGAAATTGCTAGGAGAAAGAGCATATACATTTCCCGTTATGATAGATTTTGCCAGATTGCTGTCTTAGAACCTGTACCAACTTAAGTTTCTGCTGTCGGTGTCTGAGACAACTTGTTTTTCTACATCCTTACCAAAGCGGAGTATTATCAAACTCCTTTATTTTTGACAGTCCATAAGAGAGAACTAGTGATCATGGTTCATTTAAAACTGGCATTAAATGTTGAAACTTTAATGAGTTCTTTTTGTTATTGGAGATGGGTTATTATTATTTTTATTACATTGGTAATACATATATAGGACAAACAAATTAGAAAATGCAGAAAATCACAAAGAAAAAGAAAAATAACTTGTTTTCCACAGATGACCATTGTTAACATTTTGGAATATGTCCTTTTGTCTCTTATCTATGTGTAAAGTACAAGTAAGAAGATCTTCTGTTACCTTCTTGGCTCTCCATTCATTGTGACAACTATTTTTATTGTAGATTACTGCAATACAGGAGTGAAGAGAGCACTGGAGTTGGAGCTAGTGGTTGTTCTAGATTCAAGTTTTGATATCACTGACCAGCTTTGTAACTTTGGGCAAGTCATTTTACCCCTCTGAGCCCCTCTGTAAAAACCAATAAGGCCTTTCTCATCATATTGTTAGGAAAATCAAATGGGATAAGGTATAGAAAAGTGCCTTATGTAGTGCTTAATAAGTGTAGGCTGTATCAAGAGATTGAAGCTGAGAGAATATTTTATTAAGTTGAGGGATATTTTATTATCCTGAGGTTTCTCCAAGGTGGATCAATTTACTCTCTTCATTTTATGAGATTCTGAGCATTTCCTTTGTTACATTCATTCTGGGATTGTTCATAAGCTTTCAAGCAATTTGTGGTCACTATGTAGTTCTCATAACTGTAAGATATTTATCACCAGAACTCTTGATTGAGAGTGTCAACAGGTTGGATATGTGGTTCTCAGGACAGCCCAATTTAAGGAGAATTTGAGAGTGGAAGATGAAACATAAGTTTCCGAGGATGAAAGGGAACGAGCATTTATATTCTAAATATGATTGCACATTACTTGTTTTTCTCTGTCTTAATTTTTCCCCCTAGTGTTTCTGCAAAAGCTACTTCATGTAAAGAAGAGTTTCTCAGTGATGGACTATTTTATGCTCTCCCCAAACCCCTGACATTTGCCAGTGTCTGGAGACATTTTTGGTTGTCACAGTTGACAGTGGTGAGGTCGTTATTGGCATCTAGTGGGTAGAGGCCACGGTGCTCTAAACATACTGCAATGCACAAGGCATCTCCACACAGTAAAGAGTTATCTGGCCCGAAATATCAATAGTGAGAAGGTTGAGAAACCCTGATATAAAAGGAATAGAATATACTGATTATGAGTTGAAGGTAGCAAACGTGGTAAAGTATGGGTCCATAGCCCATCAAGCTGAGTACTGGCCAGAGCTACAAATTAAACTGTACCTAAGAGAAGTTTCTTCCTGGCTTCAAGGAAGTCCTTTGCTTTTCAGAGAGATGGTGTTGAAGAGGACTAAGTTATAAAATGGTTCTGTTTGGCTAGACTTACTACCTGGAGGCAGCCAAAGTTCTAGAAAGTTCAAGTTCACTTCTCAGTTTCCATGAAATCCAAGATAGACTTCCTTTGTTCATTCAAGTATTTATTCATTCAGCAAGCACTATTAAGTGACTATGAGCCCAAGTACTGTGCTGTGAGGTTTTTTTTTTTTTTTAAAGCCCTGATATTCACCCTAGAGGAGCTTAGAAGACAGGATTACGTAGTTATGAACTCAGATCTAGATCTGTGTTTCCCAGCCTCAAATCCTGCCTCTACCACTTGTAATTTATATAATTCTGGTCCTTATTTTAAAATGAGGTAAAGAATATCTATCTCACATGATCATTGTGATGATTAAATGTTGATATTCATAGAGTGTTCTGAACAGTGTCTAGTTCAGTAAAATTTTAGTTGTTTTCATTATTTTTATTTTACTGCTATTACTAGATTCTTGGAGCTCTATAGATTAGCTAATTCAGGGTTTTCAAATTTGACTAGTGCTAGATTCCTTTTCTCAATAAAGCCTTACCCAGACTGACAATATATGAAATATATGAAAACAGAGTTACTCTGGTTAAAGTAAGATTGGGAGGCTGAACACTGCTTTCTTGGGGCGACTCACTTTTCTATTCCCCAAAGTGGTTTCTTGTGCAACCTGCAAAACCTGGGGCTGTGTAGGATCCAGTCTGACAACCACTGATCTCATTGACTCCATTCATTTTAAGAACGAGGAAATTGAGGTACATAGAAAGTAATTAAAGGAAGGATAAGGGAAGTACATGAATAACTCTGATGTGCATGTGTCAAACACAGTAATGATGCCATATGTGGGAGTTCAGAGAAGGCAGAGACAGACTCTTTCTTGGTTAGGTTGTATTTAGGGCTGGCCTTGAAGGGTGAGTAGAATTTGGCATTTCGGATAATATTGTAAAGAACATTTTCAGAGGAAGAAATGGAAGGATAAAGGAATGGAGGAAAAACATCGGAGTCTTTACCCACGTCTCAGTAAATTATCTTTGGTTGCAAGTAATAAAAGCCTATTTTAAAACATTTTATTTGAAAACCAAAGGAAGGACGTTATTATAAAGTCACAGGGTCCCAGGGTCAGAAGAGTGGAACCCGGGTTGTTTAGTTCTGGAACTTCAGAGCTGAGATCCTACAGATAGCAACCACGCCCGCCCCCTTCCCCCCCCCCCCGCACCCTCCGATGTTTCATGGTTCTTGTTTTGCTCTCTTCTGTGCATTTGTCATCCTTTGTTCTCTCTCTGTGGATAAGCCTTCTTGTCTTCTCTGTGTACAAGACTTTCCCAAAGTTCCCAAGTTTACATGTCTCTAATACTGATCATCTGTCTTTGAACCCCGAACTCTGAATTCCAGGAAGAGGGCATCCAGTTGGCTTAATAGGTGTTACTTGTGTATCTCTCATCCAATAGCTGTAGCCAGAGTGGGGGATGTGAGGAGCTTGTCTTGTCCTGTCAACGTGATTGCTAAAGCCATACTGAAACTTGAAAAGGAACAGACTGACCTTCAAGTTACTCCTTTACCATCAGTCTAGACAGGTGTTCGTGTACATATAACAAAGAATGAGGTGCATAATATGGGTGAGAAGTAACTTAGTGGGCTGACGAAGCCTTTTTCTGAGGAGGAACACAGGTGTTGGCTCTGAGGTGGAGGCAGGATTTTCTCAGGTGGAGAAGTGGATGAGGGAGGACATTCTCAGTAGGAGCTGACTGGAAAGGTAGAACATTGACTCTTGTAGCAACAGTGAACAACTAAATATATGTGCCGGTAACTGCAGTCATTCATTCAGATAACAAATACTTATTTGCTATCTGAATGGACTTGCCAGGAGGAGGGTATGGTTATGGGTGAAAAAACAAAATTAAAATAGTTAAATTACTTTCCCAGTGTCACAGAGAATAGGAATATGAACATATCTAGAATGTTTCAGTCTTAAAAGATACTTTTCTCTATAGTTTCTTCATTTATGCTTTTTCTACTTGATTTTACAAGGTCAAAAATGACTTAGAGCAAGGTTGGAGACTCACGGTTAGTGTATGTGTGTGTTTTAAATAGCTGTTGAAATTGTGCATTGTCCTTACTTCACAAAGTGAGAATAGGCACACAGTTTTCATAATTATAAAATGATTTGTGTGTGGGTATACGTTTGTTTTAGGGGGATTGTTTTGGTCAGATAATTTCTAAGATTCTTTCTAATCATAACATTTAAGTATTTAGCGACCTGTTCTTTTTATCTCATAAATGTTTACAACCAGATTTCACTTATTGTAGAATTATTTATAATAGGAAAAGATTTAATGCTGCCTAAAATGTTCCAAAATTGGAGGTTGATTCAGATAATTATGATATACATATATGAATTACTAAGTAGCCATCAAAATGCTTGTTTGAAATTTTTAACACACTGGGAAGATCTTTGAAATAAAAAATTTTAAATAACAAGAAACAAGCTATAGCTGAATTAAACTATATAACTACACACATTTATATATTCACACGCAGGAAAATCATTGTAAAGATCTATATTAGTCTAAGAATGAAGGAACTACATTACAGTATTATAAAAGGATATTGTATAGTAGGATGCCAGTAATTCTAACATTTTATATGTTTTGCTAGTTTCAACAATGAATTTACATTTCACAACTACATTTTTATAAAACTATATTTTTTCTATAGCTACTTTTATAACTAATTTTTATTGAAATAATTATAGAGTCACGTGTAGTTGTAAGAAACAATACAAAGAGGTCTTTGTAAACTTTGCTTATTTCTCCCAGTGGTAATATTTTTCAAAACTCCAGTGTAATATCACAGTCATTCAAGGTATTGGAATTTATTCATCACCTCATACTTCTCTGGTTTTATTTGTACTTGTGTGTGTGTGTGTGTGTGTGTGTGTGTGTGTGTGTGTGTGTGTGTGTATGTTCTATACTATTTGTTACCTGTGTGGATTTGTGAATCCACCACCACAGTCAAGATACTGAACAGTTCCAACACCATGAGGAGCCCTCATGTTTCCCTTTTATAACTACATCCACGTCCACCACTATTCTTTTAAAAATATAGTTAACTCAGCTGTGTAGTGCTTTTTCATGTGAAGCCATAACTGTAGAACCTTAGAGCTGGAAAAACCTTAGCAGTCTTATTGGTCACTCACAATGTGGGATTTCAGGGAAGTGGGAGAGGTTTTATGATTCTCTGCCCTCCTTCAAACATAGCATCAGCTTTAGTCTCTCTCCTACCCTTCACCCCAAACACCTTTGCCTCAGTAATGCAGGTTTGAATTAGGTTCACTTTTTCTGGAATCCCTTATCTGACCCTCTAAGTCTGGGTCAGCTGCTGCTTCTCTGTGTCCTGATTATACTCTGCGTTTTCCTCATTGTGCACTTTTCTTGTCTTATAAAACTGGATAACAGTTTTTTCCCCAGGACTGCAACTGCCAGCTCTTCTCCTACTCTTTGAGAGACGCTTCACAGCATTTATGTGGCCAGCCTAGTTTATTGGCCGTGTAAGTACTTACTTGCCAGTCATCAAATACCAGCCTTCTACCCGCTGATGTTCCACCAGGATCATTGACTCTTATCTTCTGAACTCCTCGCATTTTTCTCTTTTTCTCCATTCCTAAAGCTAATCGGATGTCGATGATGACTAGTGTAAGCAACTCCAGGCCTAGCACTGTGCTATGTGCTTGACATGTACCATGTCTTTTAACATAATACATTTCAAATTTGTACTATGTCCATTTTAAAATGAGGAAACAGAGATTTAAAAAAAAAAGTGAATAACACTGTAGCCAAGTAAGTGACAGGAACTGGATCAAAATCCAGGACTGTCTAATATAACGCCCACTTTCCTGACCACGTTGTAGGAAGAGCTCAGTCTGTTTTAACTCCATGGTCCTCCCCAAACTCAGCACTTCCTCTAGAAACCTGTCTAGCACCTGATTGAATTCTTTCAGTCAGGCAACAATGGACTTTGGAAGGCAACCATTTTGATGCTGGACAAGTAACATCACTAGGGAAATGTCTTTAATGGTCAGTGGAAATCTTCCCTTCTCTTTCTCTCAGTGCTATATCTCGGTGGGTTGTAATTCTGCCCTGTGTCGCAACACAAAATCTCTGCATCTGTAGTCCCCTCCTGTTATAGCTAGTAGGGACTTTAATGATTTTCTGGTCTTATCTATTACAGGTAAGGAAACTAGAGTGCAAAGAGAGAGCCCTGTGCAACTTACCACCCTTGAGTTGCTTGAGACCTAATTCTGTTGATCTGGCTTACCTTTATCCTCTAGCTCTTACAGTCTTTCCTCATAAGATGGGGTTTTTTGACCTTTCATTGCCCTAGTCATGCTGCTGCAGACACCCTCCAGCTGGCCACTGTTCCTCTCATTTTTGGAACTGACTCAATGTTCCAAATTTAAGTTTATTGCCTGGAGTTCTACAGAGGATGTTTAATTCTGCATGTAATTATCAGAACCTACTATGTTCCAGGGTCTACCACATTCTGCCTTTCGTCCTTTCTCCACATTGTCTATAATGTTTATGAGGCTATAGTTTTGGCTGTATATAACAAAACTGTAGTTTAAATGGATGAAGGTTTATTTCTTGCTCATATGAAAGCCTGATCTACAATGACAGCTCTCTACTCTGTGAAATAACAAGGGTCCCAGACCCCTCCTGTCTTGTTGCTTTATGTTTAGAGGGAAGAGGTATATTTTCCAGCATACCTCTTCCCTCTAAGAAATACCTTGGAAGTTGCACTCTCATTTCTGTTCACATCCCATTGGTCAGAACTTAATCACATGGTCATGCCTCACTGAAGAGAAGTCTGGGAATTGTAGTCTTTCATTTTGAGAGGTCATATGACCATATAAAACTATTCCTAAGGAAGAAGAAGGGGAGAACAGATATTGGTTTGACAAATAGCAGTCTCTTGCCGCAGCCCTTCTCGACTCTAGGAAAATAGGCCCCAGGTTGGGACTTCAGAGCCAAGGGCCTCCTAGGCTCACGAACTTTCATATCTAGGAAAGATGACCAAACTGGACTTCCCATTGGAGTCAGGAAAAATTCTCAGATCTGATGAAAGGCTGAGATTCAGAATCTTGGGTGAGGAGGTTACAATGGTGAAATAGCTGTCATTTATTTGGACCTTACTATTTTTTTGCCATACATCTGTTACATACTTAATATACATTATCTTGTTTAATTCTCAGTAGAATCCTAGGAGGCAAGTACTATTATCAGTCCTTGGTTTTACAGATCAAGTTTTCCAGGGAGATAAAGTAACTTCCCCAAGGTCCCATGGCAGATAGTGACACTGCCACTCATCTATTTTGGTGCCCTTGTGGCCTGAGGTCATTGTCCTCTCTACTTTGATGGCACACAAATTGGAGTTGCTCATTAACACTTCATAAAGTGCTCTCATGTTCTTCATATAATCAGATACTTCTAAATATAACCTGGGCAAGAAATGTTTTAAATAGGTTATGAGCCCCAAGCTGAAGGGACGAGTCTTACATCCTGTTTGCTGAGTCTGAGTCTGGTCAGAAAAAATACATGGTGACTAAATTGGCAAAAGCTGTTATCTCTGCACTCTATCTTACTGTCAGTGGTGCTCCTTGGGATATTACTTGGGAAACTGAGGTGCAGAGATATCACAGGACTTAACTACCTGTGGTAGGGTTGGGATTTGACTCCATGTTGGTCTGATGCTAAGCTGGAAATCTTAATTTGCCCGCTACCTCATGTTCATCATTTTCCTGGGTGTGAACTCTGTTTGCTAATGTTCTGGAGTCTCTCAGTATATGCTGAGACCTGGTCCCAGGCCTACATCTGCATACAAATATTAATCACGAAGCATTCTGTGAAGAAACCATGTCTCTGTGATTAAGTCCCTTTTCCAACCCCTAATCAGGCTATGTAGACCTCAGGATGGGCACTTGAAACCTGGATATTTCAGAATAACAAATACTTGTTGAATAGTGGGGTGGCATGGGGGCTGCTTTAGAGCTAGTGGGAGGGTACACCTTTCTGAATGTGTAACATTTACAGTAGGATATTCTGGAGAATGAGAAGGAATCAAACACACAAAGAGCCAGAAAGAGGATCTTAATAGAAGGCATAAGAAAAGCAAATGCCCTGAGTGGGGAAAATGGAAAAGAGGCAAGAGATAAAACTAATACCATGTTTGAGCCTTAAATCTTAGAGTTTGTTTGTTACAGATGGGGAGACAGAAGCTCATTGTCCTTTGCCCTCACTCCATGCCCAGTGGAGAATCAGCGGCTGTTTTTAGACAGACCTCAGAGATGTTGGGGTAACGCCTTTCTGCTTGTCAGACTCTCCTTTACGTAGGTATCTTTGGAAGAGTGACCAACAGTTTCCTTGATGAATCATTGGTCTCTTTCACTTCACCGAACTCACCTTAGAAAGTGGTCGCATTGACAATGTTCCTTTCAGAATTCTTCTGAGATCTCCCAGCGGCTTTGAAGCTAAGAAAGCAGTGATGTTTTTTTATGTTAGCAGTGGTTTCTAAAAATGTGTAGCTCACCCTTTCCTCTTAAAATGCATTCAGGCACTTAAAGAGCTGGAAATCAGATGACTACCTCAGAGTGTCAGACCTGGAATTGATAGAAAATTGGAGGATACTCAGAGAGTGTTCTGTTGGCAGATGGGCTGAGCTTCTCTGAAAACAATGGCAGATTCTTTTATTTATAGTTATTAGAGTCTCACAGATGTGCATCAACTGGCAACAGTCCATCAGTCACTGGCAGATTTGCACATGGTTCCAGTTTGGACACTTGAGATCTTAATCTGATTTTAATTCTGCTATTCATTTTGAGGCTTGTGACATACCAAGAGGTTCTTAAAAATAAAAGCAAGCAAAAGAAACAAGTCCACTAATTGTGGGAATTTAATAGTACATTTTGGACTTATTTATTATTTGCCCAGGCTCAGCAGAGATCCCTTTGATGTACTTTCAAAACAATAAAAATAACAGCTTGATGAAGTAAACTGGCTCTTAGGTGGAGAACTGAAGTTCTAGGATGAGCTTTACCATCTAATCTTATTGCTCTTTGGCATTGACCATGCGTATAAACGATCAGTGCTTTATTTTAGTGTACAGAGTGCTTCCATGAACATCATTTTACTGTATTTTACAGCTTCCTTATGAGCTGAGTATAATTATCTTCATTTTATGGCTGAGGAGACCGAGGCCTGAAAAGGGTAAATGACTTGCTCCAGGTCACAGCATAGCCAGCAGGTGACAGAATCAGGACTCTAACCCAGATGTTGTTGTAACTGTAGTCATAACTCCGTGAAACATAGTAGCTTTAAAATCTTAAAAAGCATCAATGTCATCTTTGTGACTATGACTTGGGGATTTTCCCCGCCTGAGTGTTGTCTTAAAAAATTTTAAGGAAATAACTGCAATTCTGTTCTATACTAACCCTAATAATGCTTTCTAGAATGCTGTGTCCAGAATTTCTCAGGACTATTAGATTTTTGCCCAAGCTTCACTCTTAATATTACCTTGTTGTACTTGATTATATTATATTGAATGTAAATCCTGGATTATCATTAAGGATTTGTAGGTTGTTTGCATGACTTTTTTTTTTTTTTTAAAGAAGAAGCATAGATGATACAGGCACTCTGGAAAACAATATGGCGTTCCTGAAAAAATTAAAAGTAGAACACCTTATGACCCAGCAATTCCACTTCTGGTATTTATCTGAAGAAATCCAAAACACTAATTCTAGAAGATATATGCACCCCTGTGTTCACTGCAGCATTAATTACAATAACCAAGGTTTGGAAGCAACCTAAGTGTCCATCAAATAATGAATGAATAAAGCAGATATATATATAATGAAATGTTACTCAGCTATACAAAAAATAAAATCTTACCATTTGGCAACATGGGTGACCTAGAGGGTATTATGATAAGTGAAATAGAGAAAGGCACATACCATATGATTTCACTTACCTGTAGAATTTAAAAAAAAATAAACAAAATAAATGAACAAACAAAACAGAAACAACTCAGATACAGAGACTATTTTGATGATTGCTAGATGGGAGAGGGGGTGGGGATGAGTGAAAAGGTAAAGGGATTAATAAGTACAAATTGCCAGTTATAAAAATTTTAGTCATGGGATGTAAAGTATTGCACAGAGAATATTCAATAATATTATAACTATGTGTGGTGTCGGATGGGTACTAGACTTATGAGGTGATCACTTTGTAAATATAAATATCTAATCACTATATTGTACACCTGAAGCCAATGTAATATTGTGTATCAACTGTAATTGAAAAAGAAATTTTAAAAAGCATAGATATGAATAGAAGTAAAAAAAAATTATTTCGCAAAGTAATCGAGGCTTCAGCTATGTCCATATCTGATTCACTCATAAGAAATACGTTTGAAGAGATATATTTCGAGCTCTTGACTAGACAGTCGAGGACAAGATGGCAGTTTCATTGTTAGGTTAATATAACTATCTCTGCTTTGGAGAGGGCCATGACAAAACCGTATCAAAAGAAAAAGAAGACTCCCAAATGAGATTATACTTGCAGAATTTTCTAGGCAGACATGAACAAGTATTAGATGTAATCATCTTTGACACAAGAACTAAGGAACATAAACTACAAAACCCTTAAGGCTGACAGCCTCTGGCAAGATGGTAAACAATGCGAGGTCTTTTAGAATGGCTTTTCTGGAGATAAAACACAAAATGTAGTACATGTTATACATGCAGTATTGCTGCTGATGAGGAGACAACAGAAATGCTCTCGAGACATCTAAAGAAACCTACGGAAGCATATACAAAGTTCCAGAAGAAGAGAGATTGTGGACTGTTAGAAGAACCGTGGGCGGTCCCTAGGATGGGAACAGAAAGCAAGAGGGTGGGGAGGCAATGGGAAGTGAGACTGTACAGGTGCACAGCTCCCAGGTCATCCAAGGCCTTTTGAACCCTGCTACCTGGAGCACTTAAAAGTTTCTAAGAAGGGGAGCAATATGATTAAATTTCCATTTTTAACAACGTCCTCTGGAGAGGACTAGAAGGGTTCTAACTGGCTGTGAGGAAATCAGTGTGCAGGACAGTTAGGAGACTGGAGATGCAAGTGGACTGAACTAAGGTACTAGCTATTCATGGATATGTAGAAAGGTGGGATGGATTTGGTATCTGCCTGTAGGAACAGTGGGAGGAGACAAGGTTATGCTTGGATTTGTTGTGTCACCTATTCTTACCCCATAACCTCCTACGCCATATAACCTCTGATGCCCACTAGGGCTTGCGTGGGCAATCAACAAGAGAGATTTGTTGATCCTTGAACAGAGTCTCTCTCTCACAAGTTGCTAATGCCCTTGGAGCATTTTTATTTAAAGAATCTTGTGGGCAAATGATTGCCTTTTTGTGTGTAATGTTCATATCTCTTTATGCAAGGACATTTTATTCTAATCCAGGAGGAAGCAACTGTCTTTAGTGGGTAACTGGAAGTGTAATGGTTCAGTTTCTTTAATTAGAAAGTGGTAAACCTTCTTCTTCCTCTTCTTCTTCTATTTCTTCTTCTGCTTCTTCTTGTTTGTTGTTGTGTGTTGTTGTTGTTGTTGTTGTTGTTGTTGTTTAAGGCAAGGCAACACCTTGACCTCACAGATTACAAGCATCTGGTCAGCTTACAATCCCTTATTTTTAATTTTTTACACCTACAGTACCTGGTCTTCCTAGGTGGTCTCCCATCCAAGTACTAACCAGGCCCGACACTGCTTAGCTTCCAAGATAGATGGGATCGGGCTTGTTCAGGGTAGTATGGCTGTAGACTAAAGTGGTAGACCTTCTAACATAGGTACCATATAAACACCACAAAACATTTTTTTTTAATATAATGGTGAATGTGGTAAAATGACTCTGACTAAAATTTGAAGATCTGTTATATATTACTTGAGACTCCCCATCACCTATAAGATAAAATTTGAGTGTCTGAAAAGGGCATACAAGCATTTCATAATGTGGTTTCTATCTACCCTACCACTCTCTGTGAAGTATTGCTGACTAGTTTATAATTTGGAATTTAAGGTCAAAATCAACAATATTGATTGAGCCAGACATTTTGGGAAAAACAGTGTTCAAAACAAACTATATCTATCCTTTCACAGAGCTCGGTTTTCTAGTAGGCGGAGACAGAAAAAGAAAATCAGGATAGACAATACCATGAGGAAAAAATAAACTAGAATAAGGAGATTGCTGGTGCTACTTATACAGGGTGATTTGGAAAGCTTTCTCTGAAAAAGAACATTTCAGCAGACCTGTAGGAAGTGAGGAAGCAAGCCATGTGGATATTTGGGGAAGAGGGGGTAGTAAATGCCAAGGCCCTGAGGCAGGTATACATTGCATAGAGGAGACTTGTGGTGCATTAAAGAGACAGGGAAAGAGAGGCAGAAATAAAGCCAGAGAGGGATGAGAGCCCTGTCCTTCAGGATCCTGGAGGCCATAGTCAGAACTTTGATTTGATTTCTCCCATCTAAGTTGGTGGGAAGCCATTGGAAGATTTTAAGAGAGGAGTAACACGATTTGCCTCATATCTTAAAAAAAAAAAAAAACACTTGTGTGCTCTCTATCTGACAGATGGCAGGGAGGCGAGGGTGGAGGCCAAGACACCAGTTAAGAGGCTACTGCAATAATTCAGATGAGAAATGATGATGACTTAAGTCTATGGTTGGAAGTACCATAGGTAGTGAGAAAAGGTGCATTATATCTATATGTACGTGTGTATAGGAAATATATACATTACATTATTATGGTATATAATGTGCATAGTATGTAAATATACATAACTTTCTAATTCCAAACATGTGAAAGTAGAAAGGGGGTAACAGCACAAGTAGAAAGCAGAAGCCTATGTCTCTGTCTCCTCGCTTCAGTAATTATCTACTCATGACCAATCTTATTTCGTCTATGCCTGTTCCTGCCCCTCTGGATTATTGTGGAGTAAGTCCCAGCCATAATATCATTTTGTTCTTAAATATTTTAATGTGTCTGAAGTATAAGGGCTTCTTTTAGAAATATCACGTGTGGAGAAAAGGGGAACTCTAGTGCAGTGTTGGTGAGACTGCAAATTGGTGCAGTCACTATGGAGAACAGTATGGAGGTTCCTCAAAAAATTAAGAATAGAGCTACCACATGATCCAGCAATCCCACTTCTGGGTATTTATCTGAAGAATCCAAAGCACTATTTTGAAAAGATATGCACACCCCTGTGTTCATTGCAGCACTATTTACAATAACCAAGATATGGAAGCAACCTAAGTGTCTATTGACAGATGATTGGATAAAGAAGAAAAGGTATATGTATACAGTGGAATATTATTAATCAGCCATAAAAATAATGAAATCTTGCATCTGCAACAATCTGAATAGACCTAGAGGTTACTGTGTGGAGTGGAGTCAGACAGAGAAAGACAAATGCTACGTGATTTCACTTACATGTGGAATCGAAAGAATAAAAGAAACAGAAACAAACTCATAGATACAGAGAACATTTTGATGGCTGCCAAATGGGAGAGAGATTGGTGGGTAAAAAAGGGGAAGAGATTAAGAAGTACAAATTGTAGTTACAAAACAGGTAAGGGGTAAAGTATAGCATAGAGAATCATGATCAATATTTTAATAACTATGTATGGAATCAGGTGTGTAATAGACTTATCGGGGAAGGTATCACTTTGTAAGTTATAATAAATGTCTAATCACTATTCTGTACACTTGAAACTGGTATAATATTGAATGTCAACTGAAATTGAAAAAATAAATAAAAACATGATTCAATATCTCATCACATCTAAAATATTGATAATAATTCCTTAGTATCATCAATATCCAGTCTGTTCAAATTGTCCCAATTCTTTTAAGTGGAGTCTTAACTTTTTCTTTTAAAAGTTTGTTTGAACAAAGATCAGATTATTCATGTATTGAATTGGTTGACAGGTCTTTTAATTCTCTTTATCTTCTAAGTTCCCATTTCTTTTTGTCCCCTTGCAGTATCTTTGTGTCTTTGTTGAAAAAAAATTAGATTATTTCACTGTAGAGTTTTCCTAATGTCTAGATTTTGCTTCCTGCATCCTGTGGTAACACTTATCTATCCTCTGTTTTCCTGGTATTTAGATCTAGAGATTTGATCAGATTGAGATTCAGATTCGATTTTTGTAAGACTGTCTCATAGATTATGTTTTGTGTTTTAATTGGGGGTACATAATGCATTGTTGTTATGATCACTGCCTAGTTCCACTATTTTATCAGGAGTTGCAAATGGTAAATTTTATCATTCTTTCTTTATTTGTTAGCTGGAATACTTCCATGAAGAGAAAACTCTCTCTTCAGATATTTGTTTACTCTGACGTACAGTTCATAAAGCAAAGGCAAGAAAAGGCTTGATTCTTTCCCTTTGTGTATTAGTTTTCAAAAATAAAATATTGGTTTTCCTAGCCTTCTCCAAGGTGACTAATGAAGTACTTTTCTCTCTCTCTTTTCCTCTTTGTCTTATAATTATGAACTCATATTTATAAACATATATTTATATTTTGATCCATAGCAGTTGTTATTTTACTGGTGTTCAAATGGATCCACCCCTTTTGGCCAGTGGGAGCCTCTTAAATTGACGTCCAAGCACTTTCGACACACTGCAGTAGTCCTTGACTCTTTCTTTGCTTTCTGGTATCCAAACCAGACTCATTTTATATATTTTCCAACTCAATATTAGAACCAGCCATTTTCAAAGGGCCTAGTTCTTTTTAGAAGGCAGTGGTGTTTCAAGACCATAATCTTTGTGTGACAGGTACTCCCTGCTGCTGGGTTGGTCTTTGGCCTGCTCTTTTTCAATAGACAGAGCTAGAAACAAGTTTTTTAAAAGATGAAATATATCATGGATTCGTAATGATACTTCCAACTCATATTCAGGAACATGATTTTTTAAACTTAATCTCATCAGTCTTTTACCTCAGTATCTCTTACTGTTGCCTTTCTCCATGCCCTAAATCCTAGTTCTCAGTTGCACCAGTATTTGCTTTTTGCCATAATAAACAGTCAAAAAATAATACCAACACTACCACCAAAAACAGTTTAAAGTTGTAAGGTATTTTGGTTTTTGGTTTTTCTTTTTTGGGGGGGCGGTGAGGGAAGAGTCTGAGAATATTTCACTTTAAGACCGTTATTTTGTGTCTTGAAGTCACCTGCGATAGTTTTTCTCTGTGTGGTTTTATTATCAGTTTGATAGTTGGGTTCATTTGCTTCATTTTGCTCCCACTTTATAGGGGTTGCTTAATTATGTAGTATTACATAGTTCCGAATTCAAATCTATAAAAACAGTTGTATTCAAAGAAATCCAGCTTCTATCCCTGCCTCCCCTATATTTGTTCCCTGCCCCACAGGTAGGGGTGTGTGTGTGTGTGTGTGTGTGTGTGTGTGTGTGTGTGTGTGTGTGTGTGTTCATTATATATGATGTTTTTCCTCCGTGCCCTGCCACTCAGTCTTAGATAAGCTGGAGTTCTACACACATTTTGGATTCTGGATAGCATTTGAAAGTAGCACAGACAGTATTTTCTGAAAGGTTAAACCTGAGATATGGGAACAGGGTCAAAGTTGATATCCTGGGTATGGCTTAATCAACTGCTAGAATGCCCTGACTGGCTCACCCCTCCCATCGGTCCCAGTGAGCCTCACTCCTCCTTGCAGACTCTGTTCAGCTTGCCTTGTCTTTAGCTGCTCCTCTGTTTGTTCCAGTGACTCCTGTATATAACATTGTCCTTCCCAAAAAGAGTATATTTTTACGTTTATGTTTATCTGGTCAGTAGACTATGAGCAGCTTGAGGACAGAAGGTGTGCTTTCTTCTGTTTTTCTACCATCTTGCACAAAGCCTTTTACCAGCAAGCAGTTTAGTAGATACATGAGTAAAGGACCAGGCCTGGCGGAACACTTGGTTTTTTTAGAAGTATTTTCGCTGATCTTTAGAATAACCCCACAAAGTAGGTGTTTGTATCCCATTTTACAGGTGAAGAAACTAAGGCATGGAAAGGTTTAAGCAGCTCATCTAAAGAAACAGCTAGTAATTGCTGAGCTAGAGTTTGGACCCAAAAAGCACAAGCCCAGCTGTTCTCTAGGTGTGTATTCATTCAACAAATGGTGTGAGAGATTTTCCACATTTACCTTTATTAACTGTGTGACCTCAGCAAGTACGATAGCCTCTCTACATCTACACAACATAAGATAGTAAAATATGCACCTCATAGGGTTGTAAAGCATTTAGGACAATGCTGGTATGTAGTAGGCACTCAGATGTGAACTGATTTTAGTTACTGTTATTTTTGGTAGTAGAATACGAATACTTGTACAGCTCTGTGTTCTGCACTGTGTATGCAATCTTCTTGTCTAACCTTGTCAGCTTGCCTTCTGGGAGCTTGCAGTCAGTTAAAAAGGCAAGATTCAGATGTTTAAAGGTTACAGAAAAGGGCAACCAGGGAGTAGGGAGTGGTCATTTAGATTGAGATTAATGCCAAGTTCAGGGAAAGAAGACAGAAGGAATTTGCAGCTGACCAACCTATTATATAACAGCCCTCACCAGGGCTTCCCAGACAGAAATAGAAAACAGAAAGCCTTGATGGAGATTTGAATGCTTTTATTTGACTGATACTGCCCTTAGTGCCAATTAAAATGCCATGTCCAGTTTGGTGGGACTCCCACCAGCCTTGCCCTGTAGCAAATTGCATACATCACAATTTAATCACATTTTTAGAGTCTGTGAATCATGGAGTCACCCAGTGTTAAGGGACCTTGGAGAGCAGCTAACTCTCCACCTGTTTTAGAAAGAGACTTTGCTCTGAGAGGAAAAGCCGTCTGCTTAAGGGCACACAGGTGTTTGGAACGTGAACTGCTTTGGTCACCCTCATGGGTCAGGTAATGAAGATACCTGAATGCCAAGACTCACGCTCTCTGTGCTGCTTCCATTGTCCTTGGCTAATTCCAGGCTTCCACACCTATGAGAAGCACAGTGACAGCGGCTGCTGCCGGAGAGCTGAGTACACCTGGGCCATAGCCATTCCTGCTGCCTGATTTCTCTTTGGTGAGGCTTGGTGCTCTTTCTAAGGTCCATTCCCCCATGTACTGTTGGCGATTGTGCTGAGATCTCTGTCACTCTTCTCCTCTGTCAAACAGGGAAATGAGACTGGGGACAGTGAAGGGGAGTGGGATTTAGAGCCAGGCAGACCTGATTCATGTCCTGTTAGATATGTGTGACCGTCTAGAATTATTTGACTTTCATGAGCCTCAATTTCCTCCTCTGTAAAATGGGCATTATAATATCCTTTCCAATAGGTTGTAAGGATTAAATGTGATAACATACATGAAGCACCTGACAGACAACAGAGTGCTGGGTAAATGGTAGCTTCTCTTTGCCTGCCCCAAGCCCAGCCCATCTGCCTTTAAGATAGCATATTTCAGTGAGGAAGTATGCATAGGGTTGTTGGCCACATTGTTACACTTCCTCGTTTATCAGAAGCTCCTGAGAGGGTGATGAAAGATGCAGATTTGGGCCCCACCGTCTGAAATTCTGATTCAGAAAAAATAAGGAACTCTGCATTTTTAAACAGGCATTTTTAAACCAAGCTGTTTTGATCCATGGTCTGGCATCTCTGCCTTCTGGAGTCAGACCTGGCATTTAATCGTGGGGACTCCTTGTACCACTGCCTACTAGGCCTCTTAGCTTGGGCAGATTACATAACCTCTCTGAGCCTCATTTTGGTACCTGGAAAGAGGGACCATCTTAGCCATTTTTGCAGGGTCCTTGTAAGGGTGAAATGAAGCAGTGTGTGTGAAGCATCTCACTTAGACCTGGCTCATAGGGGAGCCCAGTGAAAATTAGGTTCTCCCCAGGGCTTGCCGCATTTGCTTCTATAGTTATGCTGTGTGCAAATGGCTTGTCCAAGGGGTCGAGTGGGGACTGAGATCAGATATGGAAGGGCTGGGTCCCCTATTCTAACAGGTGCGAAGGTTCTGTACAAGCTAGCTGTGCCCTGTTTTTCCTGTTAAAGAAGGAAACTGCCCTTTAAAATGCATCCACCAACACACTCTTATACATTCTTTGGTTTTTCAGAGGACATCACTCATGATGGAAGCCACCTGTTTTCAGCCCTCTTCTTGTCCCTCCTTTACCAAGATACTTTTTTGTGGTTGTCGGTGCCCATCTTTGAAATCTCAGGGCCAATGCTCTGATCATATTTCTTGGATCTAAAAGGCACCAAGGGGAGACCAGACAGTGCTAATGACTTATCAACTCTGTCAGCCATAGCCTCAAGGAAGGCTGTGACCTTGGTTGTCAGCATTATGTGCTTTTATACCTTAAATGGACTTGACAGGGACAGGTCTGCAAAGCAAAGATTTCTGTAGAAATGGTTTCTGGGGAAGATGGAGAGCATATTCACATGTTGGTTTTTGAGCTCTCGCCTTTCTCCTCTCCTGCCTCTGCTGCCATTGCTGAAATGCTATATGCATGTGGCAGGTGAACATGGAAATCAGAGTCTTAGCAGCTGCTGACCCGAAAGACTGCATGTGCTCGTAGCGTGGTGGCATTGGCGGCAAGGAGAGGCTAATTTAAGAAAGAACATTTTTATAAAAAAATATATTGACATAACATATGTAAATTTAAGGAGAAACAACATGTTGATGTGCTGTTTGTATATTGTGGTATGACTGCCATTATGGCAATAGCACTTCTAGAATGTCACATAATTATCATTTTTTTGTGTTTGGAATAATTAAGATCCAGTCTCTTAGCAAGTCCGATATAATACAATATTGTTGTCTATAGTCATTATGTGGTACATTTGATCTCTAGGACTTATTTACCACTCATTGCAAGCCTTTGTGCCCTTAAACAACATCTCTCCTATCCTCTCATCCTCTACCCGCTGGTAACCACTGCTTTACTCTGTTTTTATGAATTTGGCTTTTTTTTAGATTCCACATATAAGCAAAGAGCATCTTCAGCTGCCGCCGCCATCCTTTTGTGTGACCACCGAGTCCACACAAGGGTCCATGATCAGAGCTGGCCTTGGCTTTCCCCTTCTGCCTGTGAGAGTCTTGGAGGAGAGTTTTCATTCATTTGTGCCTTCCAAGCAACTGATGTTTGGTGGTTTTTCTTTCCTTAGTGTCTGGTCTTAAAAATAACCTTAGACCATATACAGAGCAGACATCAGACCAGGATCTGGCTTCTCTCTTCTCTCTAGCAGTACTTTCTAGTTTGACTGTTTCCTTTTATGGTTTAAGCTTTTAACTGATATGTGTGTGCACGTGCATGTGTGCGTGTGTGTGTGTAGCAGCAAAATGTCATAAGAAGAACACGAGCTTTGGAGTGAGACAGATATGGGGAAGAGCCCTGGCTGTGTGACCACATTTGTCTCTTGGGTCCTCAGTTTGCTCATCTGAGAAAGGGGGATAATAGAACTTACCTGGCACATGATTGTGGCGATTAAATGGGATAATGGATATAAAAACTCATAGTCCCAGTTCCCTGTAGACAGAAGGTGATTAGTAAGTGACAGCTACTGCCATTATTACTTGCAGCATTTTGGTGCAATTGCAATTGGTTTAAGGCTGAAGTCGAGTTTGTGGTTTCTTGACAGATTTAATTCAGTTCAATTCAGTGTTCGTTTGGACTGTTTACCCTGGTAGGCATCCTGCTTGGTGCTTGGTACAGATGTGGTATAAATTGAGCACTGTCTCTGTTCTCACTAAGCAGTTTCTGTTCATTCTCAATTAATTTTGTCTTGTCACAGCTTCCAACAAAAGCATTTCCACACCCCTCCAAATATTTCTAAGTAACTTGTGTATTCCTTTGAAGGTTCGTTTGACTTTCAGGCCTTTTGGGATTTGAGGACCACTCACCCTCCTCATCTCCCATCCCTCTCTAACACATAACACATGCTCTACACCCTCCCAACTCCCTGAGGAAACAATGATACCCTGGTTCCAGTATACACTGTAGTCAGTGCCACAGACACATTACTCACCCTCTCAGAATCCCCTCCTTCCACCCCAGTGGAGACTGTAATACCATCTCTCAGTACTGGGTGAGGATTCATGCCTGTAAATCTCTGACCCAAGAGCAGACAGACCCACACAGACCAGACTGCAGGAAATAGAAGAGTCAACTAGAATCTGCATTGTCATTGCCAAGCAGAGGCAGAGCTACCTTGAACTCAGGAAAGCGTGAGTGTATAGCAATTTGTCTGTGCCGTATGTGGTACCATTTCTGCAGCCTGCAGAAGAGAAGCCACACAGCTCGTTCTTGTTCCCTTCCAGGTTCCTTATAGTAGTGGTGATGGTGATGATGGGATGAGGATATGGCTACTTCTCATTGAGCATTTCTTGTATACATATATGTTTGTGTAAATATATGTTATATATAGTTATGTTATATATCTCAGTTAACAATTATTATCTGAAAACTGGGATTCACAGTGGTTACATGTGCTACCCTTGAGCATGTAGATGACAGGGAAGGTGGCTGAAATGATGGTGATGGACCCTCCAAAGCATGACTTCAGACCCTTGATGGTTTGGTAACTAGTAATGAGGGAAGTAATCCTCTGTCTCCTCAGTAACAGCCAATGTTAGCTTCGTTGTCATTGTGCATTTCCATTATTTCATGTGATGAAGAAACAGGTCTCAGGAATTTAATCCAACTGGCAGTGCTATGCCCAGAATTCAATTAAGTCCATGATTTCCAATTAATGGGCCCTCATGCCGAGATCGAGGTCATAACATTAATCTTGTTTTAATTTTAGGATTTCCACTGTCATCATTTATAGCCAGTCTTGTCAGGATTATTGGAGCATTATTAAGCCAAAAGGACATCCAGAGCAGCTAGTTAACATGGGAGTCCAGGTGGGGGACCCTCTTCCTTTGCTTGGTAAGCCTTCCTCAGACAGCACAGGTGAGGGTTTCCCTCTGAGGACTCTGTCCTGGATGTCTGATCTTTATAAGGTCCAGTCTCATGTGATAAAAACATCTCCAGACAAGGAAAGGATTTCAGAGTCCCAGTTGGTGATCCATCGTGAGCAATGTTCTAGTTAATGCAGTGCCACCGCAGACCCCTTCACCTTGAGTTACCACATACTAAGTTGTGAATGTAACTGGCGGTATGTTTTTACAGATGGTAGATGTAATCCTTATGGTGATTATGTGAGGAAGCTATCATAGGCTTTCTCTTTGTATAAGGTCAGAGTAGAAAGTGGGTCTGTCCACTGATTCAATGGAAGAATGTGGTACTTTCTAGATGCAGACTTTCCCAAGTGCCTGCTTCTTTCCTTTTTTTTTTTTTATTTTTTTTTTGTTGTTGCTTTGCTCGTCAGATCTCCTTCACTTTCCCATATGGGAATAAGAAAATAGGCATGCATGTGAGGCAAATCAATTTATGATTGCTTTCTAGATGACAGATGCTTCTCTGTCATCATCTCATTGGAACTTCATCATACATATGGAAGGAAAATCTCTGCCCCGTTTACAGTGGAGAAAACTGAAGCTTAGAGAGATTAATTAATGCTTACTGTTATAAAGGTAGTGAGGAAGAAGGGTTGGTGTTATAAATCCAGGCCTGCTTATTTGCAAAGCCTCTCTCCTTTCAACCTTGTCATGCTGGTATAAATGCTTCTTCCCTTTTTCTGGTTCTCCAAGAGCATTTATTGTTGAGTTGAAATTTTTTGGTGCAAGTAACACAGAGGGGCACATTTTTGAGTGTGTACTGAAGGGGGCTAGGAACCCACCCTACTCCCCAGCAGGTAAGGGTGTGCCCTTGACCTTCAGCATATGTCTGCTGTGCGCAAAGACCAGCGCTAGGTTGTCTTCAAGTCTGGCCCAGCCCCCATCACTGACTTAGAATTTGCTCAGTGTTTGATTTTCCCATGCTAGATAGAGGGTAGTGGTCAGACTTTTATGAGAATATCTCCTCAGGGCAAGTCCACATCAGAAACTTTATGCTCGTGACCAGTGAAACGAAGGAGTTGTGGCTTCTCTTTGCACTTAGGTAGCAGACTTTCTTCCCGGGTGTTTGCTGTGAGGTTTTTTCTGTTGTCGTTTTGTTTTGTTTTTTGTTTGTCCCAGGATTCACCTTCCAAGTGTTTCTGCATTCCCTGTTTAGTTAGCATTTACATGTGTCCTCACTCCGAGTTCCTTTTGCCTCATCGAGCATTTTTATTCTTGGCACGACTTACTTCACAGCAGCCTGTCAGAGTTCCTACTAATACATTTATCTAATAATTAGATGCTGAAGGAACTGCCTTGAAATTTCCTTCAGGTGTCCTCTGATGGAATTGTAGCTTTTGAAATATGCCATAAAAGGTGTGCTCTCCTGGGGAATTCCACTTATCTGAGGCAATATTAATATTAATCTGCTCTGTGAACAGCTTCTTGGAAATCTGTTGATAACCATTTTTAGTCATTTGTTTGTCAGTGTGACAGCCAAACCCCACAAGCTGTTATACAGAGAGCAGGTAAAAGTTCTTACTCTTTAGCTTGACCTTTATCATGCTGGACCTGAAGACCACTCACCTTCCCAGTCCCACCTCCCTTTCTCATAACACACGCTCTACTTCCTCCCAGTTCCCTAGAAGAAATGGCATTCTGGTTCCAGCCCAGTGCCTTAGACAAATGAGTTACCGGCTGAGTTGCCTTCCTCCCTCCATCCTCACCTGTTTACTGGGGGTGGTGATGTCCATCTCTCAGTGCTCTTAGTCCTCAGTGCAGTTCTAACTGGTGCTCAGTTCTGATCCTTTTCCTTTTTCTGTCTGTCCTCGACGTGGTTGTCTCTTGGCCTTTGCTCTTCTCCTTTAGCTTTAAATGCCCTGTCGTCCATTTCTACCCAAACTGCAATTCAAGTGCCACCTCTTCCATAAAGCCTTCTTCTTTCCTGCTTCCAGTCACCTGCATCCCTCCCCTCAAGCTGGAAATAAGCTCCTCTGAACTCCTGTCCACTTTATATTTTACATTGCATATATATGTATATTTATAATACTGGGTGAGTCTGTGCAATAGAAACTCAGTTAACAGTTATGTTGCAGCATTATGAGAGCTATTAGAGAAAAAAATATCAATGACTTGGAAGATATTTTTTAGTATTAAATGGGAAAAATGGCGGGTATAAAACTACATAATATAATCTTATTTCCATGTATATGTTCACATACACAAAAACACAGAACTGAAAATACAAAGGTATAGTGTTCTCTAAAATGGTTACCTTTATTTGTTCTCTTGTTTATTTTCTTCTGTTTAATTCCCTTTCCTATGATTTTAGTGAACTCAAGTGCAAAGAAGAGTTAATTATTTGCTTTGCCATCTTTATTTGCACAAAGCCTCTCCCTGGTTTTACTCTAGGTTTTCTTTTTTTCTCCCTTCATTCCAATCCCATCCTCTTTTCTATGCCATTTGCTTTCTTTCTAGAATGCTCTTGGTATAATTCCTTTGATGTGCCCAAATTTTCCTTATTGAATATGCATGACCTCTGTATTATATATATATATTATTACATAATAAAATATATATTATATGTGTTATGTAACAAAGTACAACAAAAATAACATGTACTATATTACATATAATATATATTTTTAAAATCTGAATTAAAACCCTTTTTAAAAGTAGAAACCAGAATTCTCTTCTCTGTATTGTATCTCCTTTCATTCCTCTCTCCTCAACCTCACGATCACACATACACACACATGTGTGCGCGTGTGATTTCTTGACCAGTTGCACTTCCAGCTCTAAAATCACAGGATGCTTTATTGCATATCGGCTGATCTTTTCCTTGTGCTCTGTGATATATGGTTGCATGGAGTTTTCACTCAGAGTTGTCCCAAGTAATTGAGTATGGCTCCTGTTTTTCGCACAGTACAGAGTTTTGCAGAGAATGGCCACGACAAGATAGACAGCCTTATGGGACCACCGATGGCATTTTGTGGTGATTTATATGCTTGTCTTATCTTCTCCAAGGCTGGACTCTATATAAGGATATGGTGAGAGGCCACAGGCTTTAGAGTTAAATTGTGTGTGTGTGTGTGTGTGGTGTGTGCATCCACACATAATGTCAAAACTTGTCAAATGTTTTCCATTTAAACATGTGCAGTTTATTGTATGTTAATTTATATATGTCAATAAAAGCTGTTTTTTTAAAAAAGTTAATCATAGCAATGATTGGGGAAAATTATTTTATCTTTCTGGTGTCATTGAGGCATGAGAATACATTGCTAATATTCCATTAAGTATTTATAATGTTATGAATCTGGGTTGCTTCCTCACATTGTTTGAGCAGAACTTCACCTTTGTGGCTGTTTATGTATCTGACTGTGTCTGAAGAAATGAAAAACGCATGGTGCCATGTAGATATTTGGTATATCCTATCTAAGAAATCCTGAGTGAATGAATCTGCCTCTTTAAGACAGTTTTCCTTATCTGCAAATCGAGAGCAAAAATACCTTTCAGTTTTATTGTGTGGGATACTGTGTGCTCCTAGCTTAGGGTTTAGCATGTAGTAAGGCTCTTTTGGCAGAAGCGGACAACGTGTGTGTGTTGTGTGTAGTATGTAGTATGATACATCGACCTTGATCTTGTTCAATAAAGTGTCTGTCCATGCTCCTCTGTCACTGCTCCTCTGGAGAGAAATGATTAGATCTTTCTCTAAGAAGTCTGATTGCACTAGCAGCTCCAGAATTTCTACCCAGAAGGAGCTAAAGGAAGGCAATCTTGTTGGAAGGAGATGTTGAGAAATGTCACTTAGAGCTTAATTGTGTAACAAACAGTGCTTTGCTAAGATTCTCTGTTTATCTGGAGATTATTTGGGAGGGTTGTTACAAGAGTTCTCTCAATACCATTTGAGACCTCTGTTCTCTCTCCTTTCCTCATTAGATAAAACTGAAATGTTGGAAAGAAGATTTTTCTTTGCAGTATTTTTTAAGTGGGCCATCGGTCCTTTGTTATCTCTGTCTTCCATTATGGACAGGGTCAGATGACAATGAGGACGTTTTCTCTGTTTCAGGCAACACACTGGTAATTAGAGGGAAATGTCATAGTCCATTTAATGTAGTTTAAGCCCTGACCTTTTGGTTAGATAAGGGAGAAAAAAAATGGATGGTTCCTCCCTTCCTGGAGTTAAAAGGCCATGTAGTAAGCAGAACTCTTTCTATTTCTTCAGAGTTCCATTGGGGTAGTGGGGGTGGAGGTAGATTCTCATTTCTTTAAATTGATTTGATCATTATTGTTTCATAATGATGAACCTCTTTGTTTGGTCCAAGGGTTGGAGGCTAAAGCTGTCTTATAGAGATCTATTTCCCTGGCATACCATAAATACTTAAAATATTTGTCAAATCACATTAAACAATATCCGTATACGTTTTAAATGAGAGTTTATTGACTAGAGTTTGGATTGGCAATTGTGGCCTGACTCTGATGATCCATGAAGGAATAAATATGTTACATCCAAATATGACGGCTGGAATTTCCCGAGCATTGACAGCCGTTAGTGGGCACTGTGCCTTGGCCTTATTCTATAGAGTCAGTTTTGGTCTCAATGTGGTCTTCACTTTGACTGTACTTCCTATTCTTTCTACTCATCATTTTAAAAAACATCTTGGATCTTTTTGGGAAAGAGAAGCTAGGAATGGTTACTTAATTAGTTCCTCTTATCTGTTTGAAAATAAACATTTCTCCCTGGTCTTCGCATCTGTACAATAACACTCTGGTTGAGTTTCATGAAATACCTATCCCTTAGGCAAGCAAGCTCAGGGGGTGCTGGAAGACACAGGTTCTGCAATCAGAAATTCAGAGACGTGTGAGGAGAGAGCAAAAGCATCCGCTCGAATTTATTGCCTATAGTTAGGCAAAGACTAGGTCTCTGACAAGGTTGATCTGTTTGGTCTTCCTAGCCATCCCTGCCATCTTCTCCCTGATTCTCGCATTCTACAGCAGCCCAGTTTCACATTCATTTATTGAGTGCTTACTCTGTGCCAGGAATTGTGTTAAGATTTTAGAGGGATGTGAAGAAGCATGGGACATAGAGCCTGGGGAGGGAAGACAGACTGATTCACCAATAATTCTAATATAGGTCAGACTCTTCTGAATCCTTGGATGGAGGTGCAGAGTGAGGTGGGAGAATGGGGGCATGAGAGGCAAAGGACAGAGGCAAAGTGGATAAGTACAGAGGCTTTGAATCCAAATGTAGGTCCAATCTCATTCTGTCTTGACTGTTCCGAAAACTTCAGTTTCCTTAGTGAGACTCCCACCTACCATTGTGCTTAGTCGTGAGGGTCTGATTTAGCAGCTTATGGAAACCACTTAGCAGAGTACCATTTCACAGATGGCCTTTTCACAATGATAATAGTGTCAGAGGCTTTTAGAACTGAGGGAACTTAGGGAACCATGTAATTCAGTCCCTTGTTTATAAATTTTGAGGCCCTGAGCCTGTGATTCTCCCATAACCACGTAGCTTGGGAAGGAACTGGGGCCACTCCTCTCATCGAAGTCCTGCAAAGTGGGTATAGAAATACTGTACGCGCTGATTGATTTGATGGTATCAGGAGTGATAATAAAATATTTAGCAACTGGTACGCTAATGTAAATTAATATAATGTAAGGTACAGCCACCTTTTACTTTCTAAACAAATATTCACATGCATATAAAACCGTTTACTAGGTGATATTTATAGCACAAATTATTTACCATTCTAATTTCCATTTTTTTTTGTTGATTTTGGACATTGTTCAGAGTGTCCTTGTCACTCGCTAAATGATCCTCATTTCTGAGTCATGGTTTGACATAGGGAATGGCATCAGTTTCTTCCGTCAACTTCCCATTGAATTGTCGCGAGAGCCCTGGCATCTTATTCTAGCCGAAGAATAGCTGAACATGCTGTTGCCTTGTCAGGACTGTGATGCAATTGAACGCCAGTGCTTCCTACTTGGTTTGGACCCTCAATGCCTGAATCATTGGTACCACCTGCTCATGGCCCGTGCCTGCCAGTGCTGAGCATCTCTGGAGGCATTGGTGGATGCTGCACATGCTCGGGTGTGTCTGTTTCCTTGGTCTGTTGAACAGCTGCCAGACCCGTCCTTGTCTAGGGCTGCTTCTGGGCAATGTCATCAAGTGACTTGTAGTTTTAACAGTTCATACATGCTAAATAGTACAGAAATATTTCAATATTTCAAAAACCAGTACCACGTGCAAATAGCATATATCATATCAAATTACTTCAAGATGGAAAGGGAAACCTTAGAGCTACAAGTTAAAAATTTTAACCTCTGTTAAAAAATATGTGATTCTGAACTATCAAAAGTGAAGAGTTTAGTATGGTATAGGAAACTCTAAGAAGAGATTCTGTCCTTGTACACATTTACAATTTGGCTTTGTCAATCCTGAAATCAAACAGCATGGCTTTTTTTTTTTTTTTTCTCCCCTAAGGCTGCCTAACTTTGCTGGAGACAGCATTTTTCATAGCTTTATTCTTTCTATTCCCCAGAGCCACCTGGTAGCTATCATTCATTAAGTGCTTACAACACACCAGGCGCTATGCTAAGGTTTAAAGAACTTTGTTTTATGTAATCCTCACCAGGATCCTACGTGATATTCTATGAATGCTTCCATTTTATAGATAAGGAAATCAAGACTTTGATCTGTCACTTAATTTCTCTAGGATATATATCCAGCTAGTAGCAAAAGTTGAAACTAAACCAGTTCTAGCTGACTTAAAGGTCTTAGTTTGACTGTGGTGACTTTGTCCCATGGTTGGCATAGGAAATGTTGATATTTTTTTTCACTTAATTTTATTTTTTTTCGGTGAAATTGTTATTTCTAGTTGGACTTCTGGGCATTCTATGGCAAGTAGTCAATCCAATGACACATATACATGAGAGCTGAATTTCTAAGAAAATAAAAATTTCTGATGATTTTAGAAAATCTCACTATCTAAAAATCACATTCACATACATGGTCTCATTTGATCCTTTTGATACCTTGAGACATGTAGAAATGTTTTTGTTCTGAAGATGTTCTAATATATAAAGGGAGAAGAGGCCTCGGAGTAGTAAAATATCATGCTTAAGGTCACACAATTTTTAAGTGGGAAAACTAAGTCTCCAGTCTGAGATGTCTCTCCCCACAGTCCACCCTCTTTTCTCTAAGCTTCCCTGAAGTAAGATGAATGGGGAATGAGGTTTAAGCCGTCTTTCATTCTGGAAGCCAAGGCAGTGGGCTTTCCATGATATATCTAGTTGTTGTCCCCATGTGATCCATTTTCTCTAGTTGTGTGAAGCCAAGAGCTAAAACATGTGTTATAAACAAGGATGATGAAGCCTTCTGTGGTGATGACACTGATTCTTTGCCCCTTGCCAAGTGTTGTGGAGAAGAAATAGCATTTTCCAGAACAGGGGGTTAATGGTGCATCTCTGCAAGGTCCCTGTAGTTTTGGAAATTTCTGTCCTGCAGTTGCCAACTTTATAGATGCCAGAAAAGGACATTTGTAGCATTGTGACACATAACCACCAAGGAAAATGCCTTATTGGTGAAAAGGAGCATGAAGATGAACAGATCGTCGTGCCAAAATTCAGATTATTGGTCATCCCTTATACAGGCTTATCCCGAACACTATGGAATAATAACTCACAGTTACTAGAGCTGGATAACAGAGACTTTCTAGAAATGGGAAAGGAGATGCTCTGAGGTAGTGTCTTTGTGGAGGTTCAGAGAACCCACTGAAGATGGTTGATGTTCCAAGAACTTGAACCTGTTAACAAGAGTCCTTTCCCTTCTCTTCCCTGTCCTTAATAGACTGGGTATTCTGGAGTATTTACATTAGAGTTGAGACAGTTACTACCATGACAAAGCAGGGTCTCAGGTCTTAGAAAAAGAGTCAGGTACTAAAGGATCTTCCTGGCAAGTTCCTAGCCTACTTCGAATTAATCATCCACATGAGTTTACTTGAGGGCTCTGGGCAGCATTTGCCAAACCTCACAGGCTAGCTGAGAGACTGTGTGATCATGAACTATGATGAATTTTGCACAGAAGAGGAAGGTCTCTACAGATACTGAGGGAAGGATGTATTGAGTTTTAATAGCATAGCATTTGGCTGTTGTCTTTATTTTATATAATACCTTAAGCTGTAAAACTAATAAATGTAAAATACACAAAATTTAGAAATTACAGTCAAACAAATAAACAAAAAATCACTCATCATTCACTCACCTAGGTATGATTGCTGTAACTATTTTGAAAATTTAGCAGCCAAGAGCCTGGACTCTGGAGCAGCTTGCCTGGGTACTAATACTGGCTTGCTAAGTGTGGGACCTGGGGTGAGTCACTGATGTGACTTTGCTTCAGTTTCCTCATGTGTAAAATGGGGAATAGCAATGGATCTCCTTCATAAGGTCATCGCAAAGATGAAATACTACATATAAAGAATTTAGATTAGTGCCTAGTACATAGTAGGCATTCAGTAATTTTGAGTTGTTATTATTACTTTATGGTTATTAAATCCTCTGAATTCTTTCTCTAAACTCAAATATTTTTCTCTTACAAAATGGGATTATACTGTGTGTATTTTATTCTACTTACTTTTACTTAGCCCTTTGTCATGAGTATCTGTACTCTTCTACAGAGTGATTTAACAGCTAATTATGTGGAATAATAATCATTTTTAGTCCCTTGCCATTATAAATAACACCTCAATGAACATCTTTTTGCTAAATATTTACCTACCATCCTTTTTTTAAAATGACAGTACTTTATGGAGGAGTACCCCTTCATGGGGGTCACCAAGTAGAATTATATGCAGCCTAGGGTGTCCTGGGCACTTATATTGTATGAGCAATAGGAGCATATGTGGGGAATAACCACTGTGCATTATGGACTCTTCAGGTAAAGGCCTTTGTCAACATTTTCCTTCTCTTTCACTGTACTTCTCATGGTGTTTTGCCCATGGCTGACAAATGAATAAGATGTTTATGAAAAGTAGCCACACTTAACTTTTCCTATATTTTCTGTTACATTAAGGCAATCAAGACCAGCCTTAACATTTGTGCTGGTCTTTTTAAAAATATATTTTGTTCCAAATAACTACTGAACCACCTCATGATTTTTGGAAGGAAGCTTGATTTAAATAAATGAACAAACACCTAAATAACAGTCCAAAGGGAAGCAGAGATTCTGTCCTAAGAGATATAAAGTTTATGTCACTGAGCAAGTGAGAACTGATCAGGTTATACATTTGGTGAGCTCCCATGACTTGAGAGGGATTGAATGCTGCTTGTAGTCTCTAAAGATTAGAAATCCCAAGGAAACTTGTTTATTACACCCTTAGAAATGATGAGTGGGGGAAGGTGAGGTGTGGTTCTCTGATGCTTGTCTCAGGTGGGTTTAGATTTTAAAATGACAAAATATCATAGACCAAGAACCTTCCTGGAGCTTTAGAGGCACAGATCTGGATCTTTCTCTTTGGAAGGCACTCTCAGGCTCTCTCGACATTGTCCCCCTCACTCCTACCCTCTGAGACCTTCAAATTCCTGAAGGCCCCTTATTAATCCCAGGGTGCGTTCTTCCTACTGGGTGCCATTTTGGCTGAAGCATTTAGAAATGTGTCAGAGGAGACAAGTGCTGGATTCCTAAGAATGCAAGTCTTAACCATCTGGTCAGGGATGTTCTGTAAAGGGCCAAATAGTAAATACTTTAGATTTTGTGGGCCATAAGGTCTCTGTCACAACTACTCAGCTCTGTTGTCAGAGCATGAAAGCAGCCATAGACAAGATGCAAAGGCATGAGTGTGTCCGCGTTCCAATGAAACTTTACTTATAGACGCTAACATTTGACCTGCATATCGTTTTCACCTTATTAAGCCTTATTCTTCATTTGATGGTTTTCAGTCATTTAAAAATGAAAAAGCCATTCTTATTTCACAGACTGTGCAAAAATAGGCAGCGGACCTGATTTGGTCCACAGGCCATAGTCTGTCGACCCCTGATCTATAATCATTGTGTTTTTTTCTATATCACTTTCTGACTGCACCATTTTCCTCTTTGTTGTATCGTGTTTTGAAACCTCTCTGTCCTTTTTTTCAACTAGCTGAGGCTCAACTATCCTTTGGAGAATCTGTGCTGTGGCCCTCACATAGCTCATCAGGGAAACCCAGAATACCTATCTAAAAGAATCATTAGGGCAAAATCAGATATCCTTCTCTCTTTTGTGTCCTGGCTCGTTTGACATATAATTTGGATATATGAAATTACAGATGGACTCTGACAAATAGTTCTGGTTTCTGATGGGTTCCAAGGCTCTAATGAGCAGACTGTGCAGCCTGAGTGATGTTGAGAGTCTGATTTTCAGATAATCGAGGATATTTATATCTTTTAATAGGTTGGTGCTTTGGAATTCTGTTCCAGCATGAAATTGAGAGTCAGAGAGAGGTCTGAATCATCAATTTGGTGTCATCTCTTAGAACAATAAATATCAGAAAGATATTCTGGCTGGAGGGTAACTTACATTAGAAATGGGGGAATTATAATCATTTTATGCTGCTCTATCGTCGCTATATTTAAAATGAAAACAAATACAGATTTTTACATGGGAGTATGTTTAAAGGGAGATAATGTGCCCTATGTCACAGGGGAACAGAACCTAAGAGAACATTCACAGATGTAGCTCTAGACCTTCTTTGTGGAGCTGCTCAGCAGAACAGTTCCTGGCATTTTATTGAGGGCCATGAAGCAGTGGGGGTGACAGAGGCTCCAGCCTCCTACATAAAGAGATTGGTTTGGTTGGTTTGACAGATGCAGTGATTTATGAGATTGCTTGTTAAGGCACATCTGCTGCTGAGCACCACCAGATAAAAGGCATACAGGTGGGAGGTGGAAAAGATCAGGGACTAGGAGAGGGAGGGCTGTGTATAAGGCAGGTAAGGATCATCCTGATTACAGCTGCAGAATAGTACACAATGGTAGAAGTAGCATAGACTTGGAATTGCACAGGTCTGAGTTTGAATCCCTGGCTTTACAATTCGTTAGCTGAGATCTTAGGTGAGTTGTTTCCCTTTCTTTAAGCCTCCGTTTCTTCATCTATTAAATGGACATCATAAACTCTCTCCTTCTCCCACTGTATGAAAACGTACTGACATAAAAGTCCAAGTGAAGTTCTTGGTACATAGGAGAGCTCAGAAAGTGGTAGACATTATTAATGTTTTTCCATTTGTCCATTCACCTGATTATTCATCAGCATTGATTGTTCTTTGCAATTTCTAATAGAGCCTCCTTTTCAAATAGATGCCTAATAGTGACTGAGGCAGCACAGAAGTACATAACAGTAAACATGTATTTATAGGTATATATATGAATATCTAAGTGGCATGTAGGAGTATAATAGGTACCTCAAGTATGGTTTAAAGTACAGCTGTCATGGCAATAAACACGATAGAAAATAAGCCACTGCACCAGTAATTGGGGAAATCACAAAATAAGATCAAAAGGGAGATATTGCTTCAGACTTGCCAGATTTGTAAAAATTTTAAATCTGACAAAATCAAGTGTTAAGAAGAATATAGAGTAAGGGAGCTCATATGCACTACTAGTAAGAGTTTAAACTCATATGACTTCTTTGGAAAATGATTTGTCAATCTCTAGACATTTGAAGATGTGTGTATCCTGTCTACTAGCAAGTTTCACTCCTAAATATAGCCTAAAAAGAATCTCCCATATGTAATCATATTGATGTGTTTATTAACTGAATTATTTGTTTTAGCAAGCAACCTTAGTGTCCATCTTAGTGGGCAACTTTGGTGTCCATTCGTAGTGGGTAATGGTTGCATACTTTAGGTGAGCTAAAGTTACATGTGGTACCAGCATAGATGAATTTTAAACAATGGGGAGTGAAAAAAAGTTGCAAACAAAAAACCATATGCATATATGTATATAGCATGAAAGTATGGAGAACAATATTAATATATTGCCTATGGATACCTACATGTGTAACAAAAGTCTAAAGAAAT
Organism: Eonycteris spelaea; assembly: GCA_003508835.1. Taxonomy (NCBI): domain Eukaryota; kingdom Metazoa; phylum Chordata; class Mammalia; order Chiroptera; family Pteropodidae; genus Eonycteris; species Eonycteris spelaea. The sequence goes on from PUFA01000016.1 coordinate 12,804,046, forward strand.
TATTTGGAATGATAAATATTAAATTCAAGGTAGTACTGGGAGAAGAAAGAGGGATGTGGTTGGAAAGGCTATTTAGAGCTCAAATCCCAACTCTGCCATTTACTTACTCGCTGTATACCCTTAGACAAATTTCCTAACCTCAATGCTTCAGTTCCCTGATCGAGAAAATAGGTAAATGAGTGCATATAGATAAAACACTTAGAATAATATCTAGCAGATTCTATATAGTACTACATAGTGTTAACAATTATAATTATTACTTGAGTATTATATTCTTTTTTATATTTTAAAAAATCTTCAAGATTGCAATTTTTATTCATAAATGTTTCAGTATTCTAAAAGATAAGGACTATTTTTAATAACTATAATATCATTATTACCTTAAAATTAACAATAAATCCTTAATATTAAATTCCCAGTAAGTGTTCAAATTCCAATTATCCCATAAATTTCATTATTTTTTTACATTTTAGTTAGACTAAGTTCCATACATTGTGCTTGGTTAATTAAACTTGCCATTAATTTTTTAGCTTTATTAAACTATAATTGATATACAAAAATTATACACTTTTAATGTATACATCTTGATGAATTGGGCATATGTATAGACTAATGATACTGTCACCATGACCGAGGTACTAAACATATCCATCACCTCTGAAAATTCCATTGTGTTCGTGTGTGTGTGTGTGTGTGTATTGGTAAGAACACTTAACATGAGATCTGTCCTCTTATCATATTTTAAAGTACACAATAAGCATTGCAATTAATAGAAAGAATATGTCAATCTTGCCCTTTGCCATCATGTAGTTGAAAAGTGAACAAAGATGAAAAATACCATCAACGTAGGAATTTGGGGTGTGGCATAAGAATAGTGTAGCTGTAATCTATTGCCCCTAGATATATTAGGAACCATGCTAATAGCTTTATATGCACCTATTTAACCTTTCCCCTTTGAAGTTGGCACTATTCTTATCTGTTTTACAGACAGGAAAAAGAGGCTTAGAAAGACTGACTTCCCAAGGTCACACAGTTAGGAGTAGCGAGGCTGGGTCCAGAATCCTGGTGAGAATGACTCATGTTCTTGTATAGCCTACCTGGTCATTGTTTACATTAGCCTTCTACTTCCTTTCTTATAAAGACTGTGGCAGTCTTTATAAGCTAAGCTGTGCTGTGGTAAAGAACATCCCTAAATGAGAATGAGGTGGCTCCTAATAACAAAGGATAATTCTTACCCATGCTGCATCTTCATCAAAGGTTAGGTGGGAGCTCTGCAACAAAGTCCTTACTCAGACACCCAGGTGGTACTGGAGGTGACACATAACACCTTAACTCACATATCATAGGCTAGAGCAATGGTTTTCAGTCAGGGTAATTTTGTCCCCCAGAGGACACTTGCCAATGTCATGAGATCTTTTTGGTTGTCAAAACTGGGTAAGAGGGGAGGGATGCTATTGGTGCTATCAAGTGCAGTGGTCCCTGAACTTTTTGCCACTGGGGACTGGTGCTCCTATGAGAATCTCATGCCTGATGATCTGAGGTGGAGCTGAGGCGGTGATGCTAGTGCTGGGAAGTGGCTGCGAATACAGATGGAGCGTTGCTGCTTGCCAGCTGCTTACCTCCTGCTGTGCAATCTGATTCCTAATAGGCCACGGACCCGGGTACCAGTTCGCAGCCCTGGATTGGGAACCCTTGATTTAGTGGATAGAGGCCAGGGGTGCTAAACACCCTACAATGTACAGGGCAGCACTCCCACCCCTGAGAAAAGAAATATTTGTCCCAAATGTCAGTAGTGCCAAGGTTGAGAGACTCTGGGCTAGAGCTAACCACAGGGTCCAACAAATACAATTTCATGAAGCTGCGAGGGAGAAGAACATGAAATACCTGACGAATAACACTAATGACCACTACGCTTCCTCAGGCCTAAGAGCTGTTATAAAGAACCGTCAAAGGATATTTTTCCATGATGAAAGTGAACTATCACTTTGAGGGATAGCCATGGTTTGGGTCTTCTAACACAGTCAATTCCATCAAAGGGCAGAGGAGGCCCGGACTGACTTCTAAGCTGCCCGATGCTCCTCCTCAGCAGTCCCTCGGGAGCACCACTGTCCAAAAGAATTGTAACAAAGGCCACACATGTGATTAAAATTTTTCTGATATCCACGTTAAAAAGTTAAAAGGAACAACTGAAATTAATTGAATAGTATAACTTATTTAAGTCATATATCCAAAATATACCTTTCAACATGTAATCACGGTTAAAAAATATTATATTTTACTCTTTTTTTTGTACTTTCTTTGAAATTTGGTGTGTATTTTGTACTCACGTATATTTCAATTCAGACCAGCCACATTTCACGTGCTCAGTTGGCACGTGGGACTAATGGCTTCAGTCCTGGACATGTAGCTCTGGAGGCTTGTTCTTGGGACTTAGGGAGGCACTTGCCTTGGTCTCTGAGGACAAGTGGCATTGCTGTAACCCAGAATCAGTGAGTTCTGAGAGTGGGACATAAGTTCCAGGGATGTTGGTCTTAGACTCGCAAAGACGGTCTAGGAACAAAGCAGGATTGGTTTTTCTGTGTAATCTGTGTCATCACCTCCGTTTCTGTTTTTCCTTGGCAGGTGCCTCATCTCCAGACATGGAGCCCAGCTATGGGGAGGTCTCTTTGACATGGTGAAAGGAGGTGCAGGGAGACTTTTCAGTAACCTAAAGGATAACTTGAAAGATACCTCAAAGACACATTTCCAGAGTTATACAATCTGTTACCAGGTAGGTGTATTCTTCCTGGACCTCTGTGCCCCTAAAAGGTCTGGTCACCTGCCAGCTGCTTGTCTGGCTCAAAGACTGTCAGTTTTGTGATGTAATTGTGTGGGATCTGGTTGACTGAGCAATGTCAGTGAAGCCGTAAGGTTGAGTCCTTCAGAAGTGACCAGCATAGGCTGGGAGGACTCAGCATATTGGTCCATGAAGAGTATAGTGGTTGACATGCCTGGCTTTCGAGTCCAACATCCTGGGTTCTAATGCGCAATCTGCCCCTGTTAACCATGTGACCTAAGGCAAGTTAATTACCGTATCTGAGCCTTACTTTTATACACTGGTAAGATTCATGTCTTTGGATTGTTTGAGAATGAAATGTGATAATAATGTTACTGCAATCCGAATAAGAAATACTCATGGATTACAATCAAAACAGAATTTTGTTTTTGCATCTTAATAGCCCTTTAAAATTTATTTAGTAGGAGAAGTTCTCTACCCTTCCACTATATGGAAACTTTTACAAGCAGGCCTTATGAATTCTTTCTTTATTCTTACTTATTAAAAAGTTCTAGGGTCACTTGAAGTTAACAATGTGTAGTTATAAATCAGAAATTGAGATGTCAAGTACAATATCTTAAAAATTTTAATCCTTGTTTAAAGGTAAAATTTACCCCTTACCTCTAATTCCCAACTAGGGCTTGGTAGGCGGAAAGAGGATGTCCTTTGTCCTTTCTCCATCACTTTCTCCCCTACCTCCTAGCTACTAACAGGAGTTATTTCCCTAGAGGCAAAGAGGCTGAAGCAATCAGTGTTAATAACTAAGCATTGTTTTTATTTTTATTTTATTTTGAGTGGATTCTGTTTATAAAGCATCATCTACAAAGTGTATTGGGGTGTACCAGTTGGAGTGGTAGATTTAGGGTGTGAGCTGTCTTCTCTCAACAATGCTTCCTTGTTAGAAAGAAAGCCTTGAGAGAAGTCAAAATATGCTAACTAGACTGGAGCTGTCCCAGGTGATGTGGGCAAGTGATCGAGTGAGAGAAATCTTAGCATATTTGGATCCATTTAATGAATGCCCTTTCCTGTTTTGCTTTTAGCTACACGAAGGGAGATTTAGACTTCACTTATGTTACCTCCAGAATTATTGGTAAGTTTCTTGTGTTTATTAACTATTCGAACTTAGCTTTTAATTGCTGCCCATCATGACCTGTTTAACCTATTTTCTTTCTGTGTGACCCTCCCAGTGATGTCCTTTCCTCTGGACAATGTGGACATAGGATTCAGGAATCAGGTTGATGACATTCGAAGCTTTTTGGATTCCAGACATCTTGACCACTACACGGTGTACAATCTGTCACCTAAGTCTTATCGAACTGCCAATTTCATAGCAGGGTAAGGAATTTTAGCTCTGGGATCACACAGTTGAAGACACAACGGGGTATTTTTTCTCTTAAGAGCTGTCATCAAAGCCTTTGCCCTTAGATACAAAAAGATGAAAAACTATAAACTTTGGACATTTCTAGCCACAAAATATTTACTAGGCTGTAATGAGATATTCTAAAGATTTTCTTTGGGTGGAAGACATTTGCAGGAAAGTTTATCTGTCAGTGAAATATCTAATTTGGGGCCTCAAATCGGTTGTGGTTGTTGCTCAGTTGTTAGGGCACATTGCTGTGAGACTCAGATGGAGATTGAAATACTATGTAAGGCATTTGGCTACCTTTATACTATAACAGTAAGTATGCCTTTAATCTTTCTTTATTGCTACTTGGGCAACATGATGAGTCAGTGAGGCTAGACCAGTACAGACACACCAGTATTAATGGAAATAGCTTTCTGACATTCAATGAGAATGCTTCTTTCATAAGTGAACATAGCACATAAACAGTCTACACTGTAGGTTTGGTAATACTATTACTAATAACAGTAGTTAGAGTAGCAGCCAATGCTTATGGAACACATAAACTGTGCCAAGAACTTCACATGTAATATCTCATTAAATTCTCTCACTAGTTCTCTGAGGTAGCTGGAAAAACTGAGGCACAAAGAGGTAAGGTAACTTGCCCACCACACAACTAGTAAGGAGCCTAAGGCTTGTGTTCTTAACCAGTACCCTGGGCTGATTGTATCATGTGGAAAAGCTGGATTGTCCTCTTAAGGAGCTTTTGGAACTAGGCAGAGAAATATTCCTACTGTGGGGCTGGTTAAGGAGCTATGAGAGCTGGCTTTGATTTGAATCTGTTGTCAAGCCTGGTATTTCTGGCTACTGAATTCTTGATTTACTCACTAAAATAAGGCTTTTTCTCGTGCAAGAACATCTTCAAGTATTTTGACTTAGTCTTTATCTATGATTGGTTCTGCAACTACGTCTGGGTCTACTAGTAAATAGAAAGGGTTTTCTCTATACATTGGACCCTTTAAAATTGAAACTTGCTTTGAAATATGTAAAATGGTAGCTGGTTATCCATGCTGTGTATCTAGGATTTCAGCTTTGATGCCAGAACACATTGAGCTACAGATTTCGGTTGCCATTGATAATCTCTGGGCCTCAGTTTCTAGATCGGTCAAAAATATGAACAGGTTGATCTGTATGCTCTCTAATGTTCAGTAAGATAAGGGAGAGTTTTATTAAAGACTCTTTCCTCAGTGTTCCTGAAATAAAAAGAGGTGACCCAGTGGTTCTTAAACTTCAGTGTACATCAGAATCACCTAGAGGGCTTGTTAAACACTAGGCCCAGCATTTCTGATTCAGCAGGATGCATGTGATGAGAATCAGCATTGCTAACAACTTTCTGGATGCTATTCCTTTGTCACCCTGGGGACCACTCTCTGAGAACTGATAAAACTGTTCTGAAGTGGTTTGGTCTAAATTGGCATTCTATAATGCAGCTTGTTAAAATTTTCTAGGATTATCTGACCCTACAACTCTGTTCCATCTATTACCTAATTCAGGACAAGTGAATTAATGTCAAGCAAAAATATGGGTAGATATTCTATTTCTAACTCAGATGCAAATCTTTTGAATTGATTTTTTTCTTTTCTTGTTTGAAGATCAGCCTCATCATTTTTATAACTGAAGGGCTGTGGAACATCCTGCATAATATTTCATAGAAATTTTGTTTGATCTTGGAAGATCTGTGATAGTCTGGAATATTTTTACACTGGAAGTAAAGATATAATATCATTATAGAAGCATTCATACATATGAAGATATATCTTTGGGTAGTATTTGTAAAAGCAGTCAGTATAAAGATATTTAAAGAAAGATATCTATTGGTGTAACTACATATCTTGTGATCAGTCCTAACAATCTACCAAAGGAACCAGGGATTACATATTGAATTACATCTGCCGTAGGCTGCTCTCACTTGCCCTAGAAGGGCAGGAAGCATGTTTATTTTATTTGCTACCTAGAATAGTGCCTGGCATGACTAAAATGTTTCTCAGAAGAATGAGCATGTCAAGAATCATTAAACACATAGATATAAAAGAAAATATTTAGTTCTTGTTCTCAAGGCACTTAAGCCTAGTCGGAGAGAGAATCCAGGACATTCTAAATAGTATAACCTGGGACAAATGCAAATAATATGTACGATACCTTCTGAGGGAATTTAATGAAGGGAGACAGCAGTGAGAGCTGGACCTCGAAGTATGAAGTAAGCCTTGAGTAGTTGGAAAGGTATTGGGGTTATTTTTTTCCCCGTGCAAATTGTAGAATGTGTCTTATGAGATTCTTCATGATCTGGCCTCTGCCTGCTTCCCCAGCTTCATCTCTCACTGTTCTCTGCTGTCCCCAAACCCCATGCTCATACCAGGAGAGACACACACTGTCTTTTTATATGATCTGCTCCCTCCCCTAAAAAGCCACCCGCTGCCACCCCTCAGTCACTTCTTTGTTAGCCTAACTTCGCTAAGGGGAGGATTTCCACATACCACAAGGCTTTCCCAATTCATTCCCCTGAAGATACAGGATTACACAATGTCCTTAGCCCTTTCCAGATAGTTCCAGGACACTGCAGAATGAAACTAGACCTCTGACCTAGCTCCTGCAAGCCTTGGTTGCATATCAGGTAAATAGTCCAAAAACTTTAGAATGTCCATTTGAGCTCTGTTTTTGATGTGGCTTGTTTTCAAGCTCCTGCACCATTCTCTCCCCATTACTAACATCATGAATTGATTTGAATCTCGTTACATTAGAACAGTTCTGTTGCTTCTCATCCTGCAGTTCATGAAGACTAGAACAATTCTTCTTCCTTTTAGGTCAGCAGCGTGCTAGGTCTGCAATTAAGTGTTATTTTAATAAGTGTATATGACAGTCTTTCATAAATACCAGTGCTGGAAAAGACCAAATAGGAGACTGGTCTTATTTATAGACTCACAGGCATGCAGCTCTGTCTATATCTATCTCCATGCCTTAAAACCTAAACTCAGTCACCTTACATTTTTATTATGTGGTGTATATTTAGGGATACAGGTGGTAGTGGCAAAGATAGGCTTCCTGTTTCCAGGAAGATTTTGTTTGCTGATGGCATCATTCTGTATTTTGATTTGCTTTTATACTTATCATAGGTTGATAGGGATAATATGCAATAATCAAAAAAGTAGTTTTCTTAGTACTTATATACCGAACAAAAGTTAAAATAGGAGTCTGTGTTTTAGTCTGTTTTAACAGAGGATTTCTCTCAAAACAGCACATGACAGATAGTCCCACATTCAGAGTAAAGTGTGGAATACCTGTTCAGAACTGCAGAGGAGGTACTGAATGTTAGTTTTTGTATTCTTCTTAGCCAGTATCCACCTTGAGGAAATACAAAGTGCTGATGCTGACGATAAAGTCCTAGAGAATAATGAGATGCATTGTCTACAACACATGTTCTTAACCTGTGTTAAAAAGACTCGAGTCCACTCTATTTAGATCCATGGTTGGGCTTCAGAGAGTTTAACCATCAGCTTCCAGTCTTTTGTTTATTTTTTTTTATTTTTATTATTATTTTTTTATTATTGTGGTCAAATATACATAACATAAAATGTCCTTTTAGCCATCTGTAAGTGTACAATTCTGTGGCACTAAATACACTCACAAGTGTTGATAATTATCACCACTATATATTCAAATCATTTTTTCTTCATCTCCCAAATAAACACTGTATCTATCCACTCCGTGAGTGTGTGTAAGTGTGTGTGCACTGGTTCAGTTTCGGCAGAGAAGGTTTCTAGTTGTATCCCAGAGTATCAGGAGCCACTGCCTTATACAGTTCTTTGTGTTGCTACTGGCAATAAGTGGATGAAAGGCCATCAAGTCTAGTTTGGCTCTAGAGTTCTTACATTCTGATTAATGCTATTCTGTTGCTGCCTTTGAATGTTCTTCTCCCTCTGCCCAACCGAGAAGGAAGGTATGCTGACGGAGCCCATTAGTAGCATAGAAAAAATAAACCCGGTTGTTTCTTTTATACTCTTCCTTCATTTTGACTCTTTTTAAACCATATGATCTCGGAGAAATTCTTCCCCTCTGGGAACAACTTGGTTTTTGGAAAATATATTATTAACTCAGGGTCATGATTGTTTGAAGATCAACCTTTTTTCTCCCTTTTCCCTCCAGAGTTTGCCAAAACTCCCATCATTTCTACTATGGTTCGCTGCTTGGTGAGGAAGGTTGGCCATAGAGAGGTGACCTTGCAGCTTATTCTTCATCTTTCCCTCTGCCACCGTGTATCGCTGTAAAGACAGGAAATAATTGGGTAGAAAATAAAGTCCTTGCCTGAAAAGCAGAGGGCCAGGGATTCCACATTCTAGATCTGCAGGCTTCAGTGAATTGAATATTGTAATATTGTAAAATATAGCCATCACATATAGGCCTACAAAATGTACAATGGAATCATAGTAAATCATCATCAGACAGCATGATATAATAGAAAGTACACAAATTTTATTATTTTTTTAAATTGAGGTAAAATTTACATAATAGACACAAATTTTAAACTTTAAAAATTACCGTAGTTCATGCCTCAGCTGTTTCTCTGCCTGGGTAAATAACTTCATCTCAGCCAAGGCTCAGTCTTCTCCTGTATAAAATGTGGATGGCAATAAGAATACCTATCTCACAAATACATGGAACATTTTTCTGTAGGTTTACATAAGGAATAATTTGATATCAGTGTCTGGGCTAGAGTAAGTATTCACTAAGTGGTATCCATGGTTAACATTATAATGATAAAATGTACAAGAAATAATTGACTGAAATACCCTTGTCCTCTAAAAATTGTTCAGATTCTGAAAACACTGGATATGGCTCTTCAGGCTGATTTTCCATAGCACCTTTTGCTCGTATGCTCAGCAACAGGGATGCTTATGTGGTTTTATCTCATGCCTGGGGCGACAGAGAGGTGAAAAATTGAATGGCATCCAGCCCATGTGCTGTTTTGGCCTCTTTTCCCCCTGGGTGGTATCATGGCAGCCATGTAATCCATCTGGCATTCTCTGATGCTCTGCAGCTCCAGGAGGTGTTCAAAGGGATGGAGATGGCACAGTGAAGCGTCATGTGCCCAAAGACTGTGCTTACTGCAGGAAGCTGTGAATCCCAGAGAGCTAGAGAAAAAAAAATTTGCATTTCTTTTGAAAATGTTTTGGGTTCATTTATGCCTTAATGCTCTTTTCCCCTTTAAACAGAGCACATGCTTTCATTAAAAAAAAAAAATTTTTTTTAAATAAGAAGTTTATTTAAACAACAATATACTTGAAAGGAAAACTATCTGGGATTTATTTCTTTTAAAATAATTTATACCTGCTTAAGGACAGATTGCCCTACATTTAAGATCTACATACAAAAATGTTATAAAATTGTCCTTGGTTTTACAACTATAAAGAAAAACATTAAAATTCTCCAATTGAACAGGTATGCAAGGATTTTTATGTTGTCCTTTTTTCCTTTTTTTTTTTTTTTGTTAAACAGAGTAAAACGACTTACTGAAATATAAAGATAGGAGCAGAATGAGCATGCCACTAATAGACAGGGGGTATTTTCACAGAACCAGTATTTTTTCCTATCCCATCTCCATTTGATGTCAGTCAAAACATACCATTGACCATTTAGTTAGATGTATGTGCAAATGCTTGTGCACATACATCAGTTACTTTATGTACAATAAAGGGATGAGGAAGAGAAAAGAAAAAGAATGGAGAAAAGTAAAGTAATCAGGATGTGTTGGAACCAAGTTGCAGATTTCTAAGTGAGAATGTCTTCTTGGTCAAGAGAAGCAGAGTTCTGGAGTAAAGTAGCGGGTTCTCTGTTTAGTAGACATGTCTGCTGCTAGAACGCATCAATTGTATCTTCATCCTCTATTTCCAACCATGCAGGTGTGTCTATTTCATTGAATGCTGCCCATCCAATGAGAATCCGATCTGCCTCATTGACAAACCCAGTCATTCACAATAGGCTTTCATTGGTGTACTAAGTGGTGTATGCCTCTTCATCTCAAACTGCACCACAGAACCATCCTTGCCCTGACACCCTCAAATTAATAGAGTCGTTCTCAGTCTCCACTCTTTCTTTGGGCTTTTCATTAGACATGGTGAGTGCCGGAGTCTCCTCAGCTGCCTCACAGAAGCGGTCCCAGGTCTGCACTGAATGAGCACACAAGCAACACCAGGAACAGCAGAAGCCAGAGCACATGCTTTTAAAAAATTGTAATTGCATGTTTGCTTAATGGTGTATAATTATATATATCAAGTAAATATGTAATTATGGAGCACTTTAAATTAATATTATTTACTTGATTGATTTAATGATTCTGAGCTATTAGCCTATTGTGCTAAGAACAATTTAGCCAACTTTTAGCTGAGACTCATTACAGATATTGACAGATAGTGTTTGTATGGGTGACATACAGTTTCTAAAAGGTTTAAGAATATTTCCCAGAAAAACAAATTTCCCCTCTTTTACATGATTGTGATCTAAAAAACAACGAAATCGATTCACCTATTCCTTCCTCAAGATATTGCACATGTGGACAAATTTAATTACAAGAAAAGATTGCCAAGTGAGATTCATTCTTTCACTCATTCATTCATTCAGCAAATACCTACCGAGGACCTCTCATTCAACTAGTACGTGCACACTGTATTTGGGTTACAAAAATGAATAAGTTCTGGTCTCTCTTCTGATGGGGCTTAGTGTCTAGAATGAAATAGACATAAAGAGTTAATTTGAATACAACTTGACATCAGCTGGCACTTACTGTATTTACATTGTGTTATATAATTCTCACAACAATCTTGTAATGCCCATTTCCACTTTAGAATTGAGACTTGGAGAGGTTAGTAACTTGCCTAAGGTTAATTAGGTAATAAGTGGTAAAGCCAAGGTGAAAACCCACCTGTGGGCTTACCTGTGTTGCTCTAGGTAAATGGACAAGGGATAGGTACAGAGATGACTAAGTTGACTAAATAATTCTGCCCGTGGGTATTAGAGAAACTGTCAGAGACAAGAGAACACTTGAACTTGTGTTTTAAGGGATGAATAGGGATTTACCAGGGAAGAGAAGTCATTGCAGACAGGAAACAGCTTGTAAAAATGTACATTTTGCAATTTCTGTGATGGCAGAATTTATCTTCCCAATTATCATCCATATTATTATTTTAAAAAATTAGTATATCATCTCTATTCCTTAAGAATACATCAGTGGGGAATCTATCTGGGAATAAAAGGACAGAAACAGCTCTGAATTGTGTTCGGTAAAAGGGACAACCTGTTAGGAAGTTTGTATCAACAGAGGCCCAATACTGGGTCACCCTGGGTAAAGCATTTCAACTATTGTTTAATAAACAATATGTATCGTTCCCAAAGTATAGGAAAATGGGTAACCTGGTAGGTTCCCTGCCAGTACTCCACAATTGTCTTGTAGAAAAAAAATATGTTGCCAATTAACCAAAAAAATGCCCTTCTTTGGCAGCCCCAGAGAGAGAAATGCTACGTTTGCTTTCAGATATCGATTCTACCGAGACCACATGTAATTTCCCATTAATATTTTGATTGTTTATTATCCAGTTACCAGAAAAGGGCAGACCACTTTCCCCATTGTTAAATATTAGGAGTGTGAGGCATTTGGGTTTTCTTAGACCAGTGGTGTTGGTGATGCAGAACACTTTCTGATGACACCATGTGCATAAAACCTGTCCTTTCTCTGGAGTTTCCTACCTCAGCAGATGGCATCTGCTCCATTTTTAAAAATCTAGCCATTCAAACTGGAAGCCTGGAGTCATCCTTGACTCTTTGTCCCCCTTCTCTTTCTTAAGTACACCCCAACGCTCGTACACTGCCACCATGTGATCGATCAACCATCTAATCTTGTTAGGTATTCCACTTCCTCTCTATTTCTTGAATGTCTCAAATCCCTTTGTACCCACTGCTACTATCTTTGTACCACCACCATCCCTTACATAGACTCCTCAGCAGCCTCATGACTGGTCTCCCTGACTCATGTCATCTACATCCATTCTCTATACTAGACTTAGACATCTTTAGAAAATGCAGATCTGAGAGTCATTCTTTTCTAAAAATACTTCTTTCAGCTTCTAACAAGGCCCTGTATGATCTGACCCTTTAGTTTATACTCTCACCATACAGGCTTTCATTCAAATATTTTTTTTGAACATTTAGCTCTTATCAGACCACAGGGTTTTGCATTGGCAGTTACCTGATAAAATAATAATAGCTAACATTTATTGATCACTTTGCATATGTCAGATATTCAGCTAAGCCCTTGAAATAGGTTCTCATGTAGTATCCACAGCCCTGTCAGGTAGGTAGGTAGGTAGGTAGGTAGGTATCATTGAACACATTTTATGAAGAAAGGCTTTAATGAGGTCCCAAAGTTTGTCCAAATTTAAGATTCTCTTTATGTTTCTTAATTAGTGAATATCTAAATTGAGGCTCATGCCTAGTATTTTGAGTGAAATGACAATCTCAACCAGTGTCCTGTTGTAGCACAATGATTTATATTCAGAAGACCAGGTTGCAGTGCTGGTACTGACCAGCACTGTGATTTTAGACAAGACAACCTCTGAGAGCCAGTTTTCTCATCTGCAAAATGAGGACCATATTAATACCTGTCCTACATGATTATTGTACAGATCAGAGCCAAGCAGAATTCTTGGAACATAGTCGATACTATATAATACGTTAATGAATATGTGTATTAGATGAATGAAAACGCTGAAGTTAGCCCCACGAAGTTGGGGGCCCTGTCGTTAAAAGAGAAATAAGAGCCCTGAACAAGGTTTGGCTCACTCTGCAGCACTCTTCATGTTATGAGAGTTGGGATAAAATTAGGAATAGTTCAGGATTTGTAAGATAAACCCGTAATTAAACCTCTAGTAGTCAGATCAAAACATTTATTAATAGAAATTAAATTTGGAGCTTTGTGCAGTGATGATAGTGTTATAGCCAATGAGATTTGTCTGAGGCACAATTATTGCTAATTGAAAAGAAATTTTGGGTAACCTCACAGAACAAAAAAAATCCAAATATGTAGTTTAAGTGGTCTAGTAGACTTTAAAATGTATTTCAAAATGTGTTTTCGTACCTTTACTGAAACGGAATTTTTTAATTAAAAAAATTACTGGACTTAACGACTCTTCTTTCTGTGTTTAAACTCTGTTCGTGACTCTTCCTGGCTATATTAAAAGAGAATAGAGTATCACTTCTGGAAGGAGTGTTTGGTGTGATACTGTTTGTGGAGAGGAAGTCACGAGGGGAATTCATTTCCTTTTACTATGTTCCCTTAGGTCTCAGAATGCAGTTGGCCCATTAGGCAGGCCCCCAGTCTGCACAACCTCTTCGCTGTGTGTCGGAATATGTACAACTGGCTCCTACAGAATCCCAAAAACGTCTGTGTTGTCCACTGCTTGGTGAGTGATTTCTGTCGTTGTCATTGTCTGTGGCGCTTCACTACAGCTGGCTCTGCGCAGACCGATAAACTGGTAACATTTAACTTGATCTTATAATTAATTGACCTCCTACTTAGGAATTAGGAATTCGGGATGACCTTATTACTCTTGCCTTAAAATTTGAGTACTAGTGGGAGAGGCAGATATGTACACAACCTACATCAGACAGGGCCTCTAGAATGTGCTAAGTATTACAGCAGAGGTAGAAACGAGCTGTGGTGCACAGGTGAAAATGCCGTTGAGTTCTTTGTATGAATAAAGTTGATATAAACACATTGGAATACTTATTTTTTCTTACTTTTTTCAAATAATTTTTTATTAATTACAGTTAACATACAACGTTATATTAGTTTCAGGTATACAACATAGTGCTTAGACATTTATATCACACTGATTACTTCAGTAGGTCTAGCACTCATCTGACACCATGCATACTATAATATTATTGACTCTATTCCCTATGCTTTACTTACTTTCTGTGTTTGAATAAAAGTGAAATTAAAGACACCCATGCCCTCGTAAAGTAGTCACATAGATTGACTATATTTTACTGAAATTCCCAGTGGGTCTGATGACTCTTCTGACCACTGACTTTATAGAGTCCCTTTCCCTAGCCCTTCCTCAGGAGGCCTCTTTCCTATTGTTTAAAACTCAATGCTCTTTTGAGCATTTTCATGAAATGGACATTCCCATTGTATACGTAAATGCCTCTGTGGCATTTAGTGCACTGCATCATCATACTGGTGATCTGCCTGCTTCTCATACACTGTGAGAACTATGTCTTCTTCACCTTTGCACCCCAGCTATGAAAGATTTTAAGTGGTTGACAGCATAAACAAATGAACACACAAATGGAATCTGAACATAAACACTAGAAATAGCCATTCTTCTACAAACTCAAAGTACATATACTTTTTACTGTGCTCTTACTTGATGATTTTCCCCCTTCTTAAGAGCCAGTTGGCTAAAAGGGAAGAAAGCCAAAGAATATTTTTTCTTTCCACTGCACATCCCCAAACTCTTGGCAACAAAGGAAAAACACTTGGTGTTCATAGGAGTTTAATGTTAAAGGCCCAAGGATTTTCCTTTCGAAGGCATAGCAGATTGTAAAACAAGACAGTTACTTTTAGGCACCAAGCAGTCTTTGACACATTGGCGATTTTCTTTTCACTTAAGACTTTCTAAAATTTCGGAGGGCCTAGGTCTGTTGGCTTTGTATGCAGGATGGCTCAAGACAGACTGGAGGCTTTCAGTTGATACAATCTTAAAGAACAAAAACTCAATGAAGAAGAAAATAGAAGAGGCGGACAGATAATGATGACTCTAGGTTGCTTTTGAGACTCACTGAAAAGGACATGCATGAGTTGAAAGTCTGCAGCAAGTCTTTGTGCAATAGAATGGAAGCTGGAGGTGGGAGCTTTTATTTTTATCCTATCTACACTGCTATTTTATTAAAAATAATATGCATATACTTGACTTTTAATAAAAATAAGAATTGTTTAAAAGACCTGCATGGCAGATAAAAGAAGGGGACATATATCCAAGTGCCATGGCCCTGTTAAAAGATATCAGAACGGCTAAATTCTTAAAGGAATTAAGAATGAGAAAAATGTCTTTAAAAAAAAAAAAACAACCTTTCCTTGGAATGAGAACAACAACAGATGCTTGAGGCACATGGTTTAATCTTAACTCCTTTATTTGTTCCTTTATGGGGAGGGGGTTTAACAAATGTCAAGAAAGAACGAGAGTAACAATGATAATTAACAATGATAATTAAAGCTAATAGATAGTGAAATAGCAAAAGAGCCTCCTCACAGTATTAACAATAATCTACTCTCTAAACTTAAATTATGTGACAGAACGCTGAAAGCACTAGGAAAAGTTATGGATTTCATATGTAGAAACTGGGAGAAGAGGGGCCAGGCAAGTAAAGAGAGATTGTGTTGTAGCCGCCAGCCCCCGAAAGACACACGGACCACCAGAACTCAGTAGTTATAGGAAACGCACTCTTTATTCGCCCCTGGGTCTGCAGGGGTATGCAGACCCCAAATTAAGCAGCCCCGAAATGTAGAGGTACAGGGTTTTTAAGCCCCAAATCCCAATCTTCATTCTGTCTAAACACAAAGGTCTATTTTTCTTCTATTCACTACCTGTAGACCCATAGGTTGGGTGTGCAGTGGGGGGTACAGAAGCAGAAAGCTTATTGTTAGAATGTTATGTCCCTATGGGTGACAGCCTATGTTCCCATGGACATAGCCAAGCAGTAATTTTCCAATAAGAGTTATTTTTTTGGTCACCACAATTGTATCCAAAAGACAGAGGGGGTTGATCCTGGAAAGCTACAGGCTGGTAAACCTGATGGCAATTCAGGTGAAATTCTCATGTAAATTTTTGCACAGAGGATTTTCAACTGTTAGGGCAAAAAAACCCAAATTGGTGCATTATGAACACATGTATAAATCAACTGAACTTTTGCAACAAGACTAATAGATTAGTAGAAATACTTATTGGATTTCTATAAGATATTTTCCAGTTTTTGTAATCAAGATAGAGAAACTTAGGTTAGGTCATTATACATTTAGTCAAATTGTCCCTGAATATCTGCTTCAAAGGTAGGTGATAATCAGCAGCCTCCCAAGGTACTGTTTTAATCAACAACTTTGATAAAGATATAGAGATCAAGCTTATCCATTTTTTCAGATTGGGAGGGTCACATAATAATCTGGACTTAAACTAACAATGTGAAATTAAACACAGGATAAATGTACAGTCTTGAATGCTGGTTCTAAAAGAGTAAATGTATGTGTCTATCAATTTAACACATCTGAAAAAGAACTAGGGGTTTTAGAGGATAGAAAGTTCAATCAGAGCTTATGGTGTGACTTAACCCACAACTAGCTTGGCTGGGTTATGTTAATAAAAGCATAGTGTCCGAACTAAGGAAGATGATATTTCCTCTAGTTTGGGGAGAATACATCATACTTTGCATTTCACATCTGGACAGCACATTTAAGGTAAGTCGTTTTAAAACTGAAGTCTTGTTCAGAGGAAGTACACCAAAAGTTGTCTCTTAAAGTGGAAAATCAAATGAGGAAGAATTGAAGGGATTGTGTATTAGTCGGTGTTCTCCCAGACGCAGAACAAATAAGATCTGTAAAGAGTGGTATAGAAGAGGAATTTATTATAGGAATTGGCTCATGTGTTTACGGAGGCCGAGAAGTCCCACAATCTGCCCTCCGCAAGCCTGAGAGCCAGGAAAGCCATTGATATAATTTAGTCTGTATAAGTCAAGGGTAAGTCAAGGTGTCAGAAGGCCCTCAAACCAAAGTTTCGATGTCTAAGGGAAGGAAAAGATAGAGGTCTCAGCTCAAGAAGAGAGGATTTGCACTTCTTCACCTTTTTGTTCTATTTGGGCCCTCAGCAGATTGGATGGTTGCCTTTCCCACCCTCCTTGAAGTGGGTGGATCTCTTTTCTCAATTTACTGATTCAAATGCTAATCTTTTCCAGAAACACCCTCACAGATACACCCAGTCACTTTGTTTTACCTGCTATCTGGGTATCCCTTAGCCTAATCAAGTTGACACATAAAATAACCATCATGGATTGGGTGTGCATTTAACCTGGAAAATAAAAGTGTTGATGGAAAGGGAGGGTATTCAGATCTATGTGAGGGGGAAAGGAGTAAGTTTACTCTTGGTCCTCACAGAAGAAAGAATGAGGACCATTGAGTGGCATAGACTTCAGCTCAACATAGTCAGGATAAGAAAGAACTTTGTAAACTGGACAGGGCTACTTCAAGTAGTAGTAGGCTCCCTGTCACTTAAAGTGTTCTAGAAGAGGTTCGGTCACCATCTATCAAGCATGTTATTGCATATATTCCTCCAGCGAATGAGATTGAATTAGGTGAAGCTTCTTTTATATGATTTTATATGATGCTGGGAACATATTTTGTGTGAAACACATACATAGCATATTCCAAAAAGGGCTATTTACCTACTCTGTGAACTCTACCTCCAGCCTTAAATCAAGGGACCTCAGCTGTTAGTTCTGATGCCACAAATCCAAAATTACTTTGCAGATTAGATTATTTTTTTGGTAAATATTTGCAAATCAAATTTATATTACTGGGTTTCTTAGATTAGTAGAGAGTCAACTTTATCCTAAGAATAAGCCTTTCCTTTCTGCTTTGTGATTTCAATAGCTAGATCAGAGTTTGGTTTTCAAGTAAACAATTTTGAACTGAAGGCATGTCTCTCTCCCCACTAAAAAGTACAGCCATTCTTAGTGGTCAGTGGCTAACTGGACCATGTTTATGACAAGTTTGTGCATTTTCTTTGGCAGGATGGACGGGCAGCATCGTCAATTCTGGTTGGTGCTATGTTCATTTTCTGTAATCTCTACTCTACTCCTGGTCCAGCTGTTCGATTGTTATATGCGAAGCGACCAGGAATCGGACTTTCGCCATCCCACAGGAGGTAAAGTAAGCTAGATGCGTGGTAAGCGCAGATGTGATCTAATTGATATTAAGTACTTAACAAACACAAAAAACCCTTTTAGACAATTGACTTATCTTCTATTTAGTCAGTTTCCTCCTTTCTCTTATTTAAATTGCATCTCCTTAACTTTTTTTTGCATTAAAAGCGCTTCTGATGATAAAATTTGAAAATTTTCACAGTGCCAGTGTTTAACTGATAAATTTAATCTGCCTGATCAAAAAGGAATAGATGTTCCAATATTGACCTAGTATAAAGTTCCCATAAGCTTTTTCTTTTAATAAATACCCCTTTATCACTTTGAGGGAAGTATAGCAGTGGCACTAGATAAAAGCATTCCAGAATTATGGGCTGCATGCTCTTTTGCTAGTTCACATTTAAGAAATTAACATGGTAAATTTTTATTGTAAGTTGATAATATGCAAAAACAAGCCTCATAACAAAGATCGATTACTTCTTTCTTTGGGTGTGGTGGGCACCCACAGAATGATAATCTTCTGTTTTAGATACCTGGGCTACATGTGTGACCTACTAGCAGACAAACCTTACCGCCCTCACTTCAAGCCTCTCACGATTAAGTCGATCACTGTCAGTCCAATCCCTTTTTTTAACAAGCAGAGAAATGGATGTCGCCCTTACTGTGATGTACTGATTGGAGAAACCAAAATATATACAACCTGCGCAGATTTTGAACGAATGAAGTAAGTCATGACACTTTTCTTCGCTTCTTTTGTGAACTCCTCAATTCTTGTGTAAGTCAGATTATATTCATCCTGTGAGGACTACATCATTGCGAAATAACTGATATTAAAAAAAAAAAAGAAACACAACTAACATAGGTGGTAATCATAGAAAAACACAATGAAATCAAAGGATGCCATAGCCCTCTTTCAAATGGTGATGCACGCTAAGGGACTAACATGAGCTATAATGAGGGTTAAGACACTGGTGTGGGACAGCGGACTTGGACATTTAAGAAATGGATAGCCTTGGTGACATTTGGTGAGGATGATGGAAGAGTCAGGGATGGATGAGGTTTGTAGGTGAGCAACTAGGTAGATGGTGATGAAATGAAAGAACTTATAGAATCTATAAGATGGACGTGCCAGTGGGAGGTGGTAGGGGGTGTGCAGAGAAGGGACTGGATAGTAACATGAAATGAAATTAGTTTAGAATACATTGAATTTGAGGATTAGTATCCAAGACCCTCAGAGAGCTCTTCCTCACCTTTCTGTACTAATCTTGGTTGGACTTTTTGTTCCCTCTGTTTCTGCTTTTACTATTAATTTAAAATTAGGGAAAGGCAGATATCTCGGGGCATAGTTGCAGAAAAAGAGATCTGCAAAGTAGAGATGGGCGATTGATTTATCTGAAAGTCCAGATGGGGTGGAGAGAGAGGGACCCTGGCACCAGACCAATGCCATCCCATGGCAGAACCAGTTTGTACCCAGTCGGCACTGGCCGTGCTCCTGACTTTGTTCAAGATAGGAGATGGTTCCTGGGTCCAGCCCTGGGCAGACAGGTCCCTATACCTGTGCAATTGTACCATATTGGACTCTCTTTCATGTATGTTTTTGTCTCCGTTTAAAGAGAATACCGTGTACAAGATGGGAAAATATTCATTCCATTGAACATCACTGTACAAGGAGATGTGGTTGTTTCTATGTATCATTTGAGGTCAACCATTGGGAGCCGCCTACAGGCCAAGGTATGGTTTGGGGAAGAATCACGGCATAAGCTCCTCTGAGCCTTCAATAGGAGTCTTTCAGGGATCTTTTCTCCACATCACTTGGGGCTTGAGGAACTTGTGGTTTTAGAATCAGAAGAAGCCTTGAAAGGTTGCTTATGCTCATCTCCCTCATTTTCAGGAGAGGAAACTGAAACTCGCAAGGTCGTGACTTGCCCAGATGACTTTGCCAGAAGGTGGCAGCCCTAGAACTTTTAGTGAACCTTGCTCTTTAGAAGCTTATGCCTTTAAAAAATTTTTGTTTTTTTAATTTTTATAATGTCCCATTTGGATCAGTGTGAAGGGGGAATATTTCTACTAAGGGTGTGGGATTAAGTAATTATATTTTTTTCAATGCTTTTACTGAAATAAAATTAACATAATTCAAATAACAAAATTCACCCTTTTAAAATGTGCAGTACAGTTGCTTTTAGTATTTCAAAAGGTCATGCAACCATCAGCACTCTCTAATTTCAGAACATTTCATCACCCCCAAAAGAAACCCTGTACCCATTAGCTGTCAGTGCCTATTCCCCATCCATAAGCACTAATCTGTTTTCTGCGTCTATGGATTTACCTATTTTTTTGACATTTCATATAAACAGAACCATATAACATATGGTCTTTTGTGACTGGTCTTTTCACTTACATAACGCCTTTGAGGTTCATCTATGTTATAACATGTAACAGCACTTCATTCCTTTGGCCAAATAATATTCTATTGTATGACTATGCCACCTTTTACTAATTTCTTCATCAATTGATAGACATTTGGGTTATTGCCACTTTTTAGGTATTACAAATAATGCTGCAAGTAATTATATTTTAATTAATCAGATATTTACTAAGTGCATGGTCCGTGCCAGTCATTGTGTGGGTGTTCAGGATTGACAAGAATAGGACTATGTCCCTGCCTGTAAGGAGCTCATCCTAGTTTGGGAGATTCACACAAGTACAAACATTCCACTGCCATGTTAGAGGTAGGATCAGCTGCTATTTCAGCCAGGGGTGGCTCAGATATGCTGTAGAGAGGATATGACCTTTCATGGTGGTCCGTGAAGGATGAGTTCATCAAGTTGGAGCAGGAGCATCCTGGATAGAAGGAATGGAATGAGTCAAGGTATGTCAGTGTGCAAGAACATGGGACATTAGCAGAGCAGGAAATGGTTTGCTCAGGCAGAGTCCATGGAGAAGAGAGACTAGAAATGAAGCTGTTCCAAATGGAGAGGTCATTTAACATACAAAGTAAGCAAAGATTCCAATGGAGAAACAGTTGAGGGCTCATGGCTTGAAAACGTAATCTTGATCTGATTCCCTTTTCCCTGATTGTAATATGCTTCTCTCATGTATTTTTAGGTGACCAACACTCAGATATTCCAGCTTCAGTTTCATACTGGATTCATACCCGTGGAAACAACAGTTTTAAAGTTTACCAAGTGAGTGCTGTTTGAGCCAAAACCTTTTTCACTCCAAGCGGTGCAAAATGCTGGGAGCCAATTGCTCAGTGCTGTGCTGCAGCATCTCTGAATCCTGCTTAGCAACACATAGAGGCTGGCGGCATTTTACAGCTTGCACTTGAATATGATTTGTGTTGAACAATGGTTCAAAGGATTTCAGATAGAAAGGCCTAAAATTCCATGTGAGGGATCAAGTGGGTACAAAGTATCAGTACCGCGATCCTTGGTATCTGTGTATCCTTTGTGTTTTTCAACAGGGGTGGCAGTTTCATCAGTAGTATGATATGAACAGTGACCCTTCAGAATGGGTGCCAGGCCAGAGCACTGAGGCAGGGTCCTAGGAGACTCTCTGCCCCAGACATTAATCCTTAGTTGCAATATTATGATATGGTCTAGGGAACCCAGGAAGGTGGCTTAAGCTGTGATGAGAGATGGGAATTGCTCTGTCAGGCTAGGGATAGACATTCGAGAGCTCGGGGTGGAGGCTGTGAGCCTGTTTCACTATTTTAACAATGACTGGCCATGCTGGTGCATACTGGGAGAATGTGTCAGCCCTGCATTGTAGAATGCTTTCACATCCAATAGTATCCAAATTCTTTGAGTAGGCATTATTTCCCTTTTTTCTCTGGATGAGGAAACTGAGGCTCAGACCGGTAAAGTAACTTAGCTGATTAATGACTGATTTTTCTCTAGAAATGAGCCTCAGAGTTAACCTAGGTTTCTGTGCCGAACATCATACTGCTTCCTTTGTTTTTCACTGACCTTGTTCTTTTACATCCCTATTTAGGCCTGAGTTGGATGCATGCGATGTACCAGAAAAATATCCTCAGCTATTCCAGGTGACTCTGGATGTAGAAATGCAGCCCCATGACAAAGTGATAGACTTAACCCCACCTTGGGAACATTACTGCACAAAAGATGTCAATCCCAGCATCCTCTTCTCTTCTCACCAGGAACATCAAGATACTCTGGTCTTAGGAGGTATGAGTCACCTGGTGGTTTTGTTTTCTGCTCAAAGCCTCTGTGTTATTTATCACGTTGACTTATTTCCTATGTTTCATCAACACCTTATGGCCTTTTGTCTTGCAGGACAGGCTCCTATAGATATCCCTCCGGACAACCCCAGGCATTTTGGTCAAGGGGGCTTCTTTTCCTCTCTCTGTTGGCAAGGTACTTTTAAGCGTTTCTTAAGTTACATGGTTAGATGATGCAGTTACACAGTTTTCTATAAAGATGATTAGTTCTTGAAGCAGCCTAAAGTAAAGCAGCACTGAGGAGTCATGCAGCTTCCTCCTTATTTCACACTCTCTTTGCTCATTCCTTTTTCAAATCAGGCGGCCTTCCTGCTTTCAAGTCCATACATGGTCTTAGACTGATGCAAAAGGCTACTTTAAGTAGAATTCTCCCTTTTCTCTCTATACAGTATGTTGGATCACATCTTTCCTAGATTTACAATAAGTGTGATATTTTCTAGGATCTCTCTTTATGCTGCTGACTCACAAATTAACAAAGACACAATCTCCTGCCCTCAACTAACTAGTCTATAAGTATAAAATCTGGTACTTCCCTTGAGAGCTCTAAACACTAGCAGGGCAGAGCTGAGCTCCCCCTGGTGCAGGGAAGGCAAACACTTACCTGTTGTCTCTGCTGTTTGCTTTAACCACTATGGCAGAAATAAGACTCCATCACAGTATCTTTTTCTGCTGAACCTGGAGATGTTCTGGAATCTTTCCAACATAACACTTCAGACTGCTGCCATCAGCCTGGCATTAGCATTCTAATTGATACCCATCTGCCATCCTTGCTCTAGGGTTTGCTGAAGTTAACTGCAAGGTTCAATGAAAAATTGAATAATAATGACTTCTTCTATGAAAGAGGTGGAGACCTGGCTTTGGCAATGGCCTCCTTACAATTTTCTTGATTGATTTTCCTCTGCTGTGTGCACATAAGACAGTGTTCTCATTGCCTACAGAGAGTTCTCCACGTTTGGTGAAAAAATCATTTATATAATTGCTTTAAATTGAAAGGCTTACTTTTGGAAATTTCCACTAAGAAATAAGATCACTAACACACCAAAATGGAAAACCGGGAACTCTACATAGCTTGTAGATTTACCAGTTCCTTCTTGGTTTCCCCTGTATCTTATCTTCCTTACATATGGGCTTTCAATAAAACTTCATGTTTACCTCTTTACTGCCATTTTAGTAATTTAGAAATCATTCCCGTTAGGCTCTGAAATAGATTTTAGCACAAATGTACAATTCCTTAGCCTAACTTCGCAGAACAAGATACGTTTAGAAATGCAGAATTTTTTGGATTTTAGAAAGGTGGTATGGTACATGAACTGTATATTATTTAGCATCCACAGTGGCATCTCCGACAACTTGTAATCAGACATATTAACATTTCTGCACTCAAATATATAAATAATAACCCCACGTGAGCTAAATGAGTACTACACTTTCACATCAGCTCCAGTCAGATTATTCCGCTGAGTTTGCACCAATTTAGGGAAACTTTTCCATTTTCATAGCTTTTTGCATTTCAGAATTGGGTATAAAGAATGTGGATCTGTACCTCAGAATGTGGGTCTACCTGACAGTAAATAATAAAATACTATAGGAGGATCTGTCTCAAGAAGGGCCTGGAAAGTCACTCGCCAGCCTCTCTAGTCCCTCCCCAGAAGATGCCTCTTTCCTGTTGCCTGTTTTAGGCTGAAAGTATCTTTCAGGTTGGTGTAAGGACCATTCTAAGCAGAGCCATTCCTTCTATTTACTTGTTAGGTGTATGATTAACTTCTGTTCCAGACTGTAGGAGAAAAGCATTGTTTTCGGCTACAGGCCTCGTGGAAAAGGAAAAGATGGTGAAGGGAGTCAGCAAAAGAATAGGAGATTATGTTTTTTTCAAAGTATCTAGCATAAGGCCTGGAAGAGAAAAACGACAACAACAACAATTGATAATAATAGATATTAATACTTAAGTACTCCTTACTGTTGATCTGAGCACTTCCTATACATCGCTTCATGTAATTCTCACAGCAGCCATGAGAATTAGGTACTATTTATTACTCCATTTTTCTGAGGAGGAAACCGAGGTCCAGAGAAATAAAGGAACTTTCTCAGGGTCACTGAGCCAGTAAGTAGTGGACTGAGGATTCAAACCTAGGCTGTCTGGCTTTTCACTCCTCTGCTATACCAAATGCTCAACACATGATAATTGAGTGTAATGTGAAGTACATCAAGTTTTCTGTTGGAAAGGGTCTGAAAGCATTGTTTGCTCAGGACTGCACCTTCTCTCTTTTAATTCTTTTAACATATACACATATGTTATAACAAAACCAACAATGCTGTGGCCAGTAGCTAACCATTTATTGGCATATTGGCTTTTCTTAGATCAGAAATCGGAGAAATCATTCTGTGAGGAGGACCACGCAGCCCTAGTGAATCAGGAAAGCGAGCAATCAGACGATGAACTCCTGACCCTTTCCAGTCCACACGGCAATGCCAATGGTGACAAACATCATGGAGCCAGGAAGCCCAGCAAAAAGCCGCAGGAGCCAGCTGCCCCTCCACCCGCCGAAGACGTGGACCTTCTGGGCTTAGAAGGGTCTGCAGTGAGTAAGAACTTCTCGCCGCCAGTGGCTCCTCCCACCAATTCTGAACTTCTCAGTGACCTGTTTGGGGGTGCAGGTGTGG
Organism: Eonycteris spelaea; assembly: GCA_003508835.1. Taxonomy (NCBI): domain Eukaryota; kingdom Metazoa; phylum Chordata; class Mammalia; order Chiroptera; family Pteropodidae; genus Eonycteris; species Eonycteris spelaea. Next base: position 12,829,120 of record PUFA01000016.1, read on the forward strand.
CTGGCCCCGCCCAGGCCGGACAGGCTGGGGTGGACGATGTGTTTCATCCGAGTGGACCTGCATCTTCCCAGTCAACACCACGCCGATCTGCCGCCTCCGCCTCTGCGTCTCCAACCGTAAGAGGGGGAGAAGGTAATTTCTTCCCATGTTGCACCATACTTCTTGATTTTTCGTTATAACCTTTGAGCCAAACAGGTAGAATTGAACTTTCCTAATAAACCGGACTTTTCTGGTCTCCCTGAAAGTCCTTCAGAGGTCTACATCTTCATTGAAATGGGAATACAAGAGGAAATAGAAATATTACCCATTTTGGTAGGACAGTGTAAGAATGGATAACTGAGCTCCTTATCCTTACTTTAATTTTTTTTCCCAGAGCTTTAGTACCTGAGCTGTTTTGGTTACTTCTGCTTAGAGGTGTAGATTGATGAATTATTAACAAAAAACAGCTAATATTTGTGTGGTATTTGCCAAACATGGAATTTAATACTAAACATGAATTCAGTTCTTATAAAAAAAAAAAAACCAGTAAATAGAAGAAAAAACCAGTTGAAGAAAATAGAGGCTTAGAGTCAAATCAGTTGCATGCATTTATACAGTTAGTAATAAATGGGGCCAGCGCCCAAAACTAAGACATTTGACTCCAGAAATTTCCCTCAGTTTTCCTATAATGCCTTCCTGGAATTATAGTTTTTGAGTACACTTTGACTGTGTACAGAAGTACTTACTTACTTCCAGATATATACTTAAGAGACTCATGCCAGTAGCACAGCTGACTGGAGCAGAGCAGTTGGTAGCAGGTGAGGAGTTTGAGCCCCATGTGGATCAGTGAGCTTTACTTTGCTCATTGCTGCAGACTCAACCCATCTTTTGACTGGCCGTCCACAATTTTTTGACATTTGCAGGACAGTGTAGCTGGGTAAGTAGAGGTTCTTTGTAGCTTCTGAAGAACCAGCTCCCCCTTGTTACCAAGACGACATCACATTAGGAAGAGTAAAGAAAAATGTCTTAACTCTCCAGGCACATGGTAGGAACTTTTTCCCCAAGCTCATCCTTCACTTCTCAGGAAGCATCGGGCTGGTCTTGAGTTGCGGAGGCATTCTTTATGAGTCTCGGAATCATAGAATGTAGGTGCAGAGGCTCAAACTCCTGCACGTTACTGGTGGAGCCAGGATGTGAACCCAGGTGTCCTGAATCCCAGGCTATTTCTCCACACTTCCTTCTAACCAGTTCTTACTCTCCAAAATGAATAAAATCTGGCATTTTATTTGTCAGAGAAAAAAATCCCCAAGATCCAAGATAGCATAGTACTCAATGGTCACATGTTAAGATCGTCCACATTGGTGACTTTTGATGATTAAATTCATCACAGTCCCTGGAGATATTTGTATTCCAGTATCAAAACTAGAAGAGACCTTTGAGATATTAGGTAAATCTGTGCCTCAGGTGACAAACAATGAAATTGAGACTAGATATATTGATTGACTTGTCCAAGGATACACAGCTGATTAGTGGCAAACTCAGATTTAGAACTCAAGTATTCTCTCCCCTAAGATGAAGTAGAAAGAACACAGACGAGATTTCAAAGAATAGATTTGAATCTCAGACTGACACTTAACTATCTGTGTAGACTTATCGATCAAACTTTAATATTCTTAGTTGTAAAATGGCAATAATACTCACTTCTTCAGCATTGTTGTAAAGACTAAATTTTCAATTCTTGTTTTATGATGTGGGGAAGCTCACTTTTAGTTATTGGAGAATGCCTCTAATTTAACATAAGTTGATATTAAAAGCATACCAAGTAATAGTGAAAAGATCTTAGCATCTTCCATTAGTTGGCTTCAAACTTAGATACAGAGGGATTAATCCATTGTCCTCTTACAGTTACTCTACAAATCTCAGTGTTCTCATATTATAGAAAGGATAGTTTTGTGAGTATTAAAATAGGTAAGGGATATACATTGTATAGCAAAGTGCCTGATAGATGCTTGATTCACTGGTACTACACAAGGCTAATCTGCTGCCCACCAGATACTAGGAGAACACTATGGCAGGGAAGTCATAGCTGAACACAGTAAACCATATATCCTACCTGGACTATAAGAGTAGGATTTATTTGTTAACTTGTTTGATTTTAGTTGCCTATTCTTAAATAGGTCAATACCACTCTAGGAAGCAGTCAACTTATTGGTTTGATATTTAAAGATTAGAAAGTAACAGCTAAAGAAGCTAAAGGGAATTCTGTTTCTTGCCCAATAATGAAATATTAAAGGCCAACTATATACATGTATTTCTTCACATTCACTTCACACCTTGAAAATTTGTGAGATGCCTTTGGGAAATTCCTGGAATTTGGAGTCAGGAGACTTGAGTATAAATTCCAGCCCTATATCTACTTGATATTGGGCAAGAACCTTGGCTTTCTAATCTCATACATTGTCTACAGAACAAAAGTAATACCACTTTTGTGTGATGGAAGATAAAGATAACTGAAGATCAGCTTTATGAAAGGCAATGTAAACCTCAAGAAATGATACAATATTAGTATTGTTGCATTGCTACTGGAAACCTCAGCTGCCCGCTTCGTTCTAGTCTTAGTTCATTCACAAACCTTTGTTGGCCCTGGAGGAAGTTTTAAGGATACTATGGGCCTGTAGAACAGCCCAAGAGGCAGGCACCATCCTGATTTTTCAAGTATTTGGCCTAGGACTGGCAATAGCGACAACTCTTCAATATTTAATCAGTGAATGAACTCATAGGACAAAGTAACACATTTTTCCTTTGTCTTCTAGGTGCCACCTTTGACCCATTTGGAGCACCTTCTAAACCATCAGGTCAAGATTTGCTGGGTTCTTTTCTGAACACATCCAGTGCTTCCAGTGACCCTTTTCTTCAGCCTACGAGAAGTCCTTCACCTACAGTGCATGGTAAGGAAATATTTTATATTGTGTTCAGTGGAACATAGATTTCCACAAGGTATCAGTAAGTACTTAGATTTAAAAGCATCCTGTAGGTGTTCTGGGAGTGGGGTGTGGGGTGGAGGAGAAGCTACATAATGTATTTCTCTTTTTGGAGGAATTAACAATTCACATTAACAAATTAAGAGCTCCAGGATATCTTGCTGTAAACAAGCCCGCTTAACTTTATTTGACTCAGCTTTTGCAAAACTTATTTGACTGTGAAGTTTTTTTTATTTTTGCATTAGAACTACATGCTCAGAATTGTAAGACACCATTGATTATAGGACGTTTCTTATTTTATGTACTGATAAGGAAGAAAAAGGTCCCACTGCTTTTAGTTGATTGGAAGATGCATCCTAGTTGGAGAAATCTTTTTTTTCATGCCTACAGCACCCTGTAAGGTGCACATTGGTGACTTTGGCATGTTGGTGGTCTCCTATCCAAGTACTAACCAGGCCCGACCCTCTTTAGCTTCTGAGATCAGATAAGATCGAGTGTGGAGAAATCTTTGAAATGTGGAAAAATGTGAGTCTAAAATTAATAAAAGGTGATATGAGCATTCCATAAAGTTAGTATTCTACAGAACAAAGTTTAGAATAAAACACTCTGATGTATTAGAGCTATTCTATTTAATATGAAGTGGCTTTGAAATGTGGCCGGTCTGATTTGAAATATGCTCTAAGTATAAAATACATCCCAGATTTCAAAACTTAGTAAAAAAAAAAATCTCATTAATATCCTTTATACTGATCACTTGTTAAGATACTACTTTGACTAGATTGAGTTCAATAAAATAAATTATTGAAATTAATTTTACCAGTTTCTTTTTACCTTTTTAAATGTGATGACTAGAAAATTTAAAATCACATATGCAGCTCACATATTTCTGTTAGAGTCTTAGATTGTGTGGAAAGAATAGTAATCACACCCATTTGTAAATGCAAAAGGATATCATTTGGGTACCACTGATTAAAACTGGAGCTCTTCAGTGAAGGACCAATAGTTTTGAGCTAGAGAATTGTAGCTCATTTCTGATGTTGAAGGCTACTGAACATTATTGGCCTCAACCTAGAGAGTGATGTATTGATGAAGGCACCCTCAGCTTGCCTGGAGAATGCAGTCCAGTCATCAGCTTGACCTCATGGAAGCCTTGCAATTGCAAAAGGAAGATGAGTTGTGTAACATTAGTCAAACTGGAGCTGGACTGAAAATGAGAGATCACTTTGGAATAACCTTTATGGGTTATTTCCAGTTGGTCTTAAACTTCAAACTATTTGAAATGGGTCCACAGGACAACATACAAGAAATGTACCTCTCACCCATGAGCAGTACTCACCTAAAAGAATCTCCTGATTGGAAATGTATCACCTTGGGAAGAAAGATGCAGGGATAGAGGTGAAAGCCGTTGGTTTTGCTCACTTACTTAAATATAGGTCACATCAAATGGCTCCCTATTTCACTCAGCATGGCAGCCAGAGTCTTTAATATGGCCTTCGTAGGCCCTATGTGCTCTAACACCCCAGTGACCTCATTTTCATTTCTCTCCCTCTTGCTCTCTCCATTCCAGCCATACTCATCTCTTTGCTGTTGCACTGACTGTCTCTTCTTTTCCTAGATATTGGCATGGCTAAACCCTTCACTTCCTTTGATCTTTGCTCAATTGTCACCTTCTCAGTGGGGTCTTACTGACTGCTCCATTTCACCTCACAGCTCATCCCCCTGCCCCTACTCTACATTTCTATGGTGCTTAACCAACTTGCAATATATTTAATAGTTTACTTACTTGTTATTTATTTTTGGTTGTCTGTTCCTCCCCACTAGAACATGAGCTCCAGCAAGGCAAGGATTTTCATTCATTAATGGTTCCCGCATGCTTAGAAGAATTACTAGCACACAGTAGATGCTATTTATCTATCTGTCTTTCTTTCTAGTGTGTAAATATAAAATAAATTAACTCATCTTTTCCTACCTAAGTCTCTTTGATACATAATGATAGATAGATAAGGTTATATACCTTCTTAACTTTAATACTTTGAATTTATTGTTTTCATAAAGGTACTACCTTTTTTGTCCCATGGGCATGGATATTCATAATTCAGCATGGCATTTCTGAATCCAGTTCTTTGTTTCTTGTGAGCTGGTTAGACTATGTTGTTTATCACCCAGTTTGGGCCAGTTAGCACCCCTTTGTTTTGTGGCTACACTTCTCATTTTGACCTGTGTCTTGCTGCTTCATGAAAAGAATTTTTCACTACCCTTGCTGAGAAAGCAATGATCATTCCACTGTTAGTGGAGCAGTTGCATCTTCTTAATATAGTATAACATGTAGGTGAGACTCAGATGTCAGATTGCCCACCTCCAAATCCTTGAGGAATTTCCCTCAGATTTCCGCAAGGTATCACCAATTTCTTCTGAAAATCAAGAAATATTGCCTTTGAGCTCCAAAAATGTTTAATGAACATCTACGTTAAAGACAATAAACAATGGGGACATAGTGTTGGAAGAAAAAGTAAAACAAATAATCACAATAAAGGCAAAAGGGAGAATAAAAGTATCAGGTAATTACTTTTTAACTTGTATATTCCACAGCTCCAGCAGATTTTAAGTTTCTCGAGGATAGGCAGCATGTCTTTTAGTTTTCTGTTCCCAGTGAGATGCCTTGCATATGGTAGGTGGTCATAGGGATTTTTGGGTTTGATTAGTAATAAGGTTGACGTTCTGATACCTAGTTCCACATCCTAGTTGGATATAAGGCCTAAATGAGAATGTAAAGGAAATCAAACAGTAATGTTAGCAAGATGGTCTTAATTTCCACCTTAGTTTTCAGGGCTCATTTTGGAATAAGAATCAAAAGGAAAGAACTGTTACTGCTGATAATGGCATGTTCTTTTTAACTTGATGAGAAGGCACAAGATGCCTTGGTTTGTAGTAAGCAAATAAAACAAGTGAATAAAGTCTTGGTAATACTAATCTTGGTGATGTGATGATTCTTTTGGTGGTGGTGGTATCTGTGTGTATGTTTTAAAGCTCAGTTGCAATGTTAGTTTAGTATTTGCATTTTACTCACTGATTTTATGGACAGAATCTAGAGGTACTCTAGAAAGAAATTTTCTCTTATGACATCTTGTTTCTTGTTTGGATTTTATAGATGCAGGAAAACCTTATACCAATGTGTATTCTTTTAATACACCTGATTTCTTTTTAGCTGAACATTTTTAAATTCTACATTTAGAATTTTGAAGCTGTAATGAGCCAGTTTTGAATGACAGCAGATACATCCCTGATGTGAGCATGTGGATGGCATATAGTCAGTGCCCAATACGTGTTCTGAATGACTCATCATTCTCAATTCATGCCACAGCAGAGGAGAAAACAAAATTTCAGTTCGAACTTGATCATGCTCTCATACACTTGTTAATGCCAACCAAAGACAAACTGATTTTCCCCCACCTTTTCCTATTTGCATACTGACTTTAGATTAAGTATAGAGGTGGGATGCAAAAAAATGAATGAGATAGTTTCTGTCTCCAAGAAGCTCACAATTTAATGAAGACAGACATATGCACAGTTATATTCAAAGTATGTCGGTTTGGAGGTAAAACAAAAGTGAGCCGAAGAAGGAACAGAGATAAACAACATATGGCTTTTACCAACCCCCATGTAAGTAACCATAGATGAAGGTACAAATTATCAAGTGCTGCAGCACACGGCGAGAACCCAGAGGGAGGAATGAATCCCTTGGGATCTTGGGAAGCCATGCAGATTTAATGGAAGGTACAGCCTTTTCCTGTGTGAACTTTAAAAAGTGAGTGCTGAGCTATCTTGTTTTGATTCTTTTTCTTTTCCTCATTTTTAGCATCTAGTACACCTGCTGTGAACATTCAGCCAGATGTTTCAGGAGGTTGGGACTGGCATGCTAAACCAGGTAAAGGTCAGCGGTTATATATATTTTTGGTGCACATTTAACCAGTTGCTAAAGCATAATCCTTTACCCAATTGAAGACTGTACTTACAGAGTATTATAGCCCATCTGTGTAATTCTTGTTGATTTTTCCTAAACACTCATATTCTGGTGGTACTTTTCCCATTGTACTCGATGACATGGTAGTGCTGTGTATTATACATTATTTAACTTTTCTGAGTCTCATTTGCTGAATGTTTGTCTTGACACTAAAATTAGGCAGATTTGGATATATATCTAACTCTGCCACTTAGAAGTTCTTGAATTTTTTTTATAAGTCTGAACTTCAGTGTTGTTATCTGTAAAGTGAGGTCATAATTCTTGTCCCACACAGTTGTATAGTTTAAGTAAAATAACTTACATGAAAATTTCTGGCATAGAGTAGATGCTGAATAGTTTGGATGGCCTTCCTTCTTCACAAAGGACTTTTTCAGGGCCAGATTTGTCTGTGATAAACAAGCTGGCTTTCTCCTGGATAGATGGTATTTATTGAGAGCCATCTTGTGTGATTGCATTCCCAACACTGTGCAAGTTACACACATCCACACATCAACCACACACACACACACGCACACGCATGTGCACAATGCCCTTATCACAGCAACTTTCCGAACAGTCGCTGTTTCCTTACTTAACAAATGAGAAAATGTTGAAGCTCAGAGAAGCTAAAAAACTTACCCAAGATCTCTCAGCTAGGAAATAGCAGAGACAGAATTCAGATCCTATAAATCCCATAGGAAAGAATGAAGTCAAGTGACAGGACAGGTAAACACTGGACATAGTAGTTCACAAGTGTGGCCAGGAAATGATACGCCTTCTCTATGCCCTGTCCCTGCTCCAGGCCACTATTCACTTAAGTCAGAAGAGCAAGGTCTCGCAGCTTCTAAATTATGTCCAAACTCTGTCCTCATTTGCCGTTAGAGACAAGACAAGCTGTAACTTTGGATTTCTGAATTTCAGAATTCAGTTACTTCAGAAAAGTAACTTATTTTCAATAATCTTATTTCAGGAGGGTTTGGAATGGGAAGCAAGTCAGCGGCCACCAGCCCAACAGGATCGTCTCATGGCACTCCCACCCATCAGAACAAACCCCAGACTCTGGATCCTTTTGCTGACCTTGGGACGCTAGGTACAACCTTAACAGGTTAAGATATTTACTTATGGCTATAAAACCTCAAATATAAATCTGTAGTGTTACAAGAATCTGGTACCTAAAATCTTGTGTATTTTTAAGCTATACTCAAACCTGAGGTTGGCTCTTTTAAAAAAAGGAACAGGCTTCAAATAATGGGTTGGAACTAACCCATATTCATTCATTTCTCTAATGTCTAATTTTGGATTGGTAACATGAATAAAGTTAGATCTTCCAGGAATATCTGACACAGAGTTTGGCTACAGCAAAAGTAATGAATGTATAGGAAAATACTGAGAAGCTGGTCAGATAGATTTGAGCACATAGGTCCAGCCGTGCATAGGTCATTCTGTAATGTTACCAGTGGGATATTCACACTGGTATGTTTTTCTCTCCACTGACTGCAGTGCTCTCTGTTCAATTTGTAAAATTCCATTCAGAAAATAGACTCACTGTATAGTATTTCCAAAGTGTTTTTCATCATACACTAATCGTTGCTGGAGGATAAGTGTTCCATGAGCATGGAATTTTGGAAATGCTGGTTTGATGGCAGGAGGGCCCAAGAGCTGGTGAAGAGAGGCTTCATGCACTGAGTTACAGACTGACGGGACAGTGCCAAGCTTCTGAGCACAAGCGTTGCCATTACCTTTTCCAATAGCAAGTATTTATTGAGCCTTTATGGTGTACCAGCGTGTGCTGGGCATTGCTGGGCATTGCTGGGCATATGAAGTTGCATGTTTTTATACTATTATAATGCTTCTTAATTCATTTAATTCAGGGTCTGTGAAGCACTTTTACATAGCCATTGTGTCTTTACAATATGCCTGTGACATAGATATAGTTCTGATCTTACAGATGAGGAAGCCAGAATTCAAGGAGGTGCAGTTTTTCACTGAGCTTCAGAATAGACCATTTTCAGCTATATCCCCAATACTCAGCACTATATCTGGCACATAGTACATGGTCAGCAAATACTGATGAATGAATGAATGAACGAACGAACAAATAAATGCATGCAAGAATGACTGCACGAATGAGAGGTAGAGCTGAAACTCAAAGTCAGATTGACTCCAAGTCCAGTAGCCATAATACAACATTCCCAGTTGGGGAAGGAAGGAGACTCCCAAATCAAAATGGAGGAAAAGTATCCATAGAAGAAGAGACAGTAAGGAAGGGGAGAGTTGAGCGAAAAGCTCAGAGATTGTGTGAAGATATTAGGGATGTGGGTGCAGCAGTGAGCCTGACATTTGGAGGTAGTAGGATGCCTGTGGTCAATTCCTAGCTCCATTAACCAGCTCTGTGATTATGACCATGTCCGTATACCTCTCGGAGCCTTGGTTTCCTCATCTTTAATGTGGGGCCAATAATACTACCTACTTCCTAAAGGTATTGTGTAGATTGAAGGCAGTAATATACATAAACATATTTTGTAAACTCTAAAGAGCTATATAAATGCTAGTTATTTTATTATCACTGTTACTTTGGGTTTGGTGCATGAAAGGGTCCCTGGAGATCACATTTCAGTTTCTCATTTTACCTCTAAACATAAGCCCTAACTAGTCTTCATATTTTGGAGACAGCCCACATGTATGCAGTGAGTACTTAAAAGTTAGGAGATTATGGAATCAAGACTGTACTTAAATTCTCTGCACAAATTAATATCATTTTTTAAAGCTGGAATAAGATCCTTTGCCCTGTTCAGAGTTGTCAGGTTAGTGGCTGTGTTTACTCCCCAGCAGTGAAATGTAAGTAGTGTGAAACTGAAACCTAGTCGTGAAATTTCAAAACATCTTTGTTTATTCTTGAGCATTAACCATGTTTATACTTATAACAAACAGTGATTAGTCCTGATCATTGAAATTTAAGTAGCACCTTAATGAATGAATATATTTTGTTTTAGTCCTATTTTTGGCATCTGGTAGTTTTCACTCCAGTGAAGAAATAGAGTCTGCTTAGAAGGTGGGAAGGAGGAGGGGGAGGGCACAGCAGGAAGAGCCAGGGTTCTTCTGGCTTGGAGTCAAAGTCTTGGATTCAAGTTCCAGTTCTGTTACTTGCTAGCTGAGTGACTTTTAGAAAATCACTTAACTGCTCTGAGCTCCAGTTGTCCATCTAAAGAAAAGATGGGGCTATTATACATACCTAAAAGTGTCATTTGGGGGATTAAAGGACATCTATACCTGCAATTTCTAGGTAAGTTAATTGTGCTATCAGTCAAGGCAATTTCCACTAAAGCCCTTGCAAACAGTAACCTAAGACACAAGAGTTAGAGGCTACTCAAAAAAGCATTGCCTTCTTTCTCCCCCACCTTTCTGTTTTCCCTGTAGGTAGTTCTTCATTTGCCAGCAAACCCACCACACCAACTGGATTGGGTGGAGGATTCCCACCTCTCAGCTCGCCACAGAAAGCTTCTCCCCAGCCTATGGGTGGAGGGTGGCAGCAGGGGGGTGGCTACAACTGGCAGCAGACACAGCCTAAGCCACAGCCCGGCATGCCACACTCCTCTCCTCAGAACCGACCCAACTACAACGTGAGCTTCTCAGCCATGCCTGGGAGCCAGAACGAACGGGGGAAAGGATCCACTAATTTGGGTAAGGATGATGGTATGGAGCCCAGCTGTAGGTGGCCAGTGTTGTCAGACTGGCTGTATGTATATATGTCTGCAAGAGACAGAAAATCATTCCAGTAGTTTCTGAGGCAATCTTATAAAGATACAACATGATAGCTGCCTCCAACTCTGTGCCTAGAGCACCTGGGTTTACCATGCCCTTAACACTTATCATTTTCTGACTGTTGGCTCACTTGTCTGTCTCTCCACACTGAGAACAGATGGAGGGCAGGCACTGTGTTTTCTTGCCATGTTATCATTGGCACATAGCATAATGCTTGCACAGCATAGGCACTGAATGAATATTGAGTGGATGTGAGTGGAGGGCTGGATGGATCTTGAAGCTGTCATTCCTTTGGAAGAGGGAATAGAAGAGAAAGTTTGGGAACCTTTCAGGCACTGTGTTCTCACATTTTCCCTTGGGTCCCGATTAGAGGAGTGTATTTGTCTTAAACATTGGTCTTTTATATGCTCTAATTGGTGGGTGTTCCTGAGATCACTGAGTTTCCTTGTGATGGTTTTTTCCTCTCTTCTGAGAAGAAAGGTAAAAGAACACAAGATGGGGGCCAACAGCTAAGGCTGGAGGATACTCTGAATGCACTCCTTCTCCTTCTTTTTCTTCCTTCCTTCCTTCCTTCCTTCCTTCCTTCCTTCCTTCCTTCCTTCCTTCTTTCCTTCCTTCCTTCCTCCTTCCTTCCTTCCTTCCTTCTCTTCCTTCCTTCCTTCCCTCCCTCCTTCCTTCTCTCTCTTCTCTTTCTTTTTCTTCTTTCTTTCTTTTCTTTCTTTCTTCTTCTTTCTTTCTTCTTCTTTCTTTCTTTCTTTCTGTCTTTCTTCTTTCTCTCTTCTTTTCTTTCTTTCATCTTTCTTCTTTCTCTTCCTCTTCCTCCTCCTCCTCCTTCTCCTTCTTCTTCTTTCTTCTTCTTTCTTCTACTTCCTCTTCTTCCTCTTCTTCCTCCTCCTCCTCCTCCTCCTTCTTCCTCTTCCCTCTTCCTCCTCCCTTCTTTTGGATGGGATTCTTGATGAGTAAAAAATGTTTCACACAGCAGTGATGGTTAAATTTAAGTTTCTTAGAAGGCCTTTTATGACACATTTTACATTCCAGATGATTTGATCATACCCCAAAATGAAATGTGTAGGGACATGATGAGGAAACAGGCCTTTCTGTCTATGTAATATGAAAGAAGAAATTCTTCTATATTTTTCTAGTAGCAATAAGTGACATTTATTCAACATTTCCTGTGTGCCAGGTACTATTCTGAGCAGTTTTCATGTATTATTTCATATAATCTTTAAAACTAACCCCATGTTGCAGATGAAGAATCTATGACAGAGATTGATACGGTAATTTCCTAAGTTCTTAAAGCTAAGTGATAGAGCCAAGATTTGAACCCAGGCAGTCATGCTCCAGAGCCCTTGCTCTTAACCACCATGCTCTACTGGCTGTGCCACAAGGGCCTTCTCATAATACTAACATGATAGTGATTCTTTTGTTGGGAATATGTAATATCATGTTTGTTCTTTGAGTTAGCAGTGGATAGTCCTTGAACAATTCCATAGACTCTTGTAGCTTCCTTTCCATTTTTATTTTGAGTAGTTTTGGGGCAAATATCTTCAATCAGCAAATATTTGTGGAGCATCTTTAGTGTAGAAGACATTGGGGATACAGCAGTGAACAAGACAGACAAAATTACTATAGTATCAGAGCACTTACATGTTTGTGTGTGCTTGTGCCAGTGTGTGTACAGAATGCCTTACATATAAAGATGACAAATGGATTTCAATTCAGACACCATCTTTGGTTGATGGGCATTGACAACATGGACTGCTGTGTTGTGGTTTTGTTTTGTTTCAGTTAATTTAACAAACATTTAAATAGCCTGGTACTGTTCTAAGCACTTTAAAATGATAACATCAATTCTCACAACAACCCTATGAGGTAAGTAGTAGTAGTAACACTGTCTCCATTTTATGAATGAGACGATTGAGGCATGGAGATAAGTAACTTGCCCCACGGTCACATTGCTAATAAGTGACAGAGCTGGACTTCAAACCTGGGCAATCTATCTCCAGAGTCTCTGCTCTTTGCCACCATGCTGGGCTGCCTCTCCAAACAGATCGAGAAAGATCGTGAGGCCACAACCAGACGTGGCCTCACATTCGTCCAGTATAATGGACTAAAACTGTCAGCTGGGTGTAGGAAGGAAATGGGTGGCATGCATGGATTTCAAGTACCAACCCCCAGGCCGTAGTCTCATCACTGAGACTAACTAGTTGTATGACAGGAAAGGAGAGGGAGAATCATGGGTATCCTCATCTATAAATAGGCAGTACAGTGGTCCACAATTCCGGAATTGGATTTAATCTAGTGATCTAGCCTCAAGTCCTAGCAGTGCCACAGGCATGGTATATGATCCTAGAAAGACCTCTTAAGTTCTCTGGACTTCATTTTCCTCATCTGTAAAATGAGCTTGACAGTCTCATACTAAGAGGATAAGTGTGAAGATTAAGTGGATTACACCTTAAAGGACCTTTAAGACTTTTAAGTGTTATAGGACAATGGTATGATATGTCGAAGAGCAAAAATTATAATGAGTTTTTAAAAAATTATATTGCAGAAGGGAAACAAAAGGCAGCTGATTTTGAAGACCTACTTTCTGGTCAAGGTTTCAATGCTCACAAAGATAAAAAGGGGCCTCGAACAATAGCTGAGATGAGAAAGGAAGAAATGGCTAAGGAAATGGACCCTGAGAGATTAAAGGTGAGTGAGCACCTCACTCAGTGTGATTATCCTGTATGTCAAAGTCATGGGACAGGTCATGTGTGTGGATCCATCAGTGTTCCTGTTCTTGGCCTCCTCACTTCTTCTCTCTGCTTTTAACCAGAGCAGTTCTACTTTTATCTGTTTTTGACTTTGGAAGTCTAGGTAAGATTTGATTTGGGGAAAAAGAATGTTGCTTCATTTATTTATTTATTTTTTAATTTACAAACCAGCTACTCTAATTCTCTTATTTCACAGATGAGGAAACGGACATTATCACTTCATAGATGAGGATGTTGTGTGCACGGGTAAAGCCAGGTTAGCTTGGAAACAGAAGGAAAGTTATGTTGATGAATTGTGTGAGGTAGTGGAAGAGTTTGTAAGGATCAAGAGAATTGGTATGCCTTTCACAGATGGAGAGGCTGAATTTCTACATAACAAAATACTAAACAGGCTGCCACTATAACAAACTGGAAGATGAGGGTCTAATATGTTACTGCATTAAAACATCTCTGAAACCAGGACTAGCATGCCACTCAATCTTAAATATTTAAAAAATATATACCTCATGTCCAGACAGATTCGAACATTTTTTGAAGATGTACAGATTCTTTGACACTTTTTTGCGTACAAAATAGGATCCTTTGTTTGTATTTGCTCTTCAATTCACACATTACAGAGGCTTTATATTCTTTCCAAAAACTTTGTCCTCCATCTGGATAACTTTTGTTCATATGGAAAACTGTCAGTTTTCTACAAAAGAAAGTCACGTATGTCTTTTAAACCATGCTTGGTTATTTAGTTGGTACCAGGCATTTAGTTGTGTGGGAGCGTAGCCACACTAACTCTGACTAAACCATTTATTCGACAACAAAGATGCACTGAGCTCCTGTTATGTGCTCAGTGCTGATGCATTGTTATGAACACCTCACCTTAATCACCTTACTTGTTCAAACTATGAAGATCCAAACTATAAGTAATTTGAATGAAAGACTAAATGGACGAATTCATTTAACAAACCTTTTTGAGCCATGTTCAGTGCAAGGTGAGTTGTTTGGTTTCTGTTATATAAGAAACAGACCTTTCCTCAAACAGCTGTGCCTCATGGCAGGGAAGGACAGACACACAGACAATTACAATAGTGTGGCACATAATACAATAGAAACATGTTTAAGGGAGTAGCCCAGAGAAATTCATTCATTTTTTTCAAGGGATATTTATTTAGTGTCTGTGTGCCATACATACACTATACTAGACAGAGACTGATAGCAAAGACCAAACTAGATGTAGTGTGTGTCCCCATGGAGTTTATACTTTAAGAGCGGGCAATTAATTCTAGGGTGGGGCAGAGAGGAGGAATTCAGACTCTTAGAGGTGAATAGTATAAAATTCCTGAGCAGGCTTTTGAAGGATGATGAAGAGTGAACCTGAAAGAGTGAACCAGGAAGATGTGGAAAAGCAATTCAAGTGGAGAAACAGCTTGGAGTACACAGGGGGCCCCAGGGACTTTGATGCTGCTGCAGTGGGAGGAATTTCCGCAGTCCAAGTGGAGACCTTCTAGACTGGAAATCATTCGCCTTTCTCAATTCCCCTGTGTCCACAGATTCTGGAATGGATTGAAGGCAAAGAGAGAAATATCAGAGCACTTCTCTCCACCATGCACACCGTGCTGTGGGCTGGGGAGACCAAGTGGAAACCAGGCATGGCAGACCTGGTAACGCCAGAGCAGGTGAAGAAGGTGTACAGGAAGGCTGTGCTGGTGGTGCATCCAGATAAAGTGAGTGTAACCTATCCTATCCTATCGCCTGTCTGGTCCTTGTTTCATTAGTTTATCAACATGTATGAAAATAGCATACTTTCGATTTGCTGGTTATTAGTCCATTTATATGATAAAATAAAGTCCATGGGCTAAAATCAGGTATTAAGCAAATAGTTATACTTTATAAAGTTGGGGGCAGGGTGGGGGGGAACTACATATTACAAATAACAGAATGGGGGCTTTACTTAGGTGTAAAATTCACCACTGATTAATTTTTAGGGTCTTTAAGAATTTAAGTATTTTTAGAAATGGGAATGCAGGAGCTTAGAAGTACAATCTGTTGGAGTTAGACTGTCTTGAAACCTTGTCTCCAGACATAAATACTGGAGCAGAATCTTTCACTGCCCAAAAACTTCTCTGTTATCTACCCACTGACTGATTATGCTATCATATATGAATTTCTACAGGGAGGGAGGGCATTTTGGGGGAATCCTGGTATTTCAGGTCATGTAGATTGGGCCCTCAAAAGTGAAACAGCCTAATAGAAAAACATTTCAATAACTTAGAGCCCACATATTAACACATGATTTAATATGAATAAATTTGTCTGCGGTATTAATGTGTGTGTTTTGTTTTTTTCTGTAGGCTACTGGGCAACCCTATGAACAGTATGCAAAGATGATTTTCATGGAGCTCAATGATGCCTGGTCTGAGTTTGAAAATCAAGGCCAAAAGCCCTTGTATTAATTATGAGCTTTTACATCTCTGCTGCAGCCCTGTGTTAATGCTTAGTGTGTGTCACAATTCTGAGGTTTTCAAAGATGAACCAAAAACTCCAGTAACATGTATCTCGTACTAAATTGTTAAACTACTTGTGAACTAATTCCTCACTGGTAAGGAATGTAGATGTTTGTTTTCTCAAGTCTACCCCTCCACCCCGAAAAAAAAAAAAAGTTGCAAAGCAGGAGAGGAACTTTTAGTCAGAAGACCTTGCAGAATTACAACATTCCAGCCTGCCCTTTGGGGAGACTACTCAGCACATCGTGAGGAAATAGAAAATGGGGCCACCGAAAGCATAACACCCATCTCATTGTCTGGAAATATGATTAATGAGCAGAAGTTATAATAATAGGATGACATGATGGAGTTTAATGGTGTTTAGATTTTTAGGGGAAGATGTAATTTGAGAAGTTGCTTTATATAGACTCTAGTATTTTTTTTTTAATGGAAATTTACTATGGTCTTTAGCATGGCACTGTATACTTCTTTTGATCAAGAGGACTAACAGATGCAAAAGAGCTTGACTTGTGGGAAGTGTGCAATCTAGTTATTGCCACCAACCCTTCCTGGTTAAGCTAAAAATCAGTGAAAATGTTGGCTTAAGAAAATAGGGATGCTCGAGACATAGAAATCTTTATTCCTGGTCAGAAAGTTGGGCTGCTACCTTCCTTTCCCTTCAGAAAACTGTGGTTGCTTAATGAAAAAGTCTTAATACCATTAACAACAACTCAGTCTGATTTGAAAGAAATTTCTAATTTTGCCATGAGGCTTAATGCTCTTCCTTTTGCTTAGCCACAAAAACGTTCTTAGCTTGTTATAAAGCAGTTTGGCGCATTCACAAGTTATCAGGACTGATATCTAGTAGGGACTCAATGTCCTCTAGGTTTGCGAGTAGTTGTGGTAAGAGAATAGAAGACAGCACTTACCACAGGTAACCAGACAGGTACAGTTGTGTTGAGAGAGCTGTGCTTACCTTCAGACCAAGTCGGATGGCTTATGAGGATTTCCATGTTTCTCTCCCCACCCGTTGAAACTGGACACTTTGGATTATTACTGTGGGGTTTGTTATTTTTAAAGTTATTGGGGATTCACAGGAACAACCTTCACATAGGGACATCTGTGAAAGCAAAGCAAGAGCGAAGCCTTTGCTTTGCAGACTTCTGCACTGGTTGGATTTTAGTTCAGTGTTTCGGCTGTTTGTGATTCATAGGGGTAAAGAGTGGTTATCCTGTGGCTTTAGTAGATCTCTTTTGGTGTGCACACACCGTGTGCATAGTATATATATGCAAAGCAGATGGGCAAAAAGATTTCCATGCTAATTTTAAAAGGTTCATGCTCAACATTGTGAAGAGCTCTCAAAAATTGTTTTTCAAAGACAATCATTTTTTTGTTTCTATTTTAATTTTCTTGTGGCAAACCGTACTGGAAAGGCAGCATGTCAAAAATGCTTTATGTTCTATAGAGGACTCTCTCTCTCTCTTTTTTTTTTTGGTTAAAAGGTTTCATTTTTTTAATTTTATCTTTTACTAACAATGTGAAATTCACACAAAAAATGTTCTTTTTAAATACACAGCTGTAAACTGTTCAAGGTAACCATAACAAACTAGATGTTATTTATTAACGTATTATAAAATGTTTGATCCAGTATGTGCTTGTCTTATTAAAATTGGAATGTGGGACATGTTGCTGTGACCTGTTTTTTTTCCTCATTCACATTTGTAGATATTGTGTGAACTACAGTATATAATGATAATAATTAAAAGGATATTATGTGAATGTTGTGTACATTTTGAAATGATAGAACTATATTAGCTTTGTATCATGTTTGGATAATTCATCAATGTTCACAGTTTAAACCATCATTAAACATTATGTAATTAGCAATGAGAAAGAACCTTACCTAACTTAAAGTTGGGTTCCCCATCTCTTTTCCAGATACATTATAACTCTGGACCCTGTCTATTTCAGAACCCTTAACATATGCAGACCAACAGGTTATTACATTCCTTTTAAATATCTGGTTGTGACAGAACTTCTTGTTGATCAGATTCACCATTTCATTCATATTTATTGTAATATATTTTTGTTTGTAAATATGTTACACACAACAAAATGTGATTGGTCTAAAATATTTGTAATGAATATTAAAAGGCTCAAAAATATTTGTAGGAGCCTAAGTTATTTTTGCACTCAGCAATATAATGACTAATGACAAGCATGAATTACACTTTCCGACATGGTACACATTTAAGAAAAGAAGTTATTAGAGGAAAAGACTGTGAAAAGCATGTAATACGTTTGTATCAAAACATAACCTAACAGGATTTATGGATTTATATTCTAACCATCCCTACTGCCACCCTTGCCTCCACATGCACGCACACTTTGATCATGATACATGAATGCGATATTTCAAAAAGAATCAGTGTAGAAATCCTGGTCTCATAGCTAGAATATTAATAGATATTCAAAGCTGCATTTGTTTACCAAGGCAGAGGGATTGATCCTAGAGTCTGGGACTTTGTCATAGAAAACATAATTTAGTTCTTTTAGAACAGAAGCAGCATGTTCATTTGGAAGCAAATGTTGCAATTCAAAAGCATTTGAACCATCACTGTACTGTCTGTGTCTGCCAGAATGCTCAAGTTGGATCCTGATGCTGCTGATGAAACACCATTATTTGAGGAATGAACACGAAAGTTGAATTCCAGAAATAGTTATCACAGCAACCGTTCAGTTTCTCCACTGGAAACATCTCTGGGGAATTTAGGTCAAGTAAACAGGTTTTGGTTGTTCTAAAGCTAAACCATGGTGATTTGGGGGCGTAGTAGTAAGTACAGTGTTGGTCCGAGACAAGAAGACCGGTTTTGAATCCTGATTTTCCCACTTAAGACTCATATTGGGCAAGTTTCTTAAAGTCTCTAAGTCTCAATCTTATCACCTATAAAATAGAGATAATTCTAACAACTGTGCAAATGGAGGAATTAAGGTCTGTGTATATAAACTGCCTGTTATTAAATGGATAGTCACTAAATAGTTATTGTTACTGACAGTAGGACAAAGTGTACCATTGGAGGTCAGTATTGGAGCTGGAATTACATTGTTGTGGGGAGCGTGTATAACATGAGTAGAGAAAGGTAACCAATTGGCTCTTATTTCTGTCTCCTTGGGCTGACAAAGATCTGTCTGTATAACATGGCAGAGACTTGCATTGTAGGTTCTGTAAAGGGAATGGCTATGTGAACAGAAGTGGTCTTTGAGAGTTAGGATGCAAAACTCACATTGACTGATTTCAATAGTGTCGCATCATACTTGCATTTAACTTACTCACGGACTTGAAAGCCAACGCAAGTGTCAATATGATGTCATACCATCTATCTTTCATGCATAGACCTAGGTGCTGATCTATATATTCATTTTCTCATTTTATTCGCAAAAAGTTCTGAGAGGTTTTTGTAAATTTCTACCTCAGGAAATAGAGGCATGGAGAGGGTAACTCAGAACTAGAGTTTGAAGTTAGATCTTTTCTGTAGGATAGGGAGAGAAGAAACAATACATGGTGAACTTTATTAATTCAACAAATATTTTATGTATACTGTATGCAAGATGCAAATAGGCATATAAGGAAAAATCAAATCAATGAGTGGATCTGATTGTCTAAACATAAGGTGTTGTTATTTCCAATTACCACAATTCCTACCTTCTTTGTGCATCAGATCTACTGTGAGGAACAGTACAAATGCTAACCCATCTGACTTCAGAGTTAAACTATTTTGGGCTTGATCTCAGCTTCCCCACTCACTAATTACTATCCGAGCCTTAGTTTTCCCATCTGAAAATAGACATAAGAAAACCTAGTTTAAAGTGTGAGAGAATTGAATGCAAGAAGAGAATATAAAAACTTACCCGAAGTAGTCACTGAAGTTCTAAGCAGTGTGGGAGAGGACACATCTTATACATTAAAGTAACACACTGATGGCAAGTTGGGAATAGGGTTCAGCTTTTGAGGTTTTACTTTCTGTTTTGGTGACTCTTATTTTTTAATGAAGGAAACATTGGGAATGGGGAAGTGTAAGAACAAATTTTCAGTACAACATCTGGCAAGAGGGAAGATTTTCTAAGGCGATGGTAAGAGCCTCTGGCAAGGTGGCTAACTTTCTCTTCAAATTGTTTAGGAAACTTGAAAAGACAGCTGGCGTTGGCATGAAACTTGTTGGAGACCAAGACCGGCTCTGCAGTTTTTGGAATCTGGACATTACCCTCAGGCAAACACCTCATCTTTTTGCTTCTCACCATCTTACTGTTTCTTACTGCTAAGGCTAAGGCACTCAGGCCAAGCTGTGCCTCAGAAGTAATGTCACTTTTTTCCAAAATCGTTTCCTTTTTGTAGGACTGGCCTCAGGCTAACATGGAAGGTTCCAGCAAACCCTCATATATGGCTTTCCAGATACTTACTGGGAGGTGGGGAATAAAAGGGGAAAATGGGAGATTTGGTGTCACAGGAAACCATCTTCAGTTAAGGGGGAAAAATATCCTAACTTCCTATTGAGAATAGTTTGGCACTCCTGTAAGGGAGCTAAAAGAGACAGACTTTTAGTATTTGGGCGATAGGTAGTTTCCCCCGAATGTTTAAACACGTGTTAGAAAGAGCAGGATACTCAAAACAGAGAAGTTCTCAACTATCTTGAACAGGTTGCAGGTTACAAAGTAAAGAGTGTGGTGTAATTCTGGATCTCGATGGGTCTGCAGTGAGCCAGGTATCAGCAACACAATGTTTTTAATAAGTGTATCTTCCACCTATGAGAAATGAGAGGGGCTAGAAAAATAAACTAAGCTCACGGGTAGTTAAGCATGTGTTGAGACAACATCATGCTCAGTGCACAGTTTTGAAAAAATTAACCCGGTGGAGATCCTGAAAGATGGTGAGAATGTGGACTTCTCAGGCGGCCAGGAGAACCTGGGTTCCAACGTAACCCTTAATCTTTCAGTCTTGTTGAAAATTAAGACCGTGGAGTGGTTCTAGGTTAGAATGAGGGGTACTGGCCCGTAATCCAACCTCAAGAGAGCTGTGCCAATCCGGCAAGTACTACCCTTTCTGAGCCTCTCTGTAAAAGTCAAATGAAGTATCTAGGACTAGATGGATTTTAAGCTCTCTTCCAGACTGTCCCCAACAAGACAAAACTCTCCATTCCCTTGAGGAAAGTACAAAACAGCCGTCTGAGATGAGCTCATGACAAAAGGTCGGGTTTGCAGCTCAGGGAGTCCGTGCGGCGGGCTGGAAACTGGATCTGGAGGCCGGAAGGGATGGCGGAGAGATGGGGGCGAAGTTAACGATGAGCTGGGGCGGGGCTGTGGGTCGTAGGGGCGGGGCTCCGGGGGACGGGGGCGGGGCTCCGAGTGGCGTAGGCCGGGGAAGATCGGGACAGACAGGCGCGGACCTCACGGCGGGGAAGACCGGGAACGGCAGGGGCGGGCCTCCAAGTGGTGGGGGCGGGCTCGCGCCCCGCGGGACAGCGCCCCGCAGAGCCGTAGGGGTGGGGTGGTGGGCAGGGCTGTGGTAGGAAGCCGGAAGCAGCCGCGGCTTCTGCTCGGGAGACATGGCGGGCATTAAAGGTACATCTGCGGCCCCGGCGCTCTGGTCCTGCGGTGGAGTCGCCTCCTCCGCTCCGGGCTGAGCTCGGAGCTGCGCTTTCAGTGCGTAGGCGGAGAGGGCCTCCCCCAGACTCGCCATGCTTCCCGCCCTCTCCGGGTGGGAATGCGCTCTGTCGCTCCCTTTGCCCCTTGGGGTGCGGGTGGAGGGGTGCTTGAGAACCCCCCATTTTTTTCTGCAAGGCCACTGGCCTTCACGCTCTCCTTGCACTCCGGGCGACTCCAGGCTGAAGCCCTCGCGGAGATGGGTCCCTGCCTGGGACACCCGGTCCAGCCACCCGAGCATCACCTCCTGGGCTCCTCCTCAGTTCCTCCGAGCTTCCCCCCACCCCTACTTTTGCCGAGTTTTTAACGAGGTTTCCACTTCCTGACATGTCCACCCTAACGCCTCTTTTTTTTCCCTGCCGCTCGCAGTTTCCCATTTCCTTCCAAAAGAGCCATTGTCTTCAGTGTTCTCGGCTTTGTGGTCCTTAATCCTCTTGTTCCTGATGATTTTTCCAGTTGGGCAGACTTCGCTTCAGGCGGGTGTCAACGGATGGCGTCCAGAAATGTATTTGTTGTAATTGTGGAGGGTAGATTAGGTGGAATTTTATTAGTACTTTCATCTATGGACAGACGAGAGCGTGGTGTTTGTGCAGTACGTTATTTTGAATGGTGCAGTTGATAAAAAGGGAGTGTACCAAGAACACCACTTCCCTTATCTGTGTGCTTTGCAAAGGAGAGGGGATGGTAACAGAGGGAGAGGCAATTGGAAGACTTCGATATTTGGGGGAAGAAACCATTAGATTTCTAATCTTTTTGGAAAGAGTAGCATAACTTGTTTCTATGTTGGAGTTCCTTATCCTCTTTGAAATTTGTACCCCAAAATCTTCCCTCCCTATTTAACCTGGAAAGATGTATACAGGATATTTGCATGCATACATGTATTCACTATGAAATTTATCTGAGTGTGTGAGCTATTAGCAGCAGACACATCATTTTTTTTTCTGGC
Source organism: Eonycteris spelaea (assembly GCA_003508835.1). Lineage (NCBI taxonomy): Eukaryota > Metazoa > Chordata > Mammalia > Chiroptera > Pteropodidae > Eonycteris > Eonycteris spelaea. Next base: position 12,851,715 of record PUFA01000016.1, read on the forward strand.
TGACTTTTATATTCAACATTAAATATGATTTCCTTGGACAGTGTCCAGTGTGTAATATAGCCATTTGAAACCAATGCAGAAAACAGCTGAGAAGTAGTATCTCAATATTACACCGTGGTTAGTTATGCCCAGAAACTATCAAATAATAATGTTTATGTGTAAATATGTTAGAAATTGTGATGTAGAACAGAAGATAGGCTGTGAAGTGGAAATGGACTAATGGAAGGACACATTTTGTAGATAATTCAGTGCAACCTTTATTGAGAGACTACTTTATGTTTAAGATTTGAAACAGGTAAATGAGAAGATACTGTTGGGTAACAGAGTTGGAAATAATTACTATTTAAGTGTCTAAGGTATACTCAGATACAGTGAAAGCACAAGGATGGCGTGGGTTGAATTGTGTGTCCCCCAAATAGATAAGTTCTAACTCCCCACTACCTGTCAATGTACTTTATCTGGAAATAGGGCCTTTGCAGATGGACTCAAGTTAAGATGATACTGGATTATCAAGTGCCCTATCCTAAGAGGACTAGTGTCCTTATAAGAAAAGGGAAATATGAACATGAGATATATAAGGAGAATATGTGAAAACAGAGGAAGAAAGTAGAGTAATGCTGCTGTGTAAGCCAAGGAGTATCAAGGATTGCCAGCCAGCAACCACCAGGAGTTAGGAAGAACTAAGGAAGAATTTTTTTTCTCAGAGGCGTCAGAGGGAGCATGGCCCTGCTGACACCTTGATTTCCGACATCGAGCCACCAGAACTGTGAGAAAATAAATTTCTGTTCTAAGCCACTGAGTTGGTGATACTTAGTTAATAGCAGCCCTGGTATTAACTAATATAACTAATACAGATGGGATCACTTAACCTTGCTCCAGGAAGGAAGAAGGCAATTTCTACACAAAAGGCAATCCTTGAATAGGAGCTAAAAAGATCAATAACACTTCATCTGGCAAAGGATGGGGCAGAGTTTAATTCAGGTGCTGAGAAGAGTATGTGGTATTTCAAGATAGAACCTTAAAAAGGAAGAAGTGTGTGTTTGGGAGGAGAGGGTGGGCATATTTCAGTTTTTATATGTTGAATTTGATGTCCTTGTTGGCTGCTCAGCTGAAGTCCAGATTGGAGTTGTAGGTGTAGCATCGACATGGCTGAGCCCTTGTGGTACCAGGGAGCTTTGGAATGAATGCAATGTTTCAGCCAGAGTATAGAGTAAAAAGGGATGAAGTTGGATGCCTGGTCAGCTCCAGCTTTAAAAGATGGTAGAGGATGCGATTCTTGAAAAAGAAAAAAAAGAAGACTAAATGAATTCAATGTGATGTACAGTTGTGAACCTTGAGAGACTGGTGTCACAGACCAGAAGGAAGAGGTCTACAGTTTCTAGCTTTGAAAGGTGTCATGGAGGAGGGAATAGTGCAAATGGGGGGTGGGGTGGTCATGGCACAAAGCCAACTAGGAAGAGACCCTCTGTAATGAAAAAATTCATGAAGACTGACTTTTGAAAATTTTTTTAAAGTGACATATACTAAATGGAAAAACATAAATTAAAATTGACTTCTTCCTTGACCCCTAATATCTGCAAACTTCCAGATGTTTTTAAAAATACCTTGGCATCTTTTTATAAACAGTCCCCCAGTTTTCCTCTTAAATGTAAAAGGAAGCAATCAAAATGCTAATTAGGTTAATCAATGACTAATTTTGAGTGTTTTGGATTTTTTTCAGAAGGAGATTTGGATAGTATAGTCTTATGCTTCTGATGTATACCTTTCCAAAGAACATTGCTAAATGATGAGCAGATACCTTCATCAATCAACATTTACTTATTGAGCCTCTTTTATGCCTTTCTATGACAAGCACCTTACATAAATTATCTCATTTAACTTCCATAAACTCCCTAATAAGAAGGCACCGTATTTCCCTTTTATAGGTGAGAAATCAGATTTAAAGAGGTACAGCTTCAACCTAAGGTCACACACAATCTGTTCATGGCAGAGTAGGTTTGAAACCCATGTTGGTGACTCAGAGATCAAATTTTTAAACAACTCTGATATTCTGTCTTTCACTTAGCAAGCATAAGGACAGATATGTTCCTGTCTCCTCAGAGATTCTGTCCTCCAGATGCTGGAATAAATATTTTATTCAGTAGTTGAGAATTGTTTTCTATGCAGTCATGAAGACAATCTGCAAATACTGTGGTTTGGGGTGGCAAAATGGGCAGAAGGTATATATTACAGGGAAGCAGTTTTGCATGTAATTTAAGGAAAGAGTTTCAATATTTAGAAACTTTTTAGAATGAAATGACTGCCTCAGGTTGGTTTGAAGTTTCGAAGCCCATGTCGTCTGGATCACCCCGCTGAGTTGGTAAGCACTGGCTGGCGTCTTGTGACACATATAGAGGGAATTAATGCATTAGATGGATGTTGTGTACTGGAAATGTTTTAGACCTTTCTCTACCTAGAAATTTAAAAGTGCTAAACACAGGCAGTAATTTGCTAGTTAAATATAACATTGACTAATGAAAATAAGTAATTGCTATATTTATTTAAATTGGGAGCTTTTTATTGTTTTTTATTTGAAGTTTTTTATTGGGATAAGATTCACCTACTATAAAATTAACTTTTTCCAGTGTTAAAGTCTTTCCCTGTGTTTTTTAGTATATTCACAGGTGTGCAACCATCACTACTAGCTAACTCCAGAACATTTCATTACCTCCAAGGGCAACTCCATACCTATTAGTAGTCACTCCCCATTCCTCTCCTCCTCCCCTCCTCCCCCAGCCCCTGGTAACCATGGATCTGGAACCTATAACTCTTAGTTTTATTTTTCACAGCTCTTGTGTTATTATCCTTCAGCGGGGCTATTGGACTGACTTTTCTTATGCTGGGATGTGCCTTAGAGGACTATGGGTAAGTTATTTTTTCAAAAACTATTCTTTCTGTACCTTTGTCACTATTGTGTGTCATGGGTGTTAGAGAGATTGGTAAATTTAAGACCAATCTCTAACCAATTAGTTAGTGAAGCCCAAATTATGAACCCGCTGCCTTCATGATTCAGCTGCACTTGTGCTGAGAAAAGCTCTTTTTAAAATTGATATATTCATTTAATAAACATTTATTGAACACCTACTCTGGATCAGCTGGGGATGCAAAAATGAAGAGACTAGTTAGCGCTGTCCTCAAGGAACTTACAGTTCTAGACATGAGAGATAAACAATTCAGTTAGTAAAAGGACAGCTGTAGTGGAGATGTGTGCAAAGTACAACGAGAACTTGGAGAAAGTGCATCGGAGTTTCCCCAGGAGCGTTGGGGAGAACTGCATTGAAGTTGTCTTTAAGCCAAGACTTGGTGGATAAATAAGAGTTTATCAGGCTGGTGAGTCAGAGGTGGGGATTTCAGGTAGAGGGAGCATTCAGCACATTTCTTTATTCAGCAACTGGTCAAGTGCTTACTGTGTGCCAGCTACTGTTAATGGAACTGGGGATTATGAAATAAGAAAAGAAAGGTCCTCTATGGCCATGCCACCCTGAACGTGCCTGATCTCGTCTGATCCCGGAAGCTAAGCAGGGTCAGGCCTGGTTAGTACTTGGATGGGAGACCACCTAGAAATACCAGGTGCTGTAGGTGTTAAAAACAAAACAAAACAAAACAAAACACATTGGAAAAGAAAGGTCCTGCTCTCTTGCAGTCTATATATTTTAGTGGGGAGACAGACAATAAACATTTTAAAATATACATTCTATCAGAGATAGAAGTATTATGAAGAATAAAGGGTGAAGGGCACAAGAGCTTTAGGGAGGGTAGTTTTTGAAACAGTGGACCATTGGAGATGGGACAGTACTGTAACTGTGGGATATGAATTGGGCTGAATTTCCTCAAAAGGGAAGAGCAAGTAAATGGAATGTAGTTAGGTCTTATGAAAAACACGCTGGATCATTTCTATCTGTGAACTGTCGTAGTTCAAGTTGTGTCATCTGTCTCATTTTTCTGTATTTTGCATCTAGTATAACATTTATATAGGCATAAAAAGAGTGTTCACAGTTATCTTATACATCTTCAGTAGTCATAAACAGTTGGACTATATATAGAAAAACCCAGAGAACAAGTATAACTGTTATTATGACTAATATCATTAGCAGTCAAAGACATTCAAAACAAATTGGTTTCTGAGGTCAACATCAATCTGTAGGTATACAGGCCTTGTCAGTGTCTTGGAATAGCTGTCTACCTCTGATGTCAGTGGCTTCTCATCCTAGATGAGTTTTTGATGTCTGTTGTGGATAGAGGCAGGTGTTACAGAGTAGATGGCCATCCGTGGCTAGAGGCTGATAAGGTCCCTTCCAGTGAGGTTGGAGAATGCCTTTTATTTAATATCCTTTCCAACAAACAAAATCTCAAGGTGGTAGTTAACGATTCTTAAAGTCTTCATCTCCTGGTTGCTCCCTGTGAAAGGAAGCAGTTACTTATTTGGCATTTTCTTGAAGTGACTTTATCAAACCTTGGTAATAGTGTAAGATGTCACCTTTCAATAATGTCAGCTTGTAAGTTCCTTCATCTAATTGAAGTCCAGCTTAAATGCACCAGGATGCATGAAGGAATGTAAATACTGAAAGAATGGGGTTCGCCAGGAAGCCTGGAAGAACCATACTGCCGTTTTGGGTTTCCCATAGCTCTGAGTAGTCATTTAATTTACAATTATTGTTTCCCCACACAACAGAGTAGAACTCTTTCATTACTTATTTTACAATGCTTCCCAAGAAATTTAACATAACAAAACAAGCTTGATTAGTTTAAAATTTCTCTTAGAAGGAGAGCATACAGATCTTGAGATGTTCCAGGGGCCCTTCTGGAACATCAAAGTTATTCCTACATATATTGACATTGTAACCCTTAAAATCTCAATTTCTAATGAAAATTAAAAAGCCACATTCATGAAGACATTTTGTAAGCTCTAGAAACATTTCATAGACATCAAAGTTAATCATTAACATGGACTTATTTTTGTAAAACTCTGGGTGTAAAATATTATATTTAATATCAATAACTCAAAAGATATCTATTTCTACTTAAACTGACAAACTTACACTAGCTTTTATTTACTAGGACTTAATCTTAGATCATGTGAACTTAAAAAGCATTTGAGTTATTTTCTATATTTCTGAGAATTTTAGAATAGCTGGTCCTTACAAGTGCTTACCTTTAAATTTATTTTAATAATACCAATATGGAGGCAGAAAATTATCACATATTTACAACATATGTATATAAGTACACATAGACAGAAAGATGCAAACACAGACCTTTGGGCCATGAGAAAAACTCACTTGTTTATAAAAACAGTTGGATCCAAATTTCGTTTTATAATTTATAATTGGCATTTATAGTTTATATTGTTGATATAGGAAATATCCAAACCTTAGAGAATTTTTATAAGTTTATTTGAACCAACAGTTGCTGGGAAACAGGATTTCAGGTGTTCTGCAGAATGACAATTTTGCATTTTCTTTTATGCATTTGAAATTAGGAGGAATATAAGGAAGATTGCATGAAGATGGGAGAAAGCAAGGCACAATTAACAAGACTGTGTGCTCCCTTGAGGGTGATTATGCCTTCAAGGGGTCTGGAAAAGAGGATCATTCTGGCATTTCAAAGGTGTGCTAATCTAGGTACACTAGAGCAGGGGTCATACTGGCTTAAAACCTTTCACTGAAGAAGTTATAGACCTGAGGTGTGAATTTATGATCAGATCATCCTGTGAGGTTATTTACAGTCACTCAACTTGTACATACTCCTTTCCCACCTTCCACCCCGTCCCCCTTTCCCCCCCCCCCACCACAATGGCTTACTGTGAATGGGAGCATAGTTTCCTAGATTTTCTTCAGAAAACTTCACTGTATTCTAAGAAGAATTAAGAGCTCTTGGCTGTGGGTATGTCAGGTAACAGCTGGGTCTATTCCAGACCTCTTTTCCAATCTGTATCTATTTTCTCAGTGGTACAATGAAGGCTTTGAACTAGAGAATCTCTAAAAGTCCCTTCCAGCAATATTGTTTTGTGATTCTTGAAATACATTGTAATTCCTCTAGTTTGCAATTAGGAGTCCAAACTCAGTGTTTGCATCCTGAGTCTCTTGATAAAGGGCATTTTTCTTTTTGCTTTTTGGTTAACCATCCCGCCTTCCTAGATCTGTAGCCAAAATGAAAAGCTTTCATTACAGTGTGGCTTCACTCCAACTACTGCTCAAAGGTGCTCGCTATCTGGATGGATCTGTGTTAATCAAGGCATTGTGGTGATAATGTATTATTATGGTGTGTGCATATAAATGATTAGAGACTATGCCCTCTCAGGGAAACATAATAAATGTCTAGTTTATGGAGAAAAATATTTTTGAACTTGTAGAAGAAATGTAGGAAATGGAACAGATGGCAATTTTTAATAAATACAAAACATTGAAATTTGAGAAGAAAGCTTTTTTTTGCATTGCAGGATTATTGTAATCTCATAATAAAAATTAGAGTGTATCTAATTTTTTTAGTGTATCTTAAATTTTAAAATAAGCACATTTATTTTCTTATCTTCCAAACTTAAAATTGATTTATTATTTTGTTCATTCAGTAAATATTAATGAAGCACCTCATTCCAGGCCCTGGAGATAATGGTGATTAAGGCAGATCAGATCCCTGTTCTCATAAACAAGAAAATATCAGATAGGAATGAGTGCTGTGCAGGAAGTTAAGAGGATGATGTGCTCAATGGTGACTGGAGGTACTTAATGCAGATGGTCAGGATAAACTCTTAGGAGGAGACTTCTCAGTTTAGATTGCATGATGAGAAGGAGCCAGCCAATGTGAAGGTTGGGGGAGGAGCATTCCAAGCAGAGGGCATGGCTAGTGCAAAGGCCCTAAGGCAGGGATGGGCTGAGTTTTTAAGGAACTGAAAGAAGGCTGATGTGGCTACAGATTAAGCAAATACAGGGAAGATGGCACCAAATGAAAAACTAGTTGACCAGATCATTTTAGACTTTGTAGGTAAGGGCAAGGAAACTGGGTTTTATTCTCAGCCATTGAAAGATTTTCAGCATGCAGGCACTCATATAATCTTTGTTCAATCTGCATGCCCAAGGCACTATACTATGTTCTGTAGGGAAAGCAAAGATGTGTAAGTTGAGCTTCTGTCTTTAAAGAAATTACAGCTTAGTAATAACAGAAAATAAAGATTCTAGATTATATATTGTGTAGTTGTATCTTAACACAATATCAGCTGTCTACATATTAATGGACAGGTAATTTTTAATTTTCATTACTTTTATCTGTTCCTGGTAGAATTCATTTTATGTGCTAATGTTGACGACTGAATGAATAATTTTTTAACCTAGATTTTAAAAATAATATTAACTGTGAAACAATAGAATGTCTTAACTGTAACTTTTCTTTCTGCATTTCTTCTGGGATCAACCAACAGCGTTTACTGGCCCTTGTTCGTCCTGATATTTCACGCCATCTCTCCCATTCCCCATTTCATTGCCAAAAGAGCAACGTATGACTCTGATGCAACAAGCAGTGCCTGTCGGGAACTGGCATATTTTTTCACACTGGAATTGTTGTTTCTGCCTTTGGATTTCCTGTTATTCTTGCTCGTGTGGCTGTGGTAAGTTTTGTTCTCTATTGTTTGGCCCAGTTGTCACTGAGTTTACTTAAAAGGCCTGCGTCTAGAACCACAATTTCATTTTCATTGTTTAGATTTAATATTCAAAGTAGAGATATTTCTAGTTTCTTTAATCCACATTTTAGATCTGCCTATCAATATTTTGGCTCTGTTTTCAGAAGGCTTTCTTTGTTTCTCCTACAACTTGTAGCCAGACCAAATGATTTCTTGTTTTTTCTTCTTTAAGCTATTTTTTTTTCAATTGTTCTTAAATTCTTGCCTCTTATTATGGGGCGATCCAAAAAACTACAATAGCAATACTTTGCTAGTTCCAAAATGAACATCTAAATAGGTCCTGATCACCCAATTCCAATGTGTGTGTGTGGGGGGGTTTCCCCTACACCACCAATGAGCAATCTCCAACACCAGCTGGGTGTCCTCCTATTCAACTCAATTCTGACACTGTCCACCCAGGGATAGCATCAGATGTCGCAAGTTAAAGGCTCAGTCCCATAAGACCACTCTTCATTTCAAATGCCAGTCAAAAGTCCTGGTTGTTCCCTGTGTTTCTAACTGACTATCTATGGATCAGAGCTTCCCAGGACCCCTCCGGATCTGGTTGATTTGTTCATAGAACTCAGGAAACTGGCATACTCACTAGATTACCAGTTTATTATAAAAGAATATAACTCAGGAACAGCCAGATGGAAGAGATACATATAAGGCAAGATATAGGGAAATGGTATGGAGCTTCTAAATCCTCTCCAAGTGCAGCTCTCTCTCGGGTCACCAAATTGCCAACCCAGAAGCTCTCCAAATCCTGGCCTTTTGGGTTTTTAGGGAGGCTCCATTATGTAGCCGTGCTCGATCAAATTATTGTCCACGATGATTAATTCAATCTTTAGCCCCTCCTCCTTCCCCAAATATCAGGGAGCTGCGCCGAAAGTTCTAACCCTCTAATCCACATGGTTGGCTTCTCTGGTAATCGACCCCCATTCTTAGGTGCTTTCCAAAAGTCAGCTCATTAACTTAACAAGAATCACTTTTTATCATTTTTATCACTTAGGAAATTCCAAGTGTAGGAGCTCTGTGCTAGAAAAGGGCAGGAAGACCAAATACATATTTCACAATAGGCATATGCTGTGAGGCAACTGTATAGCTACAAAAAGATACAGTGAATAAGATGACATCTTTGTATCCAATATTAGAATTTTTTTTGTCTCCAACACATTGTGGGTATAATTTATTTCATTCTTTGATGTTCACTGTCTTTCATATTATATTTTTGTTCCTCCCAATTACATACTGTTTTAATTTAATGAAACATTTACTTGGGGCATTGAATATCAGATATGCACAAATCTTACATATTCATTCAGTAAGTATCTTTAGAACATCTGTTATTTGTAAGATGCCAGAAATAAGAGAAAGATACTGTCTCTGTTCTCCAAGAGCACAGAAACAGCCTGATGGGTAAGCATACAATAAAGGTACTATGTGTGATAATTAAAACATGATCAGACTGCCTTTGAAACACCAAGAGAAATTCCAACTGGCATTTGATGTCACTTTTGATAAATAGGGTTTTGATTAAAGTAGAGAAGGCTATGAAATGGAACGGCACCCAAGTGTGAAAGTGCAACATGTGGAATATGGAGCAGCAGTCCTGTATGATGGAGCAAAAAAGAAGTGGATGAGATTGAGGTTAGAAAGGTTCATGAAGCCCGATTGAGAAGGGTCCTGAATGCCGGCCAGTATGAACTCAGTCTAGATAACGAAAAAGCATTGATGGTTTTCAAATGCAAGACTGTCATGACCTTATTCTTCTTATGCTTCAGACTAAGTACTTTTTAAGTTCTGCTCTAAAGATTTCTATTTTTACCTTTCAATACTGCATCACATTTTATGATGACTTTTTTTGATATTTTCTTTGGCTAAATTGAAACAAAAAATGCCCACTAGAGGGTACCCTCATCCCCATCTGTGCCTCTGTAGAAATAATCAATCGTCTGCCACACTGGAAAGCTGTTTTCATTTGCATGCAGATTGTTTTTTAAAGTCTTTTTTTTTTTTTTTTTTTGCCTAGAAAAGAAACAAACCAATCCATACCTCTCCAATTACTATTTTCATGAAAGAAGGCAATGTGTACAGAATTTTCAGTGCCCAATGTCATAATTGGATCCTTTATAATCAGCTACGTGTATTTTACTTAAGGCAATCATTATCTACTGAAAACAGAAGAGAGATATGTCTAATGTGAAAAATGTTAAGGATGATTCTAGACTTAATTAACAAGCATCACAAAGTAATTAGGCTAATTACTGAATAGTTAGTTCACTATCTCCCACGTGTTACATTAAGCCTTTTAGCAGTTTTATATAATTTTCTTTGGATATTTCTAATGCAGAAAATATCAGATTTGCGAAGAGTACAATATGAAGAAAGTAAGGATTTAATCCTTTTTGCTTGTGTTTCAGATCAAATGGGGAGCCTGTGGCCTTGTGCTGGCAGGCAATGCAGTCATTTTCCTTACAATTCAAGGTTTTTTCCTTGTATTTGGAAGAGGAGATGATTTTAGCTGGGAACAGTGGTAGCATTTTATTCTGATAAAATGCATTTAATTTCTTAAAATTCATACTATATGTGTGTGCACATGTGGCCTTTCACTATGAAGTTCAATATGCTGGTTTTTTTTTTTTATAGACCTTTTTATCATGTTCACTTAAAGGAGGACTGTATGAGAAAGAGATTAATTTTATTCCCAGCAAATAGACCACTCCATTTACTCAAGTTGAATCTGTTTTTTTTTGGCTGTTCATGGTGCTCTCTGAAAATACAGCTGTTCATGTATGCAATACATCTACACCTTTTGCCTGGGGATGTGCCTGGGTAGGAGCAGGTCTTAGTTATGCTCAGGACTCACAAGATACACTTGTGTCCAAGAGACACAGAGGTGGCTCCCTCTTTGTGCAGTAGACCCTTGCTTCTCAAAGTGTGGTTCATAGACCAAGAGCATCATCATCTCCTAGGAGCTTATAAATGCAGAATCTGAAACCCCACCTCAGACCCACTTTGATGGATCCCAAGTGAATCACATGAGAAGCACTGTCATAGAAGAAGCATTATATATAGCTTTCTTTTCCTCCCCTTGGCTGAACCACTTTAACCTCTCTGAGTGTTAGTTACTCATTTGTAAAAATTGTTTTACCTGCCCTCATGTCGAGGCCTAGTTCAGACTCTCTTTTGTTATTTGTGAAATGTCCAAACCTGTAATGTGTAGGTTGTCTCAGTAGAGAGCAGCTATGCCTTCACACTGTCTGAAGGGCAATGACCATTTTCACAGTGCTGGGCGAACAGAATAACCCCAGAGCCCCACTGGGATGCAGGAGAGGAAGGCCAGGCTAGAAATAGTCCCTGCGTTAGCAGGATGGGGAAGAATAGGTAATTTTGTTTAATTTTCCTTTATAATCTGACACTTCCATCTGCTCCTTCCCTATGCTGCCCACCTTTTCCTCCTCCCCAGTACACACACTCCCAGCAGTTCTGATTTGCTCTTACTTCTTCCTGACTCTGGTGTCTCCTTTCTATAGAGACATGGAACCAAGTAAGCAAGCAGAGGGGGAGCTGCTTCATTTCACTTACATGTGGATGTACTTACTGTCTTTCCTGTAGGACTTTATACACATACACATAGCTATAGAACTTTATGCCACTTTTAAATGAATCATTAGGAGTATGTGTCATGCTGGATCCTGTAATCACAGTTTTTCTAGCTTAATTTTATGTCCAAGACCTATTAAGAAAGGGAGATATGGGAAATAGAACCACTTAATCAGAGTATAAGCAATGATTTTGCAGCATTGTTAATGGGTGATAACTGACATACAGTCAAAACAGAGAACCCTTGAAGTTTGTAATCTTAATAATTAGCACACCCCCTGGAATGATACTGGGACCGGAAGAAGATAAGAGTGATACTTAAAAGGACAATATGCAAAGTAATATTTTGACCTTGTGCATGATTTTTTGTTTTCAATGTTCTGTGTACATATAGGATTATTAAAGTTGCTATTTCCAATATTTATATTAGAAAAATTATAGACACTTTATAATTTTAACCAGAATTTTTAATAACACTTGCACTTATTGTATTGTAATAAACTTCACTTTTAACATAAAAAAAAGTTTAGTTTTAGAAGTCTTTATTCTGATATAGCCTTACTTAAAAGATATGAGCAGTTTCTGAAATGGGCAGTTTTGAGCAATATTCTGTCCTGCAATGGAATACTAGCAATAAGTTTTAAGATTCTATGTTGACTGTCTAGATGGCTTGTAATAGTTTTTCTTTTCTTAAGATGGAAATAGTGTTTAATTTATATTATCTTTTGCAAAAATATCTTTGTTGCTTATATACATTTCAAATTACCAAAGTAGCCTTAACGTGTAGTCTTAAAACATTGCCTCTTGATTGTATTTCCAAAATGATTGATATAAAATACTTGCATATAGAATATTGGTATCTATTCCCTAATAATGGAATGGTTCGTTGAAATAGTAGATTATTGGATTTGCTATGTATCTGAAAACAGAGACAATTGTTCTGAAGTGACCACATTTCATTTAAATGATACTTGTCAGTAGGGAGTATTGCTATATATATGAATGTACAATATAAAAGTTTCATCTTGGTGACAAATGTTGGGCATGTTTTTTTTCTTATAAAAGTTTAATTTTTTTTCTTTACACCGTAAACTATATTTTGGAGATTCAAAGCACATTGACTACATTCTGAAACTGAGATTACACATAAAGAATTGCCTACAAGTAAAAAATCCTATGAAGGAATTCTCTATCATTTTCCAAACAACTGGCTTACAGGTAGACTTTGAAACACTTTTTCCCACAGAAACAATATTATGCATTGGTGATTGAGTTCCCAGGCCACGCCTTTGAGGAGGAATAAACCCGAACATTGCCGACCCATAGTAGTCAAGGTGCCTGCCTGAGATTTGGGTCTTGGAAACAGGGTAGGGTGAGCAGTGGAGGAGGAAGAGTAAATTTCCACTTCTTTCCCAAAGAACATGGTCTTTCTTACTTCAGTTTTTGCAGCCCTTTCCATCCCCTAATGGCCTTGGGGTCCAAGTACATTCCTGTGAGACTTGCTGGCTTCCTCTCCTGACTCAGGGGCTCTCCTTGCCTGCCCCACCTCCTGAGGTTCTTCATATTCCAAAATCACCCACCTTTCTGCTCCCACCAATCAGTTTTCTTAGTAGAGCTGATATCATGTGGCGATAAGAAGAAAGCAATCTGATCAGACTTCTTCCCAGAAAGAATGAATGACTTGGGATCATCTTCCCACATCTGAAACTCACCAATACCTGCATCGTGCAATTACCACACGGTGCTGCAGCTGCGTTTTTCCAAGGACGACTCGGAACCCGAAGACTTTCACAGAAAATGGCGGTGTTCCAAAGCAAAGTGGAAAAAGCATTCCAGCAGTTTATAGAAGATCATAATTTCTTGTAATAGGGTAACCCTGTCATATACCTTCCTCAGGTTGAGTTTTCAGCTGGTTCTACTTATCATAGTTGTTTCTTTTCCTCCGCTTGTGAACCCACACTTTTTTCTTACTGTCTCAAGAAATCTTTACATCTGAAGTGTCTTCTCAATGAAGACTATTCTAGAGAGTAACTAAAATGTTTCATTAAATTGATAACATTCCTTATGCTCTCAGGGGTGGCTAGAATAGAAAAGACAGACAAAACCAAATGTTGCCAAGGACATGGGATAATTTGGACCCTCATAAATTGCTGGTGGGGATGTAAAATGGTAGTTCTTCAAAAATGTTGAACACTGAGTTACCATATTGACCCACAAATTTCATTTCTAGGCATATACCCAAGAAAAATGAAAACATACATAAAAAAACCCTGTAAATGAATGTTCATAGCAGCATTATTCATAATGGACAAAAAGTAGAAACAATTCAAAGTCCATCAACTGATGAATGAGATGAAGTACTAATACATGTTACAGTAGGATGAACTTTGAAAACATTGTATTAAGTGAACCTCCCCCCATATATTGTATAATTCCATTTATCTGAAATGTCCAGAATAAACAAATCCATAGAAAGAGAGTGTGTATATATATGGTTTCTAGGGGTTGAGGGAAAGGGAAATAAGGAATGACCGCTAATGGGTACAGGGTTTCTGGAATTAGTGTTGATGGTTATGGTTGCACAGCTCTTTAAATATATTAAAAGGCATTGATTGGACTGTACACTCAAAAGGGTGAATTGTGTAGTATGTGAACTTCATCTCAAAAAACCCACAAAAAAATTCAAACAACCAAAAGAAAAGTAGAAACAACTGAAATACCTAATCACCTGGTAAATGTGGTACAAACTTATGAGTGATTAAATTGTTCTAAATTGATTGTGGTGATGTCTGTGGAACTCTGGGGCTGTACTAAAAACTATTGTCTGCTTTAAATGTGAATTTTATGGTATGTTGGTTTATATATCAATAAATCTGCAGAACATAATGAATGAAAGAAGGAACTCTGTCTGAAAGTCAAAAAAAGTATATCCATTATTCTGGGCTTTGTGGAACAATATTTTCAGGAATCCAGCCAATACCAAAATAATTCAGATTATGAGAGGGTTTTAATTTACCTGCATTGTCACTTTTCTAGATTTTGTAATATTTTATTTCTCAGATTTTTTAAATTTGAAAATTTTAAATTTATTTTAAAACACTTTTTTAAAAGGAAGAGTCCAGAATTGTGTGTCAGGCCCCACAAAATCTAAGATTGTCCCTGGCCATTACAGTGATCAAAACAGACAAAATCACTTGCCGTATAGAACTTATATTTCAGGGGGAGAAGAAAAATAAAAACAAAATATAATTTATGTTAACTATAATTGACAAATGAAGTAAAAAAAAATATGATAGGTGGCATGGGGGAAATATAGTAGGGAAGGGAATAAATAGTATATTAGGCCTTGCAACTTTACATAGGGTGGCCATGTAAAGAAGCCATTTGAGTTCCAAAAGAAGTGTGGTTACTGAGGGAAGTGGCAATATTTATGAACATCCTTAATTCTTTAACATGCTTTTCTAGAAGAGCAAAGATAGTTTGAAGAGTATACACATTTTTCATGTTGCCAAATCATTTTCTTGCTCAGAAGTTCTTGAGAATGCTCTTTCCCTACCAAAATATGTGTTTTTATATTTGAAAATAATTGCTAAATCAGAAAAAAAAAACCCTCATTGTTATTTTAAATTGAACATATATTTAAAAACTGATAATATTGAATTTTTTGTCATACTTTTTTTCTCTTGTGAATTGTCTACATTTCTTTTAGGGCATTTATCTTTTTTATTGATTTGAAAGAGTTTTTCACATACTAATATCCTAAGCTTTGTTTCTTGTATTTTGCAATTATCTATTATTAGAAAATAGACTAGCTCAAGGTAGTCCTGTGATTTTTAACTTTATGTAATATTTCTACCTACAAAATTTTCTAAGTTTTCTACAGTCCAATATGTTAATCCTGCTCCCCATCTGAATTTGCATATATTCTTAGAAAGATCTTCCCTGTTCCAAGAGAGGAAAAATACTTTTATCTTTAGTTCATCTAGAATTTACTTTGGTAGATGGTATCAGGCAAGAGTATTTTTCCTGATATCTTTAGCCTGGCATCTTAACAAGTTAGTAAATTAATTAAATAATTAGTATAATTTCAAAGACCACCTGTAACATGTAGTAAAAATTTATATCCACCTAGTTTATTTTAGGATTTTAAAAAAATTATATATTCCTAAACTGGTACCACATTTTTTAAACTGTATGCCTTCATATATGTTTTTAAATTTGGTAGAGTAGCCTGCACTGACTTTACTTTTTTTTTTTTTCCCCCAGTAAAAAATATGCCAACTAGCTCTGGCATTTTATAGTTTGAGAAATAAAAAAGTGTAAGAAACAGCTCTTTAATCTAGGAAGTGAAGTTATGTGTGTCGAGGTAAGAATCGTCCAAACCTGTAGAGAATTTTAATGAGTTTATTTGAGCCAAACTGATACACAATTGCCGGTAAGCAAAATCTCAATGGATTAAGAAAATGCTCCAAAGAATGGCAGTTTTGCAGCTTGCTTTACACATTAGAATCAAAGGAGGAGACATAAGGAGGGTTCATTGGTGGTAGATTAAGGGGGCAGATAAGCAAAGCAAGGAAATCTCTGAGATTGGATAAAAAGTAAAATGGGACACTTCCTTTACATTGGTGGGTACAGGAGAGTTAATAACTAATATTTACAACACATAGAGATGGTATGTGGGAGACAAGGTAACCATGAGGGGTTCTGTGGTCTCTTGCTCTGGTGCGGTGGGCTGTGCCCTGAGTGGTCTGGAAAATAGAGATTACTCTGATTCCAAGGGTAGGTTATCTTACATGCAAAGAGACAATAGACAGGCTTACCTAAGGTAAAGACTGACCTTTGTCAAGAAAGCTACAGGCCCAGGATGTGACTACTGGCCATGACCTGCTTTTAGTTAGGGATTTTTATGTTCAGATTATATTATGTGGTTACTTTCGGTCTGAGTTTGTGGGGCTGGCCTTCCCTGAGCCTGTTGGGTTTAGTATATGGCCTTTTTTTTTTTTTTTTTTTGTCCACATGTGCTAGTTGGGACTCTGGCCAGGTTATGGTCATTGATGAAGAAGAGAGGGTTGAGTTGGAGAGTAAAAAGTGGCCGTCATAGATGGGTGAGGCAGTAGCCTCTGGTACCTAAATTTTGGCGACTGTTAACTAATTCAAGCAATGTCAGGAAATTTTTGTTTTCTCTTTTTCTAAATACGTTCCTGAAATTATTCTCATGCAGGTTGGAAACTGCTCACAACAGTCAGTTCTTATAGGCTTTTACTCTAAACCAAATCAGTCAGATTATAAAACCCATTGTTTTTGAAAGGACCCAAGTGATTATCCAGGTGCTCAAAAGCTTTTAGAGAACTGTTGAATCTCATGTATTTCTGGGCAGCATTAGCAATAGAAGTGTTTCATTTCACATGTTTTGTCAGGTGTAATTGATTTTTGTTTGGATCTCTTTTTTTGGAGAGAGAAATATTTTAATCAGGTCAAATACAGCTAGCACACAGTAGGACTGAATAGGAAATGGCAATTAAATTGATATGAGTTACTTAGAGAAGGGTTAGTGTAGTAAGATTAAATAGCTTTAGTGAAGAATAGGTTTATTTTGTTTAAAGAGATTAGATTGTGATCTATATTTTTATCTCTGCTTTTTAGTCCTTGGCAATTTAGGACTTTGTAGTGTCTTATTAAAGATGTCTTTAACTGATTTTCAAATTGACTTTTCAACACAATGAGAAATTCTCATGTTCTTCCTTTGTAGCTTGCTTTGGTGTGACACACCCCTATCCAACATGAAAATAAAGAGTGAGCTGATAACTGAATTAACATTAACTCACAGGTGGACCAGAATATTTATGTGTTTTGTTGTGCTATCTTGATATTTTAAAATGCATGTTCCTTTACCTTCATTCAGCACTTTTAAAAATGGAATGTTTGGGTTTATTCTTGATAAATTGTGAAAAGCTTCTTTTACAATTTCTTTTTTTCCCCTCTCTACTTTTCTATTAAGATTAGTCTGTGAATGTATGTCTTTATAAACAGTTAGAGAAGTGATTCTAGTGTCACAAGAATGAATCATAGTCTAGAACAACAGTACAACAACAATCTCATGTGATGTGTCAGCCAGACTGACTAGCCATGGGATATCTGTATACTTGGTTAAACATCATTCTGGGTGTGTCTGTCAGGGTGGTTCTATATATGATTAACATTCACATCGGTAGACTGAGTAAAGTAGTTTGTCCTCCCCAGCATGAGTGGCCTCATGCATTTTGTTGGTGGATGAATAGAACAGAATGGGGTGGGTAAGGGAAAATTCTCTC
The DNA here is from genome assembly GCA_003508835.1 of Eonycteris spelaea. Taxonomy (NCBI): domain Eukaryota; kingdom Metazoa; phylum Chordata; class Mammalia; order Chiroptera; family Pteropodidae; genus Eonycteris; species Eonycteris spelaea. The sequence continues at coordinate 12,869,322 of PUFA01000016.1, forward strand.
TTTCTCCTCTCTCTTTCCTTGCAAGCTGGGATATTGGACTTCTCCTGCCTTCAGAATTTGACTTGGTCTGAAACTTATACCATCAGCCCTCCTGGTTCTCAGACTTTTGGCTCTTCTGTATTTCCAGTTTGCTAACTGCCAAGTTTTAGAACTTCTCAGCCTCAGTATTCACATGAACCAAATCCTTACAATAAATCTCTTCATATCTCTATCTTAATTTCTATCTCTATCCTTATCTCTAATCTCATCTATATCATATTGGTTCTTTGGAGAACTAAGATTAATGATCTAATTTACTTATTTTTTCCTTATACCAACTTCTACTCTGTGCCTCCTACCTCATTGGACTGATGGGAAATTCAGCCCAGTTTTCTTGGAGTTGAGACCTAAGGTCTGAGAGAATTCAGACCTTAAGCTAATGAGTGAGTTTTTGCCTCCCCCCATTGTTGATCCTTGCCCATCATGAGTCACTGCTCAGATACTCATGGCCTCTGATTGCACGATCTCTTTAGGACCACTGGTTCTGCACCTTTGAGGCCACCATTGGTACAAAGGTATCTGATGAGACTTAAAACTGTAAGGCTCCTTTCCCTTTCTGGTCTTGCCACCTTGTGAGAGCTGCCTGAGAATAAGGCATAGTCATCATTGCTTATGGGATATTCAGATATACATCCCTGAACTGACTTCATTAAATATTGTTAAGAAGTCAGTTCTCCCCAAACTGATCTATAGATTCAATACAATCCCAATCAAAATTCCAGAAAGATTTTTGGAAGAAATAAATATATACTACCTGATTTCTAGTCTTATTATAAGATTGTACATTAGTTCAGACAATGTGATATTGGAGAAAGGACATTCATATAGATCCATGGAACATGCATTCAAGGATTCAGAAATAGATCCAGCATATGTGTGTGGTCAAATGATTTTTTATTAAAAAAACCATTCTAAGCAGAAAAGACATAGCAATGAACAGGACACATTCTTTGTCCTCATGGAGCTTACCTTCAAATAGACAAGACAAATACTTTTTTTAAAGTAAAGAAAAAAAATGAGTAATAAAATTAGACAGTGGCGAATGCTATGAGGAAATAAATCAGGATAAAGGGGTACAGAATGACTTACAGAAAGGGCTGCTACTTAAGTAGGGTAGCTAGAGGCGATTGTTGAGCAGAGATTTGAACAATGAGAAGGAACAAGCATGATGATGGGACTTATTTTTAGGATACATTTCTGATGTTTTTTGTTGTTTATTCATTTTTGTTAGTAAATTTTTGTTGAGCCTTACTATGTGACAGATATTCTAGGACCTGGTGATACAGCAGTGAATGAAAAAGACAAATCCCCCTGCCCTAATACAGCTTACTTTTTTTTGTTGAGAAGCAAAGAATAAGCTACATAAATAAGTAAAATGTATGGTACATTAGTGGAAACGATAAGGCAAAAGCAAAACAAAACAAAAAACGAAGGGATAGAGATAATGTGTGTGAATGTGGGTGGGTGTGGGCAGGTGATAGTGGTTTCCACTTAAGATACAGTGGCTAGGAGAGGCTTCCTTAGAAGATGACATTTGAAGGAAGTGAAGGAAGACTCATGAAATTATGGGGGTGGTAGTGGGGAGTAGAGGATCCAAGAAGAGGAGTGAGCAGGTGGGAAGATCCTAAGCTCAAGCATGCCTGGTGGCTAGCAAGGAGCACTTGGTGGAAAGTGGAGGGAGATAGTGTGTACAGGGCTAGGCAGATACTATGGGCCTTATTGTAATGACTTTGACTTTTGACTTTAACTTTTAGCGATATGAAGGCATTAGAGGAATTTGAGCAAGAGTAGTGATATGACTTAGCTCTTAATGGGATTCATTTAATTGTGTTTTAATTAAAACTGTTTATAAAAAGAGGAAAAAACCACTTTGCTTTTCCAAATTAACTGTTTGTCTTTGAAAGAAGGAAGAAAGAGACCAACAAAACACAGAAAACATAAACAAATGCATTTTGTTCAGGGACAGACTGAGAGTGAATCACAGACACAGAATCAGTTATGTCCAAAGTACTCAGGAAATGGCTTGGTCCCTAATTAATCATTCCATGTTGTTAAACTCTGTGGAGATAAATTTAGCTGGCAGTAGGTGGAATGAGATGAGTTCTCATGAAAACATGTTTTCAATGAAGTTGGCAAAGAATGCTGTGTAAAACCAAAATAACCCGAACTATGTCCTAATAGTGTTGTATTTGGTGTGCCACATCCCCAGCAGTTCCACTTGGTTTGTCTGTCCCTGAGGCGTGAAGACTGAGGGTGTTAACATTTGTTTTAGCAGAAGGGGTGAGATAACAAGGTACGTGAGGGAAGGAGATAGTCCAGAAACATGCAGATGCTTGGGTGTTACCACCTCCTTGTGGCAATTCTGGGAGATGACTTTAATGTAATTTAGGCATCCTTACTGTCAGGGCTCATACTTGGTCAAATATAAACTATCAATAAAAGGAAAGTGATTTCTAAGTATTAGCCCTTGGACTACATTTATTTAATTTATTTAACAAGCAAGGAGAAAGTTGCTAATTTAATGGTTGGCAGCGCAATTCTTCTGAGAGAAAATGTTTTTGTTTGTTTGTTTGTTTGTTTGTTTGTTTAAACTCAGAGGAGCCATTTGAACAGTAAGAGCTGGGCCCCAGGACAGGGGAAGGGGTTTGAAATGTTTTGCATAATAAAGCAAAGGAATTTTGGTTTTGCTTCAGAATGAGGAGGGTGTGTGTGGTGGGGTAGAGGGGTACACCAGAGGAAGAGGAATCCAGGGGAAGGAGAGAGAGAAATCTGCCTAGAAGGGCTGGAGGCCTGAGGCTAAACAGAGCCAATGAAACATTCCTTTGAGGATGACAGCCCAAGGACTCAAAAACAGGGATATCTAATATTTCAGTTGTTAGCTGGATAGGGGTGAAATCCTCCCAGCTTCCCCACTGCCTCTCCCTCCCTTGTCCAGACTCTCATTCATGCCTTTAATATAGTGTTTATGACTCTGGAGTTCTGGTATATCCAAGGAGATGGGCGGGAGGGGGGAGGAGGGATGAAGAAAAGGAGATTGCATGTTGAAGTTAATTTAATGTGGGCTAAGGGAAGGAGGAGAGCTGTGGTGTGAGTCACAGGGTAAAGATAATTCAGAGTACAATGGACAAAAAGGTGAGTGAAGGAAATATAAGGCATCCCAAATTTCTCAGAAATATTTGTTGCGGATGCTGCTATATGGGCGAGACTTGAAGAGGTTCAGCACAGGCTTCCCAAAGATGTGCCACTTTGGCATGTGAATTATTTTGAGCCGAAGGCAATGGAGACCCTGCAGGCTCACAAGAAACTTTTACCTCTTAAAGAGTTTAAATTTGGGGCCTTGCCCATAATAAGAGTTATTATCAGACATAACTTTTTATAACCTATCTAGAGAGTAGGACAAACATCAATTACTGAATATCTGCTCTACTGGTCCTGTGACTGACCTTTCTCCCTTCTGAAGCCCAAGTCACCTTATGCCATCATTAGCTCAGAATGTCATATATACCTCATTTTTTCCTTTCTGTCTCAGACTCAGCTATGCAAGTGTCTGATTCTCATGTATGAGGGGTTCCCATATGTACATATGTAATTAAGTTTGGTTATTTTTTCTGTTAAGCTATCTCATGTAGATTTATTAGACAACTGAAAAAATGTTGAAGGTTAAAGGAAAGTTTCTTCCTCCCTCAGAGACTCAAGCTATAGTTTTTATAACTATAACATAGAAAGGTAATTCCCAAAATGTTGGCGGACTTTGGTTATCATTAGCAAGAACTTTGCCACTTTCAAAGATTTGTGACTCTGAGTTGAAAGAAATTATTATGTGAAAAATATTGCTTAAAAATTTCATGAAATTCTTAGCACTATTTATAAGAGCTCGAACCTGGAAACAATCTAAATACTCATCAACAGTACAATGGATATGTAACTTGTGGAATTTTTATGTGACAGCAAGAAGATTGAATGATCTATAATCACATGCAAAAATCTGAATGAATCTCACAAACATAATGGAGAGCAAATGAGACCAGATCCAAATAGGTACATGTAGAATGATTTCATTTGTAGGCAGCACAAAAACAGGCAAAATTAACCATGCTACTTACTCTGAGGTTAAGATTATAGTAGGAGAGAGTCTTGAAATCCTCAAATATTCAGTTTCTTTCTTTTAAGAAATAGATCTATTTTTACTTTTTAATTACAGTTGACGTTTAATATTATTTATATTAGCTTCAGGTATACAGCATAGCGGTTAGACATTTATATTATGTACAAAATGATCCCCCTGATTCGTCTAGTACCCACGTGGCATCTATAGTTAGTTATTATATTATTATCGACTATATTCCCTATGCTGTACTTCACATCCCTGTGACGGTTATGTAATTACCAATTTGTACTCCTTAGTCCCTTCACCTTTTTCACCCAGCTCCCCAACCCCTTATTCACCTGGCAATCACCAGTTTGTTCTGTGTATCTATGAGTCTGTTTCTTTTTTGTTGTTCATTTATTTTCTGTTGGTTATACATATAGGTGAGATCATATGGTATTTGTCTTTGACTTATTCACTTAGCATAATACTCTCTAGGCCCATCCATGTTGATGCAAACAATAAGCTTTCTTTCTTTATTTTTTGTGGCTGAGTAATATTTTGTTGTATATATATATATGTACTACCTTTCCTTTAGCCAGTCATCATCTATTGATGGACACCTAGGTTGCTTCCATATCTTAGCTACTGTGAATAGCACTGTAGTGAAAATAGGAGTGCACATATCTTTTTGATTTAGTGTTCTGTATTTCTTCAAATAAATACCCAGAGATGGAATTGGTGGGTCATAGGTAGTTCTATTTTTAGTTTTCGAGGAACCTCCAAACTGTTATCCTAACTGGCTGTACCAATTTGCAATCCTACCAACAGTGCACAAGGGTTCTCTTTTCTCCAAATCTTCGCCAACACTTGTTTGTTGATTTATTGATGATAGCCATTCTGATAGGTGTGAGGAAATATCTCATTATGGTTTTTAACTTGCATTTTTTCGATGATTACTGATATTGAGCATCTTTTCATATTTTTTTTTTGGCCATCTGTATATCCTCTTTGGAAAACAGACCCTCTGCCCATTTTTAAATTGGATTATTTGTTTTTTTGATGTTGAGTTGTATGAGTTCTTTATAAATTTTGGATATTAACCCTTTATGAAATATATGATTAGTGAATATGTTCTCCCATTCTGTAGGTTGTCTTTATGTTTTGTTGATAGTTTTCTTTGCTGTGCAAAACCTTTTTAGTTTGATATAGTACCCTTTGTTTATTTTTTCTTTTGTTTCCTCTGCCCAAAGACATATATCAGAAGAAAATATTACTGAAAGCAGTCAGAGTTTGCTGCCTGTGTTTTCTTCTAAGAGTTTTATGGTTTTGGGTCTTACATTTAAGTGTTTAATCCATTTTGAGTTTATTCTTGTATATGGTATCAGAAAGTGGTCCAGTTTCATTTTTTTGCATCAATTTATCTATCCACTTTTCTCAACACACCACTTTTTTTCTTTAATGCCTTCAGCACTTGGTATTCCAAGGTAGTCTCCCATCCAAGTACTAACCAGGCCCAGCTCTACTTAGCTTCTGAGATCAGACGAGATTGGGCACATTCAGGATGGCATGGCCATAGACTCAATTCACCATTTATTGAATAGACTGTCATTACTTCATTGTATATTTTTGCCTCTTTTGTCAGATTAAATGATCATAGGTGTGAGTTTATTTCTGGGCTCTCTGTTCTGTTCCATTGATCTATGTGTCTGTTTTTATTCCAGTACCATGCTGTTTTGATTACTATAGCCTTGTAGTATAGTTTGATATCAGATAGTGTGATACTTCCAACTTTGTTCTTCTTTCTCAAGATTGCTGTAGCTATTCAGGTTCTTTTGTGGCTTCATATAACTTTTAGGATTATTTGTTCTAGTTCTGTGAAAAATGCCACTGAAATTTTGATAGGGATTGTATTGAATCCATAGATTGCTTTGGGTAGTTTGGACATTTTAATGATATTCTTCCTATCTGTGAGCATGATATATGCTTTCATTTATTTGTATTTTCTTCAGTTTTTTTCTTCATTGTCTTATAATTTTCTGAGTGCAGGTCTCTTACCTCCTCAGTTAAATTTATTCCTAGGTATCTTTCTTTGATGCCATTATAAATGGGATTGCTTTCTTAATTTCTCTTTCTAGTAGTTGTAGTATAAAAATGCAACCAATTTATAAATATTAATTTGTATCCTGTTACTTTATTGAATTCATTTATCAGCTCTGATTTTTTTTTTTTTTGGCAGAGTCTTGAGGGTTTTTTATATGTAGTATCATGTCATCTGCAAATAATGACAGTTTTACTTCTTTCCAGTTTGGTTGCCTTTTATTTCTTTTACTTGTCCGATTGCTGTGGCTAAGACTTCCAATATTATGTTGATAAAAGTGGTGAAAGTGAAAATTCTTGTCTTCTTCCTGATCTTAAAGAAAATGGTTTTAGCTGTTCCCCAGTGAGTGTGATATTAGCTGTGGGTTTGTCCTATATGGCCTTTATTATGTTGAAGTATGTTCCCTCTATTCTCACTTTGCTGAGAGTTTTTATCATAACTGGGTGCTGGATTTTGTCAATCACTTTTTCTGCATCTGTCAATATGATCATCTGATTTTTATCTTTCATTTTGTTTATGTGTGTGTATCATATTAATTGATTCACAGATATTGAATCAACCTTGTATCTCAGGAATAAATCTCACTTGATCATAGTGTATGATCTTTTCAATGTATTGCTGAATTCATTTTGCTAATATTTTTTTGAGGATTTTTGCATGTATGTTCATCAGGGATATTAATCTATACTTTTCTTTTTTTGTTATGTATTTGGTTCTGGAAACAGGGTAATAGTGGCCTCATAAAATGAGCTTGGCAGCCTTCCCTCCCCTTGAATTTTTTGGAACAGTTTGAGAAGGATAGATGTTAGTTCTTCTTTGACTGTGATAAAATTCATCTGTGAAGCCATTCAGTCCCAGGCTTTTGTTTATTGGGAGTTTTTTATTACTAATTTGATTTTGTTTGTAGTAATTTGTCTGTTCAGATTTTCTGTTTCTTCTTGATTCAGTCTTGGAAAATTGTATGTTTCTAGAAATTTATCCATTTCTTCCAAATTGTCCAGTTTGTTAGCATATAATTGTTCATGGTATTTTCTTATAATCCTTTGTATTTCTGTGGTGTCAGTTGTCACTTCTTTCATTTATGATTTTATTTATTTGGGTCCAGTCTCCTTTTTTTTTTTTTTTTTTTTTTTTGATGAATCTGGTCAAAGGTTGATCAATTTCATTTATCTTTTTAAAGAACCAGCTCTTAGTTTCATCGAACTTTTGTATTGTTTTCTTAGATTCTATTTCATTCATTTCTGCTCTAATCTTCATTAATAATTTTCCTCTTTCTATTCACTTTGGGCTTTGCTGTTCTTTTTCTAGTTTCTTTATGTGTAAGGCTAGATTATTTATTTAAGATTTTTCTTGTTTCTTGAGGTAGGCTTGTATCGCTATGAATTTCTCTTAGAGCTGCTTGCACTCTGTCCTGTAGATTTTGGGTCATTGTGTTTTCATTTTCATTTGTCTCAGGTATCTTTTGATTTTTTTCTTTATCTCATTGTTAACCCCTTCATTGTTCATGTTATTTAGCCTCCACGTGTTTGTGTACTTTTCATTTTTTTATTGTAAAAGATTTTGAGTTTCAAACCATTGTGGTTAGAGCAGACGCTTGATATGGTTTTAAACTTCTTGTGGTCTCTCTTGGAAAATGTTCCATGTACACTCAAAAAGAATGTATATTCTGCTGCTTTCTGGTGAAACACTCTAAAAATATCAATTAAATCCATCTGGTCTAGTGTGTCATTTAAGGCCGCTCTTTCCTTTTTGATTTTCTGTCTGGAAGTTGTGCATTGGTGTCAATGGGGTGTTAAAGTCCCCTAGTATGACTGTATTACTGTTGATTTCTTCCTTTATGTCAGTCAGTATTTGCTTCATATATGTAGCTGCTCCTGTATTGTGTGTATATATGTTTACTAGGGTTATGCCCTCTTGTTGGATTGATCCCTTTATCATTATGAAATGTTTTTTTTTTGTCTGTTATCATAGCCTTTGTTTTAAATTCTATTTTGTCCGATATTGCTACCCTAGCTTTTTTTCCATTTCCGTTTGCATGAAATATCTTTTCCATCCCTTTACTTTCAATTTGTGTGTGTCTTTTGATCTGAAGTGGGTCTCTGGTAGATAGCATATGTAGGTGACTTGTTTTCTTACTCATTCAGCTATGTTTTTGATTGAGCATTTAATCCATTTACATTTAAAGTGATTATTGATAGGTACATAGTTATTGCCATTTCATTATTCATGTTTATGCTTCCCTCCCTTCTTCTTCTTAAAGAAGTCCCTTTAACATTCCTTATAATACTGGCTTGTTGGTGATGAATAATTTAGCTTTTTCCTTTCAGGGAAGCTCTTTATTTCACCTTCAGTTTAATTGATAGCCTTTCTGGGTAGAGTAGTCTTGCTTATAGTCTTCCTTTACATCACTTTGACTATTTTGTGCCAATCTCCTCTGGCCGCAAAGTTTCTGTTGAGAAATCGGCTGACATTCTTATGGGAGCTTTCTTGTAAGTAACTAGCTTGTCTTTCTCTTGCTGCTTTTAGGATTCTCTCTTGATCCTTAAGCGTTGGCATCTTAATTATGATGTGTCTTGGCGTGAGCCTGTTTGGGTCCTCTTGTTTGGGACTCTGTGCTCTCTGGACTTGTATGTCTATTCTTTCTCCAGGTTAGGGAACTTTCCCATCATTATTTCTTCAAACAGGTTCTTAATCCCTTGGTCTCTCTCTTCTCTATCTGATACCCTTATAATGTGAGTATTAGTACACAGTACACTTGATGTTGTCTCAGAGATCCCTAAAACTACTTTTATTTTTAAAAAAATTTTTTTCTTTTTGCTTTTCTGATTGAGTGTTTTATGCTATCATGTCTTCCAAATCACTCATTTGATTCTCTGCTTCATCTAATCTGCCGTTGGTTCCTTTTAGTGTATTCCTCTTTTCAGTTATTGTATTCTTCATTTCTGACTAGTTCTTTTTTATGGTTCCTGTGTCCTTACTATGCTTACTATCTCTTTGTTGAAATTTTTCCTAAGTTACTTGAGCATCCTTATAACCAGTGTTTTGAACTCTGTATATTGTATGTTGCTTGCCTCCTTTTTGTTTAGTCCTTTCTCTGGAGTGTTCTCCTGTCCTTTCATTTGGGACATTTTTCTTTGTTTCCTTATTTTGGCTGCCTTTTGATGTTTGTTTCCACGTATTAGGTAGATCTGCTATGACTCTCAGTCTTGACCAGGTGACCTTAAGTAGTAGTCTCCCTGAGTACCTGCACTGGGTGCTCCAGGTGTGTCCCCTTGTGCGAGTTGTGTGTATCCTCCTGTTGTAGTTGAGCCTTGATTGCTGTTGGCACGTCAGTGAGTAGGGCTGACCCTCAGACCAGCTGGCTGTGAGGATTGGCTATGACCACAGCAGAGGAGTGAGATTTACTCAAGTGGGCTCTGGTGCCTGCTGAGACCACCCTTTGGATGTGTCACTTGTGGGGTTAATCAGATGGTGCGCTGTTGTGGTCTAAAGCAGGCCTCTCTGTGTGTTGGTTCTGGGCCTCGTGGGGGGAGCTCCTGTGGAGGCCAAGGTCAGATACTGCCTATAACTGACCTGCGGTTACTTGGGAGGTGCTACAAAGTGATCCAGAATTGGTTGCTGCCTGGACTGAACCTAGAGACCCATGGGAGTGACCTTACTGCAAACTGAAGCTAGCTGGCACAGTATTGGGCCTGGGGCACCCCCTCAAAAGCCCAGGGGACCCCGAGGCCTGCCATCACCTGCTGCTTATAAGGCTCGGCTGCTTATGGAGCTTCAGGTGTATGTAAGTTGGATGAAGTGGGGTCTCAGGGAGAGTCCAGAGTGGGACAAGTCATGTTCGATAGCTTAATGCAGATTTAGGCGTAGCACCAGTGCCACACTGGGGGCCATTCAGCAAAAGGCTCAAAGTGCATTGAGGCCAGCTGTTGTCTGCCTGGGTACTGCAGACCCCTGAGAGTTGTCCAAGAAAAACTGCAGTGTGGGCTAGGACCAGCTGCCAGCCACCGGAAGTGCCTCCAGAAGCACATGTGCGAGGCTGGCTGCTGAAAGAGCCTTCTGCAGTGTGCAAGTTAGATAGGGGGGGGTTCTAGGGGAGTCACCATGGTGGAGTAAGAGGATTTCCTCAGGCCAATGCCAATTCATTTTAGCTGTGTGGAGGGAGGGCTCAACATAGGAAAGATGGCACCTGCCTGAGGCTGCATGGAAGGAGAGTTCAACACAGGGATAATGGTGGCTGTCCCTCTAACCCTCACCCTGAAGCCACACAACTCAGTCTCTCCCTGTGTCTCTGGTGCCTTCTGAGTCACTGTCCCTCCACCAGAGTCCAAGGTGAGTACCTGTGAGTGAGCCTGTGCATGGGCTCTTTAAGAGGATGCTTGGGTTTCTAGCAGCCTTCCGTCTTATCTGGGAACTTGGAATCTCTGCCAATTTTCACAGCCAGACATTGTGGATGCTTCTCTTTCTGGCACCAGTGCTTCAGGATGGAAAGCTAGGTGTGGGGCTGGGGCCCCTTTCTCCTCAGGAGTGAACTTCACAGCTGAGATATCCCTCCTGATTCTCAACTGTCATACAAGGATGTGGGGCCAGCCTGTTTCATGTCTTGTCCCTCCTACCAGTCTTGACATGGGTTCTTCTTTATATCCTTAGTTATAAGATTCCCGTTCAACTAGCCTTCAGATGGTTCTCTAGGTTAATTGTTCTGTAATTTAGTTGTAATTTTAATGTGGTCATGGGAGGAGGCAAGCACAGCATTTACCTGCTCCGCTTTGGTGCCCAGACTCTGTTCAGTAATGTTCAGTTTCTTGATCTAGTAATGGCTATACAGCAATTATAAGTTTGTGAAAGTTTACTAAGCTGTGCATTTACAATATGTACACTTAAAATTTTCTATGTGTATGTGTAAAGGAAACCTTGCTTCCGTGTTTCTTGTCAATGTAAGACTTTCCAAACCTACAAAGAATTTTTTTAAATTAGAGTTTATTTGAGCAGAAACTGACAATTTCCAGAAAGCAAGATCTCAAATACTTGGGAGAATAGCAGTTTTGCAGTTTCCTTTTTCCATTTGAAATTAAACAGGGAATACAAGGAAGACTACATGAATGGAGGAGAAAGCAGGGTGGGATCAGATTACAGAATAGTTAAGATTATGTGCCCTCTTGAAAATGGTTGCTGTTCTAGGAGTAGACGTCTGAAAAGAGACATTTCAAAGTATTAACCTAGATGCACAGAAACAATGGACAGGGCTTGCATAAAGCAAAGATAAGCCTTTTACTAAAGAAGTTATGTGTCTGGGACATGACTACCTACTATGACCTTCCCAGGTAGTAATTTATGATTCACTATAGCACCCTTTTTTCATCCACAAAGTTAACTCTCCTGATGTGCAGCACAGGTTAAAAACCCTTTGCCAAGCTATAGAGATTGTACATGTCATCCCTGGCAATGTTTACTGTTTTTTTTTTTTTAAGCCAATAGTAAATAACTTAATCAAGAGCAACTCAATTGAAATTTGCTTTTGTGTAAAGAGAATGTGACTTGTTCAGAGAAGTTAATATGCTGTACGTGTGGCAAAGTTGCTGCCAAATGTCATTCAGCCTTTTGTCTTTCTAACCCCAAGCGATGTGTCTTGTTCATGTGTCCAATACAGTGTGAGTAAGATAATGTTGGGAGCTGGCTGTAATTTCATCTTCCTTCTTGAAGTCTTTTATAATGTGAGGATAATGAATAGATCTGTGGTTAAACTCATTACTAGGAATAGTCAATATTTGTTTCCCCTGTGGAGATTTTGGTGATTACGTTAACTGAAGACAGTTTTCTTAAACTTTAAATCTTTCAATATATTAGCAATTTTAGGGTTAGAGGTCTATGACCTGTAAAGATGTTAAAATTAGTTTTTTTTTTTAAAGTTTATTTCAGCAAATAAACAAGAAAATGTCAACTTAAAATAGAAGATTAAATCAATGCTCAGTTACATGTTTTAAATTAACCAGCTAACTCTTAACAGGTGAAACTCTCTTAACACTATAAGTACATTAAGTATTAAATGTGAAAAATTCATACAAAAACATTAATATTATGGGGTTGATTCTCCTCACCATTTCTATGCTTAATTTTAAATCTTTCTGAGGATAAAGTTGTTTTCCAATTTAAAAAAATATGTAATCTCAAGTAACTTGGGGAGATATTATTTAGTCAAGCAATATTGCATAATGACTAGAGGTATTAGCTGAGGTGCTGACTCTGTTCCTGTCTGAGGTACCAATGAGTCTTTTTACTTGATTAAATATTTAGGAGCAAGTTTTCTGGGTTAAATGGTAAGTGTGTGTGTTTAACTTTGTAATAAACTGCCATTTTGTTTTCCAAAGTGGCTGTACCATTTTTCATTCCCATCAGCAATGTATGAGGATTTCCGTTTGCTACCTCTCTAGTACAAGAAATTGTCAGGTCTTAAATTTTAGCCATTCTAATGGGCATGCAGTAGTATCTCACTGTGGTTTTAATATGAATTTCTCTGATGACTAATGATGTTGAGAATCTTTTCATGTACTTATTTATTATCTCTATATCTTTAGTTAAGTGTCTATATATATTTGGCCCATTTCTTCATTAAATTATTTGATTTCTTAATACTGAATTTGAAAGTTCTTATATATTTTTGATATAAGGCTTTATCATTTATGTGATTTGCAAATATTTAATGTAGACTATGGCTCATCTTTTCATTTTCTTAATGGCACCATTGGAAGAGCAGAAGTTTTAAATTTTGAGAAAATTTTCCAATTTTTTCTTTGATAGATCATGGTTTTGGTATCATCTTAGATGTATTTGTGTAACTGAAAGTTATGAGAGTTTCTCTTATGTTTTCTTCTAGAAGTTTTATAGTTTTAAGTTTTAGATTTAGGTTTGTGGTCTAGTTAATTTTTTTCATAGAGTATGAGTTATAAATCAAGATTTTTTTTTTTTGCATATGGATATCTAATTGTTCCAGCACCATCTGTTATAAAGACTATCTTTCTCCTTAAATTGCCTTTGCATTTTTATGCAGGGAAAATTTACATAAATTTGTAGATCTGTTTCTGGATTCTATAATCTGTTCCATTGAATTTTTATGACCACCATTTCCCTAATACCACACTGTCTTGACTAATGTAGCTCTATCTATAGTAAGTCTGAAAATCAGGTAGTATATTGGGATTCACAAGAAATCCTGCTGGGGTTTTAATTGGAATTGCATTTAACCTGTAGATCACTTTGGGAGGAATTGACATCTTAACAATATTGAGTGTTCCAATCTCTGAACATGTGAGTCTCTCCATTTACTTAGTCTTCTTTGATTTCATTCACTAGTGTTTGGTTGCTTTCAGCACACAAAACTTGCATATATTATATTTATCCTAAGGAGTTTGTATTTTTTGTGCTCTTATAATTAAAAAATTTTCGATTTCTAATTGTTCATTGCTAGTATATCGAAACAGAATTAACTTAAAAAAATGTTTTTTGACTTTTGTGAGTTTGAGAGGTCTCCAAGATTATATTCAGTTTTTTTAATTAACTAGAAGGACACACAAAACTCAGTGTTCACAGTTATCGTTTGTTATAGAAAAAAGGATATAGATTGAATTCATCAATGGAATAAGGCACAGAGGGCAGGGTCCAGGAGAGATCACATACAGAACTTCGAGTCGTCCACTCCCACTGGAATTGTAAGGAAAGCATTTATTTTTCCCAGCTACGACGTGTTATAATATGCAGTGTATTGTTATTGTCAACAAGGGAGGCTCACCTGAGCCTTGGCATTCAGAGTTCTTATTGGAAATTGGCCAAAGCCACAGCTGACCATCTTTGTGGCTGACTTTAGTTTCCAGCCCCTCCAGAGGTTGAGCTGATACTATGTGGTCCAAGGCTCCCATCATACATCACATTGTTACACCACCTGGATTGGCTAAAAGCCCCACCCTAAGGTACATCAGTTAATCTAGAGTATCTGCCATGGCCAAGGCTCTAGGTAAACAAAGACATTCAATCAGGCATGATATTCCAAGGTTATCAAGGCTATTATAGATAATCTCCTAGGGGTCAGGGGCAAAGGGACAAACCTTTCTTTGGGCAAGGTTAATACTTGACTAGCTAATGATATTGAGCATCTTTTCATGGGCTTATTGGACATTCATGTTTTTCTTTAAAGACATGTCTATTCAGATTCATTGCTCATTTAAGATTGGTTTATCTTTTTATCATTGAGTTGTAAGAGTTTTTTTTTTTTTAACTATATTCTAGATACAAATCTGTTATCAGTTAGGTGTAAATATTTTCTCCCATTCTGTGTATGGGTACTGTTTTTTCATTTTCTGGATGATGTCCTTTGAAAGCAAAAACAAAATTTATGTGAAGTTCAATTGATCTATTTTATGTCTTGTGCTTTTTAAGTTATAAGTTTAATTTATTTAAGAGGTCAATAAATCTTTAATCTCTTTTATTTTGAGTGAGTTTTGTCAGTTTGTATCTTTCAAAAAAACTTTTTCATTAATTATAAAATTTATGGGATCAAAATTGTTTGTAGGATTTTCTTATTGTTTTTTTTTTTTTTTAATACCGGTAGGGTGTATATCCTTTTATTACTTTTTTCTTTCATCAGTCTATGTAGAGGTTTATTAAATTTTTTTGCCTTAAACTTACTGTTTCTATATAAATTTATCTTTCTTATTTTAGATGTCACAGTTTTTTCTTTTCAGTATTGACTAACATAATAGAGTCCAAATCCATAGATAAAGAAACTATTACTTATATAGTTTCAAAACTGAAATTGATGGTATGTATATTTGTACCCAATCTGAGTGGCTCTCAGTAGCATGGGTCTTGAAGGAAGCTACAAGCCAGTAGCTTCCTTTCCCTTATGTGTGCCTTGGATATACTTGGGTGTAGTGTAAGTGTTCTATACTAAGCTTTTGATTGCTGATGTATCTATTTTGAAAGACATCAATCTCAAACATAATGCAGCTGAATGACACAGCTACCAGCAAAACAACCAGATAAGGAACTAGGCAACCCCATAACGATAAAGGTTCCTCTTTCAGAACCCCAGGGTAACCTAAATAACTGCTTAAATGACCCTAGAGAACCATTTGAGTGTCTTCCCATGCCCCATTCTATACTTATGCTTTAAATTAGCCAATAAAGAATGAACCCATGGAACCCTAGATATCTCACCCTCAGACTGTAATAAAGGCAGAGAGAGCCTTAGGCCATCTCTCTCTCTCTCTCTTTCTCTCTGTTTTTCTCTCTCCCTGTGACCTCAGTGTGACTTCTGGGCATTCTGTGTAACCTCTGGCACCTGTGAGAACTAAATCTTGTTCTCAAATTTCCTGAAGGTTTTTGCAGAAGTGCGTCCTGTGATTATAAAATAAACACAAAGGCTGGTCCAGCTGCAACATTGTCCCTATGAGGGTAATATCTGTGAGGCTCACCAGGGGTAATAACACAGGCCCAGGTGAATGCTTGGGCAAAGCGCATTGAGAGTGTCACCACGAATGGGCTAGGACTGATGCAACATTGGATTAGCCCATAATATATGAACACCTATAGAGTTTGGGCCTATAAAACTTTTATGGTTCACAAATTGAAACATGCCAACAGTGATATTGCTTACCTGCAGTGGGTCAGGTATAATTGCAAACATGTCTCCTTGGTGACCTCTCACATACATGAGATCAGAACTGTGGGCTTAGTGACATTCTTTACCTAGAGCAACCACAGTGCTGAGAAGAACTTTGACAACTCTATGTAATCCCCAAACCTCAAATTTAGATGAAAAGAAATTAATAAAACCTGTACTGAGGGAAAAATTAGGGTGCTACTGTAGGGAAAGTCTTTCTGTGTGAGATCCTGGAGGTTACTTTAGGCCTCTCACTTCCTGGGGTCACTATCGTAGTGCCTTCACCTATTTCTTCTCAAATATTCTTCCCTTCTTTATGTAGATTTGAGTTTCTGACCTATATTATTTTTCTTTTCCCTGAAGAACTACTTTTAACTTTTTTCCGAAGCTGGTCTACTAGTGACAAAATTCTTCAATTATTGCTTGTCAGATAAAGTCTTTATGTCCCCTTCCCTTTTGAAGGATAATTTGCTAGATACAAAATTCTAGGTTGGCGAATTTTTTTCTTTCAACACTTTAAATAATATCCAAACTTGTAGAAAATTTTTATAAAAAAATATTTCAGCCAAACAAAGGCTATATCTGGAAGCAATATCTCAACCAATTTAGAAAAAATGCTTTTTAGAATGACAGTTTGCAGTTTCTTTTGTTCATTTGGAATTAAGAAGGAAATGTAAGGAAGATAAAATGAATGTGAGAGAAAGCAGGGTAGGGATGGAATCTGAGAATAGCTAACAAGATTATTAGCTCCCTTGAAGGTGGTTATCCCTCGGAGGGGTCTGAAAAAGAGGATTGCTCTGGCATTTCAAAAGGTAAGTTAACCTAAATGCACAAGAACACAATGAACAGGGCTTGCTTAAGGCAGAGATAAACCTTTTACTAAAGAAGTTGTATACCTGGGGCATGACTGCCCACTCGTACCTACCCAGTTAGGAGTTTATGATCAGATCACTCCATGAGGTTACTTTCTATAAATCCCTTTTTTGTCTATATAGGTAGATGTTCCCCCCCCCCGCCCCTTCTAGCTCCTTTCAAGATTTTATCTTTGTCTTTGATTTTCTGCAATTTGAATATGATATGCCTACATGTAGATTTTTTGGTATTTGACTCTCCTCGAGAACACACATCCAAGACCAGAGTCAGGATTCATTTCCGATTTGCCTGATACGGTCTTGAGAACAGAAAAGAGCATTAGGTAAAAACTGGGGGGAAAAAATCTGAATAAAATATGAACTTTGGATAATAATCATGTATTAGTTTTCTTTTGTAATTCTCACAAATGAATCACAGTAATGTAAGATGTTAATAACAAAGAAAATTGAATAAGGGTTATATGAGAACAATCTTAGCAAATTTTCAGTGAATCTATAACTGCTCTAAAATTAAAAATATATATATTGAACTAATAGATGGTTGAATAGGAGTAAATAGTCTTATCTTGCAACCCTGGAAAAAATTCACATCGGCCTAGGATCTGTATTCCTCTCTGGTATGGAAAGAAAGACATGACATTTGTTTGGGAGGAAGGCTGAGCCAAGTAAGGGTGTCCAGTTTGTTTCTGCTGTGCTGTCTTGTGGCTCTTCCTAGGAAGAGCTGTGGCTCTGTAGAGCCATGTGTACTGGAGTGTGAGATTTGACACTTCCTTAGTGCGGGGAGGGAGGTGGTGTGCAAATTCGAATGCCCACAGCATCTAGTTATGTGGTCTAAATGAGTAAAAGAAATTGATTTTAAGAAATATAGGAGAACTGAGAACTGTAGCAAATAGGAGAGACCAGCCTCAGATGAAATAACAGCTGCTACTGAGTGCTGGCTGATTCTTGCTATGCAGGAAGGTAAGCTCAGATGCCCTATTTTCTGAAATTTCAAAAGAACCTGGAAATCCAGATTACAAAAATGTGGAATAGTCTACTTTGTAAACACTAGCAACTATTTCAGAAAGTATTTGTTAAACATTAGGCATACCCAAAGGAAATACTTCTGTGGATATGGTCCTCATACCAACAGTTTGGAACTACTCCCTATAAATCTGGGCTCTGCTAATAAGGTGGACCAATCTAGGGGAGCCAGAGCTATGTGTAGTGTAAAGCATGGAGTGTGCCCTGGACTATGAGAACAGTAATCTGTGAAAGCAAATGTCTGAACTTCTAGTAAGCTTGGGACAATGTAGAGAAGAGCCAGGGCATCAGTAGTGAGTGGCATAAGCAAAAGTTGAGAGAACATCACAAGCTATGTTTAGGGACTGGATAATTAGAATAAGGATTCACAAAGGGAAATTTATTAGGCTAGCCAGTTAGGTAGGAGCTGGATTATGACGGGCCTGGGCATTTGGACTTTATCCTGTTTGTAACAGGTGACTAATCCCCAGGCTTTCTTGAAAGAACATAGGGAAGAAATCAGGATTTATACTGAGAAATTTGGCATTAACTCTTGGATTTATCATCCAGAAAGAGCAAGGCAGAATAAATTAATGTACTGAGCCCAGATAGGTTACTTGGGTTCAGGTGAGAGTGACTATTAATAATAATTAGCCAAAGAGTACATATACATAGGTCCTTCTGTAGTTATTTGATACATATATAACCTTTCTAACTGGGCTACGTTGACCTATGTGGGGCCAGTCAAAACAGCTCCCTTGGGCACCCTAGCTTTATATCAGTAAGCAAAACTATATTCATTCTCATTACTCTCTTAGTGCCTCTTGACTCCCCATGGATTATTGCATGATCCAGGACTGCTGAAATAGAGAGACCCATGCCTGATCTGTGCACACAGCATAGAACAGTGATATTTGATGTGAGATTAGGTCAGAGCCAGCCAGGAAGCCTTCTTAAATATGGCATATAGCCAAAAAGTAGAAAAAGGTTTATTTGGTTGTGGGGGATTTTTCCCTCTCTTTCTGGCTGTTCCTTTTTACCCTTCTTCAGGCATCATTTCCCTTAAATTCTAGTCCATAATTTTTATTTGAAACTCTTTTAAATTCCATTGGGCCACTAGATGAGCATATACCTACCTAAACAATAGCATTATATTTCATACTCTTATTGTGGTAATGCTGGCATCTTAATAGCCTAAGAGAGACTGAAATAACTATTCCTACCACACCACTATCACCATGGAGATCAAATATCATTCTTAGGGTTTATGATAAGTCCCTCGTGGCGAAACCACAAAAACCGGAGGCTGAAAAACTGGCAGCTGCATATTTTAAGTAGGATATTGCTAATGGTTGGCTGGTCCTTTCTAACAATGAATTAAAATTAGTGTTCTTGTTGCTTCCACCCGTGGATTCTAGATCTGTCTTGCAAGGCAACTCAGAGCAGCTCTAATCTCATTTTCATCATACAAATAAGCATTTACTAATAACCGCAACTGTTAGCAACCTTGATAAAGTTGTAAATGAATAGTGTAAATCCCAAGTGGGGTCCTTTCAATCACTTGCTCACATTCCAAATAAGTAAACAGGAAACTTTCTGATTTTAGTCATGATGATGTATCACTGATAACCCAAAGTTGCTTATGGCTTTGCCATTAAGATTTACAATGAAAACTCTTTTATGTATATGTGATAGGAAGTAAGCTATGTGAAACCTTATGTAATGAGTATTTTTGATACCAAAATGTGTTTTCTCTATCCAAGCAATAGCATTGGATAAGGGTCCTATCCTTGTTTCAAAAATGTCCAAAATATTATAATAATTAAATAATTTAAAATACTTAGTAAGGGCTATTTGAAGTCAAGTATGGTGAATAAAATGGATGGTTAAGACATCTGATAATCATTTAGGGGCAGTAAATAATGTACAAGTAAGAATCCTTAACATGGTTCAAAAATTACTTCTGAAGGCGATTCACACAGAAGAGCTCCAAAGGTATTCTTGTAAGTGGCAGTAAAAAAAGATGATACTCATAATGATTGGTAATCAAGAAATGCTGGATTAAAGAGCTACCTATTTTATAATCAAACTTTCTCTGCTGATGTAAAAGTTTCTATTTATTGTTTTTATTACCTTAATTTACCTTAATTTGCCTTTGTGCAAAGAGAACCATACTTTAGTTAGGATCCATTAATTTACTCAGTGATTGTTTAATGAGCACCTTCTCTGTGCCAGGCGCTAAGGGTAAAATGAAGAACACATGGACTTGGTCCCTGCCCTGACAAATCTGTGGTAAGAGTGGGGTTATGAGGTCAGAGTGTGGAAAATACAAAGAGCAAATTTTCGAGGCAAACTAATTGAAAACCACTGGTATTGGTTAAATATTTTGAGTTAAATTTTTACTTTTTCCAAAACATTATCTTGACAACATTATAATCCCAGGAAGTATTAGGAAATGTAGTAATGAAACTGTGGGCAGGCCTTGTGCCTTTATAATATTTACATTGCTCACGACCTTTGAGCATGAATGCTTTTGCCCACTTGGCTAGTCAAAAAGAGACCTGGTTGAATTTATTTTCTGAAAGACTTTTGACAGAAAATTTGATGGACAGAGAATTATGCCTTCAAAAAGGATCTACTTACAAACAAAATTCTATAGTGCCATACATTTTAAGCAAGAAATGTGGACCAAAGTTTAAAAAACGAAAAAAAAAAAAACAGTAGTGAGGGACTAAGTTGAGCTTTTGACTTTTAGAGGAAACTCACCATATTAGGAATTTAACGCTGAGGTTTTTTTAAAAAAATGTATTTAATGTCATAAAATGTTAGAATGCACCCATTTATTGAACAAATTTTGAGCCTCTACCATATGCCAAACACTATGCTAAATGTTGAGGTACAATAGAAAACAAGATAGAACTGGTGTGTTATAATTTAACACATAACTACAAATTTTGAGGAGATACAGAAGAAAAATGGAGGAGTGCTATGAACGCATGGGACATAGAAACCTAATCCGAAGTAGACAGGGAAGGCTCTGTGAGTAAGTGATGCCTTTAAGCAGAGACCTAAAGGATGAGTAGAAAGTGGTCTAGTCAAGAGTGAGGGGAAGCATGTGAGACAATATATTTTGACTTAAAGAAATTTCATATTGTAAAATATTTTCAAAGTCCAAAATAGAAAATCAGCATCCTGTGATATTTAAAACAAAAACAAAAACCCCTCATCGCTTTAGACTGACCAGAAATGCGTCAAGAAGAAAACTTCAAAGAGGTAGATTTCATCTCTCTGGCTTGTAAACAAAATGTACAAAACACTTCTCCAGTGCTTGAGGTCAGTTTGTAATCACTCTTTTCATCATCTCAGATGAACTTCCAGACTTTAGTAACGTAGTAATAGTTCTTTTTTTGCCTTTGTAAGTAAATATACTACTATGAAATCTGGTTCAAAAGATCAAGCAAACAGCAACTCAGATCTTCAAAACATCATATAATATGAGGTATTACCAAACATTCATTAAAAAAAAAAAGTATAAAATCAATTCTCCAATGGCATGCTAGTGTGAGACAGTGAAATGAAGCAATCAGACTAGATGCTGCAATTCATCAACAGAGTTGTTTGGGAGAAAGGGCAGGAGGTACAATGGCAGAAGTTAACATGGGGTCATGTAGTCTTTCTCCGTTCATTTCCCCCCTATTCAACTATTTTTCTAGGTCACTTAGCTGTGGTGTGATTGATGCCAAAGCCATCTACTTAACGATATGAAGAGTGCCCGCCAACCTGGGATTACAAATAGTCCTTTACTTTGTCAGACTCCTGGAAAGGGTGTATCCTTGAGCCCAATGGGGAAGAGGTGGATGGTGAGGGTTTCTCTGTGCATTCTCATCCCACTGCTGCAGCTCAAAACATGAGTCCCACTGCTGGTCAGTCAGCATGCTTTGTAGATGGAAGAAAGCACATTTGTTCTTATTCAGAACCTCAGTTTTAAAAGGTATTTTATCCAAAAACTCATTTAATGCAGTTCAGTAAAGAAAATATATACGTTGACTAAATGACTCCAGGGACAGAACTTCACTATGTCATGAGGCAGCTAATTCTCTTTCTGGCAGTTGCCATTTTTAAAGGTCTTGCTCTTATCTTATCTTCAGAAAACTGCATGCCATACTCCAAATGAGATGTGAGCATTGCAAAGAGACTTCCTTGGGTCTTTTATTAATGGCATTAGTTTTTAAACAATAACAACAGCATAATTAGTTAAGAATTGGATTTAGGTAGGTTTATCCCTGGTTTCAACACTGAGAAGCTTTTGGACTTTGGACATTTTACTTGCCAAATTATTGGATTTCTCATCTATAATAACATGGGGATGATGATGATGATAATGCCTATTTTTTAGAACTTTTAGAACTTTTGTGAGAATTGACATAGTACATGTAAAGAACTTAGTCTGATGCCCAGCGCTATGGTCAATAAATACTAATTATTAATGCCCTCATCATTATTATTTCTTTACTTGCAGTAAACTAGAATTCCTATAATTATTGTTTGTAAATTTAAATTTTGGGTATAAATGTAAGAAAAAAATGTTTGTGTCACATTTCATCATGGTTAAATTCCAACCAAGAGCTCCAGCTTGAATCTTGCATTCGTCATTTGGTGATCCTTTGTCATTACTAATCCTCTCCAATTTTATGTTCCCTGAAGGTTGATAAACATATTTTTAGTATTTCATCCAAGTTTTTGCTATAAGTGATTACACACTGAAATTTATGTTTGTTCCCATTTAATTAACTTATACTGTTCTGTTTTTTCCCATTTATTTACTTTTACTGTTCTAAGGATTTTGTACATGTTCAACAGCTACATGCAGAATTTTCTATGAGCTTATTTTAAAATATTTTTTATTTCTCAATTACAGTTGACATACAATATTATATTTATTTCAGATATATAGCACAGTGATTGATATTTGTAACACTAATGAAGTGATCACCCTGATAAATCCAGTACCCATCTGACACCATACATACTCATTACAGTACTACTGACTATATTCCTCATGCTATACTCTACATCCCTATAACTGTTTTGTAACTACTAATTAATCCCTCTTAAATCCCCTACTTTCCTTCACCATTCCCTCAATTCAGAAACCTCTGTGTGCTTTTCTGTCTGTATCACACACTTGTATCCCACAGTGATCCTTGAGTTTTAAGCTACCTCTAACTATGATTCTGTAGATTGACATAGCTGATTCTATTAACTAACTTTTAGAATGGAAACTGGAAACGAGGGCTTAGCACCAGCCTTTCTGTCCATGTACTTTAAGTTCTCTGTGTCTCCATTTTTTATACTTTTAAAAGTGAGCAAATATTTGCCCTTTCTTTCCTTTCAGTGCTATGGTGAAGATAAATTTAAAAATAGTTATAATGCTACTAACAAAAAATGAACAAAACTGAATTCAGGGCTTAAATGTAAGGCCTGAAACTGTGAAACTCCTAGAAGAAAATATAAGAATAAAGCTCCTTGACATGCATCTTGGTAATGATTTTTTGGATAGGACACCTAAAGAGCAAACAACAAAATTAAAAATGAGCAAGTGGGACTACATCGAACAAGAACTTCTGCATAGTAAAAGAAACCATCAACAAAGGAAAAATACAACCTATGCAATGGGAAAAAAATATTTGCCAACCATATATCTGATGAGGGGTTAATATCCAAAATATGTAAACAACTCATATAACTCAATAGCAACAACAAAAGAAGTCTTTGAGCAGCAATGTAGATGACACCAAGTCTACGCATTTGTCACCTGAATTTTACTTATGGACCCAGACTCATTTAAAGGCTCATTATATACATACATCTAACAAGCTTGGTTCTTTTATTTCCTAGTCTGTAGCCAAGTACAGGAGGTAGGTAAATTGAAAGTAGCAAGGTAGATAAATTGAAAGGATAAAAGGTAGGCAAGTTGAAAGTAACAAAAAACAAATGATCATTTTAAAAGAAAAAGAGAGACTAAAGAATTATAAAAATTAGAAACAAAAAGTACTGAAGTCTGGGACCATTAAGGGGAAAAGTAATCTTGAATAGCTGAGTAGATTCCAGAATATTAGTAGGTTATAACCTAGTGCTATAATTGACCAGCTTTCATTCTGCTCTCTTTTGAAAGCAGCACAGTGACTTCCTATTGGAAAATTATCCTTCTCAAGTTGTACTCAGTTCCAGTGGAAACATTATGTAAAGTGTCCTTTCTTCTTTGGGACAAGGTTAAGTACACGGTCCCAGCCAGCTAGGTTGTTTTCTTGTAGGAATTTGGGTGTTGAGCTGAGTGATACAAAGCCATTGGGGCAGCTTCATCCTGACGGTGGTACTCTGAACAGATTCTCCATTCTTTCTTTCACATAGACACTTGGAATTGCATGATCCTTGACCCTTTCACGATTGGTTGTCTAATTTTCCTTTAACTTGGAGGACTTCTCTGAAACACTCCAATAAAATAAATTGTTTGCTTAAGTTAACCAAAGGTATTTTGGGCTACTCACAACTTGTGATCTATAACTTACACAGATTCAATAGAGAAAAAACCTTAAGTTTTTTTCTATATTCAATGTTTAAAAAGCACAAGTATTTTTAATAAAAATTTAAAATAGTTCCATCCAACTTTATTAAAATAAAGTTGAAAGTTTTTAGCATTCAAGGGGCATTTCCATTCTAAAGAATTTAGTTTCCTAACCACACCAGACAAGTGAGTTGTTATTGTGTACAAATCCAACAAATGATTACATTTTATTTTTATAGCTTGAGTGCATTTTAGTTAACTCCTTTTCTCAGCATGGCTCTGGTTAGCTCTTTATTAAAGTGATGAATGATGTCATAGAAGTTGTTCAAGTCCATATCTAAAATTGACATCATTTAGTTGTGGTCAAAATACTTTGAACATTCTACACATATCTACATCTGTTTTATGTAATGTGCTGAGCTAAGTTTGAGATAAAGCAGTGTTCAAGATGGATGCAGTCCCGGCACTCATGGAGCTCGTGGTCTAATAGCCCAGTAAATGTTCGTGGAATGGAAGGATGAGTTGCCTTTGCTTGTGATGAGCTCATCCCCCCTGACTTTAACCATGGCTATCTTTTGCCTAGAAAATCCAGCGTCTGACCTTTATCCACATTCTTTACCTATCCTTTACTCATATGCCATTTCTTTTTCAAGGACCAGATCAAATAGCTTATTTTCCATTAAGTCTCTCACAATAATAACAACAATGATGCTAGCTAAACATTTTTTTGAACAGGATGCTAACCTCTTTACTTAGATTACATCATTTATTTCTCACAATGCACTATGAAGTATTTATATAGAACTCTTTAATAGTTTTATTGATGGGACTTTCAGAAGTATTTATAATATTTATAACTTGAGATATTGAATTCAGTATGCCCAGAATTATTGGGATCTTTTTGACCATAAAATCTAAAATATAAGGTGGGAAATAGACAGTTTGTGTATCTGACTGTATATTGGAATTACCTGCGGGTACTTTTAAACAATAGAGATACCTGAGTACATTTTAAAAAATTAATTTCCAATTCATTAAAAACACACAAACACACATATAGAACACACCACCCAAGTCTTATAAATATAGAACCAACCACCACCCCAAGTCTTATCTTCTAAAGGTATCATTCAATCTTTTTTGTAGCTATAAACTTTTAAACATAATGTTGGGATAAATTTTGCCATTTCACTGAGGTCTTCCCTGACCACTTCATTTAAAACTATAACCTACCTCCAATCCCTGTTCCCATCATTGCTTAAGTTTCTTCCTTAGAATTTCTCACCTTTTACTTATTAAAAATTATATTTTAATTATTTAAAATTTTTTTTTCCCAGATAAACTTATCTTCTTCCTGACCTCCCCACCCAAACACTAGACTGTCAGCTCCAAAAAGGCAGAATTTTTTGTCTGTTCAGTTCAGTATCTATAGCGCTTAGAAGATCATGGGACACAGAGTGGTGGCTTAATACCTTTTCACTGAGTGATGAATGAATGAATAAAATCGCCAGAGTGCCCTTCAGAAATACTATATTATTCCTACTCCTACAAGAAGAGTAAGGCAGTGTTTGTGTCAGAGAAATATTTTTGATGAGGAAGACTTTGAGACATTGCTTGAATGCTTCCTAGGTTCTCCGGAGGGCATTGGGAGTCAGGAGCCTGGCAACCCTAAAGCAGCATGCCGTACCTGGGGCCATGTGGCTAATGTCAGGTGCCACATACTAGGGCAATGCCATACTGAGGAGACCACCTGTCCTCTAAAAGATTTAATAGGAATATTTTCTTAAAAACATGCCCAGCTATTAGTTTTAGAACTTGAGCACATAACTTGTCCATATTATAAATTCTGGGACTTGTTCACAGCTATGTCCTGTTTCCTCTAGTTCACATCTTTCTACCACCCAGATAGCCTAACTTCTGAACTTTTTAATAGCTGAGTACTGCTTTCAGTGCTATTTAGTCATTTCCCATGGCTCTCTGTGCCTTTAGAGTAGCTTTTAAAGTTACTTGGGCCATTTTGGGTAGAGGACATTGGATGACTATTTTTGTGCAACTAAATAAATGGAAGGCTTCTTAGTATTATTAATGTTCAGAACATGCAACCCACACGCATTCAACTGGAGATTGCTTTGAAGTCATTCTTTAAGTACAGAATTTCCAAATCAGAAAGTATATCTGAAAATAGCAGTTTAGGACTAAATACACAGAAGAGCACAAAGGTATTTTTTATAAAAATGAAGAGGGTAGCAAAGTTTAGTGGAAAAACACCAGCACTAAGACTCAGGAGATCTGGATCCCACCTGCATCTTGACCCATTGTCAGCCCTACGAGTCTCCCATTTGGTTGGGAAAATGGGGCAGCTCATCCTAACTCACAAACTTTGTTGTGTGGAACTATAAATATGTGAATCACAATGAAAACTATAAAATTATATTAAATTTATAAAGCTGCACTAATTTTTTTAAACACTGGAAGATGATGGTTGGTTGGTAGAGAGGTTTTGAAGGACTAGAGCTCATATATATAACATGATTATACATAAACATGTAGTATGTGTGTATCTGGCAAATAATTACATAACTAGTGTTTAGAATATACAGTATTTCTACAAGTCCAGAAGAGAAAGATAGATAAAACCATGAAAATGTACTCAAACTCATTAGTAATCATAGAAATGTAAATTAAAATCACAGTGAGATACTATTTTAGAGAGAAGCTTAATATTAAAGATGTCAGGTGGAGAGAGAACACACTTGAAGTGCAGCTATTTTCAGTAGTTAGAAACTACAGGGGTTTAAACTCTTGGTTTAAAACTACTTGGGTTAAAATTTCAGCTCTGTCACTTGTTGTTTGACTTTGAACAATTTACTTAACTAACTCTAAGTCTCAATTTTCTTGTCTATAAAATAGGGAAGAGTAATGAGAAAATAGTGGAAACCAGTTAGCCCTATTGCCTGGCACTTAACACTCGCTACCCTCGCTACATGTTCATTGTTATATAAATTTTATAACTTGTGAATTTTGTTTACTCACTATGGGCCAGGCACTGCACTGGGCTAAGTGCCTGGTGTGTATATATTAACTCCTTTGATTGTGTTGTGATTATAGCCATTGTACAAATGAGGACACAGACGTAGAATAGAGATGAGGGAGCCAAGGCTCAAACCTCTGTCAGGTGGGCTCTGAAGTCTGCATGTGAAACTCTTGGCCTTATTGCTTCCCACTGTTACCATAGAGAGCATTACATCTTAGATGGATACAGATGATCTTCAAGGTTACTTACATAAATCCTTTATTTCCAGCATATACACGCACACACACACACGCACTCAGAGCAGCCTATTTCCCTTTCTGGTTAGAATTTGTGTCATTTTTCATTATTGCTCTGAAAATAGATTTGTAACAATAGATCCTATAGTGCTTCTATTACCAAATTGTACAGTCAGCCTACAACATTACTTACAAAAATGTTCTTTTGGAGCCACGGTGGGTCTCTGAACATTTCTACAGCATTGTCTGTACAGAGAGTACACCTGAGAAGAATGAGGATAGGAAATAATGTAATTAAGCCTGTTGGGAAACCCTCTCTCTGAGGTGAACTAGAGGTTCGGATGTGGATATTATGTTTCCGAACTCTATTCTCTAAAGCTTCGTTTTGGAATTTTAGAATTAAAAGGTACTTTAACAAATACCCTAGTTTACATTTTCTCCCTTGCCAGAATCACTCTGACAATATTCCTCATAGGTATCACCACTTGCCATAGTTGGGGAAGGAGCAGTTTTCCATTTAACTTCTGGATTCCACTAATGGTTAGTTCATTCTTCTCTCTGTAACTTTCACTTTTTTTTTTTTTTGCACTTTTGTGTTCTGTCTTCTCAAGCAGCATAGAATAAATGTATGTTTTATACATGACAAATCTTTAAATTTGACGATAACTAGCGATCATGTTTACTTTGTGAGTCTCATTTTATGCTCCATTATAACCATAGCGTCTAGAACAGTGTAGGAAATAAAATAGGTTCCCATGAAATTTCATGGTGAGTGACAGAGTTTTCTCTTTTCTACACTAGCAGCTTCAGCATCCTGAGACACGGTTTCTAAATTTCTCATGGGCTTCGTGATCCATCTACGAATGGACTAGTCTCTTGATATCTTTCATAGAGTGACTGAAACAAAATATTCTATTTCTTTAAATGTGAAACTCGAAACATGACTGTTAACTCATCTCAATGTGAGCACCGTGTAGTCAGGGACCACATTTATATGTAAATAGATAAAGGAGTGGCTGAATGAATACATGCTAAAGGGCTGCTCTGGGCAGTTATGGGTGTAACATTTCACCTTGCTGTGCTTGGCCACAACTGGTTGGACATAGGGCAATTATCTGATTTTATTTGGGGCAACCGGATTTCTCTTCTGGGAATTTGGAATTAAGATCTATCTCTAGGGAAAGAGGAATGGACAGGTCCAGCATTGAGGCTAGAAGTAGAGATGTGTCTGCATATCTATGATTACATCCTCATGGAGCAGATCTAATAGTCACAGTACAGTGACAGAAACAGAGGAGACACACAGCCCTACAGAGGAAAGGACATGGACCACCTGGCTGCCTATAAACCTAATGATTTCCCAGTGCCAGGGCTCTAGTTTCCATGAGGGTAAGCTTTATTTTGTGAGCTCTCTGAATCTTTACAATAATCACTGTCCTATCTTGCCGGATGGGCACACAGATATGCACACATATGCCTGTATTGAAGGTTGCCTAGGTTGGTTCTGTTTCTTGCAAACTATCACTGCATGGAACAATTTATCCAACCTAATATAACAGTAGTTCTTGACTCATATTCTGCACACAGATAAGTAAAACATCCAGGACTTTATACATGAGCTGCTGTTAAACCAACTGTATAACAGATTTATTTTGTAGGTTTGCTCATTCACACATTCATTCAACAACAGTATATTAAGCAATTACTATATGTGAATGTACTTATTGTATTTTGACTATTCCTGTTGTCACTTTTTGCTGCTCACAAAATCCATTGCCTCAATAATTTCTCCTTTCTGTTTACTTCTTATCAGCAGTGGAATGAAAAACAAATGGGTTACTAAATACTGAGTTTGTGAGCAATAATGAGTAAAATAAAAGTTCTTAAGCTCTGAGTGTGGGCCAGTGCAGGGATGATGCAGTGCTCAAAGTACATGATGTTTACTATATCTATTTTGGGTACAAAGAGAACATTTTGCCTACTTGCTGTTTTCCACTTAGATTTTGGATTGTTGAAGGTATAATAAATAAATACTAGATAACTGGAGTGTTATGTGTGGTTTTTGTATATGTATATGCACACATTTTATATAAATTTCTATCTAAATATATATACACAGCTAGGGAAAAATTGAGTAAGGTTTCTACCTGAATGCAACAGTGAGGAAGATTTAATCACACTTAGATAAATAGAATTCGTTACATTTACAGACCAGCAGATGTACTCAGGACTTTTTCTTTCCCATTATACATCTTGAATAAAGACAGAGGTTAACTTGGCCATTCATTGGGGCTTTTTAATTCATCTCCTCATCCCATCCTTTACTTTTTAAACACCTATTTATAAGCTGCTTTTCTGCAATCTCAATTTGTGTGGGACCTCTCAGTCCTTATCACTTGTAGTTCAGTTTTAGGGCTAGATGGGAAACTGAGAGGGAACCTTTTTCTTTTCCCAGTAAATGCAAATGCCGTAGTCGTTTATACTTGGTCTATCCTCCATTATTGCATAAGCAATAAAAACAATATGACACTAAGAAAAGGGATTTGCATCCTCTTAGCCATACAACCTTTCTGCAATTCTCTTAATTTCTTTGTATCTAAAAGGAGGTTAATTCACCAACTTATAGGAATTGCTGTGAAGGATAGAAGACTTACTGTCTATAAAATACTTAGCATAGTGCCTGGCACCTAGTAACTGTTCAACAGATAATAGTTTTTATTGTTATTTTTATTACTGTGAGAGTCTTTTGTCCTTGACTCCAAAAAGAAATATAGAAAACAACATATATGGCAGAGGAGTGAAGGAAACCTTTTATAAGAATGTAGTACATTTTCTGGTACTCCCGATCTTAGTTTTAAAACACCTTAGAGATTTGTTAGTGGTAACACCTCATTTAGAGGCCTATCCGGAGGATTTTCTATGAGGATTATTTCAGGCTCCTTTTTCTGTGAGAACAAATTCCCTTATGCTTTTGAAATTTCTGTTTTCTTGCTAGAGCGTTTGTTTTCTCTAAGTACCATGGGTTTTCTCAACTCTCCACTTTTCGGTCCTAGTAGTTTCAGTCTGGGCTGTGGCGAGCATGGTAGTAAGAGGAAAGAGATGTGAGAAATGGTCTTTCTTCACAAGAACACTGTGTTTTAAGACCTTAGATAATTCTGAAATAATTTTCATGTCTTCTTAGACATTTTATGGACAATGACCTAGCCAGTGTATTTTTGATCTTTAGATCTAAAAAAAAGTTCTGACTAGCTACCTCTGTGCCCTCAAAGCCTGTATGTTGGTATCTGCCCTCTTGGATGACTTGTGGAAGTATCTGCCAACCTCCTTCCTTTCTGAGTTTCCTCGGACTTAAACAAAATTAGAAATGACTGTGACCATATACGTGATTCTAGAATTGATCGAGTTTATGCAACACTGGACCCAACTTGCTGGAGAGGCTGAGGAGTCTGGATGATTTTTAATAATAGGATAGAACAATATTTGGAAAGCAGGGGATTGGATTCACTGAATGACCACAAAGTCACGACACCAAGATGAAAAACTTTTGGCTGAGCAATATGCAATTGTTCATATTGTTATATAATGTGCTTCCATTTCCTTACCCCAAATAAGGGAGATTGGCCTGGCCTTGCTACTGCTACTGCTAGTTCAAACATGAAGTGGTTAATGTTTGTTATAACTTAAAATCTCTTTACAGTAAATGGTATAAGCAATTATTTTCCTATATACGCAGAATGTATCAGGGGGTCAGAGAACTCTGAAAATAAGCTCCATTTCCAGCTAAAAGGTTTGTGTCTATTTGTCCTTAGATTGCCAGACTTAGAAAAATCTCAAATACTCATGTTACTCTGAAGAAAGGAGATTTCTTAGTGGATATCTCACTAAGTAACTCACTATTGCTAAATAACCAACTGTTAAGCTAGCCAAATATCATCCTTTACCTGTGTTTTAGCTTAAGATTTCAAAAGGAGGTGTGGTTAGATTTATCAATGTGATTCACTCTGTGCCATTTTCTCTGCTAGGAGAGAGCCGCTTTCTCCTATGATTGACTGCCTAGGGGAACTTCAGAATATCTATGGTGTAAGGAGTAAACATACTTTTTAGCAAATAGCCAGATATTACAGTAGGGAGTATGCAGATCATCTTGCTTATTTCACCATCCATCGGGGCTCTTTGGAAACATTGTGAGCTGGGAACACTGAGTTTCATTTTACCAGTATCTTTGCCTTTTAGTATCTGTTAGGAACAGCTGAAGTAAAATGAGATTGCTTCTGAATTGTGAAATGAGCTATAGGGCAGCATTTCTATTTAATTAGTTTTTTTTTTTAATTTTCTGCTGAGAAAAACAGAGTGGAACCTGAGCTCTTCATTCATTAAACATCCAGGTTGCTTAGGATCCTTTTGCTAAGAACATCTTAAGACCATTCCAAATAGTATAGCTAGATAATTTGTAAATTCAATTTTGTGTCAATTATAATTTACTTATTGTGCTCCTTTCTGTACTGTGGGTATTTACCGAGCTCAATCATAATTTATACCACTAATGAGAAAGATTACAGTAAAAAAATTTTTCTATGCACAGGTGGGAGGGGAACATTCATTGTTTTCCAAAGTACCTGGGCTCCAAGGTTCAAAATCATGTATTTTTCTTCCACTTCCAATATAAATGATATTGATTTTATCTTAATTTTTTTTTCTATTCGTTCCCCATTTTTCCATTATCATTGTCATTATCTTAACCCAGGCAGATATTAGGGTTATCTTACATTATTCTCTTAATCTTTCTACACGTTAGATAAACTCGGCTGCTTGTGTGTTACCATGCTCCCTGGCCTTTCCCAGCTTCGGGGATTATGTTGTTCTTTTCATGTGGAATGCCCCCGTCATGTCATATGAAAAAGTCCATCTGTCTTTGAAAGTTCACTTTAACGGTCACTTTCTCCAAGAAGTGTTCCCTGATCTTCCTCTTTCCACTTTGGCAAATCCTTGGCATTTGTTTTCCAGCATTAGCCCTTGCTGTATAGCTATCAAGATTCTGTCTTTACAGCTTCTGAATTACTTGCATAACAACCTAGAAAAGGAACTAGAGATGCCCAAAGCAGTTTTGGTAATTGCTCCAGTATTTTTTCTGTTTCTGGTACGCTCTTTTACTCTGCCGGTTCTTGGATTCTGCCAGTCCTTGGCCCATCTCTGCCCTCTTTTTCTCCGTGCCTCCACACCAATTCTGTTTTTTCTTCTCTATTTTTAGTTCTTTTACCATTTGATGATTGATTCTTCAACATGGATTTTGAACTAACTTGTGTCATTTTTTTCTAAAGTGGATAGTCTTAGATAAGAGCTTGCTTTTGCTCCATTCTCTTCAGTATCCAGTCTTGCCCGGGGCTAAAACAATGCTAGCCCCCGCCCCCTCTATTCTCCTAAGAAGGGGTGTGGAGGGGTAGTTTGGTGGTGGTGACCAACTAATTATCTTTATTTACATTTTTTCTTTTTAAAGTTAAAAAAATTTAATTGTGGGAAAATACACATAACATAATATTTACCATCTTAACCATTGCAAGTATACAGTTCAGGAGTGTTAAGTATGTGTACATTGTTGTGCAACCGGTCTTCAGAATCTTTTTTGGTTTGCAATCTTTTCTTACATTTTTTAACAGCCACTTTTTGGCTTGCTTTACCTTGCCTTTTAGACTGAAAGTTTCTTGAGGACAGGGCTGTGTTACTGAATTTTGTATCCCTTATTGAACTGATATAATTAGCCATTGCTTCATGAAGTGGGCCCTAGTTTTCCCTATTTCTCATCTAATGTGCCCTCCACAGGCCCCCTACTCTGCTAACAGACCTGGATTCTGCTATCCATGAAACAGCGTGCATTTTCAAAACATTTCCATTTATGTAAGCAAGGGAGATGGACATCAACAGAGTTAGTAGTTGTTCTATGGGGTTGATTGCATCTGCTTTGGAGGGTTGGGTTTCTGGCCTGTTGCATTGTGCTATTGTTTTTGTTCTGGGAGGTGGGACAGTGTTGTTTTATTTATTTTAAGAAGACAGAAAGCCAGAAAAACAATCGAAAGGAAGTTTCTGGGCTGGCATGTTCTTATTCTAACTAGGACGATAACAAATAAATTGCAACTTCCTTTTGTTTGAAGTGGTTCATGTGAACTGGAGTTTAACATTTTAACATTTTATACTCATGAAATTGCCGAGTACCAAATTCTTTCAGGATTCCTGTTTTAATATGGGCCTATAAATTTATACTGTATTAATAATGTATTTCTTTACATAACAGCCTCACAGAATTGTACTATACATGTCTCCTATGTTCTCCAGAATTGGAGGAAAACATTATCCTCCCCCCATGTTTCTGAACGTTCTCAGAAGGCTTTCAAAGGTTGCGTAAGTACATGCTATGATGTTTGCACAACGATGAAGGCACCTAATGATGCATTTCTCAGAACGTATCCTGGTCGGTAAGTGGTGCGTGACTGTACCTATATCATTTTCCTTTTCTCCTAGAGAACTTATTTCAACATTTCTTGCTTCTCCAGTTTTGCTGAGATGAATTCATTCAGTTTTGTTTGCTTGAAAAGTCTTTATTTCTCCTTAATTTTAAAGATTAATTCCTCATATAGAATTTTAGGTTCTTGGGGTTTTTTTTTCTTTTCTTTCAACAATAGAATACTTCATCCTACTCTTTTTTTTGCTTGCATTGTTTCTGGTTAGAAGTTCTTTGCAATTATTATCCTTGTCCCTCTATAGGTAAGTTGTTTCTTTCCCCTCTTTGGCTTTAAAGATTTTATATGACATGCCTAAATTAAAAAAAAAAAATTGTTGTTCTCCGAACTTCCTGGATTTGTGGTTTAATTATCTTTTATTAATTTTGGAAAAATTTCATCCTTTATTACTTCAAATATTTCTTCTGCTTCATTTTCTATCCTTTCTCTCTCTACCATTACAGTTACATAGACATTGCCTTTTAGAAGTTGCCCCACAGATCTCAGATGCTCTGTTTTGGTTTTTTATTCTTGCAATTTCAGATTAGGGTGTTTCTCTTGACCTGTCTGCCAGCCTTGATTAGGGGCATCTCATAAGGGTTATCATAGCTTCAGAGTTGCTTGTGAAATTGTGATCGACATCTATGGCAGCTGTATTGCCTTTCTTCTTTCCCAACTGTCCAATCCTCTCTTCCTCACTCCCTTGTAGTTGGTATTCTATGGATCAATCTTTAATAAACCACCTGCATGCAAAGCTCCATCTCAGAGTCTGCTTCTTAGGAAACCCAACATTTGACACACAACAGGAAGCCCAAGAACATATAAAGATACTTAAGCTTATCTTAATCTTCTCTCTAATATATGAGCTTAAATCTTAAATGGGAAGAAGGGTGGGTTGAAGGAAAGAAAATAAAGATGGTATAGGAAAGTGATTCAAGGATTGGAACCTTATAGTAAGACTGAGACAGAAGTCAAAGACATTAATCCACATTGAGTGTACTAGTAAACTGAGCTCATCAAAGACATTAAATATAATGGGGATCATACAGGGAATTTCTGAGGGGTGTGAGAGAGTAATAATGAGGTGGTGTATGGACCAGATTGTTGAAGAAAGAAATTACTGAGTTAACTTTACACCAAAACTGAACAACGGCTAATCAGCTTGCAATCTTCGTGGGTTTTTAGTTCTGCCCATGTTTTGGTCTGCTGTGGTTATTTGTTTGTTTGTTTATGCAGTATGAAGGATTCTTGAAAGTCTAACAAGAACTCTTCTGTCCTACTAAAGAGTTGGGGGTGGGAAGGGTAATTCATCTGGCAGAGAAGTGAGTATTGGGCTTTTCAGATTTTTTGTTTTGTTTTGTTTGTAGAAGTTAGGATGATTTAATCCTTGTCAATATACTGTCTTGGAGCGAAGTAAAATGTTGTCTTTTCAAAGTGCTAATTATGCTGTCTATCCTAAAGCAGTGCTTTCCTTCAGCGCTTAACTCTTCAGATGATAGATTCTCTTCCCTTAGGTCTCACTGTCTTTGTAATCACTTTCTACCAATTCTAGAGTCTTTGTCTGACAAATCAATGTTGCGGTAGTAAATGAGATTTATCACAAAAGTGTGATATTTGGAGGACAGAGACCATATCTATTTTGTTCATTCCTGAATGTCCAGCTCTGTGCCAGAATATTGGCTAATAGTAAGTGCTCAATAAATTCATTGTATGACACAGTGAATTTGGGGCAAGTCACTTTATGTCTAAGATCTTCTGTCTCTACATTTATTTAAGTAGGAAACAAAGTCTTACTTTACTTTCTTTATTAAGTCAGTCACATGTAAAATTAATTCTGTTATAAAAAAAAACAACAACGAATCAAACCATTTAGATTTGGAAGGAAACATCTAGCCCACTCTCACATGCAGTACAGAAATCTTTTCTGTTGTATTCCTGACAAATAGTTTTTCAGCTTCTGCTCAAATAGTGACTGGCAACTCAGTATGTCCTAGAGAGCCTGTTGTCAGACAGCTTGAGAGCAGTGATACGAGATGTAGTCTTAATCAATAGCATCAACACAATTTGGGATCTTGTTAGACATGAAGAATCCCAGGTCCCACACAGAACTTGGGTGAGAATCTACATTTAACAAGATCCTCCAGTGCTCCATATGCACATTAAAATTTGAGAAGTATTCGTCTAGAGGTTTTTAAAATTATTATTATTGATTCAAAGGCTTAGTTTTTATATTATCCACTCATTAGTCTTAATTTAGTTTCTTGCAACTTTAAATAAGTCTGGTCTATTCTTTGTTCCACATGAGGACTTTTCAAATATTCTAAGGCAGAATCCTTGTTCATTGTCTTAGACTCTTCCTGGGTTGTTACAGGCTGGAGCCCTTCCTGTCCTGAGCTTTCTTATAGTAACTTTGTCCTGTAGGATTATTTTGACAAGAATATCAGAGTCTGCAACTGAAGGATTTATGAAAGGAAAGGCTACCTCATCCCTTTGCCCTCATGAATGGTGGAATGGGAATAAAAGAAAGAATATTTGAAATGGTTGTTTATACACTCAAGCTTTAGGGAATATAAACAGGATGAAATCACTTATCTCACCCTTACTGATTGTTACCTACAGATTGTGGCATTTTCCTACATTTGCTATTTTCTCAGGGACAGTTCTTTAAATTCAGTCTTCTCTTTTCTAAACTGAAAACACTCTGGTCATTCATCTGCCTCTTACATGGCAGGACTAAAATGTAAACTTTTTTAGAGAAGTCTTACTCACGGTTGTTTTTCGTTTTTGTTTTTAATTTCAAGTTAGATCAGTGCTTAGCACATAATATGCTCTTAATAAATATTTTTTAATATATAAATGAATTAATGAGTGGGGAAACATATTTACAAGACCTTGGTTGCTGTCTTTTGAAAACACATTAGTGTGTTATTGTCCTGACAAAATGTGGCACCATGAACCGGACAGAATACTTCATATGCTGTATGATTATTTTAAAGTAGTGGTATTATTAGTTCCTCTAATTGAGACTTTATGCTTCAATGAGCTCAGCCTAATTAG
This sequence comes from Eonycteris spelaea, assembly GCA_003508835.1. Classification (NCBI taxonomy): domain Eukaryota; kingdom Metazoa; phylum Chordata; class Mammalia; order Chiroptera; family Pteropodidae; genus Eonycteris; species Eonycteris spelaea. The sequence goes on from PUFA01000016.1 coordinate 12,906,458, forward strand.
GACAGAAGAGAATATGACCCCCGTCATTATTGTCATCTGTTTAGAAAGTCATGTGTTTAGAAAGCCAAAATAAACCTCTACAAAGTTGATTCAGCTTATCAACAAGGTGGAATTTGTTTTAAACTGCTGAGGATTTTTCCTCCTCACCTCCTTTGCATCATTCTTAGCTTCTTGATTCCTCTAACTATATCCGAAGCCATTTCCCTCACCTGAAATTACTTTTTTCTATAAAGTATCACTTTGAAAAAGACTGTGGGGAGAGTAAGTAAATGCAGAGTAGATAAACATAATGATCCAAGAAAGATGATGATGAAAGATGACATTTTATGGTGTTAGGTATAATAATGGATAGAAACAGAGAAATGAGAAAAACAGACTGGCTCCTTTGCCATGGCAACAGTAAGTGCATTTACTATATAAACAGAAGGAGTAAAAGCAATTTTTTGGTCTCTGTGTTTTTCTTTCCTAATCCCCTAGTTCTCCTGTTTTTTAGTTTAGTCCAGATTCTCAAAAGACGGCAGCTAGTTACCTTGCAATGATATTGATCATTTCCTTACATGCCCAAGATTGCAGGTATACACTTTACTTCATCATATTTCAATACCGAAAATAAATAAATCAAGGATTTCTTTTAAGGTTCATTAGCGACTAGCTTGTATCCTTTTTCATCAAACACAGACGAGTACCCTCTAAAAGTTCGTATCTTTATTTTGATACAATAAATGTACAAGCAGGAATCAAGACACCATTCTCTCTACAATTCAGCATCATTAGAAAATTGTCTGATTCATTCATGTATGTCTCAAGAGTAAATGGTCATCTATGAGTGTCTGGCAGAGAAACACTAAGTGATTCTAGTTTAAAAGGAAAGACATGGACATGAAATAGCAGCGCTACTATATTTTTCAAAAGGGTACTTTCCTTTTCTATGTCGAAATGCACCTGATGTCCTTGGGTACCAGTGGGAAACAGAAAGCTATTCAATGCCAATGAGAGTGAAACGTATTTTAGGAGACAGGAAAGATGGGGGAAAATATATGAAAAACCAACAGCAAGCTAAGAATATAGTGGGTTTCCCAAAGAGAATTGCTGTGTTTTCACAATATTCTTCTTGTTTTAGAGGGAGTGGTGCAAAATTAAAAAGTGGTAGAGTCTCATTTAATAGATTTTCCAAATAATTTGAAATTGCAATATTAGCTGTAGGATGGGTTGGGGTGAGTTGATGAGGCAAGAGATTAAAAATATGCCAAATTTCTGAGTACAAATATCAGCCCCACTATTTATTAACTATGTGTCTTAGGGCAAGATACCTAATGTCTCTGAGTCTCAGTATCTGCAAGTACAATCAAATTCTACCACAGAGAAGTGCAATAGGTTTAGTGCAATAACCATTGCACAGGTTTAGTGCAATAACATATAGAATACATCCAGTAAGGGACCTGGCATATGTAGGGCTTCGAAAATAGGAAATATATTTTCATACTATTTGTCACTGAAGTTCAGATCTTCAGAATCTCTCCTGTGGGCATTCTAATAGCTTCTAGTTTTCCTTGTCTACGGTCTCTCAATGTATGTTCATTTTGCTCATCCACCAATATTTATACAACAGCTTTTATGTAACCTCCCTAATTTAATATTGTTCCATGTCCCATTTTCTAGAGAAGAATTCAAACTTCTTATCATAACATTTAAGGATATCCATGATCTGACCTAAAATAACCTTTCCTTTATAAAGATTTCGTTTTCTGTTCTCATTTTCTCAACATATCCAGATATTTTTTCCTCTCCATAATTTCATTCAGTGCCCCCCACCCCAACTGCAACACTTCCCATTTCTGCTTACTGAAATCCTACTTATGCTTTAATGCCATGGTCTCCATGAAATCTTCTTTAATCTTTTAGACAGAAGTGATCTCTCTAATTCTGAAACTGCCTAACAATCCTTAAAATATTAATAATAAATGACTATCCATTTGTATAATGCTAAATTCAAGGATAATTTACAATTTGATATTATCTAACTGGTATAGAGTAGTTGACAATACAAACACTTTGCATCCATTTTGTCCCCCTGATTTATGAAAAACTAGACTTCTTACTACCTATCTGGCTTCCCCTTCTAAGTCTTCTCAGTGGGTATATTAGTTTCCTAGAGTTGCCTTAAAAATGTATGACAAACTGGATGGCTTAAAACAACTTAAATTCATTGGCTCAAAAACCTGCATGTTAAAGTTTGTAGCCATGTTACTCATAATCACCAAAATCTGGAGGCAACTAAGATCTCTTTCAGTAGATGAATAGTAACCAAACATTGTATACATACGATGGAATATTTTTTAGCCTTAAAAACAATCTATCGAGTCACAAAAGATATGGCTGAATCATAAATGCATGTGTCTACCTGAAAGAAAGCAGCCTGAAAAGTCTACCTACTGTATGACTTTATTTATAGGACATTCTGGAAAGGAAAAACTAGAGACAATAAATAGATCAGTCATTTTTGGAGTTGGAGTCGGGGGTGGAGGAGTTTGAATAGGTGAAACACAGAGGATAATGGTGGTGAAGCCGTTCTGTTTGGTACTGTAATCGTAGGTGCCTGACAGTATGCATTCGTCAAAACCCATTGAACTCTACAATGAAAAGAGTCCGTCTTAATGTGTGCAAATGGGAAAAAAAATTATTTAGGAGGTCAAAAGATTCCAAGTTGGAATCTACAATGTGACAGAACAAGCTAACTATGTTACAATGTATGGGAAAAAAAATTCACTGCAGGGATTAGGGGAAAAGTTGGCTGACTAAAATAACTGGCAGTGAGGGGAGATTGTAAAACTAAAGGAAATAGAATTGTACATAAACACTGTATTCTGGTTAATAAATTCTTCCATGGGGGAATGGATTGACAATTCTGTAACCACAATACATGTTACACTATTGGCTATTGAGCCACTGACAAATATATCAAGCATATAATTAAACAATTAAGTAAATGAATGTCATATAGTGGGAACCAGGTTTCTCACTGTTGAAGTGAGAGCTTATAGGTAAGTAAGAGGAAGAGGCAGGCATGATCCCTGTGGTTATGGATTAGAGTTAGTGACTTCAGTATGAACTCATGCTTACAGCAGATGTTTACGTATAGGAATATTTGTTGCTATATGTATATCTAGGCATTAGTTATATGCACACATATATATTTGCACATATAGATATGCAAATATATATATATATATATTTGATCTGTGTACAGAAAGGGCTTAGAAGTAAGAATACATCTAGCACCCACATATTTGTTTCTAATAGTATTCTCCAGTAAAAGGAACCAGGAATCTTTGAAGAAATGACTAGTTTAACAAAAAACTTACGAGATGAACCTGGAGCATCTCATAGTGCTAGAAAGTATGAAAGTGTTATAAAAAAATGCAATGATGGGGCATGTCAAAGGAGATATAGCCAATAGAAGAAGGTCCCAATGGCCAATGATGGAACAATCTGAGCAACAAAATAAAGTTGCATTGGATTATAACCCAGAATATAAAATAAATATCTGTGAATCCATAACTATATAAATAAATGATTGAGTAAGTAAATAATTATGGGAGAATAGATAAATCTCCCATACAGAAGAATTCCAAATAATTTGTGTAGACCCTCATTCTCAAGGAAGTGGAGCATAACTCCCCACTCTTTATTGTGGACTGCACGTAGTGACTTCCTTCCAAAGAGTATAGCTTGGAAAGGGGAAAAAACTTCACAGGGCAGAAAACTGATAAATGCTATCTCAGCCAGGAGATTGTGCTCAACATTATAGTGACATCATGTTGATAGCATGTAAATAGTATAATATGATGCTATTAGAATAGCACTTTAACTCTGTGCTCTTCCTCTCCACATAACATATAACCATGGACCGATCATGAGAAAAACATTTGATAGACCCAGTTGAGAGATGTACCTGACCAGTACTCCTACAGTCAAGGCCATCAAAAATGAGAAGATTCTGAGAAAGTATCATAGCCAAGTGGAGCCTCAGGAGACATGTTGACTAAATGTAAGGTGGTATTCTGTATGGGATGCTGAAACAGGAAAAGGATATAAGGTAAAAACCAATGAAATATGAATAAAGTATGGACTTCAGTTAAAAATTATGTGTTGATATTGGTTCACTGAGTGTGACCAATGCACCATACTAATGTAAGATGTTAATGGCAGGGGAGACTGGGTATGTGCTATGTGGTAATGCTACTATCTTTACAACTTTTTAAAAATTTTAAAACTACTAAAATAAAAACTTTATTAAAAAATGTCTATGCCAAGTTTCACCCCATATTCATTAAATCGAATGTTTAGAGTGAGAGATAGGCATCATTTTTAAAAAGATCTCATATGATATAAATGTACAGCAAAATTTGAGAACCTCTAGGGTAGGAGAAGTCTCTGAAGCATGAAGGTTGTTCTTTACTTCACTCAAAATGTTCCAAACCAAAAAAAAAAATTGTTGAGTGTTGCTTCTATTTTATACCTGTGAGAAGCCGAAATTTTAATAATTAATGTGATAAAAATAAAGTACTGGACAAGTTACCCATTTGAGCACCACTTGATGTTACACTATTGGCTACTGAGCCACTGACAAATATATTGAGCATATAATTATGAGCAATATTGTACCTTAAAATAAAATGAAATTTCTCTTGTAATTTTCCTACAATTGAAATGAATAATAATAAAAAAAAAGACATTCACATGTGTACCCTTTCCTTTGGTCCCAGTCGCCCTCACCAGAGAGGATCAATGTGCCCCAGTAGACCCCCACCCTGGATCCGTTCTTCACCCTTGTTTGACCCGTGCTGTGCTCCAGGAGGCTGACTCCAGGGACTGCAGCACTCTGCCCCGCTTACTCTCTGATTTCCAGTTAGGGTCAAGCAGGATGGGAGAGGCAGATATGGTGTGTTCAGCCCTGCTGTTCCCTTTCCTCATCGTGGGTCTGGCAGTGGCTGCATTTGTCCCAACTCCAACTCCTGTCGACTGCAGCTTGTACTTGGCTCTGGGAACACTATTCCGAGCTTTCCTCACCTCTTCTGGCCCAGGAGAAGTAATGGCTTCCTGCTGTGGCTAGTCTCTGGTAACACACCTTCCCCTGATGGATTACTAAAAGTTTTGCCCGTACCTGTCTCCATAAATACTTTCTTCACTGAAATATTTTTAATTTAACCCCTGAGGGTGCCGTCTGCTCCCTGTCAGAATTCCAACTGTTACAATCAGTGTATAGTTAGTTATCTACTCTGTTCTCGAGAATCATGACCCTCTCCTCCTTTTTTTTTTTTTTTATAACCTGAGATAATGTCCTGCCTACTTCTTGGCTTTAAAAATGTCCTCTATTTTGTGAAATGATGCTGAAAGTTGAGAACATTATTTTTCTTAAATTTTTACTTGGCAAAAGGAAAAGTTGGCAAATCTATGCTGGTTCACCACACATTTTGAAAATTTCAGTTTTGAAATCCAGAGCCTGGGAACCATTGATCTAAATGAAGAGTTGGCTTTGAAGCATTAAGGGAATTCAGCTGTATTTCGTTTTACCACAAGAATCTTACAAATTTTGTGAAAGTTGCCAATGTAAAAGTTGTCATGGCAGGCTCTCAAGTTACTAGGGTTTAGTCACTCGCTTAACTTATTGTCCTACTCCTGGTAAAGAGAGAAGTAGTATCAGGGGAAAATGGAAGAAACTATAAAAATTGCAGTGGTTGTTTTTTGCACCTTTCGGTATTACATTTCACTGGAGATCGGAGGCAGAAAGGATAGAGGAAGAGGACAAGAGCGCATCTGAAGTTTAAGCAGCTGAAAGGACTCATCTATGCAGTGTGGATGTTTGGTGATAGTGACTTAGAATTTCCATGTTCACAGATCCACAAATTTTCATATTTGTACTATTCCAAGTATTTTTATTATAAATAATTACAGAAGCTAATTTAAGCCAATTCATCAGTAAGCAACACACAGTAAGCATGCTTATCATGTTTCAATCTCCTTGACTTTAAAATTCTTCTTCATTGGAAATAAAATATCTTTCTTTGTTGTGTCCCATCACATTTAATTGTGCCTGCGAAGGCATTAACACATGATTGTTTTTTGGTTTTCATCTATTTAGAACTTTTTTGTTTTTATTCTAATGACTTTCCCTGCTATGTATTTAGCTTAAGGAAATACACAAAACAATCTTTTAAAATCTATTCTTTCCTTTATACACTTTTGAAAGGGAAATTTAGAAGGGCCAAATAGCTTATTTCCTGAGCAGAAAAGGAATTTTTTTTACACAGTTGTTATCCAGAAACAAGCTATTGTCCACATAACATGGAAGAAGAATTGGCGAACTTGAGAATTTTCTTTCTCTTTAAATTTCTATTATTGAAACAAATTAATAAGAAACTTTAAACACCAATTATTTACTCCTTTATCTGGTGGTGGAAGCCGATCGATGGAAAACCTGAAAATGGTCAGTAGTCATGTATTCTACCATGTGAAAAGAGTTAGTAAGATGGAATAAAACCCACTTTTGTCAAGAAGCAGAGATAAGAGATGGAGAAGGTTATTCGTGCTTTTTGGGTTCTTGAAGGCCAGCTACATGTCTGTTCTTCCTGTTATTTGGCTATTTAAATCTTCCTGATTCCATGAAATAAAGATTTTCCTTTTTGGCTAAGCTATTAGATTGGGCTATATATATGTGGCTTGAAATAGTTTAAGTAAACAGAGGAAATTAAGGAAAGATCCTGAGGTAGTTTACGGAATTAAAGGAAGAGTTGTTGATCAACTGAGCTTCAGGAAGGCAGAGCAGGCATTCTAGGATGGACTCAGAGTCTGGGACCAGGACTCTGTGTAGGAATATTTTGGCATATTACCTGCTATGTTTTCCCCCAGTACTTTCATTTATTTATCCTATAACCTACTTCCGTTCATAAGCATTTTTTTTTTGTCTATTGCCATAAAAGGAGATTTTATAGGAGACTGTGTTTTGAGTCTCAAAAACGGACTAGAAGTGAATTCAGGCTCTAAAGACTAGCAGAGCCATCTTAAGTTACGGGGAAAAGAATAAAGCTCAGAGGGAAGCAAAGAGAGCTAAGTTGGTGTACCACTGAAAATAGGCCCTGCACTCAGCAGATGACTGCATCACTGAGCAACAGTGGGCATTTGTGTTTATTGGTGTTTTAAATTGAATGTGTTTCATGATATCAAGTACAGTAGTCCCCCTTCTCTGCTATTTTACTTTCTGCCACTTTGGTTACCTATGGTCAACTGTAGTCCAAAAATATTAAATGGAAAATTCCAAAAATAAGCAATTCATAACTTCTCAAGTGCCCACGGTTCTGAGTAGCATGATGAAATCTTGTGCCATCCCGCTCTGTTCTGTCTGGACATGAGTCATCCCTTTATCCAGTGTGTCCACGCTGTATCTGCTACCCAACCATTAGGCACTTAGTAGAGATCATGGTTATCGGATGGTCTGTCGTGATATCACAGTGCTTGTGTTCAAGTAACCTGTATAGTAGCCTAAAGCTATATGTCACAATGCCAACGTCATTCATTTCACTTCATCTCATCTCATATACTCCATTGTATTATCTCACATCATCACAAGAAGAGTGAATATAGGAAAATAAGATGTTTTGAGAGAGAGAGAGAGAGAGAGAGAGAGAGAGAGAGAGAGAGAGAGAGACACATTCACATATAACTTTTTTTCCAGCATATTGTTAAAATTGTTTCAGTTTATTATCAGTTGTTGCTAATCTCTTACTTGCCTAATTTATAAATTAAACTTTATCATAGGTATGAATGTGTAGGAAAAAGCATATTATAATAGGGTTTGGTTCAGTACTATCCATGGTTTTAGGCATCCACTGTGGATCTTAGAATGTATCCCCATAGATTAGGAGGGACTACTGTATAACCAATCTATAATTGAAACAAAAATTTTGAAGTAACCTATGAAGTTTATATTTGAGGACTGAACCCTATGGAGGAGCAACAACAGAGTCTGAGAGGAATCCAAGAGCTGAGAGAACCACAGAGTAAAAAGAACCATTGCCCCTTATCCTAGATAAAGCTAGAAGTGAAGAAAAGACCCCAGTATTCTCAGTAATTTTGGTTAGCATGAGACAGTTCATTTAAATGGCTGTGTGATAAAGGTAATCAAATCTGAAGCAGCTATGGAGTTCCAAATTGACTCAGTAAAATGTAGAAGCGGTAGAATAATTCCTGAGAGTATCACAGATATGGTTCTGGGCCCTGGAAAGCCTCGCCATGCTGCCGATAGCCCAGAGTGGTGTTTGGAGAATATCACTGGTGCATTTCAAAAAAGAATCAGCAAGCAAGGGGAATCATTGATCCTGAAGTGACCTTTGGCATGGACCCATGTAGATCAACACCTGAAAAACAGACAGGATGAGGAGTCAGATGACAAATTCAACAGGTGACCAAGGGTCAGAAACTTTGCTTATCCTGGACCCTGCTTACATTTTCATCCCATTGCTCCTGCTTAGAAGTTAGAAGTGAACTTAAGGAAGAAACATGGACCTGAATTCATTGAGGTTTAATTTCTATCAATTGGTATAACAGGATTTCATTAAAGAAATTAAGTTTAGCTGCATAAAAAAATTGTCATGCTTTTTGAACACCTGCTTATATGGTTTGAAATTCAAATTCTGTTTTTTACTTCAGACTGTGTTCTTTCATATGGCGGAAAGCTGACAGCTGGTGGCTGTAGCTCACGACCACATATATTCACCACTGAGGAGAAATAGTTCTTCACTCCTTTGCCTTCTGCCCCTTGGTCCCCACCCCCATCCCATTTCCTGTTTGAAAAATCTCCAAGAACAATCTTGATTGGCTTTCTTTTATTCATGTTCTCTCCATTGACCATTTACAGAGCCAGAAGTGTGAGATGCTATGATAGATCCAGCTTAGACCACATGCTATATGACCTCTGAAGCCAGGATACTATAAGTGGCAGCCCACACTAGATTCATGTGCTTGCTTAGAGTCGGAGGAGGAGCAATTTCTCTGCCAAAAGGAAATACTTGGACCAGAAGAAGACAAGGGGAGCTGGCTGAGAAAATAGTGGTATCCTTCAATATGTTTGAATTGTGTATCTATCTAGTAGGACCACTACTAATAAAGGTTTCCTTAATGTCACATTGATATGATCTAGGCAAGTACCTCAAATAATTAACAAGATATTGTTAGCCATTAGTTTAGAACTAGAAACTAGGCTCCAGAAAAAATCAACCCCCCAAAACATTTAGCCTTTCATTGTTAATTTGTAAACTTTGTAGTACATTAACTATGAGACTTTGCCAGTGAATAGGCCTGATGCTTTTTGCTCTAAAATCCCATTATACTCCTGCAGAGAATAAAGTGCTTTGTGCTATGTGAAAATTGGTTTAGAGTATGTATGTCATATTCACCAGGATTCAGAAATATTGGCTAATTTCCTTTAAGATATATAGGGACTTAAATCTGAAATGCATTTCTATGAAAACTTCATTTAGCTGCATAATTCTGAAACAATTCCAGCCAACTGTTTATTTAAAGCAGACTTTTCTGTAAACAAACAATTTAATTGATTTGCCTTTCAACTCTAAACAGCTTTATGGTCACAGTTCAAATAGCTGCTGTGAGTTTCATTGCTGTTAAATAGCTTTTTAGACAGTCAGAATAATACATGTCTCCCACTTTCATGCCAGCAGTGTTCTAAGGGGCAAGAAAAGATGTTCCAACAGATCAAGAGCCTGAATGAGTTGCAAGTTGGAGCAGGTCACTAGTGAGCAGCAGCCTCCAATAGTAACTGAGCTGCCCCAGAACTTATGGGGTATCAGAATGGCTTTAGTTCCCAGGAATATTTTCCAAAGAACTCATGATCTTACCTTGATCTTTTAAAATAACTCTTTTATTTCTGACTATAAAAGTAACATATGATCATTGTAGATAACTTGGAAAGGTACAAATGAATGACTAAACAAACTCATCTACTATCCCCCAATCCAAAGATAGCCACTGTTAACATTTTAGTGTATTTCTTATGTTTTTTTTCCTCTGTGTGTGTGTGTATGTATGTATGTATGTATGTATGTGTATATATATATATATTTAAATCAATTGAGATTGCATTACATATGGAATTCCTATAATATATATTCTATGGAAATTTCGAATAAAAATTTCTTTTTTTTTACATGGACAAGTTTTATTTCCTTTTTCTACTTTGTACACTTAAAAATTACCATTAAACACTTTAATTGAAATAGAGATAGACCAATGACTTAAGTTATAAATTTATGGGGTTATAAAACTCTAGCCATTTAATGGCTCAACTAGTGACAGACATAGAAAACTTGCATTTGGGAGGGGATTATTCAGGAGTAGACTGAAGTCCTTGGTTTCTTACAATGGCCCCCTGGGCTTTCGATTGTGCAAAATCCCTGTCAGGAGAAATAGCTAGGATGAAGTGATTGACATGTGCCAATCTGGATGGCAGCTAGCCTGTGAAAAGGGAGCAGAGATGGAGACTAGCACCAGGCTGGTGGCTGCAATCAAATGCAGGACCCAGGAGGAACAGCAGCCTGGGGAAGTCAAAAGTTTAGCATGCTCAGAATCCCGTTTTTTCTAAACAGTTCTCAGGACGCTTTTCTCAAACAATGAAAAATCTCTCTTTGACATGTGAATTTTAAACAGTACTATAGGAAAATAATTATTGTAATTATTTATAACAAAGCATTTTTGTTTTTGTTCTTTTTAATTATACAAATGGAAAACTACAAGATTTGCCTTTTATACTTTAGTCCAATTTATATTAACTGAGCAATGTCTACATCCAAAATACTATGAGAAACACTTTAGGGGATTAAAAAAAAGTTGATAAAACACAACTTTTACTCTCAGAGCATTTATATAGATATATGCACAACTAACCATTAGATAAATCAGAAAGCATATTATGATAAAATGGTTACAAAATAAATTTCCAAGTGATCATAACCCATAAATAGCATAGCTCTAATTTGGCAGATTACAAAGAAGGGTCAATTTAGTTGTATCTTGGCATATTGGCTTGGATCCTCACCATCAGATGAGGTGATGGGCGATATTTGAGGGAGAGATGTTGTGGAATGGAGGAAGACCATTCGGGATCAAATTGAATGCTGAACAATGCTGAACAAAAGCAAGAAATGAAAAAGCAAAAGCAAAAGTGTGTTTAGGTAACTGCAAGTTGCCCTTTGCAGTGGAAGAAAGCACTGGTAAAGTAACTCTCAGACAATACACTGAGAATGAATTTGAGTACCAGCCCAATTTAAACTTTATTCTTTAGGCAGTGGAGAAACATAGATATTTTTGAGTATTAGTATAAAATGATCAAGGCCGTACCTTAAGAATATTACACAGGAACTAAAATTCCTATAAGGAATATATGCCCATTTGTGCATAGGTAAGTATTCATTTAACTGTTTTCTAAACATCCCTTTTTAAGATAAATGGTAGATATGTTTTTTTTTCTTTCTGTACCCCAAGAATGCCTTTTAAGAACTTCTTAGACGAGCATAAGAATTTCCTAAAATATTTTAACGTCTAAACTTCCTTGTTGTTAGTATTTTTTAAAAATCATTTATAACTTGACAGTGAAATGTTCATTTGTCATACATATACTTGTTCCCTTTGTGTTTCTTTTATAAAATACTTCACTCAAAAAGGATGTATGGAGCAATTATATGAACAAAAATATTATAAGTATTATAGGAACTATGTCTCCTGGTTAAATTGGATCAAATTTTGGGTCTGGAGGTAGTATTTTACTAAGAAGAATTTTGAATGTCATTCATTTAAGGAAAAAATTGCTAGCATTTAAGATAACCAAACATCCTAGTTGATAGTAGTTATCCTTTTTCTTAAATACCTGGAAACTCAGATTTTCTTTACTTGTTCTTTAATTTCCTCTCTAAAACATGCAAGTGTTTTTCTTTCTTTGCTTTTTAACTACTTTGAATTGCTAAATTGAAAAATGAAATGTATTTTAAGGGTATTGTTTGTTTTTAATGTAGAAAATTTAATTTATGCTTTCATTAAATCAGCTTTTACATTATCTGCTCTAAACTTTCCATTGATAAATATATTTCTGGTGTAGACAGCGGTACTGGCTACTATTTACACAAATAAGTTGGCCTGCTAATTATCTGCAAATGACATGTCAAGTGACCTCAAATCTTAAACACCTTATATGAAAGGCTTTCTCTTCTAATGTTTGGTTTCAGAATCCATTACTTTATTAAACAGTGTATTCTTTATGCAACTAATACAATTCAATACAATTAAATATAAGATGGCATTGACTCAAATCCAAGAATATACTTGAATACTTATTGTAATTAATGGCATTGAATTATTTTTTGACATAGCATCTTTTAAGTTTGCAAATACAACCTTTTACTGTTAGATCCAAATGCGTTTGTATCCATTTCATTAAGCCTCATCATATTCTGAGATTCCATTTTTTCTACTCCATCATTCTTTTTCTCTTCCAATGAAAATAATAAATTAGAGCAATTGTAGCAACACAAAACTCACAAAGTAAAGACCAAGCTTAGTGGTGCTTTTTAGGATCATGATAACCAAATAGTCTCAAATTACTCCTGTGAAATTTTAACATTTAGGCAATCTCCCATAGTTTTTAGATGCTAATCGTAATGACTTTTTGCCTCTATCATTTATTTCCTACTTTTTTGACATTACTAATGGGATGTAGAATATAAGGCTGGTCAACAACAAGGAAACTTTGCTGAATACCTTTATACTAAAGGCAGAGTATTGGTGCCTCAGACTTAAAGAATTCATACACAACCAATCTGGATGTCAAAGCAGGGCATATATATCATAAGCTGTCAAATTGCTTAGTGGTTCTTTGGCTACTTAACTGAACTGGTTAAAGTCAAAGCCTGTGGATGTATGTTTAAATAACAGTCTACAGTTAATTTTCCTGTTTCAGATTTACTGATTTGCCCCAATTTTCTTGAAAATAAGATATAATTAATTAATTAATTAATTACATGGAGAACAGATGCAGGCAAAGTAAGTAAAGCAATCATCACCCTTGGAGGGAAAAATTGTCCATGCTCTGTGATTGGTGTATCAACTCCACTGTGAATAGTAGGTAACATTTTTACTTTATAACTTGTCAAAATCCACATGACCTTCAAAATTCTTCCTAATAGACTTCTATACATTTTCCAGGTATACTTCTCTGAACATACCCTGGGTTCTAGCTACACTATCTACAGTCCTCTAGGGTACTGTGCCTTTCCCCCTCTATGCCTTTTCTTCTACAGTTTGTTCTTCTCAAAGAGGGAAGAGGAGAACCAGGACAAGTGGAGTCAGTAAAATCATTGTTTGTAAAGCATTTTAAGAAGTGCTGTATCAATATTATGAAATTAATAGTTGAATAAGGTTTACTTTTTTGAAACTAACAACAAAAATACTTTGACAAAATATTTTATTCATTTTAAGTAACTGTAACTTCAGTCATGATTGATTGTTCCCAGCAGGATCTGTATCTGTGTAAATAGGCATAATATTGATCAAAAAAAAAAAAAAAGAAGGAGAAGAAGAAGATGGGTAATCTCATTATTTTCTTTTTTAAATCAAAGATTTTCTTTTAGCGATTTTTTTCCTCACTCAAGAAAATACCGAATGAGTCATGGCATTAATCCGTTTTGCTCTAATAAATCCTATCTTCTTCTTATAGAGAAGTTTTTTTAATGTGTTAATAATTGCCTGGTTAATTGATAGTGATTTATTTTTACTCATCTACTCATTTGACAACTCTTTATCAGGCTTCAGATACACAGCAGACTTTGTGCCAGAGGGAATGAGATGCAAAGGTGTCACAAGCCTAGAAAGTCTGGGCCTAGCAGACATTCAATATTGGATCATATTATCAGAAATCCATGGATGGGAGTAGGGTGTATTTCTGTGTTAATTTAACAATGGTAGCTTCGAGGAGTCATACTTGTCCTTCAAATATTGCCTGTGATTCAAACATCAATTGAAGGCTTGGGCCTCTAATGCTTTTCCTTATGGCAGTTATTCCTCATAATGCCCAAATTTAATGATACTTATTTTTAGTAGTTCACAATGAAACAATTATACTTATTATTAATGCAGTTTATAATAATGATGTTATTATAACATGATGGGAATGACACCCTAATACAGTAGACAATGATTTTGGTCCCTATTAGTTTACTGGCTTTAGGTTGAACGATGGCTTTTCCCCCAAAATATATTTGTGAATGGGGCCTTTGTTGGGTCTTTGCAGATGTAATTAAGTAAGGATCTCTAATTGTGATCATCCTGGATTATCTGGATGATCCCTAAATTCAATGACAAGTGTCGTTATAAAAGACAAAGGAGAAGAAGACACAGACATAGAGGAGAAGGCCATGTAAAGTTGTAGGCAGAGATTGGAGTGATGCAACCATAAGTGAATGAATTCCTGGAGCTATTGGAAATTGGATGAGGCAAGGGAAGATTCTCCCTAGGGTGCTGGGAGGGAGTACAGACCGGATGACTCCTTGAGTTTGGATTTACAGCCTCCAAAACAGCAAGAGAAAAAGTTACAGTTGTGTTAAGCATTAAGTTTGTGGTCATTATTAAGATAGCCCTGGGAAACTAATATGCCAGTTTATACCAATTACCTAATTAAGGATTCTGCTTTGTTGTTTTATTTCACAATAATTTGGGGAAATCAGTATCTCTACTCCAATTCTTGTCTCCATCCAATGGAGACATTTGGTCTGTTTTTTGAGTTCGATGAAAACCTAAAGGTTAGTGTTTCTCAGTTATTTTTGCCTACCACAGATGCCCTAGAAAGTCCATTCAGTGCACAAATTTCTGAAATTTCTGAATAAAGTGGCCTCGACAAGTGGTCAGGAGAGCCAAATGCTATTCAGAAAAGTAACAATGTTCCTGGGAGGATATTCCTATAGGAGAAAATTTCCATTTAGAAAGCCTCATAACTTGGCAAAGTGGCTGGACCAGGGAGCCAGGAGACTTTGCTTATGGCCCTCCCATCTCTGAGCTACTTTTTCTCTGTGCTTCTGATGCCTCTTCCTATGAGGGTGTTAGACAAGTTCATTTCTAGAAACCTTTTAACCATCCGCCCAGTCTAGAGTATGTTTACTTCCCTTTATTCATTCTTCACCCTTTTTCCTTCATCTTACCCATCACAATTGGTAGTTATATGAATACTTCCTGTGTGTTACAACTCCAAGTTCAAGGAACATAATAACTGCACCTAGTATAATGTCTGGCACACAGTAGGTCCTCAATAAAAATGTATTAATAAATAAACGAATGCACAAATGAATATAGTGAGTGGAGAGCAAGAAAACGTCTATTTCCTTTGGGGCTGGAATCAGACTGTTCAAGGATGCTTTTTTTTTTCTTTTTTTGCCACGTCAAAAGCCATTACATTTGAAGATTGAAAGGTAAATGGTCATTTAGTCCAACCACTCACTTGATGCATGAGTGGCCTCTTCAGCCTTCCTGACAAGTGCGACCAAAGAGCTTGGCCGAAACATCCCTGATGACAGGAAACTCACTCACTACTTCATTGCTTCTGGTCTTTTCCTTTCGCTTTCCTTTCCCACTCCTCCCAATCACTGCAATCTTTATGGCAGCATTTTCTACACCTGACAGAACAGAGGCATGGAAGTCTGGAGGTGGCAGGAATAGGGGGAACCGCAGCCTGATGCAGTCTTAGACCACTGGGTGGGTGCGCAGTAGCTGACTTCTAGATGAAGTAGCGGCGCCCCCTTCCCGCTGGGTACATCTCTGCTCTTGGCCTCCGGAGTAGGCGGGTAAGGGGTCCTCCTTCCCAAGCTCCCTCCTCCTCCAGGTCGGTGGCCACGCGCAGCAGTGTTCCCTGCCGCCGCCCGGGTCACCTGCGCGCCGCCCTCGTGCTCCGGGTCTGTTCACCCGCCCCAGAGCTGTCAGGCAGAGCGCGGGGCGTGCGTGCGGCCACCAGGCTGTCCCTCCCTACTTCCCATCCCACGCGCTGCCCCTCAGCCCCTCCTCCCACACACTCAGCTGCCTTCCTCTCTCCCGAGAGTTTGCCGGGCACCTCTGGCGAGAAGTTTGGAGCTACCCCACCGCAGAGACCACGCCGGCTGAGCACCAGCGACGCAGGTGTCCCAGCCCCGGTGGCGCCGCCATCTCCGCCTTCCTTCTCGATCGGACCCCGGCATCGAGGTGGGACTCGCTTCTCTCTTCTCCACCCCTTAAGGCCACCTCTTCCCGCTCTGGGCACCTGGAGGAGCGGGGCGCTGGAGTGAGCGTGACCCGCGCGGAGCCTGCGGGACACTTGGGGACCAGGAGTTCGGGGCGGCCTGGCGGCACCACTAGAGGAGCCAACGCTCGCCGGGCAGCCGGAGAGGTGCCGCGGAGCTCCCGGCTTCCGCTGAGCTGAGAATCGGGAGGTTCGCGCAGCGAGGGGTGTCAGGTCACGTGGCTGAGGGCAACCCGCCCAGCCTGGGCGCTCACCTGCCTGCGTGCCATCCCGCCAACTCTTTTCTAGGGCTCCGTCCCGCTTCGGAAACTGAAGGGACTGCGACTACGTAAACCAGTAAGCCCTGGGGCTGGGGGGAAGGATTTATTGGTTTGGATAACAAAAGAAAAAAAATGTGTTGTAGACCTGTACCTCTGTTTACCACCCTCTCTTAATCTCAAGAAAATTAAAAGAAATCAAAATAAAACCTAGTCCCAACCAAAACACTTAACTTATTTAAAGGAATTTTAGGAACGAGAAAAAGAAAGAAACGCTACCAAGGAATCGTTTTGGAAACCCCAGGTATTATGAGGTTAGGAAAAATGGTTGTTGTGGGTGCCATTTCTAGGACTTGTTTTTGCAAACAGAAGATGACACTGGCTTTTGTAAGCCTGAAATAGTTCCTTATATTGAGGAGTTTTGGAGTGTCCTCTGTTAACTTTTCTTCCCATAAGTATTAAAATATCTTGAAACAAATACTCTTTCAAAGCTTTGGGCTTATAGCCAGAATTTTGGTATGATTGTCATTTATCTGTCATGATGCTGTTAGTTTAACTTCTCTGGCCCTCAGTTTCCTCATCTGTCAAATTAGAGGGTTGAGTAAAGATTCCGAGGGCTTTTTAATGATATCTAAGATATTTCCCAACTTAAAAATTTATAATTCTTTAACCCGTTAACATGTTACAAACTTTACTAGATACATAATTTAATGACATAAAATCTATATTAGTCTTGGCATTTTGTTTTATATGCATTTATGAGTTGTGCTTTTAGGGTTTTCCAATCAAAAATCAAAGAGTAAAGCACTTATAAAAGGGTTTAGAAATATTTTGTTTATATGTAAATATTTAGATCATCTCTCCGTCTACCTTAAAGAATCATGTTCAACTTAAGTTAGTATTTGCAGCACTGCAACAAAAATGTGTGGCTTTAGCATCATATTTATTCTCTTATTGTACATTTGGAGAACATAAGAATTGTTTTGGAGGAGAACAAAAATGCACCTTTTAAAACCAGTTACTACTCTTGAACAGTGGTTGTTACTTTTTAGCATAAAGTTGTGTGCAGAATATTAAAAAAAAGTGGTTTCAGACCACTTCAGGCCTCTCTGAAATTTAAGCTCAGGAGCAGAGATGCCCAATTTTATAATGCATTTGATTTGTCTTGGAATGAATCCCAGAAAATAGCAGGAGGTTAACTAAAACAGATAAACCAGAAATTAGGAATTGACACACACAAAAGTTTTATGAGAAATGGGTACTATAAATTGTCATCAACCTTTCATTGCCTTTTGATAAAAAAAACAACAAACAACTGTTGGCTTAAGCAGATAGAAAATTAGTATGGCTTTTGTTATTGTAATCAAAATTATCTGAGATTTAGTCATAAGTTATTAGGATAGGTTTAAAAGTGTTCTGGCTCTTTTGGTGGTTTTGATCTAAAGTAGTATGTTTCTACCAGCATGTGCTTTGTATGCAGTTTGAGAGAGTGGAATGGATTTGAATACTTTTTAATGAACACATTTTAACTTAGTTTTCAGTGCTTGTTGGCTTTGAGGCTGGAAGGTCACTAATCATTCAGGCATCTGTGTTCCTTCATATTCTCTGGTGAAGTAGTATGATCATCTCCTTTGAAATAGATGCTCAAAGATTTCAGCAAATTGGTAGTTGAATGAACACAGAGTAGTAGAACTTAAATACCCTGGCTTCTCTTGCTTATTGGAAGGCAACTGAAAACAGTGGATAGATCTGACTGCTCAAGGTTTATAGTCAACTCATTCATGGCATAGCGGGCCATCGTAGTTGACAGTAGCTCTATTCCTCTTTTGTAGTTGGAAGGCTTTACTCTCATCAATTTACCAAAAAAACGGTCATGTCTTCACACTTAGAACACTATTATATAATCAAATGATTTGTGGTGCGAAGTACAATATCTCAGGGAGTCTTGGAAATAAAACTAAAATATCCAGAAAAAAATGAATTATCTTGGCAGATACTGTACTGCATTTTCATGCTGAGAGCCAAACATACATATAGTACTAAAAAAAACCCATGTCCTATGGAGCTAAAATTGAAGAAAGGGCTATAGTCTGCTCTAATTCTTAAAATTTTATGTGATTTGCAAATTCCACTTTTAATTAAATCAGAAAGGCATAAACGTTCACCTACTGGCCCAACCTAGTACATATAACTTTTTGGAATTTTAATTCAGATTTGATCTGCTATAATTTGGAATATTCCTTTTCAAATATCTTTTTTTAAAACTTTTGTGACTATAGTGACATTATCTGTTGTCTTTTCACACATATGGTCTTATTTAAAAAAATTAACAACTATAACATTTATAGGGAAGTATACACAATAAGGGTACTGGTTGATAAATCATGTAATAAATTATTTATAATGGACAATTACACAAATACCCCATTATTCATGGAAGAAAAAGAATATTGCTAATACTCTGAAACCTCTTGCTTGCTCCTTCCTGATCACGAGTTTAGTTTAACCTGTTTTTGTTTAAATTTTATACAAATATAGGAAGTATTATTTCATAGATTCTTTTACGTTAACATGTTTGTAAGATTAAACCATTTCTTCCCTTTTAAGTGAAATCTTTGTAAAAAAGTTGTCTATATTCCCTATCTCAAATTATCTCTTCACATTCTCTCTTAAACCCATTCCTATCAATCTTTTTTTTAATACTCAGCCCAGAACTACTCCTGTCATGGTCCCCAATGAAATTACTTTCCCTAAATCTAATAGTCAGTTGTCAGTGTTGATCTTATTTCACCTATTGGTACATTGTCATGATCATCACCCACTGCTCCTTGTAGTATTTCCTTATTGACTTCCAGGACACTATGTACTCTTGATGTTCTTCCTTTACTCGCTACTCCTTTCTATCTACTTTGCCAACTGCTCCTCTTCTTTCAGAGTTTTTACCTTAGAATGTCTTAGAGTTTAGTCCTTGGAATTCTTGTGTTTTTTTTTTTTTTCTCTATACTCTGATGATTTCATGCAGTCTGTCTATTTTTTCCCCCACAGTCTCTGTAATTGTAGACTGACGACTACAAAATGATAGCTCAAGCCTTGACTTCTCTCCCTAAACTTCAGACCTCTGTATCCAGCTGCCTACTCAACATTTCTATTTAAATGTCTAGTAAACGTCTTTAGTTCAATGTGCTCCAAATGGAATCTTTATCTCGCCAAAGTTTACTCTGTTTGCAGTCTTCCCCCATCTCCATCCTTCAAGTAGCTTAGCTCCAAAACCTCGGATCATCTTTGATTTCTCCCATCCCCTCATACCTCAGATGTTATGTATCGGGAGATCCTTTTTGCTCTATCGTCAACGTAAATCCAGAACAGAATACTTCTGATCACCTCCACAGCTGCCACTTTGGTCTGAGCTGCCCTAATACTTCACATGGTTATTGCGAGGAACACCTCACTGGTCTCCATGCTTTTTATCCTTTGCTTTCCAGAATCCATTTTCAAAATTGCGATTAGAGCTTTTGTTTTACAACACATGTTAGATCATGTCACCTTCTATTCCTAACTCCCCATTGACTTTGGAGTCCCTATAGAGTAAGAAACAAAGTCCTCAGGATGACCTACAAGGCCCTACCTGATCCGCCCCCCCCTCCTTTACCTGTATGAGCTCATTTCCTACTGTTTTTCTCACTCAGTTCTAGCCACACTGGTCTCTTTGCTATTCCTTAACTATATCGGAGGCTGTCTTTGCACTTTAACTTCCTTTGCTTGGAGTGCTCTTCCCCTAGATATCCACGTGGCTTACTCTGTAACCATCATTTCCTTTAAGTCTTTGTTCAGTTGTCTCCTTTTCAATGAAGCCTACCCTTCTTATCATATTTAAAATGGAATATCTTCTTACCTTGCAATATACTCTTTCTATTTTCCTTTACTTTACTTGTATTCTTAGTAGTTACCACCTTTTAAATACTAATAATTTCTCACCTTAGTAATTTAAAGTTAAGAATATGTAAAAAAAAAAAATCATTGGAACAACCAATAAAATGGAAACCCAGAAACCTATCAATAATTCAGTGATTAAATGGAGTGTGGAAATGTCCAATGATTGAGATACTAGTTAGTATTTTAAATTAAGCAGACACAGCGCAACCAGTGAGGATATCTGAGCTGCTTCATGAAGAGGATCCTTCCTGAGGTTCAGACACATTCCAGCACCCATGTGCAAACAAAGTTTGGAGACATGCTGGTTATTTCCAGAAGACTAAACATACAGAAAAAATTTTATTTCCCCACTCTCAGCACACTTTTTAAAAACAATTATTTTAAAGCATATTAGACTATGTGATCTTCTACCCTGTATTCATGTGTGCACATCTAAGAAAATAAAATTATTTTCCTGAGCAATTACTGTAACATTGTCAAATCTGTTAATCTGAAGTATGGTCTACTACTTGCCCATGTTTAAATCTCCTTTGTTTCTACAATGGGTCCCACCCTGGATTCACATGTGATACATCTGGTTATGTCCCATTTCAGTAATTCAATTGGAGCCATTATTTTAGTTTTCAACTTTATACCTACTTAATGATTTAGTACCTATTTAATATAATCATGAATTTAAACGTATCCTAAACCCTAGATACCCTTTTCAAAAAATTAAGTACACTTTTAAGACATAATTTCTACTAAAAATGCAGATGAAACCAATATCACCACCCATAAATAATTATAAAATTATTTATGAAAAAAACAAAAGCAGTTGTAAAATACTGTTTGACTTGTTATCATGTTTTTGTCTCATTTCTAATAGAATGTAAGCCCATTAAAAGCATATTTTTTCCTGTTTTGCTCACTGTTGTATCCTTAGTACCTGAAATAGTGCCTAGCTGTTGTTAACAGTGGCTATTACTTGTTCATTTTCATTGCTGGATATATTTAATGGTATGAGTGTAATATCTTTATTGTTTATTGATTCTGATTATGGATAATTGGGTCACCTTGCTCCTTCTTTGTTTCTCTGCTATAGCATGGATCAGTACTTCATTTCTTTTTATGGCCAAATAATAAATCCCTAGATGGATATTCCATTTTTTGTTTATTCTTTCATTAGTTGATGGACATTTGGTAGTTTCTGCTTTTTGGCTATTATGGATAAGGCTGCTACTAATGTTGGTGAACAAGTTTTTGTGTGAATGTATGTATCTCTCAGGCATATGTGTAGAAGTGGAATTGCTGAGTCATATGTATGTTTAACATTTTAAAATCTGCCAAACTGCTTTCCAAAGCAGCTTTCATTATTTTACATTTCCACCAGCAAAGTACAAGGGTTCTAATTTCTCACATTTTTGTTAACACTTGTTATTGTTTTGTGCTTTTGATTATAGCTGTCCTAGTGGATGTGACATGGTATTGCATTATGGTTTTGATTTGCATTTCTCATGACTAATAATGTTAAGCATCTTTTCAGGTTTGTTGGCCATTGTAGATCTTTTTTAGAATCATGTTCTTTGCCATTTTTTAAATTGAGTTATTTTTCTTTTTATTGTCGTGTTGTAAGAGTTCTTTATATATAGATAAAAATCTTTCGTATGATATAGATTTGCAAATATTTTCACCCATTCTGTGGGTTACTTTTTTACTTTTTTGATGATGTCCTTTGGTGCTCCATATTTAATTTTAATGACGTCCAATTTATCTATTTTGTTGTACTTACTTTTGGTGTCATATCTAAGAAACTATTACCTAATCCAAAATCATGAATATTTATATAGGCATACCTCATTTTATTGTACTTCACTTTATCGTGCTTTGCAGATATTGAATTTTTACAAAATGAAGGTAAGACCAACAAAAAGGATTATGGTTTGCTGAAGGCTCAGATGATGGTTAGCATTTTTTAGCAATGACGTACTTTTTAATTAAGGTATGCACATTTTTTTTTAAAGACACTAATGCTATTGCACACTTAATAGACTACAGTGCAGTGTAAACATAACTTTTATATGCACGGGAAGCCAAAAAATTCCTAGGACTCATTTTATTGCAGTGGTCTGGAACCAAACCCACTATATTTCTGAAATATGCCTCTACTTCTGTGTTTTACTAATAAGAAATTTATAGTTTTAGCTTTTAATTAGGTTTTGCATGTGTTATCTACTTTCCCAGCACCATTTGTTGAAAGACCATTCATTCCCCACGTCTAGGTATCTTGTCAAAAATCAATTGAGAAAAATGTAAGGATTTATTTCTGGAATCTCAAATCTAATGCATTGATTTATATTTCTGTCCTTATACAAGTACCGCACTATCTTGATTACCGTAGCTTTGAAGCAAGTTTTAAAATTGGAATTGTGCGTCTTCCAATTTTGTTCTTTTTTCGATATTGTTTTGCCTGTTTTCTTATATATCCTTATGAATTTTAGAGTCAGTTTGTCAAGTTCTTCACAAAATGTAGCTAGAATTTTGAAGGGATTGCGTCGAATACGAGGTTAATTTAGGGAGTATTATCATCTTAATAAAATGAAATATTTCAGTCCTTGAACATGGGATGCTTTCCCATTTATATAAGTATTCTTTCTTTCAATAATTTATGGCATTCAGTATACAAATCTTGCATTTATTTTGTTGAGTTTATTACTAAGTATTTTATTCTTTCTGATACTAATGGAAGTAAAATTAAAAAACAATTTTTTTCTGATTGTTCATTGCTAATGTATAGAAATACAGATTTTTGAGTATTATCTTATATCCTGCAAACTTGTCAAACTTATTTATTAGGTGTAACATTTTTGTGACTTCCTTAATGTTTTCTCTATACAAGATCATATCATCTGAGAATAGAGATACATTTAGATTTTCTGCTTTTCCTCTCATTTATGAATAATGACCATTGTTTCTTTCTTTATAATCTTTAAACATTTTCCCTTTCTCTTACTGCATTGACCAGGACCTTAAGTATGATATTGATTTGAAATGCTGACAGTGGAACCATTTCACCACTGAAAATGATGTTTGCTTTGGGTTTTGGTAGGTACCCTTTTACAGATTTAATAAATTCTTTCTATTTCTAGCTTGCAAATCATTTTTTTTCCATAAATAGATGTTGACTGCTATCAGATGTTTTTTGTAGTTACTAATATAATCAGATGTTTTCCTCCTTCCATTTATTAATAGGGTAAATTTACTGATTTTTAAAATATTAAATCATAGTCGTCCTCTGCTCCACTACCTTCACTATGACAGCCCTGCTGATGCTATATGAGCTTTTCAACATTGCAGAATTCAATTTGCTAATATATTGTCAAGAATTTTAAAAAGTCTATATTCATGTACAAGATTGGCTATAGTCTTTCTTTTTCAAGTTCTTCTTCTTATAGTTTGGTATTAAGGTTATATTAACTATAAATTTGACCTGCCAAGTGTTGACTTTTTCTAGTCTCTAGAAGAGTTTTTGCTGATTTAAAATTATTTGTTCCATTTTAAAAATCGTCATTGAAACCAGATTTTTTTTTAACCATGGATTAGGTTTTTACTTGGTTATAGAAACATTCAGCTTCCTTGCTTCCTTTCTCTTTTTCTTTTGAGTTAGCTTTGATAAATTATATTTTCTTAGAGTTTATCCATTTCATCTAAAATTTCAAAATTAATTGGCATAAAGTTAGCTTAATTAATTCTGTATTTATGTCCCACTTTCATTGCTGATATTGATTATTTGTCCTCATTTCTTTCAATCTCATCACAATTTTATTAATTTTGCTTATCTTTTAAAACACCAGTTTTGTTTGTTGATTTTTACTTTTGTATGCTTGCTTTCTATTTTATTACTTTCGACTCTTATCTTTATTATTTTCTCCATTTTACTTTTTCAATATTCCCCTTTTGCTGTTCTATTGTAACTTCTTAAATTAATTTTCAGTCTTTTGGTGAAATATTATTTATGAATTTTAATTTCCCTTTTTGTACTTCTTTGTCTGTATGATCTGAGGTCTTTTTCCCCTGCAAAGGAACATAATTGTTTTATATGCTAGAAAAGGAAATACATTTGTAATGATTTGGTTTTTCATTTGACTAATATGAAAAAAGAACACTACGCTTTCTGTAATTCATTAGAACTTTCTCTAAGTGAATGTGTCAGTATATATTCTTAATCTTATAGCAATCTTGTGTTTAGTAGGACAGGGATTACTGAAGCATGAAAACTAACACACCTTTCATTGTTAAGAAGTTTCCTATTTACTAAGTGCCAGACTTGGCATTTCATACACATGCTCCAAGCCATCTTCCACACTGCTATCAAAGTAGCCTTGGGCCTCAAAGCGAATTTTATGTCATCCTATTTTTTAAAAATTTAATTTTATTATTACTTTCAAATAAACAGTACATTGATTAGACATTTATATAGTTTATAAAACGATCCCCTAATTGCTCCTTTTCTCTTCTGGCTCTCCACCTAGCCATTACATTAATGCTAACTGCATTCCCTATACCGTGCTCCCCATCTCCGTGACCATCTATCAGCTACTAATTTGTACTTCTTTAACCCTTCACCACATTTTCCCAGCCCCCCAAACTCCCCTTTTTACCCATCACTGGATTGTCCTCTATATTTGTTAGTCTGTTTTTGATTAGTTTGTTCTTTTTGTTTCTTAGATTCCACATATAAGTGAAATTATACAGTATTTATCTTTCTTTGTCTGACTTATTTCACTCAGCATAAAAACCTCTAGGTCTGTCCATGTCATTGCAAAAGGATTTCATTTTCATTTTTTTAATGGCTGAATAATATTCCGTTGTATATATGAACCATAAATTCTTTATCCACTTGTCTGCTGATGGGCATTTAGGTTGCTTCCATATCTTGGCTATTGTAAATTGTACCGTCATGAACATAGGGGTGCATAAATCTTTACGAATTTTTGTTTTGGTTTTCTTTGAATAAGTACCCAGAAGTGCATTTGCTGAGTCAAAAGATATATCCATTTTTAATTTTTTCAGAAATCTCAAGACTGTTTTCCATAGTGGCTGTACCAATTTGCAATCCCGCTAACAGTGTATGAGAGTTCCCTTTTCTCCATATCCTCACCAACACTTGTTCTTTGATTTATTGATAGCTATTCTGACAGGTATGAGGTGATATCTCATTGTGATTTTAATTTACATTTCTCTGATGACTAGTGACCTTGAGCATCTTTTCATATGTCTTTTGGCCATCTGTATTTCCTCTTTGGAGAAATATCTTTTCAGGTCTTCTGCCCATTTTTTAATTGGGGTGTTTTTCTGTTGTTGAATTGTGTGAGTTCTTTATATGTTTTTGGATATTAACCTCTTATCAGATGTATCATAAGCGAATGTCTTCTCCCATTCAGTAGGTTGTCTTTTTGTTTTGTTGATGGTTTCCTTTGCTGTACAAAACTTTTTAGTTTGATGTAGTCCCATTTATTTATTTATTATTTATTTATTTATTTATTTTCTTTCATTTCCCTTGTCCAAGGAGATATATCAGAAAAGAAATAACTGTTAGCAATATCAGAGAGTTTATTGCCTATGTTTTCTTCTAGAAGTATTATGGTTTCGGGTCTTATATTTAAGTCTTTAATCCATTTAGAGTCTATTCTTGGATACAGTGTAAGAAGGTGGTCCAGTTTCTTTTCTTTTCATGTATCTGTCCAATTTTACCAGCACCATTTGCTGAAGAGACTGTCTTTACTCCATTATTTATTCTTGCCTCCTTGACCATATACTAAGTGAGCTTATAGACAGATTTATTTCCAGGCTCTCTATTCTGTTTCATTGATCAATGTATCTGTTTTTATGCCAGTACCATGCTGTTTTAATTACTGTAGCCTTGTAGTATAGTTTGATATCAGGTAGTATGATACCTCCAATTTTGTTCTTTCTCAGGATTGCCATGGCTATTCAGGGTCTTTTATTGTTGCATATAAATTTTAGGATGATTTGTTCTAACTCTTTGAAAAATGTCATTGGTATTTTGATAGAGATTGCACTGAATCTGTATATTCCTTTGGGTACTATGGCCATGTTAACGATGTTGATTCTTTCTGTCCATAAGCATGGTATATGCTTTCGTTTATTTGTATCTTCTTCAATTTCTTTTTTCAATGACTAATAATTTTCTGAAAACAGGTCTTTTACCTTCTTGGTTAATTCGATTCCCAGGCTTTTGATGCAATCATAAATGGGGTTTTTCTTAATTTCTCTTTCCAAAAGTTCATTTGCTGTATAAAAATGCCACTGACTTCTGAATATTAATTTTGTAACCTGCTACTTTACTGGATTCATTGATCAGTTCTAACAGTTTTTTGGTAGAATCTTTAGGGTTCTCTCTATATAGTATCATATCATCGACAAATAACAAGAGTTTTACTTCTTTTCCAATTCAGATACCTTTTATTTCTCTTTCTTGTCTTATTGCTGTGGCTAAGACTTCCAATACAATGTTGAAGAGGAATGGTGAAAGTGGGCATCCTTGTCTAGTTCCTGATCTTAAGGAAAATGCTTTTATTCTTTCTCCATTGAATATGATGTTAGCTGTAGGTTTTTCATATATGGCCTTTATTACGTTGAGGTATGTTCCCAGTATGCCCACTTTGCTGAGAGTTTTTACCATAAATGGATGCTGGATTTCATTGAAAGCTTTTCTGCATCTATTGATATGATCATATGATTTTTATCTTTTGATTTGTTAATGGTGTATAATATTAATTGATTTGTGGATATTGACCAACCTTGCATCCCAGGAATAAATCCAGTCTGATCATGGTGTATGATATTTTTAATGTATTGCTGAATTCGGTTTGCTAATATTTTGTTGAGGATTTTTGCATACATGTTCATAAGAGATATTGCCCTAAAGTTGTTTTTTTTTTGTAATGTCTTTGTCTGGTTTTGGAATTAAGATAATGGTGGCCTCATAAAAGGAATCAGGGAGACTTCAGAAACTCTTCTTGAATTTTTTGGAATAGTTTAAGAAGAATAATGTTAATTCTTCTTTGAATGTTTGGTAAAATTCGCCTATAAAGCCATCTGGTCCAGGACTTTTGTTTTTGAGAGGTTTTTGATTACTGATTCAATTTCATTAGTGGTAATCAGTTGATTCAGATTTTCTGTTTCTTCTTGATTCAGTCTTGGGAGATTGTGTGTTTCTAGGAATGTCCATTTCTTCCAGATTGTCCAATTTGTTGGTGTATAATTGCTTGTAGTATTTTCTTATGATCCTTGTATTTCTGTGGAGTCCTTAGTTATTTCTCCTCTTCATTTCTGATTTTATTTATTTGAGTCCTCTCTCTTTTTTCTTTGAAGTCTGGTTAAGGTTTTGTCAATTTTGTTTATCCTTTCAAGAACCAGCTCTTGGTTTCATTAATCTTTTGTATTGTTTTTCTGACTCTATTTTGTTTATTTTCACTCTGATCTTTATTATTTCCTTCCTTCTATCACTTTGGGCTTTGTTTGCTGTTTTTTTCTAGTTCTTTTAAGTGTAAATTTAGATTGTTTATTTGAGCTTTTTCTTGTTTCTTGAGGTAGGCCTGTATTGCTATGCATTTCCCTCTTAGGCTGTTTTCTGTGTCCATAATTTTGAGTTGTGTTTTCATTTTCATTTGTCTCTAAGTATCTTTTGTTTTTTCCCCTTGATCTCATTGATAATCCATTCATTGTTTTGTGTATTTTCCAGTTTTTTTTCCTTGTAGTTGATTTCTAGTTTCATACAATTGTGATCGGAGAAGATGGTTGATATGTTTCAGTCTTCTTAAATTTATTGAGAATTGATTTGTGTCCTAACATGTAGTGTATCCTTTAAAAATGTTCCATGTGCACTTGAGAATAATGTATATTTTGCTGCTATGGGGTAAAATGCTCTGAAAATATCTATTAAATCCATCTGGTCTAATGTGTCATTTATGCCTATTGTTTCCTTGTTAATTGATGGAATCAATGGAACATCTGTCCATTGGTGTCAATGGGGTATTGAAGTCTTCTATTATGAGTGTATTACTGTTGATCTCTCCTTTTATGTCAGTCAATAACTGTTTTATGTATGTAGGTGCTTATGTGTTGGATGTGTATATACATTTTCTAGGGTTAAGTCCTCTTGATTTATTGATCCCTTTATCACTATGTAATTTTCTTCTTTGTCTCTTATCATAGCAATTGTTTTAAAGTCTATTTTATCTGATATAAATATCACTACCCTGGATTTTTTTTTTTCATTTTTTTTTCATTTGCACGAATATTTTTTTCCATCCCTTTACTTTCATTCTGTGAGTGTTATTTAATCTGAAGTGGGCCGCTTGTAGACGGCATATGCACGGGTCTTGTTTTCTTATCCATTTGGCTACCCAGTGTCTTTCAATTGGAGCATTTAATTCATTTACCTTTAATGTGATTACTGATAGGTACATAGTTATTGCCATTCTATTATTCAAATTTATTTTTTCCTTTTTTATGCCTTCCTTTTTTTTTACAGTAGTCTTTTTAGCATTTCTTATAATACTGGTTGTTGGTGATGAATTCCTTAAGCTTTTTCCTGTCTGGAAACTCTTTATCTTACCTTCCATTTTAATTCGAAAGCATTGGTGGTAGAGTGTTCATGGTTGTAGATATTCTTTTTTTCTTAACTTTGAATACTTCTTGCCAGCCCTTCTTGCCTGTAAAGTTTCCAGCAGACATTCTTATGGGGTTACCCTTGTAAGTAACTAGCTGCCTTTCGCTTGCTGCTTTTAAGATTCTCTCTCTCTGTCTTCAACCTTTGTCTTTTTAATTATGATGTGTCTTGGCATCAGTCTGTTTGAATTTCTCGTTTGGGACTCTGTGCTTCCTGAACTTGTAAGTCTAATTCCTTTGCCAGGTTAGGGAAGTTTTCTGTCATTATTCTCTTCAAATAGATTCTCAGTCTCTTGCTCTCTCTCTTCTCCTTCAGGTACTCCTATGATCCAGATATTGTTATTCTTCATGTTGTCCCAGAGGTCCCTTAAACTATCCTCATTTCTTTAAAAAAATCTTTTTTCTTTTTGTTATTCTGATTGGGTATATTCTGCTACCTTGTCTTCTAGTTTGTTGATTCAATCTTCTGCTTTGTCCAATCTACTGCTGAATCCT
The DNA here is from genome assembly GCA_003508835.1 of Eonycteris spelaea. Classification (NCBI taxonomy): domain Eukaryota; kingdom Metazoa; phylum Chordata; class Mammalia; order Chiroptera; family Pteropodidae; genus Eonycteris; species Eonycteris spelaea. Next base: position 12,936,140 of record PUFA01000016.1, read on the forward strand.
TCTTTATTTCAGTTATTGTATTCTTCATTTCCATCTAGTTCTTTTTTTTATGGGTTCTATGTCCTTTTTTATGCTTACTGTCTCTCTGTTGTAGTTCTCCTTGTGCTCATTTATTCTCCAAGTTCATTGAGCATTCTAAGCATTATTTTGCATTCTGTCTCTGATAGGTTGCTTGCCTCCGTTTCGTTTAGCTTATTTTCTGGAGTTTTCTCCTGTTGTTTCATTTAAGGTATGTTTCTTTGTTCTCTCCTGTTATTAGCCTCTCTGTATTCATTTCTATGTGTTAGGAATATTTGTTTCATCTCTCAGCCTTGGCCAGATGGCCGTATATGGAAGATGTCCTGTGTGGCCTAGTGGCACACTCTCCCTGATCTCCTGTTCCGGGGCTCTGGACGTGATCTTTGTGTGGATTGTGTGCAATCTTCTGTTGTAGCTAAACATTTGTTGGTGTTCGTACATCAGTGGATGGAATTAATGCTCAGGCTGACTAATTGTGGGAATTGGCTGCATCCATAGGGTAAGAGTTGCTGTGTGGGAGCTGACCGCACTGAGTGGGATTTTCCTTAGCAGGCTTGTGTACTTGTTGAGACCACCCTTTGTGTGTACTGCTTATGGGACTAGTCAGGAGTTGCTCTGTTGTGTCTCATGCCGGCCTCCAGGTGCACTGGTTTTATGGTCCCTTGGGAGAAGCTCGCCAGTAGATCAAGGTCAGCTGCTGCCTTTGATTGCTCAGGGCTACCTGGTGGGAGCTACAAAGTGATCTTCAGATGGCTGTTGCCTAGGCTGAAATTTTAGGTAAGTGGAAGAGATCACGCTGTAGGCAGCAGTCGGTTATCCTCCATCCTTGACCTAAGGCAGTTTAGCAGAGGGACCAGTGCTCCTCAAGGCCTGACACTGCCTGTCAGTTGCCTGTAGGTCTCTGAAATTGGAAGAGCCTCTGGGTGATATGCATGTTGGGTGGCGCAGGGACTCCAGGAGGCTCCTGGGTCTATTGAGTAAATTTCCCTCTGTCACTGCATTGTCAGTTTACATACCAGCACTGTTTCTGTGCTTCCCTGTACAAGTTTCTAATCATAGCAAGGTTAGCTGCTGCCCGCCTCTGGCCTGCAAACACTCAGGCTCTATTTAACAATTAGTGAAGCTCGTGGGCATGAGTTTGTGGCCTGACATCGCATGCTTCTCCCAGATGAATGGGGTTCGCGTGGGCCGCACGAACTAAGTGCTGTTGTTTGCTGTTGAATTCATGACCCAAGGAAAGCATAGGATGGAACTGGGCTGCCTGAGAGCAGGCTTGCCACAGGTAATTTGTGGGTGAGGTGCAGCGTTGTCTCAGTGAGGCATGAGGCCATCAGGCCTACACAGCACCTGATTTGCTGCCGGCTGTGAGACTGGAGGCTCCAAAAAAGTCAGATACCGTAAAACCCCTGAGATCTGCCCAAGTGATACTGTATCTGTGTACCAGCAGCAGTGATCTTCCCGTCACTGTATTCCTTGAACTTTGCTCATTTTGCTGGCTGAGACCTATTGCCTGTGCAGAATACACCCCCCCCCCCACCCCAGGGAAGGGGCAGCTGCCTGTTAACGTACAGTGGGCACATTGTGCATTGGATGGGACAGGATCTCAAGGAGTCAAAGACCATTAGGCCAATGGCCTGAGTTTTCTGCCATTTCTGTGTTTGCATGGTTCTGCATAAGTCACAGATCACATGGAGACAAGCTGCTGTTTGGGGCAGTCCAACAGTCCCCTGCGATCCCTTCAAGAGATATTGTAGCTCATACAGGCAGCAGTGGTCTGCCCACAACTGTTTTCCCTGAAATGTGCTCACTGCACTAGCCAAGGTCTGTTGCCTGTGCAGAATGTACAACCCAGAGAAAAGCAGGGCAGGGGAGGATGTCTGTCAATGGGCTACAGGTACTTTGTGGCTTGGGTGAAGCAGGATCTCAGGGAGACAAGGGCCATCAGGCCCATACAGCCTCGGTTTTGCTGAAACTTCTGTGCCCCACTGTAGTCACAGATCACAGTGAGACCAGCTACTCTCTGGGTCCCACCGACCCTTATGATCTCCTCATGCAGTATTACAGATTTTGTAGGCAGCAGAGGTCTGCCTGCAACTGATTTCCCCACAGCGCCTGCTAGGTGCTAGCCAAAGTTTGCTGCCTGTGTAGATTGGGAGACCTGGGGAGTTTTATGTAGTCTTGTCATTCCTACACAGCTACAGATATAAGGAAGAACATTAATTGGTTGGCAAGCTATGAAACACTGATGTTAGCTGAGGTGGGGGAAGGGCAGCCAGGAATGAACTTGTTCTAGCAGCAAATGGCCAGACAGGGTCAGGCTGCCACAGAGTGATTCTCTTGAATTATGTTTCTGCTTCTGTAGGGTTGGCGGGAGAGGATATTATTTTAATATATATATAGATATATATATATATATTAATTAAATAATACCTATATATAGATATATATATATATCTCTCAAACTTTTTTCAATAGTTCTAAGTTATGATTATCCTCATACTTCCTGTTGGCTTCAACATGAAAACTAAATATATCTATTTTTGTAACCCTTGAATCTACATTATGGACAACCAAGCTCAAAGATGTGTTTAATGTCATTATAACATTTTTCTAGTGAATTTCAGTATTTTAAAGAAATATCAGACACAGAAATACTGTATATGTAGTAAAAAATCATTGTCAAATTTAAGTGGCATGACCTTGGAAGTTTCAAATCTTTTTTAGAATTGCAAACATTTAATATGTTTAAAGTAGGCTATGTAAAATTTTGGGGGATATTGATTCTCACCAAATAAAAGTCAGAAGTCATTTATTTGTTCTTAAAATTAGTAAGCTAGAGTCTTCCCAATTATACAGTTTTTTGGTACCAAATAAAGTCTCCCCAAAAGTGAATACAGTATACTTCCAGTTAGTGTGGGAGAGTATTTGCCTGGCCATTGAAATGGTTAGGTAATCCACTCAGTTGAGTTATAGTTGTTTCTCTGCTTAGCATAGTGTGAATACTTGCTGAGGAAAGAACAGAGCTATGGGAAGTCATTGCCTGGTGGACTGTGGATGATCTTGAAGAAGAGAGTCATGTATTTGAGAACCGTTTGAAAAAAATCTGTGGTATCCTATAGGTCTCCTTAAATCAAACTAGAGTACTATATGGACTAGCAAATGAAAATGACCTAACTGGAGACTCTAAAGGGACGTTGTGGTATTAATATCAATTTTAAAGTCTTTACCTATTAGTGGGGAAAAATCCAGAAACAGTACAGACTTATAAGCGTGTATACATATGTGTATAATAGTGAGTGAAAAACGAGAAAGAGGAAGGGAGGGGAGGTAGGTGGAGAGAGGGGGCAGGGCTCTACTCTTGGGCCAATAATTTCTATAAAGTTTATGGGAACGTATAACTTTTATCTGTGTGTACTAAATAAAAGCTAAAGGTTTGAGCCAAATAGAGATTCTCAGGAGCTTCTATAATGGTATTATAATAGGCTTTAAAAATGTGGACTCATGTTTAAGAACAGCTGTTACTAAATATCTGTTTTGCGAAGGCATAGGACAACTTAGATTTTCTCAGAATTATATTTCTCATTTTATTTTAACTAGCAGCTGTTATTTGGGTGTCTAAATCTATGAAAATTAAGGAACTGTAAACATGAGATAATAGAACAATTAGATTTCTGTATGCACCAACAAAATTTCTGAACCAAACTGGTCAGTGTTTAAGAGATGAAAGAGGAAATTAAATATAAACACATAGATAAACACACACATGTAGTAAACAGAGAGAAAGCATACTGACACACATATAAGCTCCCAATAATTATAGTTGCTGTTATATTATTAAGATGTCATCTCTTAGAATTATGACATACTTATCATATTAGACCTACCTAGGTGGTAGCTGGGTATTTCTCTCTAGTGACATGGGTATCTTGCAACAACACTACTAGTCACAGGTTTGATTTGGGGGAGAAAAAATTTTCAGGCAGAACAAACAGGATATAAAAATGTTCTTTCTATAAGAAGCAGTCATCTGGGCAAGTGGCTTCTGGGTCTTTTGATTTTAAATTTGCAAATCTCTTCTCACATGGGAGTTCTTTTTGTCTTTTATTGGTATCCTTTGGCTGAGCTTGGTTTTTACTGATCATATATTAATTCTGTGGGAATCTCTTTTGTGATACTTTCAATATGCTTCATATCTTCCTCATTCTTCAAAGGGGAAGTTAAATCTTCACTCCTCTAAGCTAGAATTATGATTCCCCTAAGCTAGAAGTAATTTCTATTATCACTGTTTCTAGGTAGTTGTGATTCTTTAAACCTAGACATTATGGATTTTTAAGATAAATCATCTTTTTGTACTGTTAAGAAAGAAAAATTCTGTCAATTTAACTATTATACAATGCTTTCTCATACTTTAGAATTTTTATTTTATACTTACAGTAAGAGCTTTTTAGAATTAGTTAAGAAAAGATTTTTGTTTAACTCATCACTATCATATGAAAGTATAAATCAAAGAAATTGGTTAAAGAATTCTTTTCATATTCAGAATCTGGTTTTCTTGAATCGGTTTTCAACTCATTGCTGTTGATGTTAATATTTTTTCAAAACAATATCCTACTCTGGGTTATCAAGAATATTTGTGACATAGCACTTCATAAAAAATGTTTTTGTATTGTTGCTGAGATCTTCTCCTACCTAGGATGGATCATTTTGCAAATTTTATTCTGGTGTTTATTGATCTTACCATAAGAGATCAACATAAGGTTTCTGGACAACACTCAGGGCTCATATTATTTCATCAAATGGTTTTTAAAGTATTTAATAATTTGTTAAACAAAATATTGATGGGTAAAAATTGTACAGTCTGTCATGAGGAAAATGTCCAGTTTGTATGTATGCAATCAATGGCAACTGGATAGCAGCTGCTACCAGGCTAACTGATTATAAGATGATATTGATTTTCACAAAGATCCTGATGTCAGGTGTTAAAATATTGTGAATCTTAAAATGGAAGAAATACGACACTACTCTCTTCCTTGGTATTTCTTAGAATTCAACTAAAATTTTACTTCTATAAAGATTTTGTTGTTCCCTAGGATTTTATTAGTAGCTATTTTTTTCTGAAACGTCATAACATTTTAATTAAAAGCACTGAACAATAATTTTGCATGAAAATAATAAAATGCGCAAGGTTACAAAAACTCTGTAATAAAAAACAGTAGTCTTCTGACATACTGTCCTCACTGTGTCAGTCCTGACCTTGGGAACAACTAACGAACCATTTTTTGGTTTTGGTTCTTAAACCCGTGACTACCTCTCTAGGGCTAAATAATATGCTTTTACTGGCTGCTTTTTCTTCTTTCACCTCCCTTCCCCTCCCCTCCTCAACAACTTTGAACAGATACCATGGTAAAAGAGAATTTAGCTTACTAGTTTCACCTTCTTTTTCCTCCTCCAAATATAATTACATTAATTTTCTGAGCTCTTTTATTGGTTACATTTGTAATTGCCACCACTATTTCTTGTTCCATTCACTTGTTTCTCTGGACTCCCTGCTCATGAAGTTGGTATATTTCACCTTTGCTTTCTCCCTATCTCTCCTTATACAATTATACTACCCAAATTTTGACACCTGTACAGTAGAGGTTATCGATAATATTTTATATTTTGTATTGTAATTAAATCTTTCATTTGTTAATTGATTGAGCCAGAAAAGAAAAATCAATAAATTGGGATGTGTTGTAAGTAAATTATTTTTTAGTTGTTAAACAATGGATTCTTTAGCATTTGATTAAAATTATGCTGTGTTTTATTTTGGTTCATATTTGACTCTATAGAGCCATCAACTGAGCTGTAGTCATGCTTTCCTGAATTCATGTTTTCTTCTTTCTTGGTTTACTCCTCTTTTGCTGGAATACGTCGCAAAGGTACTTCTAAGAAAGAGTCTTAGGATATAAATTTTCTAAGTCATTGAAATTATATTTGTTTTTCTTTGGTACTTGTTTGGCTAATAGAATTTTAAACTGTAAGTAATTTTCCATAAGGAATTACTGGATTGTCCTCTAACTTTCAGTGTTTTGGTCTGAAACACCTGTTTCCATTCTGTTTCTCAATTCCTTTAGTGGTGTATTCTTCTCAGGAAACTTCTTATCTTCTTTTGTTCCTGCAATTTTTTCATGATATATTTAGGAATAGATTGGATTTTTTTTTTCCTTTTTTAGAACTTGATAGACTTCCCCTGCCTCGCCCCTCAGTTTGAAGATTTGTGTTTCTTCTTAGCTCTGTGGGAGATTTTCTCATAAAATTTTATTGATTATTATTTTTTCTTTCTTTTCTGGAAATACTATTGGTTGAGTTTAGATCTTGTGACCTTTTTTAAAGTATCTTTTCTCTGTTGTGCCCTGCCCCTATTTTGGGCAGGAATTAATTATGCAAATGTTTTTTTAAACTTTCCATTGAAAAAAATTTTTACAACTATGTATTTAATTTTCTAAAGCTCTTTCTTCCTCTGATTATTCCTTTGTTAGAACAGTCTTTGAATTTATGAATGCGAAGTCTTCTGAAATGTCTCTGAGGATACTATGAACATTTTTTCTTTGATTTATCTCTGTATCCGCGGTAGTAAGCTTTCTTTTGTCTCCTCTTCTTACAAGATTTTCTGTTATACTGAAGACTTGCTTTATGTCTTAATGCCTCCAATCAGCAAGGCTATTATGAAGAAATAGAAGAATGTGAATTTTGTGCATATGATTAGTGTTTGCCAACTGATAGGCTTCATTCAAGCACTTATTGAGGAGCTGCCATTTACGCTGAAGGCCCATCCCCTTAAATGGCAGGTATAAGGTCTTTACCACATTGGTGGCAAGCCTATACTAATGCAGTATCTTGGTGGGGTGGCAGGGCGTCTTTTCTAGAGAAGTCTGCATGGGATTTTGGGTGTGTTTCTCAGCTGTGTTTTATTAGTCAGGTTCTCTGGCCGTTGCTGAGGTTCTGTGAGGTACTTTTAATAAATTCCTTTATTAAATTTCATTTTTTTGCAAATCACTTCCCTGTCAGTTAAAGGGAACTAGGTTTGGCTGTTGTGATGTGTCTGTAAGGGGATGAAGAAGTCAGATGTTACATACATAGACAAAAATGTCCCTTGCTTTAGTCACACATAATCACTTTTCTGCCTTGTACCATTCAGAACCAGTCCAGGGTTTTGCCAAGTAGATTTGTTTGCTCATTGTTGATAGTTCCTTCCTGAAATATCCTAGGTAGTTATTCCATTTTACTTCATTAATCTTTGTTTCATCTTTCAGAAGTTTGTTTAAATCTTTTTGCTGCTTGTCAGCCCTTTCATTCTCTCTGTTCTAGTGGGTTGATATGATTTACTTTACTGTAATTCTAAATGAAGGAAGAAGGGAAGGTTAATTTACTTGTTCAGGTTGCCATCTCGAATCTGAAGTCCCAAGGTAATTTTATTCATATTGGCATTACAGTACTTTGACCTGTTAAAAAGTCATAAAATAAACAATCGCAAGTATGATTGTTTATTTTGATTCTTCTTAAAGTAAATTATGATTTCTTATTAATTTTAATATATGCCTAGTACCCTGTGTGGTAACTGACACTTTACCAAATATTCAGTTAATATTTAAATAAATTGATTTATGTACAGATTTTTAGTTACTTTGTAGGTAAGATGCCTATTCTGACTCAATCTTGTTGCCTTTATGTTAGCTATGTCTATGAATCATAGCTTAACACTGCATTTTCAAGGAGTTTATTTGTGACAAGGTCACACAATTAGAGTCATATCAGGAATTAAAATACTTGAAATTATGTCTTCAGAGTGAAAAACACTTATGTCATGATGATGAGGATGATATATCTTGTAAATTTCAAAAAAAAAAAAAAAAAAATTTAAGTCTTTAACAGTTACTCGATGGGAGTAACATGACTAATTTCTATCCTAAGTGAAGACATGACAGTAAACATACTTTAAATGACAAGGTTACTAGAAATAGACCAGGCTATATTTATTTGTTAAATTTTTGACCCTTGAAGAAATGGCTTTAATTTATATTTAAATAAAATGGTTAAATGTTATTGTTTAAGTGAAAGATAGATATAGCTTCTCCAGCAGAATGTAAAAGAAAAATTAGTGGCAGATGGAGTTTATTGAGTTCATTCGTCAAGACAACAGAATTGTCAGCCTGGCTTTTCTTACTCATAAACTTTTCTACAAACCTAGAGACTGTTTGAGGTCATTGGAGCAAATTGTAAATAATTTCCTTTCTCCAGTCACTCATTCAAACACTGATTGAGACTATTCTGTTCCATATTTAAGTAGAATTGTATACATAAAAGAACACAAAGAATTCTCTATGATAGAAGTTAAACAGTCTGATTTTCTTCTGAGAATCCATAATATAACTTAGTAGAATATAGGTTTTAATTTTCCTTTTGTTTAAAGTTTATAGTAATAACTAAAGAGTCAATGATGTGTTTAATACATGGCGTTTGTTGTGTTATGCAAATTGAATTATTGCCTGCACCACCAGGTGTCATGGATGCATCATTTAGATCAGACTATGGATGAGTCTTTATATACTTCATAAAGATTTCTTCAAGTATTTCCAACAAGACACTCTTTTTAACTATCAACATAGAATGAGTACATTCCAGAGGAATGTGAGGCAGTATTATCTCGAACTCCTCAAGGCTTGTTGTCCATCAATGGCTCATTCATGGAGCTATACTTGTGGAAGGATTGCCTGAGGAATGAGCACTCCATTTATTTATCTATATCGGGAGTTCTTAATCTGGGAGTTTTGGGTAAATTTCAGAGAGTTGGTTACCCTTTTGAAATTATAGCCCTAATTTTGGGTGTATGTGCCTCCTCCTGGCAGTTGGTGCATTGCTATCACCAAATTCTCAACAAGGTCCATATCCAAAAATGGTTAGAATCACCATTCTGAAATTCCCTCTGGTATTAAGCCAAATTCTCAAGGAGCCAAACCTGATGATATTAGAAAGCCTCTTTTAAAGATCGCTTTTATTCAGTTTTGTCTTGGTGTGATGCCACCAGCCTATTTTTAAGAATATTTCAAGAAAGGGTCATATCTTGCCATTCACTCATGCATTCAGTTAACATATATGGAGTACCTACTATGTGTGAAGAATATAATGATGAAAAGAAATAGTCAGAAAACCCTTTGATCTGGTGTTTACATTCTAGTGGAGAGAGACAATAAACAAGAAAATTAACAGGTCATATTCACATCAGTGTTGAGATAATGAAAAACAAATTAAGCAAAACAGCAGATATGACATGTTTAGGTGGGGATGGTGTTAAAATTTTCGATAGGCTGGTCAGGGAAGGCTCCTCTGAGAAGGTGACTTAAGCATAGCGGGGAACAGTGGTCGATGAGGTCAGAGAGGGAACAGAGGTCGAGGACCTTGTAGCGCTGAACAGGAGTTGGACTTTGACTCTGAGTGAAAAGAGGAGTGCTGCCATGTTTTGGGGAAGAGAGCATGATCTGACCTGTGTGTCAAGACCACTCTCACGGCTGCATTCAGAGTAGATCGAATTGAGGAGTGAGTACTGCAGCAGGAAGGCCAGTTAGGAGGCTCTTCTGATCTTCAAGGAAAGAGGTCATGGCGGCTTAGAATGGAGTATGGTAATTGTGGGGGTGAGAAATTATCGAATTTTGAAATTCTCTTGAAATTCTGCTACTGTTCGGATGTTCATGAGGATGTTACCTGTTATAAAATTAGGCAAAATTTCTTTCTGTTCTTAATGTTAGGATTATTTGTGCATATCCCTTAAGCAGTTGGTTTTGAGTACTCTAAATTTATCATTGAACAATTTCAGTGTGCTAAAGCTTAAAGCAAATTAATAACTCACCCTTAAGAAGTGTATTAGAAGTAATGCCATTTTGTATTATTAGACTATTTTGGTCACCTTACCATTATTTTCCACTTTGCTATTTTTTTCCCCTCACAGTTTAAAATTTTCTGTGACCTTTTTTCTGTATTATTTGTGTTTTTGTAAACCTTCTTAGATTCCTTTCTGGTGCAATTTAGGGTGCATATGGGCATTTATCTCTTTTAGTCTATGGCAGGTTCCACCTTTCACACTCTCTTCAAGGCTGCGTCTATGCCTTTTTATACTTGCAATTGTTGCTTTGTTAGATAAGAGCAAAACCTGACTGCAGAATTTCAAGCCTTAAGAATAGTTTATGTTTTTCATGGAACATTAAATAGAAGAATGATTGTCTTATGTAAGGAAAAACAACTCATCTATTTTGTCACTTAACTCAGCATAATATTCAGTTAACTTAAAAAGTGAGTCAAATCAATTATTGGACTAAATCACTGGTCACTAGTCAGTTCATTTAAAACGCTTAGTCTAGCAATATGTTGTACTATGACACATCCTAAGTGTGAAACTTGCTTTTGGGTTTATTTTATGAGAAAAATTTATATCAAAACAGGTAGTGTAAGGAACTGGGAAGAATTTGCACAAATTTCATCTGATTAGCTAATGAGGATTTTAAACTGAACCAATTTTTAGAAATCCTAAAGAAACATTATGATGTCGATGTATAAAGAACCCAAATTTTGCTGAAAAACTAGTAATCTGAAAAACGAATTTACCAGACTGCACAATGTTTATACACATCCATTTTCTTCCTATGAGTCATTAAGTTGTGAACTAAAGAAACATATTTTTGTTGCTAATCGCATGGTACCAAATTCTCAGATATGTCTTTGAGATATATTTCTCATTTAATATTTAATAATATTCTGTATTAAATATTTTTAAATAAAATCTCCCAAGATTATGGGAAGCTCCGAAAGGGATTGTAGAGACCATCCATCCACCAGTCTGATTTGTAGATGAGGAACCTGAGGTCTGGACTATTGACATGCCATGTCTTATAGATGATTAGTGAAAGAGCCTAGATTGGCACCCAAAACTCCTGACACTTTCAGGGCTTTTTACCTCATTAATTTACACATAATGATCTGACTCCCTAATTTTAGATAAAAAAGTTTGGAATATCAAGTCTTTATGTGTTATTATAAATATAAGATCGATATATTAAAATAATACTAGTATTCTACTTCATGACATATTAGTACAAATAATTTTATTCATGTTATGGTTCAAATTGAATAGAATTCATGGGAAAGCTTGTCTCTGAAGTCACTCTATCATTTAGATATATTCAGCCATCCGGCTTTTCTTGCATTATTCTGATAACTCTCCAGTGTGAATATAACCTCATCTGCAAATAAACAGTAGGTTTCCAAAAGCATATTGGGAAATTTCTTCTTTATTGGAAACAAATATATGGTCATTACTATATTATAACCATTTGGCTTTGTAGAATCATAGGAAAGATAAAGGTGATTTTTTGATTATGTAATGTATGAGTATGTGGCTTATTTTAATTATGTAAAATAGCATGTGCATGGTAATAAACTTAGAGTTATACTTTAATGTAAGTTACTTCTCTGATATTGATCCAGAGTATTATAGATATTTAAAATTTAAAGACTTATTTATATCTTTTTATGTTTTTCACAGATAGCTTGTACATATGTCAGGTTTCTGGTGTTTTTTGGGGAAGGAGTATGTGTGTTTTTTATGTATTTGTTTTAGATTTACTGTTTTTCAGGTGTACTTCCCTGAAGTAAGATGACCTATAAAAATTCTGTGTGGCTTTGTTACATTGGGGTAAGTTTTACCTTTAAGATAGAGACTTTGTCCTTGGAATGCTATTCCCTTTATTGGCTAACAGAATTTCCTGTTTCCAGTTAGGAATTCTCATGTTCATGCTCACCGAACAAAAGTATATGTTTGAAACTGAAAACTCTTCCTGACATTCTGAAAAGAGTGTGAAAATAAAAACCATTTCCAACTTTGGAAAGAACCTAATGTGTGCTCTTCCATAACTATGACACACACATGCGTGCACAAAAACACACACACTTCACATCTATAGTTGCAAAAATAGAATTGGTCTATACATATTCTGCCTTTTTCTTTTTCCACTTAACAGCTTTTCAATTGATCATGACAGTTTTTTTCAGTATTTACTGATATATTTATTTGTTTAATGGTTGCATGACAACGAACTGTATGAATGTACCTTAAATTGTTAATATCAATTCCCCACTGATAGACATTTCTTTTTCTATAACAAATAATGCTGCATTGAAATCCATATACATATATCTTTATATATTTGGAAGGATATTTCTGTAGATTAATTCCTACAGAGGGATTTTTTTATATTGACTAGTATGCACATTTTTTAATTTGATAGATGCTGTGAAATCTTTTGCACAGAGCTTTGTACCATTTGCCATCTGAACATGAGCATATGAGTGCTCTTCCACTGCATTTCTGCCAAAGGTGCATATTATCACTCTTTTATTTTTTTGCCGTCAGATAAGCAAAAGATGGCATCTCATTTAGTTTTATTTATTTGATTATTTATGAAGTCTGGTACTGTTTATTGACTATTTATATTTCTTAAGTGATTTTTTAATTCATATACTTTGACCATTTTCTTGTTGGATTTTATTGGTCTTAGATGATTTTAGAAATTTCTAAAATGTAATAGATATTTAGCTTTGTAGTATTTGTCAGGGTTCTCCACAGAAACAGAACCACTAGGATATCTGTCTATCTTTATATATATATATATCTAGGAAAAGATTTATTATAAAGAATTAACTCACATTTTAATGGAGGATGAGAAGTCCCAAGGTCTGGATTTGGTAAACAGGAAACCCAGGAGAGCCGATGGTATAAATTCTATTCTGAATGCTGTCAGGCTTGAGACTCAAGAAAGCTGATGTCAATTTGAGACCAAAGGAGGGAAAAAACTGATGTCAGTCAGGCAGTAGGAGTTCCTTTTAATTCAGTGTTTTTGTTCTGTTCAGGTCTCCAATTGATTAGAGAGGCATGTTTACATAAGGGAGGACAATCTGCTTTACTTAGTTTACGGATTCAAATTATATTAATTCAGAAACATCCTCAAAGACACACCAAGACTAATATTTGATCAAATCTTTCATTACCCTGTGGGCCTCCACAAGTTAATTCATAAGGTTAACCATGAGGGACCCTAACAATTTATGATGTTTTGCAAATTTTTCTCTCTGCCCATCATTTGCTTTTTAACTTCATTTTCTTTTATGGTGCATATAATTTATATATGCACATTAACACCCTTATACATGCTTAGAAACAAGATACAATGATACTTAAATGTTTTAATTTTATTTAACAAACATAGCATTATTAAATTTCAAATGTGTGTACATCAGATTGTTATCAGCCCAAAGTCCATGTGCCTGATGCTTTGAAAGGCCAAAACTCAAAAGGTCAGAGTTTAGAGAAAGAAAGGTTTATTGATAAGAGAAGGCACCCACTGAGAAGGGAGTCTAGTCCTCAAATTCATCTTAAGAGAGTTGAGTTAATCAAGGGAAAGGAAAGTGGAAAAGGCTGTTTTTGTAAAACTCAAGCTACAAGCAGAATTCCTGTAATGATTAGCATGTTTATTGCAAAACAAAGCAGGAGCTATTAGCCTGAAGGCCATGGAAACAATGTAGGCTTGAACAAGATGGTGTCAGAGAAATCCAGCATTTCACTCTGTTACAAGATGTTAGTGGAACTTCATTCTATGTATCAAGGCACAATTTACTTGGTAATAATGAAAATAAATGACTGTAACACAAATGATGGGTTTATTCCCATATGGAAGGTAGATGCCACTTGAAATGCTATTTTGCATTATAATTCTGGTAAACAATATCATGTTAAAAGGATTATTGTCAGGAGATGGTGTATACCTTGGAAATTTCCATCTTGAACAACACCAGAATACTTTCAGAATTAAATGTATACTTCTTTCTCTTGCAGGAATATTCTCGAGAGAAAGCTTACAGATGTTCTTTTTATGTCTTGTAATTTTAACTGCCTTGAACCATAGCAAGTTTCTCTTTGAAATTAGTCATACATTGCTGATGACTTTTGAATGGACAATTCTTACTTGTTTACGGCATTCTAGTTTTTTCTGATTTAAAAAAAAAAAAACATCTAATTTCGATTGTTTCAAGTTTTTGAAATTAAAGTAAGGCTATCTTTAAAAAAACCACTTTTTTTTCTAGTAAACATTACCTGTGTGTTCAACTAGTTCTGAGCATCTCCTTGGCTACACGAATCTAACAGTGCTCCTATGAGCTCTCTGCAAGTCTTTCTTATTGTACATACTATTCATTCTCATTTTAGCCATCTGTATATTTACAGAAAATACCCAGCATAACTCCAATGTTACCATTTTAAAATAAAACAAAACAAAACCTATGCCACTATCAAAAAGTGATACATAAGCATTCTCTGTTACATTACTTAATTTTTATTAGGCTCCCTTAAATGTTTTACATTTGCTTTCCAAGTGGTTTGTAGTTTGATTAGTTTTGTGAATCAGAAAAGTCCCTGGAATATTGTTACAATGAGAACACGTTTTCAGATGCAAATTCTGGACTCCTTACTGTTTAGGGTTCAGGGAAAGAAATATTATTTGCAAAGAATGTAAACAGAATAGAATCATCTTTTAATTAAACTGATTCAATAATTGCCATGTCGATTGTGTTCATTATTACATTTTAAATTTCAAATACTTCTTTGAGAAATTTAAGTTAATTTTAGTTCAGCCAACTGAATCTTCCATGTGCAGCTAGAAAATATAATACTTTTAATTAGTACCATAACATACTCATGGTTTTGTAAAATCAAAGAAATAATTGTTTTCTTTTCATTGAGATAGTCTGGTTTTGGAAATGTGTTAAAAAGACAAAGGAACACAGTTGCCTTAATTTTTGCATGGGATAATTATTTATCTAAATTTATATTATAGAAAGGTTTAGAAACCAAACTGTTAATGGTCATTACTTATATATTATTTGAATATTTTTACATGTATTTTTTTATAATTTAAAGTTGTGAATTGATTAAAAATTTTTTAATTTTCTTATAATTTTATATTAACCTTAATCTTTCAAATATTTATTCCATTTAAATCCATAAAAAATTCTCAGAATTTTGATTCTGTACTAGTTTATATAAGAAATAAACTGTTGAGTTATTTGGATAACTTGTCAAAGAGATAATTATTTATTTTGTTTTCAAACAATTAGTTATTAAAAAACAAGTATCGCTTTTTGAGGAATTCTTTGCACAGGATTATGATTGTCTTAATTTTTATTCGTTTAAAATATGATAATTCTCTTTAATCAGCAATAGAAGTCTCCTGTAAGAAGTGTGTCACTTCATCAATTCTTTAAGAGTGCATTAAGGAAGGGCATGTCTTATGTGATGTTATATATCTGGAGGGTTTATGGGCTGAATCAGGAGATCATCCAGCTCCCCTGATGTTGAAGACAAACCCTTTCTTAAATTTCTCAGTGAAAGTACTGTTGACATTTTGGTGTTGTTCTCTGTAAGAAATATTAAAATAGCACTTTAATATTTGTTTATGTAATTGCAAATCCAGATATTTCTAATTTGTGCTAGATTTCATTAGAATACGTTTTTAGAGAAGGCAATTGAAATAGTTATAATTTTCTTTTACAACAATATAAATATGTTAGATTCATGAGGAAAAGGAAACATAAATGTCCAAAAAGAGATGCTAGAGAGTGAAGTTATCTCTATAAATAAAAACACCCTCTCAAGTATAATGCAGTGTACAATGGAAGTACAAAGCTATGCATTAGGCACTGAGCGAACACTTGAAAAGTTAAATAATTACTACTGAGCGCTGCATGGTTTAATCTTAGGTACTTTCTATTTATGTTTTAGTCAAAATGACAAATTGTTTTTCTATGTGTCCTAACAGAATTTATTTATGTGATAACGGCGTTTAACTTGGCATATCCAATTACTCCCTGGAAATTTAAATTGTTTTGCATGCCACCAAATACAACATATGACTTCCTCTTGCCTGCTGGAATCTCAAAGAACACTTCAAATTTGAATGGACATTATGAGGCAGTTGTCGAAGCTAAATTTAATTCAAGTGGTACCTACTTTTCTAACTTATCATTCAAAACAACTTTCCCCTGTTGCTTTTGGAGTGAACAAGATAAAAACTGCTCTGCACATGTAGAAAACATTGACAAGAAGGCATTTCTTTCAACAGTAAATTCTTTAGTTTTTCAACAAATAGGTAGGTATTTTAATGTTCCAAGATATAGCTGTTATTTAACTGTATTGAACAAGTTTTCATTCTCTGAAACCTGTATAAAATGAATATCTTATAGATGGGATTCTTAACACATATCATTATTTTATATTATTCATGTGACCAAATGAATAAGGCCCAAATTATTTTATATACTCCAAAATAAAATAAAAATGTAAAAAAATAACTCTTTTTACTTATAAATACATTTATTGCAGTCTTCTAAATTTGCTTTAAAATAGAAAAAGCACGCTGTATTTTTTTAAATAGATAAAAATTTTAAAGTATTCCACTGCTAAATTAGTTAAATTTTAAAGCATTTGTGAATAATATTTGTTCGGGCAAAGAATCACTATGTAACCAATATATACCTTAAATCAGGGATTGCTGTTGTTTAAGTATAATGCATCTTGGATGTAACTAGTGTAGTTAATAATGCTGAATGTGCAGTCTAAACACCAAAATTGTTTCCAAGCTTCTGGAAGAGCTAATAGAGCAGACTCAATTGACCTGGCAATATGAAGAGACCCATGGTAGGAGAATAAAGGCACACGTTGTATAAAGCACTCCTATGTAGGGTGAATCAGAATTTCTCAACCTCAGCACCATTGACATTTTGGGCCAGATAATTCTTGGTTATGGGCGGGGCGGGGAGGGGGGGCTGTTGTTCTGTGCATTGTAGGATATTTAGCAGCATCCCTGGCTTCTACCACTAGATGCCTGTAGCACTCCCTTAATAAAGGTTAATAACTATATACTTCTAAGTGAGTTTACGTTTTTATAACTAAAATTACTAGTTTAAGTTGTGGTTACTGAGGATTTTCATTTATTATTTTGCCAAGTAGGCTGTTTACTTCATAGTGCTCCAGAGTGCTACAAAGGCCTTCCTAGCTAGAAATCCTTCAGGTTTGGGGAAATATGTTAGTGTTGCCTTAAGATAGTTTTAGTCTTGTCTGAGGTTAGTCATACTTTTCAGTTGTTACTATTCTTGGCTTTCTAAATTACAAATCATCAATAGTTATCTCTTGTTATCAGGTCAATTTTTATCAGTTATATTTAGAGCCGTGTAACATTACGATAATAAGAATTAAAGACATATATCATATTTCTAATGGTGCCTTTATTGTTCAAGTAGACATAGAAATACTACTCCAAATCTGCTTGTTCTTCGATATTTAATATTCTCTTTTTTCTTGAAAAGTGAGCAAGAACCGAGCTACATGAATTTTGAAGATTTGTCCTGCTTAAGTGGTTCAGGATAAAAAAGTTTGAGAAGCAATAATTGAATTGCATTCTCTTACTTTACAAAAAAGGAAACTGAAGGCCAAAGGGACTGAATGACTTGGGCAAACACATACCACTAGGTAGAACCTGTTTTTTTCTATTAGAATGGGCAATGGAAGTTACATCAGAACACTGGTAAATTTAATTTAGCTCTTCTCTTTCACCGAGTTGTTCAGAATGTTTTTTAGATTTAATGTAGCTTATTTTTAATTCAGGGGCAAACTGGAACATACAGTGCTGGATGAAAGAGGATTTGAAATTATTCATCTGTTACATGGAGTCGTTATTTAAGAATTCTGTCAAGAATTATGACCTTAAGGTCCATCTTTTATATGTTCTGTAAGTACCAAATAAATTCATTTGGACATTTCTATACACATTTTTTTTTTAATGCCAGAGCTTTCATATACAGAAGTGTGGTGTGACACCTCTCCTATCCCTACGTTTTCCTTTGATATCTCTGTCAATTTCTAGGAGGTCGTCTTCATATATATGTATGTATGTATGTATGTATGTATGTATGTATGTATGTATGTGTGTGTATAGATCTAGATCTAGATCACCTTCTTTTCCATTAGTTTTCCTCTTTTCTCCTCCTGTTGCTTCAGGTAGCAAGACGTTGCAGATATGACTGGCATATATTCCAAAAAACGTCAACTCAATTCAGGGGTCTTATATATTTGAGTGAGGAGGGGAAAACTTGTTTTTCTATTTATCTTTCAGGTAGATTTTTTTTCCCTCAGATTTGATTTTTTATTATCTTAAAAATATAGATGCTTAATATTTATTTGTACTGGATAGAGACAAGATGGTGGTTTCGAATAGCCATACAGTTATAATTCTAACAGCTAATACAGAATTCAAGTTTTTCAATAACTCCAGTGATAATGTGTACCGTTTCTATGTGAATTTGAACTCTTTAAAATTCTTTCTCATTTGTTCTTTTTTTTTGATGCTTAAGGAAAAAGAGACTCGCCTCCTTCAGCTAGTTAGACCATACCCTTATGAGATGATATGCTAGAAATTTTTCATATAAAGATGACTAGAGACAGAAAGCAGAATGGTGGCTGCCAGGGACTAGGGGTAGGGCTAATGGGAAGTTCTTAAATGTGTACAGAGTTTCATTCTGAGAAGATGAAAAAAGTTCTGAAGTTGGATGATGACTACCCTACAATGTGAATGTATTTAACGTCACTGAACTGTACACTGAAAACAGTAAATTTTATGTTATGTATATTTTACCATAATAAAAACAATTTAAAAAGAAACTTTAAGCTGTCAAAAAATAACAGTTTTGATTTCAGCCCTTGAGGTGCTCACAGGCTAGTGGCTGGGACAGGTATGTACAGAGTCGCAGTTTTAGGGGTCACTGATATGTATTTTGTAGGCACGTGAAGCTGTGGGAGCACAAGATTGGTGAGGAAGCCTTAGATGGGGATATCTAGATGAGCTGGAAAGAGAAGAGAGGTGCAAAGTTTTCCAAAGGAAGAAGGTAGCCGAGTTGTATCTTTAGGGATGAATAAGAGCTAAAATATGTGGGCAGGTGGTATTAAGAAGAAGGTCAGCATTAGCTGGAAACTTTAGAGTCAGACTGCTTGGCCTAGCATTTACTGACTATACACACAACACTTAATGTGCTTAATAGCATTCCTAACTCTAGAAATTAACTCACAAATGCTTAAAATTTATTTGTTGAGTCGATATTGCTAAAATGCTTTCTAGAACATTTTGTCAGTTTACCCTCCAGAAATATATTAATGAACCAAAAATTATTGATAAAAAACTAATGTTGTCTAAAGGAGGGCCTAGTGAGTGGTTAATTTTGTTAGAACAGAAAGGTATAATAAAGTCTGAATAATATCTATTAATTTGACAATGTGGAAGTAACGGAGACTGGCCAGAGCTGGTTCAGAGAGTGGAAAGAGAGTTAGCCAGAACAAAGGGAAGCTTGAGGAAAGATCCTGAAGAGCTGACTTCTGGAGAGTTTGGTACTGGTTCTTCAGGCACTTGATGGAGTGATGAGAGCTGGAATGCATGTATTTGAGGAGGGGATGCCAGAGACCTTGGGTTGTGGGGTCTGAGGAGGCATACTGTGGTTGATTCTGAGAATGTGGGAAGAAAACCAAAAAGACCCTGGGTACTGCAACCAACTATAGCTATCCAGGTGAAGAGCCTTTGCTACAGTGATGCATAGGAAGCAAAACGTTTAGGATCTAATACTGTAATGACTGTGTATAGTGCCAAGTCGGTACTAGAGTAATCAGGGAGATCACTTCGTAAATTATTAAAATGTCTGACCACTATGCTGTACGCCTGAAACTAATATAAAAACAAAAACAAACAAAACAAACATTTAGGATCAACTCCCTTGTTCCTCCATCAGCCTTGTAGTCTTCTAGCGCCCCTTATAGGTAGAATTTAACAGGAATTCAGGAGGTTTGGCAGAGTTTCGGTAGCAGCATGGGAAAACAGTGGACTCAAAGCTGAGAGACAAGAACTTATTCACCAGCTAATTCACCCTGTTGGCTACTTAGCATCTATACACGCCTTTTACACATACTTGAACTACGACGTCCCTATAGCTTCATGTTTTCACTTAATAAGATGCAACTATACTTTGAACAAAAGGAGATACCAAAATGAGGAGATGCTGTGTGCCAGTTGTCATTGTATCCATTTCTGGACAACATTCACAATACTGATCTGGGTAATACAGCTCCTTATATTTGGCACACAGCCGCACCTGAATGAGTATTCTGGAAACTAAATGCTAAATTGTAAAATTAAGAACTCTTATGGAAATTAATAAGGAGGAGGAGATTGAGAGGAAATTAGTTAATATATACAAATATACAAAATATATACAAATAAAAACATGTTAATATATGCAAATATTTTGTATATTACATATACAAAATACAGTTAATATACACACAAAAAAGGAAGAAAATGTGCTTAACTGACATCATCTTCATTTTTATACTCACTATCAGGCCTTAGTTAATATTTACAACTTATGTTGAACTAGATCTTAAAGTTACCCTGGTGGTAGCCCAGATAGGGTGCTATTGCTGTAACATCTGGACATTGAATGTCTCTGTGATCAGAATTTCCACATCTGAAGGCTCATTAATAGATGCCACCACTGATGAATCTAGAAGCCCCTGCTACTCCCTGCTTCTTTGTGCAATTCTCATTAAGGCCGGCGTCCCAAGTGGGAATATCTGATTGGTGCGAATATGCCCTAGCTGCCAGTATTTCAGCATTACAAAATGATAGATTTTCTATTCAGATGCTGGGTAGCCAGGAAACCTAGATAAATGTCTACAACAGAAGTGTCTGAACTATGAATCTCCAGAGGTCCAGAAAGCCTAGCTGAGGTTGTAAAGCAGGGAAGGTAGAGGAATAAAGGTAATGCAGGGCCAAGGTGAACATTTAAAGGATGGGGAAGAATGAGCTTGGTTCTAGTCTATGGAAAATGACCCAGTATGGAGAGAATAGTTGAAAATATGATAGACGAGGATCTATTGAAGATATGTGTTAAAGAGGGAATAGTTTAATAGGCAAGTTACAGAAAAAGAGCACAGATAAAGGGTTGGTCTTAAACTGATGGAGGCTCACCTCAACTTCTATTGAGAGAAAAAAGGAATCACTGTGGTAGATGAAATATTTGAAAGTTACCTGCTTTATTGAGTGAGATAGATTTTAGCTCAGAGAAACGAATTCCTTTGCAGTGTAGTACATTCCTACCATGACCTAAATAGTTTGGATGGTGATCAAAAACTCAATGGATGCCTATTTGAGGGGATTTCAAATATTATCAGTGGGCTAGGGCAATCTGCTCAATTTTAAAGCTCTATGACCATTTGTTAAGGATTTCAGTTTTATTATGTATAGACTGTAGTTATGTCTTGAAGTCTGCACTTTCTGAAAAAGATATACTCTATGACTATATCAGGGCATTACAGAATTGCACAGTGACTTAGCCACAGATGAATGAAACCTTTAACTTTAGTCAGCTGAGTATTCACTTGTCTATTCACCTAAATGGTAGGACCCAGAAAAATGAGAAAATTATCATAAATTAATTAAATTTTTGAATTTGTCAATATGATAAATTCAGCAGATTTTTTTTTAACCCAGGTTTCTAAGAATATTACTACAGGAAAACCTGTCATAAGTGCATGCAATTTGAGAAATAGTCTCTTTCCCCCCCACATTAATTTTTCTCTCCTTGGTATGATTTGGTTAATTTGGTTAGCATGTATATTTTACCAATTGTCACATGCTATTTCTGCCTTGAATTCTATTTTTGTACATATCTTTGGGCAATATGTCTCCCAGTAGTTTGAATAAGAGTCCAGATGAGGACGAAGAGCTGGCCACTATAACTAATGAGAACTCCAGGGACAAGAAATCTATAATGCTGGTTGCGATAGAAAAGTTTTTAATCAAAATCACTTTCTCTGGACATTAGGGAATTCCTGAGAGAAATCGTTCTAATGTTTTCTTTTGTAAATAATTATATTTTTATAAAAGAACTAAGCTCTAATGTTTATAAGGGATTTAAAGCCCTATAAATATGTCTCTTAAAAGGAAGCATTATTTGGGCTCTGATATTGTTTGTCAGAGGAACCAAAGGAGAGACCATAGAAGTGCACTATTTTGGAACTGCTTTAGACATTTCATCTTAGACCTAAGAAAGAAATCCTCTTTTTGCTTCATGAGGTTCTTACTGTGTGTACCAGGCACTGAGTCAAGTGTGGGGAACAATGATAAGTGACTGAGACTCAGCCCTTGCCCTCCTGGAGCTCATGGTAAAGATAAAGAACAGAACGACAGAGTTTGAAAATACTGTGATATAATAAACACAGGGGCTTGTGGATCACATATTAGAAGTATCTGCCTAGATTATGAGGGGCACAGATGAATGAGCCAGATAGAGTGAAGAGCATTTGCAAAGGCCTGTAGTCACATATAGGCATTTGAGGACTTGAAAAGTTGTGTGGATGCTTTGGGAAGGTGGGGAATGATGAGAAATCAATGTGGATGAATAAGCAAGGGTCAGCTAGATGGTCTGGATTTTTTGTAACTGGTAACACCTAGTTTTACTTTTGCCTCTTTGCTATTATTTTTGCCAGCATTCTTGGTGATTTCAATATCCACATGGATGATCAATTTCTTGAATGCTTTATTTTCACTATTTTTTTTTTTAACTCCACCTATTCACCCATGCTCATGGACATACTCTAGACCTTGTCATTACTGATGGCATGTTTCTGTAATCTCATTTTCTAGGATCCCACTCTTTGACCACCTCTCCTGTTCCCTCTCATGTTGGCTTACTCCCTCTATTACTTCGACCCCAGGAGTAATTTTCCATGTTTCTTGGCTTTTCCCTCTGGGCACCTGGTTCTGCCCTGTGCATCATGCTCTCTTTTTCATGAAAGGGTGCACATCTCTGCAGCTGAATAGTTTTCTCAGCATGCTTCTGGTCAGCACAATTTTGGGAGTCCAATGGCTTTGTTTCATTTTGTATCCTTTCTGTATAAGCTATCAGTGTTTCTGCTGTAATTCTACAAGATCACACGGCCTCCTGTGAATCTTATTGTGGTTCACGCCATTAGATAAAAGCCCACAGAGCTCTTAGAGATAAGCCTTTCTCTGCCTTCTCTTTGATCTTGGCTTAGAAGCCTTTTTTTTTTTTTCTTTTTTCTTTTTTGTACAACTGGGCCATTTTAATGTTCTTTACAATAAAACAAATAGTTCTCTTAATGATGACAGACATGTAACCTGTTTGGAAGCACTCAGAAACATCACAGTAAAGGTGTTTTCCTTATTGGTGTGTAGTCTTCAATAATTATAAAGAGTCTTTGTATGAAACACCTGTCAGACTGCATTTATATATGCATTCATCATTTTCAGGATTGTTGGTAACCTGGGCATATTTTTCCCAAATAACCTTGCCTCCTGTGTCACAAGGCCCAATCACTCATGTTCACCTCAGTGGCTACTACCTTTGGTAGCAGCTCCAAAGTTGTATAAAGTGGGGATGAAGGATGCTCCTTTATACCAAGTATTGGCAGGGAAAAGGTGGTAGAAACCATTTTAAATTTTAACATCCTCTGCCATCTGGAGAAGCTGGGCATTTCACAGCTCTTAAGCTCTGGTTACTTTGTTTAATAGCCCTTTACTCAAGGTATGTCTCTCCTCTTGCAGCAAGAAGAAACCAAAAGACAACTTCACACCTGTAGGGAAATCTTTTGAAGTAGATCACCCACTTCAATAGGCACAGTCTATGCTGTCCAGTAACTGTGGATGTGTTAATTAGCTTTCTGCCACTACATAGAAAGTTCCCTTTCCTCCAGTTTCTAATAACATGTTCCTCACTTCCTTTTGTTCCCTCATTGGTAGTGTTCTTAAAACCCAGATTCTACTAACAATCTGTCCAAGCAATTTAGGCTTCCTCTATCGCACTTCTCTAAATCCTTCTAGCCTCTGTCCATTGTCTGGTTCCAAAGCCACTTTCACATTTTCAGGTATTTATTATGGCAGCATCCCACTTCCAGGTACCAATATGTGCCTTGGTTATCTATGGTATATAATAAATTACACAGTGTTTAGTGGCTTAAAGCAACAAACATTTATCACCTCTCAGTTTCTGTGGGTCAGGAATCCAGGTGCGGCTTAGCTGGGGACATCTGCCTCAAGGTCTGGCACAAGGTTGCATGAAGATGTCAGCTAGGTCTGCAGTTATTTCAAGGTTCAATTTCAGGAGAATCTGTTTCCAAGCTCAGTTCCTGGGCTTCCGTTCCTCATAGGTCATCAGACTGGGTTGTCTGTTCCTCTTGGCAACAACCGGAGGCCTCCTTCAGTTCCTTGTCATGTGGATTTCCTTAGAGGGCATCTTATAACATTGCAGTGAGCTTCCTTTAGAGAGAGCCAGAGAGAACTGCTGATGACCTTGCTTTTGATTTTCACCAAGAGAAAAGGAGCTGGAGGAGGTCTTCTTATGATTACCTTTCTCACCAGAATCTACCAGCCTGCTTGTGTCAATGCCATGCAGTTTCCTTTTCTTCTTTAATTTGGATGAAGTCTTTGTGTTCCAGTCTAAAGTGAACCCTTTCTCATGGGTGTTGAGTCTCATACCCTGTTGCCTACTCCAAGACTTTGTTCTTGTAATGATCTTTTTCTTTCCTGCATCCTTAAGATTGTCTTTCAGCTGACAGACGTTCCATAATAACTCCCATTTAAAACATAGATTTCCTTGATCACACATTTTCATCAAGTAATCACCCCATTTCACTACTCCCTTTTTAAAGAAAATTAAGTTTTAGACTGTGTGAATACATCATATCTTCAGAAGTTAATATAAAAAAATCAACAAAAGTGACTTCTGGCCATGGGGAATAATAAGGTCTGAGGTTGCTCTTTTGTCATGAACGACTGGAAAACTTGATACAAAGTAGGAAGCATCTATTTTCAGATAATGGGCAATGACAGAACAGAGCTACGATTCCTGATGGAAGGAAATAAAATGAGTCCTCTATTACTCAGGCTTTCAGGACTAGAGGTGATTTCCAAAACATGGCACAAGGTTGGGGAACTCAAGCAGATGCCAGAAATATTGCTGAATCAAGGACATATAGGTAAAAGTTCAGAGATTAGAAGGAGGCTTGAATTCCTGGGGCAGAGTAATTGAAGCAATAAAGTACACGAAAATTATTAAGGGCATTTCCTGGACTCTTTGGCTGAATACCAATCTATGCATGATGTTGGGTAAGAAAAACTTCTAGGAGGAGAACAATTAACAGGAGCTGTAAGCTAAACAATTCCCAGAAGTCACACAGGCCAAGAATAAAAATCTCCATCAAGCAGATTGGAGAGACCTTGTTAAATATCAAAAACATTCAGTGGAAACCCTACAATAATCATGCTTTACAAATGGGGCCAAATTAGCCCTAGAGTCAAGGCTACACTATACTATCCCTAAAAGAACTTAAAAAAGAAGCTTAAAAAGGTTCAAACTGGTACCGTTACTTAACAGGCTGCCAGAAAAAAGTTTACCATTCTTCAAAGGAAAACAATACAATCTAGCACTTAAAAATGTAATATTCACAATGTCTGGCATCTAATAAAAGATACTACATATATGAAGGAACAGGAAAATGTAACCAATAATCAGGAGAAAAAGGAAAATCAGTCAATAGAAACAATCCCAGAAATGACAGAGATGTTAGAAATTGCAGGCAGGGACAGTTATTAATCTCCACATGCTCAAGGGTATAAAGGAAAACATGAATACGATGAGGAGAGAAACTGATGATATGAAAACAACTGAAATTTTTAGAGACTAAAAATGCATTACTTGTAAAGTAAACAAAACTGATCAATATTAATTGGTGCATTTTAGGAATAGTGTTATTCAATCAAGAAGCATTTAGTGTGTGCTCACAATGCTAAGATCTGTGAGAAGTACACTTTCCATTCTCTTTCCCTCCTTCTTTCCTTCCTATCAAAATGGGCTCATTGATTCTTATTTTATTTTATAGGCTAGAATCAGTTGCTATCTTCTCAAATTGTATCAAATTTGGCCAGTGAGAAATTGTTCAGGCTGGCCCTTTTGTCCTTTTGATGTGTCCCCATCTTTTTTTTTTTTTTTTTAGGACTTTATTTTCTAGCACTGCAAGATGTTTCAGGTTGATTTTATACTTCTGCTATAACACTGGAATCAGCAATTTGTCCAAGGAGCCCTGATTCCTTTTTATTGGAGAATAATATTTACAAAGTAGCATCTGGTATCTAGATGCTAGTTATTATTTGGGTTGCATGATTTCTATGCCCTCTCAGCCACAGAGCAAGTTAAACATATGTACATATGCCATACATGTATGATGTGTATATATAATATACCTAAATCTTTATATCTAAATCTCTCTGTGTATACATATATTAAAAGCATGTGTTCATACTAATATCTCCCATTCTAGTCCAAAAGCACAGGATCTATTCTAACCTCCCTTTTTTCTTTTCTTTCCTTCCTTCTTTCCTCAGTTCTCCTCTCTCTCTCCTCCCCTCCTTTCTCCAGAAATGAGAAACCTGGCTTCTCTTTCCTACAATATATCACCTATTTGCTCAGTCCTAGAGTACACATAGTTTTGAAAGTGCTAACCCATACCACTGTGAAAAACAAATATATTAACTCGAGTGTAATATTTGTTTAGACTTATTTTGTCTTTTCTAAAGCTAAAGGTTAGATGTTCAAAATATTATGTTCTAGAGTTAATTAGGATTTCCTCCCCTTCTGCTCCATGTGGTTATATTGTTAACTTGATTTACATTAAGGACCATTTGTTTTTGTTTAATTTCTCTTTTTCCCCATTTTTCTTCTTTCTCTCATGTCTGTTTTCTGTTTGTGTGCTAATATATTAGTATATTACATCTGAGAATATGTTGTATTTTACAAAATGCTTTTTAAACTTGTCTCCTTGATAAAATTTACCTAGGTCAATACTTCTCACTGGACCCAATTCTCGAGATCTGAGGTAGAGTTGGTAATTTGCATTTCTGTCAAGTTCTAGGAGATGCTGATGTTACTGGTTTGGGGAATAGACTTTGAGAACCAATGACACTTATTAAAAACAGATTCCCAGACCTACTGAATTCTTCATGGAGGGACTAGGAATCTATTTTAAAAAAAGGCTTCAGGTGATTCTTATGATAAAACTACTCTGAAACACTGGTCTTTGAAATTATTTGGGATTGGCAAAGTAGATATTTTGGGTAAACATGGATTACTGGTCTGAGATTTAAAATAAGTGACTTGATTAAATAATATACAAAGCTATACTAAATTTTCTAATTGCTGTTAATTGGTTTGTCTACTATGTTTTGCTCTTGTTTTATGTCATAATCAGAAACTTGGCACCCATTTGGTGTTATTCCTATAATAATTCAGTATAAATCTCTGCTTAGAGAAGTTTAAATACATTCATAGGAAAATTTTCTGGGAACAAGTAATTTGACCAAATATCAGAAGATAAGTATGCTTTTTATAAACCACTGTGTCTATCAAAAATGAAATTTCAATACTAACTACTTATAGCTCTAACTTCTAAATATATAACTTGACCAAATATTGAAATTTGTGAAGCCAAATTTAAAATTTATTTGACAAATGTTTTGTTTACTATTTTTACTTTCAAGTAAAGTTTGCTCACATATATAGAGAGATTAAATAAATAGTGGCACTGAGTGTGTGTGTGTGTGTGTGTGTGTGTGTGTGTGTTGGCAAGCTATATTATATTTTACTGCATAAAATTTTTTTAAGAATTTCAGAAATTTTAAAGTTTTGGTTATTTTAAGCCAATGTATCTCTTATTTTAAAATTTTGATCAATTTAATTCTTATAATTTAAACTTATCAATTTTTTAGAATATTATTTGATGTTTATAAATATTTAAAACTTTAAAAGTCTTTTAGAAGGTAAAAGAAGTACTTGTGTTGACTTTGGCAAGTAACAAGGTTGGTGTATTCCAGGTTTCACACAAACTTGGAAAAACTTCTGTTCTCATAAATATGAAATATCTAATGTTTTCCTCAAGGAAAAAATTATTTGAAATAATTCTATAATTTTCTAATGTTCTGATTTATAGATATATTAACAAGACACAGATAAAGGATTCTTTAGTTGTGGCCGCTACTGTTTTCATTAATCCCCTAATAAAATGACAGTAATGACAGTGAAATTTATCTTGTGATGATAAGGCATTTTGGATGTAATGAAATGAGCACTGAACATGGAAGCACAAGACTTCAGATGAGTTTCAGGTCTACCTTCTCACTGAACCTCAATTTCTTAACAATAAAGTGGTGATATAGTTCCGTGATAAGGTAGTGAAAAATTCTATTATATAATGCTCCTCAAAGTGTTTCCTATAAATTGTAAATATGTTATATAATGAAATTTGATGATACGTTTAATGTGGTTTCTATTTTTTTTGTCTTTTGTGCATCAAGTACCCACCAGTAGGGAGTATAAATGTTTTTGCCTATAGCTGGGATTGAAACATTTTTTTCTTACAGGGCCAGGAAGTAAATATTTTAGATTTTTCAGGCCATATTTCTCTGTTATAACCTTGTAGCCATAGTTAATATGTAAATGAATGAGCATGAGTATAATTATGAATGCTAAAATTTGAATTTTATGTAATTTCCATGTATCACAGATCATTTTTTCTTTTTTGTTTTCTTTCAAAAACCATTTGAAAGTATAAGAAACTATTCTGAGCTCACAGGCTGTACAAAAACCAGTATATTTGGCTTGTGGTCTATAGTTTCCTGACTCTTGCTTAGAACACCTGAAAATTAGTTTTAGATCAATTCTTAGAGTTTCGTGGGGTTATCTGTTTGGGAAATTTCTGAATGGGAATGCATTTAAAAACAAATTATGAATTATGTAATATATATTATATGTAGTCATTATATATAATTATTATGAATATATGCTACATATTTTATTTTCTTGGTGTATATTGAAATTAAAAAAATGAAGATGGATTAAATAGAATACCCAACAGTGAAGTGTTAATGGAATCAATAATCATACCTATTCTATAATTATCCACTGCATTTAGAAAAGGATGGCATTGATAAGACCATCTAAATTGAAACAGTTTAATTGCAAATTTTTTTTGTTTTAAAAAGAAATAATATCACTAGAATTTCATATCCTTTAAAAAATATTTGTTGAGAATATATCTTTTTTTTCTGTTCAGTTCTATTTTGCCTTAAAATTGGGAGTTCTTCAGTCAAAGCATCTGACATAAAAATACCACAATTTGTTCAATTTTTTTCTATCCTTTTGATAAAAGCTTTTATTTTAATATTTGAAAAACACATAAGAGGCATGGTGTGATATTGTTTAAAATTGCATTTTATTGGCTTTGTTTAAAGATTTAAACAAAATTGAAAGTGCTAAGTTATTCTACCTCTGATTAAAAAATATTTGATGGGAAAAATGCTTTTATGTAATTGCCTTTGATATTCATAACAGCCTTGTGGAGGTAGATGGTGCAGGCATTTTCTCTGATTTCCTGATTGAGGAAACGAAGGCTCACAAAATGCCCTAATATGTCTTTGGTTTTATAGCTCATAAGTAAACAGAAAAACTTAACTTTAAGTCTCAGTGTTCATCTAGTATGCTTTTTACAATATTATCCCTTACACAGAGCTTCAGACTGCTTTGCACATTAAAAGGTCAATGATCTACGGCCATGCCACCCTAAACATGCTCGATCTTGTCTGTCAGAAGCTAAGCAGGGTCAGGCCTGGTTAGTACTTGGATGGGAGACTACCTCGGCTGCTGTAGGTGTTTAAAAAAAAAAAAGTCTATAAATATCATTTCCTGATGGATTTTTTAGTACTAAATTAACACAAAAGTCTATGAGAAGTTATAAACATGTATCATAATTAAAACATGTAGTACTCGGGGATGTGTGTGGAAAGATAGGGTCCATTTGTTTCACGTTGTGTTTTTATCTGAATGCTTATGTATAGGCTAGTTAGCACAATTTCTAAAACAAAACTTCCTACACACTGAATTTTTAATTAGTATGTTTATTACTTACAGTTTTTTGCTCCCCAAAGGACTACAAGATTTCTAAAGGCAGTGATCATGCCTGAATATTAATATTCTCTCCCTATTCCTAAGTTCTTTTAAAAGCATAGCGTGGTTTGGATAGAAGACAGTAGCAGTTTATGGACAGAATGGGGTAACTCAAGCAAAACAGGAAGTTGAGGCATTGATACTCCTTCCTAACCTCAACTCCCAACCAAAGTCTTCTCGTTTTCATAAGGCTTAGACTTAGGGGACCGAGCAGCTTAAAAGAAAACAAAACTAATAAATCAGGAATAACAACTCTCTGTGTCTTGGTTGCATGCTATTTTTCTTCATGCCTGAGTTAGGTAACTTTACCCAGCTAATTTCCATTATTTTTTAAGATTCACTCGTTCAGTTGTAGGTACAGTGATTGACAAATATTGCTTAAATTTCTTTTCCTGGATTTTCTTTTTTTTTATTTTTGTAAATAACTTTATTGAGAAATAATTAATACACAAAACACTACATATTTCAGGTATAAACTTGATAGGTTTTGATATATGAAATCACTCATAAAATTACAACCATAATCAAGAAAATGAGTACATCGTCAATCACAAAATTTCTTCCTGTCCCTTTATAGTCAGTCTCACCCTCTGCCTCTACGTGTGGTACCCTGCCGCTACCACCCCAGCACCCCACTGTCCTCAGGAAAGGTCTGACCTGTTTTCTGTCACCACAGGTTGCTTTGCATTTTCTAGAATTTTACATAAACGCTTTCACATGGCATAATTATTTTGAGATTCATTCACGTTGTGTGTATCTCCTGGTAGTTCATTCCTTTTACTTGCTAAGTAGCATTCCACTATATGGATATACCTCAATTTGTTCACTCATTCACCTGTTGATAGACATTTGAATTGTTGACAGTGTTTGGATATCACAAATAAAGGTGCTATACTCTCTGCACTGGTTTGTATACAAATCTCTGTAAGGACATATGCTTTTATTTCTTGGATGAAAACCTGGGTATAGAAGGTGGCGGGTATGTGTTTAACAACTTAAGCAACTTAAGAACTTGACAAACTGTTATCCAAGGCTGTCTCATTTTACTTTCCTATCAGCATTGTATTATATTCCAATTCTTCCACACCCTTGTTCAATACTTGGTATGACTAACCTTTATAATTTTAGCCATTTAATATGTAGATAGTGTATCTTATTGTGGTTTTAATTTGCATTTCATGAATGACTAATGATGTTGGGCTTCTTTTTTTTAAAAAAAATTAAATTTATGGGAGTGACATTTGTTAAAAAATTACATAGGTTTCAAGGGTAAAATTCTATAATTCATAATTGCATTGTGTGTTCACTACCCAAAGTTAAATTTCCTTTTACTACCATGTATTTGATCCCCTTTACCCTTTCTACCTCCCACATCCCCCCTTTTCCTCTGGCAACCATTAAACTGTTGTATGCGTTTTGTTTGTTTGTCTGATTTGTTTGCTGCTTTCCGTTTTATATCTCACATATGAAGGAAATCATATGGTTCTCAACTTTTTCTGTCTGACTTATTTGCTTAGCATGATATTCTCAAGGAGATCCATCCATATTGTTGACAATTTCATTTTTTTATGGCTAAGTAATACTCCATTGTATATATACCACATCTTTATTGAATCATCTATCGAAGGGCACTTCGGTGGTTTCCATTTCTTGGCCACACACATGCTTATTTTCATTCTTGTATCTTCTATGGCAAAGTGACTTTTGAAATCTTTGCCTATTTTTTTAAATTGGATTGTTTGTTTTAGTGTTATTGAGTTTTGAGGGTTCTTTATATTTTCTGGATACAAGTGCTTTATCAGATTATTGGCAAACATTGTATCAATCTATGGCTTATCTTTTTGTTACATATCATGGTATCTTTTGAAAAACAAGTTTTTAATCATGATAAAAGTCTAATTTATCAATTTGTCCTTTTATCTTTTATAGATCCTGCTTTTGGTGTTGCACCTAACCCAAGGTCACAAAATATTTTCCCATGTTCTCTTCTAAAAAATATTATAGCTTTAGGTTTTAAATTCAAATTGATGATCCATTCTGAATTAATTTTTGAATCTGGTGTGAGGTATAGATTGGCAGTTGTGCTTTTTTCCTGGCATATAGATATCCAATTGTTCAAGCACAATTTATTAAAGAATCTACCCTTTCTCCACAGAATTGTTTTT